>OZ012741.1:47975527-48575527 GCA_963859935.3 Lathyrus sativus | reverse complement strand
TTTCCATTTTTAGGTCGAAATGGATTAATCGTTAGAAATCGAGGTTTTAACGGTTAGAAGTTGGAATAAATGATGTAGATTAGTCGAGAAATGTTAGGCTAAGACTACTGGAGCTTGTGGGAATTTAGTCGGGTGATTTTGTAAGTTTTGACATTTTTGGTCAATTGGAGGTTAAGATTTTGGATGAAAATCGGAAGTCATAGAATTTGCGTTTTATGGTCCCAAATTATTACTATATGATTGATAATGATGAGTAGGTATTTAATCGAGAGAAAATAATTAAATCGGTCGGGTTTTTGGGGGGTTTTTGGTGCAAACCCGTAGCTGTTTTTCTGAGTTTTTCAGGTGTTAACCGGTTAACCATATACGTTAACCGATTAACATAGCGTTAGGGGCCTAAAAACTGAGTTTTTGGAGGTGTTAACCGGTTAACCATATACATTAACCGACTAACACTCTAAGTGTGAGAAAATATTATTTTTCAAAACTTCGAAAATTCATAACTTCTTCACCGTTTATCAGATTTTGTCGTTCTTTATATCAAACTGAAGCTAATAATATGTTCTATAACTTTGTAAAAAGAAATATTATTTTTAGCCGAATTTTAGCCGATTTTACCAATTAATAGAGATTAATTGTTTTAAGTAAGTGAGGCTTAAATAGTTAGAGTGTTCGGTTGCGATCGACCTCTTCTTAAATGAGTAACTTGTGTGTTATTGATTGTTATGTTGTGGGTAGCCGTATGGCGTGAATCCTAGATCATGAATTGATTGTGAATTATGGTCGTTGGGCAAATTATATGGTCGTTGGGCAAATTATATGCATTGTTTAAAATTGATTAAAAATGCATGATGATTGTGATGGAGTTTGTTGCCGTTTGGCATGATTTTGAATGCATATTGATTGTGTGCAATAGAATGTGATGAATGATGAATACAATATACATGGTTAATGTATGATGATTGTATGTGATAATATGTGAACAATGCATGAGAAATATATTTGCGAATATGTATACATTCCAAGAATGTCATGAGTCGTTTTGCATGTGAAGCATCATGATATGCATTCTTGTGTTGATTGATCCCACGTAGGATCTGCAGAAACCTCGTGTGCCCATGTGGGGTGTGAGCGATGGTTTATAATTGATTCCGCGTAGAATCTACAGAATGGTTGTGTGCCCATGTGGGGTGTGAGTAATCGGATTGTGTGCCCGTGTGGGGTGTGAGCAATCATGAAACATCGTGTGCCCATGTGGGGTGTGAGCGATGGGTGAACATCGTAGGCCCGACGGGGAGTTACTTCGGTAACGAGCGATAGTTCCATTTGGTTCTTCAATTGAACCTGCTGAATGAGTCGGTACCGCATTTGCATCTGCATAGAGTCGTGATTCGGTCTCTATGAGTTGCATTTATCATCTGCATGATTGAGATTTGTGAATAAACATAATTGTAAATGTTTATGTGAAAATGATGTGAATTGTAGAAGCATGATTGATGAATATGCTTAGTTGTGTGTATATATATGCATTGTGATGTATATGATGAATTGCGAATAATGCCTGAGAATATAATAGTGAATATATATATATATATATATATATATATATATATATATATGTATATATATATATATATATATATATATATATATATATATATATATATATATATATATATATATATATATATATATATATATATATATATATATATATATATATATATATATATATATATATATATATATATATATATATATATATATATATATATATATATATATATATATATATATATATATATATGCATTGCTTGGTAAGTGTGATAATGATATTGAAAATAGGTATATGTGATAGAGTCGTATACACTGGGGTAGAATGACTGAGATGTCGTTCCTAGTGGAATAATTACCGGGGTAGAATAACTGAGATGTTGTTCCTGGTAGGGCATAAGCGATGTATCCATAATCCCAAATGGGGATTGATGAGAATTGAAGGGTTGTATATGAGTCACACGACATAGATAGGATTGTTGTATGAAGTATGCATATGTGTGTGAATTGTTGAATTGAGAAATTGGGATGCAGGCATGATGAAATATGCTTGGTAATTATCCATATTTGTTTTTATATATGTTGTAATGATTTATAATTGAACTGTGGTGATAAATTGTGGAATATATGTATTGTGTACTTGTGCATTCATATATGATTATATGCATTGTTATTATGATAATATTTCTCACCCTTCTGCTGGAATGATGTCCTATATGACATCGTGCAGGTATCGAGGAGTAGTACTGCTCGTAATTACGAAGTCGCTATTGGTGTAGCTGTTTAGTAGTTTAATTACGTTGGGTCGAGTCATGCTCTGGTTATGTAACACTGGGATCGCTTGATTTATGTTTTAGAGATATGCTATATGCTATACGCAATGTTTTTATATTTATTGAAATATTATGATGTTGGCCTCAGTGCCTAAGTGATGTTGATTTACGTGATGAACGTGAATGTTCTGTTAAGAGGATTATGAATATGAAATGAATCCGCTGCTACATGCAAAGTGAAAATTGAATAGCATGACTATTTATTAAAGTGTTAAAAAAAAGAATGGTAAATGGATTTTGTATTTTTTTAGTGATGTGTGACACCCTAATTGTGAATGCATGGCAATTTTATTCTGATTATTTATGATTATTCCGTGGGGTTAGAAGGGTGTTACACCAACCGATAATATATGTTCTAATTTTGTTCGGGACAGCCGAGAAGAAGAGAAAAAGAAGTTTTATGCCGAAAAATGGTTTTCAAATCCAAACAGATTTCTAACCATATCCAATTCATCAAGTAAATTATTTGGATAACCATATCCAATTCATCAAGTAAATTGTTTGGATAGCCAAGTCTAAATCCAGTTCATCCTCTGAAAAATAAATCAAGCAGATCCATATCAGAAATCAAATGGAATCCGTATCAGAAGATATCCGTGGATATCCAGCCTGCAAATCCAACATCAGAAAAGAAATCAAACAAAATCATAACGTAAAATCCGGATCTAAAAGCCCAACAACGTAACAAAGCCGTTTAGTCAAAACTCAGTTCCGAAATATCTGCAAAAATTAACGTAAAAATCTCCACCGAAATGAGAAGTATGAAGGCCCAAAATTAAATCACAGCAAGATATAAATATTACCAGGAAAGGGATTCAAACCCTAAGTTCAATGCACAAGAAAAATGGTGGCCGCAAGAGAGACGGAGGTTCAGGGAGCTTCAATCGCTCGTCATCATCACCTCAAAACCAAGAGAAAAAAGGGAAGTTCGAACCGTCGGTGTTCACCAACTGTGAACGAACCGCCTTAGTTTTTCTAAAATCATCGGCTTCAATCCAACGAAGAATAGGAGGACAATGTCGCCGGAGACCTCGACGTTGTGACGATCCATCTTCGAAGTGGACGGCGTAAACGTAAGCTTCCCGATATTTTGTTTTATTTGATTCTATTGTGCGTTTCAGGTGATAGAAAAAAGGAGGAACAAACATGCAAACTGAGAAGGGGAAGAATCGCGGAAGAGCTTCGTGAAAGCATGCATGGCCGCCGGCCGCTTTTGGAAAGAAGAAGAAGGGAATGAAACTCCAAGGGGTTCTCCAACAAACGTATACCCCTCCTAGTTGTTCTCCCATTTTGTTATTATTTCTTTGATATTATTATATTATTTTGTTTAAGCCATTGTAATTAATCCCTTCACTAAGTTATTTTCAATTCATAATTAACACCTAATGTATTTTTCTTGTCATAATAAAACCTAATATTTTTTAATAAAAAAAACAGTCTTTTAAAGGACAACTGAAACGTCTTTTAAGGAAAAGTAAAACAAGTTTTAATAAAAGACAAAGATTTTTTAGACAAGGCTAAAAAAAAAATTTTAAAATTAAATTAAGATATTTTATCAAAATATCCTCGTGCGTAACATATTAACTTTAAAATAGTTTCCTTTTAAATTTAAAAACCCAAAACATATTTTTTTTAACATAAAACTAAATCCTTTTTTAAAATTTAACAATAAAATTCCTTTTTTTTTTCAGAATTAAAACTAAAAAAAAAACTTCTAAAGTTAAAACTCAATCTCTTTTTTTTTCTTTCAAAGTTAACCCAAAAACATTTTCTTTAAAAATTCAGATTAATGTTTTTTAAAAAAAATTAAAACTAAAGTCCTTTTTAAAATATGACAATATTAATGTTAAATAAAACAATAACAAACATCCGAATTCGTAATTTTTTGTTTGCTTGCTTTTTCACTATTTTGTTATTTGCCATGAATGTCTGTCTAACTTTTCGCTAATGTTCTCTGTTTTTCTCCTCAGATTATACTTAAGTTTCGATTAATATTTTTTCAATTTATTTTGGTTCTATGGATGTAATTTACGCGAGGCCATGGTCGCGGTTTATTTTATTTTTCTTTTTTTAGGGATTTGTAACTTACGCGAGTGATTGTCGCGACGCTTTCTTTACTTTCCGCACTTTAATTTCTACCATATAATAGTTTGCCATGTTTGCACGTTTTACCGTTAGTTCCCCTCTGAAGGAATTAGGTTTAGCCGTTTGACCGCCGAGTCAATAATCCTAATTTCAACCTTTTCTAAACCCTATTTAGCCTAGGCGTCCCGCCATGGACGAAAACGCCCTTTACCCTAGCTTTTAGGTTAAGGAGTCGCCATACTCTGTTTTAGGGTTTCCCTCCGTGGAACATATAGTCAACTCGAATTTAACCCTAATTTTCAATTCAACATTTCAACGTAGAAATAGGAGTTTCGAACTCCACGTAAGAGGTTCCTTAAGAAACGTTTATTCCCCATTGAAACCTTGACCGCAGTCAAGACGTTTCTAACCTCCCTTTCGAGGGGAACTACGATTACTCTGATTCCATTCCCTACCCCGGATACGTAGGCACAAGATGCGAATCTTGCCGAGTAAACTTAGGACTAACCCTTAGGTATTTTAGGTCACTCTATCCCTTAGCAATATATATTGCAAGCAGATAATAAAATAAAAAAGTATACAATAAACAAAAGGTTCCTGTAGAGTACTACAGAAGTTCAGGGTGCTAGTACCTTCCCTAAATTTAACCAACCCTTTACCTAGGTCTCTCCCCGCATTATGTTTATGATGCAAAAATAGGTTTTCCCTATTTTGACCTTTTCCTTCGGATAAATCAAAGAGCGGTTGTGAATCAAGAATTGTGATTCAAACTAATTAATAGTTTGACGTCCTATTTCCACCGCAATAGAAAATGGCGACTTCACTGGGGAACCTCCTAATATTTAAGGGTTACCCCTATCTTGTTTATTGTTTTAATATATTTGCTTCATCATTTATTTTCTTGTATATATATATATATATATATATATATATATATATATATATATATATATATATATATATATATATATATATATATATATATATATATATATATATATATATATATATATATATATATATATATATATATATATATATATATATATATATATATATATATATATATATATATATATATATATATATATATATATATATATATATATATATATATATATATATATATATATATATATATATATATATATATATATATATATATATATATATATATATATATATATATATATATATATATATATATATATATATATATATATATATATATATATATATATATATATATATATATATATATATATCATTGTGCCTTGCTTGGGGGGTACCCTGTTATTGTGAGATAAGTCCTAACCCGGACTTGAGTGACCTTATTATAGGAATGTGATATATTCGACGAGGCTTGCCGAGAGTGAGTCCCGACCAAATTGACTCGAGAATCACCACTCAGTTGAGACCCCTTTCGAAGATGGTTCGGTTGAACGAGTTAGTCGTGAAAACATTTACTATTTTTGATCGGAATCTGTGATATTGGGGACCGTAGTACCTTAACACCACCTTGGCCTTATATAGGACGTAGTGCGTGAACTATGTGGGAGTAGTCCTACAATGGTTTCTACGCGATGCTACACTCAAAAGAGGTTCTCTTGAGAATATTATTGACCCCCGAGTCAGTCAGAAGGTTAGTAATTGTTGCACCCCAAAATTTGCCCAACCTCTTTTCTTACTTGGTTTATGTTTCATTGCATTAACATTTGCATAGTTATATCATTTTCATATCATGATATCATTCATATAGAAGGGGATCAAGTGTGATTCTTATTAAGAGGAGCCTAGCAAGAGGTCTTATTCAAGCTTGAGAAGTTATCAAGGTCATCAGGAGGTAATTTGAGTGCCTAAGAGTTTAGATGCTTGCATGAAGATTTTCTCCTAACTTCAGGATCAATTGAAGACCATCAAAGGGATGTGAAGTGTTGAATATGAGAAGAGGATGTGTATGGAGATCATAGAATGCCTAGAGGGCCATGGGAGAGCTCAATCAAGTCATTGTGTCAAATGCAAGAGCCACAGTTGAAGTGCAAGCAATTAGGGTTTCATCTGGGTCAATCCTAGGTCAACTGTGCAATTGAAGAGTATCAAAGCCTACTTTTAGGTCATGGAGTTCATGAAATGATATGTTGAGACATTTGTGGTGTTGTGCCAAGATCAAGTCAAGAAGAGTCAAGAGTGTGGGAAGTTGCTAAATTAGGGTTTTAGTGTAAAATCCCCTATTTAGTGCCTAACTTCAAGACCACATAAGTCAAGATGCAAACTTCAAATGGATCTTTGTCCAACATGGAACTTGTATAGCATCTCAATACCTTTAATTTGAGTACTAGAACTCCTCCATTGGATCTATAGAACTCAAGTTATGGTCCAGACAAGTTACAGGTCCTCAGATGCCTCTGAAATTTGTCTGTGAAAATCATCTGACTTCAAATCTATTTTCACCTAGAAGGATGTTTCACCTGAACTTTTGGCCAACATGAAAGTTGTTCCTCATGATCTTAGCTTTCTAAATTGTGTTAGAAGTCTTCCATCTGATTTGTAGAACTCAAGTTATGAGGCTTGCAAGTTAGGGGTATTTTGGGAAAGTGAGATTATAGGTCATTTTCAATCATAGGTCAAAATCTCCAACTTGTACTTGTCAAATGGATTTTTGTTCAACATGGAACTTGCTCAAAATGTGGTTTTTAGGATAACCAAGAACTCATGATGCATTGAATTGGCTTGAGGCAAAATTTGGTTTGAAATGGTTTAAAAAGGGAGATTTTAAAAGGGATTGAGGTTGAAAAATTCAAATTAATGGTTAAGTGACCAAAACATGTCAAGTAAATACTCATTTTGAGTGGAAATGGTATTTCAAACACTTTGGCATTGGTAGATTTTTGAGTTGAGGCAGATTTTCATGAGTTATCATCTTGTTTCTTCACAAGCAAGTAACATAGCCAAATCACTTACCAAGGCAATTCAAGTGTTCCTTTTGGTCCAGTTTCGTTCACAAGGCATTTTGCAACAATTTGGAAGGTTCTAGTGCAAGCTGTGATGAGGAAATCCTGAATGTCACATGTCACTTTGGAGGGAAAAATAGAAACTGGGAATTGCTGGGTTGGGCTTGAATTGGACTTCAAAAGCCCATAGGCATGTTCTATTTAAGTGGTTGGATGATTTCAGAATCCTTTTGGTGCTCATTTCGTGGTAGAAGCAGAGAGAGAAAGTGAATTTGCAAGCAAGCAAGCGCAGATCAGGTTTTGAGTTCAAGGCAAGTTCAGATCAAATTGAAGGATCAAATAGCTTCCTCTTGCATCCTTGAGTGTTTCTGGAGATTTTTGAAGGCTGAATCGAGCTCTTGATACCTCTGTTAGTGGATCTACACCAGGTATGTAACCTTCAAATTTCTCACAATTCTAGGAAGATGTAGTTCATGTTGTGCATGCTGTTAGGATCTAGTTGAGACATAGATCGTTTCTGGATTGAAATTGAAGTAATTAGAGACAAATTAGGATGGCATGTGATTTCTATTTGGACACGGTTTGATCTGATCATAAGGAATTAAGATGAATTGGATAGATCAGGTTGATGTATGAAGTATGAGGATCATTCCTATGGTTTTAGATTTGAGTTTAGTGATGATCAATCTTGAGGTAGCATTTCTGTTTGCCTTCGAATTTCAAAACCTAGCCAGATCTAGAGGAAGTGATTGTGATATTTGAACTCCTCGTGAAATTCTGAGCAAGATGATGTATAATTTGATGTTGTTTGGTTTCCTATGACCACCACCTTGCCGGAGAAGACGACCAGAGGTCTTCTCCGGCCACCACACTGAGTTTCCCTCTGTTTGGCATTTGAGTTGGAGAAGATAACTGTAGACCGTTAGATCTGGCTTCAGACTTGACTTGGTAGCATCATCCAAGGGCTGTGACTTGTTTTCGTTTTGCTGACTTTGACCTCTCAAAACGAGGTCGTTTCATTTAATGTGCTGGCAAGCTCCTGAGCGTAGATCTCATTGACCGGTCATTGCATCCAATGCGCCACATTATTTCTTGTGTTTTATTTTCTTTTAATCATTTTTGTTTTATTTTAAATGCATATTGATTCCAAAAATCATAGAAAATTCATCTTTCATCAGAAAAATATTTTAAAAATATGTCCATGCTCCTCTTTCAATTTGTGATTTTCTGGGATCAATAAATTGCATTTTCATGCATTTTTCAATTTAATTTGCATTTTCCTTTTTTATGTTATTTCTTTTATTTTGCATAATTGCCTATCTGTTTTGTTGATTTTGGTTTGATCATTTGGTTTGGTTTCTGAATTTGATTTTTAAGTATGTTGTAGGTTAGATGTGCGTGCTCCCTTAGGATTTTTATTAGATTTTTTTAATAATTGTAGGTTCTGTTTTAGGTGATATGTTTAGAGCCTTCCCAACTTATGGTTTATCTTGACACATTTCAACTTAGGATTTATTTAGTGGACCTAGAAGTTTATTTAGGCTTTGATATTTGAACCCTAGAATGTTAAAACGTGCATGTTCCCTTACGAAATTTCTTAGATTTTTACAACTTAGTTTTCTATTTTAGAAATAATTCACAAGTAGGTGTTGCTTTTGGTGTTCCTTCTTTGGTGCCTTGCCTTGTTTGATCTTGTTGGTGGCTTTGGAGCTTGAAGAGCTTAGTTTCCTTTTTGGAGGAGGTTCTAGACATCTTGTAGCTGTTGTGGATTGGTTTGTGGAGCTTAATTTGGAGTTTTCTTCCTCTTTTCGGAGCTTTTTAGAAGCTTATAGGATTAGGGTTTTAGGAAGAACCATTAGAACTAGTTTTTTCTTTCATCAAAAATAGAATGCATTGTTTGCTTCTATCCTCATCCTATGATGCAAAGTCCTCTTAAGTAAGCCCCATCTCTCCTTTGGAGGAATGATTGGCATGCCTTAATGAGTAGAACTTTTGAGGATGCACTTTCCTTCCCATGTTGGTTCTTGATGAATTCCTTTGGTTTTCATCAGGTTTCCTAGCATTGTAACTTGATCTCAATGATGATTTCTCTTCTTGTGAAGCTTGCTAGAGTTTGAAGATGGAGAATTGAAGAAGCTTGAAGATAGGAGCTAACTTGAAGATGAAGACTTTTTGCTGTCAATTCAACTTTGCTGACAAGAGCTGCTGTTGAAGGTTGAAGTTGTTGTCTGTAGAAGATTGTTGCTGCTGCTTGGGCTGCTTCCTCTGTTTCTTTTCTTTTGTTGTATTGTTTGTTTGCTTATGTTGCTTACCTTTAGGTTTGAGGTGGAGCTTGTCTCCCATTGCCTGTTGTTTTCTTAGGTTTGAGGTTGAGCAGGACTCCCTTGCCTTGCTTGTACTGTTGCATAGCATGCATTTTACTGTTTACTGTTTACTGCTTGCTTTCTTTTGTTGTTTTCCCCTAGGATCTCTGATTTCCTCTGTGCAAGAGGGAATTATGACAGACATTAGGTTTCTAAACCATGCATGATAATTGTAGGTAGATTCCCTTTCAACCATAGTTTTAAGGCGTCTTTCTCTTCTCATCTCAAAACAATTCAAAAAATACAGTAATAAGGTTAATTGAAGTCGTACGTTATGAGCCTTAAGCTATCTGGGAAAAGGTTGGTGGAGGGTCTTTCTCCAGTAATCTGGATGTTTAGTGTGGTACCCTTTGGGTGACATACGAAGCATTCACTCCTAGGTCATAGTCTCTAGTGCGATGGAGATTGCGAACATCCTAAAAAACAGTTCTTTCGTAAAAGATTCAAACAAACATTCAAACTCTGTTTTTGTCCTCTTGGACCCTTAATCTGGAAAACCCTTTCATAAGGAGATAAAAAACTGTCAGACAAACTTGTGTCTTCCGTAGCCCGAACTACGTTTGCTCTGATCTTTCATGCCGTATGAAAGTACGTAGGCACGAGATGCGACATCTTGGCGAGCAACCTTCCCCCATAACCCGTAGTTAGGCGAACTACGTTGACTCTGATTTCTCGTTCCAGACGGGAATACGTAGGCATAAAGTGTGATACTTTGCCGAGTCATTTTCTTTTCTTTTTAGACTAGACCTTTAGAGTAGATAGATAAACACGCCCTTAGATCAAAAACAAGCATGGATCCTGTCGAGTACGACGGACGTGAGGGGTGCTAATACCTTCCCCTTGCGTAACCGACTCCCGAATCCAGGATTTGGTTGCGATGAACATTCCTTTCCCTTTTTGTGTTAGGTTTTCTCTGAGCGTTTCCTTTCCCTCTTTTGGGATAAATAACGTATGGTGGCGACTCTTCTGTTATGGCCGGCGCCGATTTTCGCAGTAGCAACAGCTGGCGACTCTGCTGGGGACTCCAACGGTTCCCTATCCGAGTCAATCCTAGCGCTTGTTTTCCCGTCTGGGGTTTTGTATGTATTTATCTTTCTGTCTTTACTTTTAGTACTATATATTATTGTTATTGTGTTGTGGGTAGAAGGTTAGTTTGAGAGATAAGCCGGACCTAGGCTTGAGTGCACATAGACTTAGAAGTAGAAAGTAGTGGTTAGCCTGCTTGCTTTGCTCGCACCAGCTATCTACGAAATCTGCACTCAGACGAGATTCTCTTTGATGGCATCTTGCCTGGCCCTTTGGGCTCGACAGGTTGTTGGATTTGAGGGTTGTCGACTCTGGGGACCTATCATTTGGGATTCGACTAAGTGAGGCCTCTTCAAGGGACGATGATGCCACACCTTCTGGGTATCGTATCATCGCTCTTGAAAGTCTGTGACGCTGATGACTGTATAGGATGTCGTACCTCGTCTGCGAGTTAAGTACATACCTGTGAGGGGTATGTGGGTCTTTTTGCAGGAAAACTCTGGCCTCAGAACACCTGGTTTATCTCTATCAGTGAGAATTGGTTGCGAGGGTTCTTTTGTGGTTGGTTTGGTTTGAGGAGAAGATCTGATGGTTCTCAAGCTACAGTACAGCATAGCACAGTTCTTCAGCACTGCACTTGATCCCCTGTTTGCATATGCATTTGCATTTTCATGTTTGCATTTCATTAACGTGTATTTATGTTGCAGGTGTGCTTTTTCCCCTCAGATTCTAGTGTTCTTCTTGCCAGACATGGAGTCCATGAAGAGAATAGTTGCTTACAGGTTGCCTTCTCCATATATCAGTTCTTTGTTGCGGTTGGTTGCTCTAGCAGATCAGAGAGTGAGGGCTGAGTTTAGAGAGTTTTATGGGAAACTGCTCAGTTTGGTGTGCAGACCTTCTGTGTTTGAGATGACTGGATTGTATACCTTGATGCAGTTTTACGAGCCTCAGTTGAGATGCTTCTTGTTCCCTGATTTTATTTTAGCCCCTACTTTGGAGGAGTATTCTGATATGCTAGGAGTTCCTGTGCTAGATCAGATGCCTTTTATTCACGAGGATACTGAGCCTGAGTTGGCTAAGCTTGCTGAGATTGTCAGTTTAGATGCTTATGAGTTCCCCGGAGGTTTGGTCAAGCTGAATGGAGCTTATGGTTTTCATCTTTCTTGCTTGGTTGAGAAGGCTACGCAGTGTGCGAAGGATGGATGTTGGATTGTCTTCAATGTTATTCTGGCTGTTTGCATTTATGGGATTGTATTGTTCCCCAACTTGCCTGATTTTGTTGACTCAGATGCTTTCTTTATTCTTGTCTCGAAGAATTTGGTGCCTACTCTCTTGGGTGACGTTTATCATTCTATTCACTATAAGAATGAGAAGCGTCGGGGAATGAATGTTTCTTGCTGTGTACCTCTTCTATACAAGTGGTTTCAGGGACATCTTCCTAAGACGGGACCTTTTGTTGATACTGCTGGTACTTTAGATTGGTCTTCCCGATTGATGGGATTGTGTGCTGAGAATATTGTTTGGTTTGATCGGAACCTGCTCGGAGTGAATATTATATATAGTTGCAGTGGCTTTTCGAACGTTCCTTTGATTGGATGGAAATGTTGTATTAACTATAACCCTTCTCTGCTTGTGAGACATTTTGGCTATGCTTTGAGGGATTCTCCGGTTGAGGACGAGATACAGGAATCTCTGTATCTCACGGGTTTATTAGATGGAGATGTTTTGGTCAGATTGAGGCATGCTTGGGGTAATATTCACAGAAGAGGAAAGACATTTCTTGGCAAGAGTGACAGTCGAGCTTATAATCCTTATCGGATCTGGATCCATGAAAGAGTTGAAAAGTCTTTGATGTCGTATCATGCTGTAGAGCCTTTGTATCTTCCGGTGATTGAGGAACCAACTTCAGTAGAAATTGAGAAGTATAACAAGTTGCTGGCTGAAAAGGAAGAGTTACAAAGAGCAAATGAAGAGTTAGAGAAAGAGATTTTCCATCTTCGGCATGAGAAGAGTGAGGCAACCTTCACTTTGAAGAAGCAGACTAAGATGATTAACAGGTTGGGTTCAAATTTGACTGAAGAGACCAGCAGGAGAGAGAAGGTGGGAGTAGCCCTGAATGGTGTTAGTAGTGTGCTTGCTACCAAGAAAGAGCTTCTGAATAAGGCTTATTCTCGACTTTCCAAATGGGAATTTTTGTGGAATGCCACGTGTCGCTACTGCGAAAATCGGCGCCGGCTGACAGAAGAGTCGCCACCTTTCGTTATTTATCCCTCAGAGCGGGAAAGGAAACGATCGGAAAAACCTGACGAAAAAAGGGTAAGACAAGGTCATCGCAACCATTGTCTGGGTTCGGGAGTCGGTTACGCAAGGGGAAGGTATTAGCACCCCTCACGTCCATCGTACTCGACGGGATCCTCGCTTGTTTGTTTACTTGGACGGGTTGGTTATAATCTATCTACCTATCAAGGCTGGCTGAAAAAGAAAAGAAAAATGACTCGGCAAAGCATCGCGCTTTATGCCTACGTATTTCCGTCTGGAACGAGAAATCAGAGTCAACGTAGTTCGGCTAACTACGGGTGAAGGTGGGGAAGGTTGCTCGCTAGGACGTCGCATCCTATGCCTACGTACTTTCATCTGGTATGAAAGATCAGAGCGAACGTGGTTCGGCTAACTACGGGTTATCTCCTAAAAGAAGTGTTTTTTATTGTGTTTGCGATTTCAACCGCACTAGAGACTATGACCTGAGAGTGAATGCGTCGCATGTCACCCAAAGGGTACCATACTAAACATCCAGACTGTGGAAAAGAAACTCTCCCACAATCCTTTCTCAGATAGCTTAAGGCTCGTAACGTACGAAAGAAATCATTCATGATTACTGTATCTTAAACTGTTTCGAGATGGGAAGAGAACAGGCCCAACTAGGAGGGAGACTATCAAGTCCTACTGTTGTCATGCCATGGATTCATCCTATGGTTGAAGTTTGAACAGGGAACTCCTAGATGTTGTCATGCATAGGTTTCAACCTAAAAGTCTATCATCAAATCCTCATCAGAGGAAATGAGAGTCCTAAGGGATCATGTCAATGATACACCAAAACAGACAAAAGCATCAGCTTTAACAGTAAAATGCATGCAATGCAAGTGAGGGAGGAAATGTGTGTGGGGCTTCAGCCTCCACAAGCTCGTCTCGACCTCAAGCCAGTCATGAAATAACAGTAATCATACTGAAAAATAAACAACATGCTATCAAGCAATAAACAGCAAACTGCAATCATACAGATAAAAGAAATGAAATGCCATCAGGCAAACAAAACACATGGGCAAGGGAGCTGGGCTCTACCGAATACCCGCAAGCAAAGCCAAGCAGTAACAGTACAATCAGATGCACTCATGCTCTTAGACTGAACTTATTCTAAATGTGCTTAATCTAATGCAGCAGACAAATCAGACAAAACACACAATACATCAAAGAAAACAGAAGAAAGCCTCAGCTCCTTCAGCAGCAACCCAGTCTTCAGACTTCAGAGATCACTTGCTTTCCAGGTATCAACCCTACAACATGAGTATCAACTCATCTTCTCCCTTTGAGCTTCAGCTCCTTTGATCAGCTCTACCTTCAGGCTTCACTATCTCCAGGGACCTTCAGGCATCCACTTGGTCTTCACAGAGTCTTCAGACTTCAATAATCTTCAAGGAATCATCCTTTTCAAGGCCTCAGCTTCTATCTTCAATGGCTCCAATGCTCCAGCAAACAAGATTCAGTTAACAAGATGAGGTGGGGATGTTACAGTACTCACTGACTTCCAAAGGATGCCATTGAGAACTTAACATCAAAGGAGAGGCTCTCTCAAAGTTCTACCTCAGAGGGCAAGGTCACTAATCCCTCCAAAGGAGAGAGGTGAATACCCTTAAGGGACTCTATGTCACAGAGAAGAAAGGAGGTGAACAAGACACTCCTTGTTTATTGAACAAAGTATTCTATCTAGGGCTCTGCCTATGCACCTATAAACCTATAAACAAAACAACAAAAGCTATGCTAAACTCCTCTGCAAGGTCTTCAAAGCTTCAATGATGATCCACAAGGTCTTCAACTCAATCTTCAAAGCTCACACACTCAACAGAGAAGGAAAGAAAACACAACAATACAACTTATGCCTTTAAGCAACACACATACTATCCATACATTCAAAAATCAATGAAAAATACTAAAATACCATAAAAATTCCTAATATAAATTCTAGGGGATCCTATTTAACTACCCTTAAGTCCCATATATTCCCCATAGGCTAACTTGTCCTAAAAACCCCAAAAATAAAATGTTGAAGTCTACCTATACAACTTAAAACCCTAATTAGAACACCTAAATGTCCAACAATCAAACTACATCAAATTTAATTTCTAAAATCAAGGGATAAATCCTACATGAAACTAGGGTTCAATATCTAATTATGCCAAAAAGACTGGCTTAAAAATCCTAAGGGAAGGTCCCTAAACAATTCTTGCAAAATAAGGTGTCAACTAAAAGAAAGAAAATACACTATTTAAAAGAAAATACCACCATTAATTCTACATTAAAAATAAAATTTCATTTTTATTTTTATATTTTTCTACACAAAATTATCTAAACATAGAAAAAAGAATGAGTAAGAAAGAGCCATTTATCAATTTTTTATGAATTTATTAAGATTGCAACAATATTAAGAATTAAAAAAGAAATCAAAATAATATAAAAGGGAGGGGGTGGAAATAGAAGGGTCAGATAGTTGTTTCAAATGGGCCAGCGCGCGTGGGGGGTGTGAATAGAAGAGATAGGCCCAGACGCGTTGCTTAAGTGAAACGACTGCGTTTTCACATTCAAAATTCCCTCCGTTTTCTGGGCGAATGAGGACCGTGCGATCAAATGACAAAGTCCAACATTTCAAAACACTTCAACGGTGGAGATTACATCTCCTACCTTCAGCCACCTAGGGTTTCATGAGACCCCCTCCATGCACAGACCTTTCCTCTCTTTGTTCTCTCTGCTCAGTGGATGAAATGCCACGATTCCAAAACGAAAACTGCTCTACTAATCAAGAGGAACAAGACTATACGCATATTTTTTTTCTGATTCTCTCTAGATGATCCCAACAGAATCTTGCAAGGTCATAATTCCACCATATGCACCTGATGCCAACCTTCCATAATCCTTGAATCCAGTGGCCTACAGTTATTCTACACAATACCCTAACCATCCTAAGCTAGTTCTTGATAACTAAAGCCAACACACCAGTTAATTCTTGAAGATTAAAGTTTCATGGACCTACTATCGATTACCATGGATCGTGCCATAACTCTCAGAACTTCATCATCTACCCTAATGCACCCATTCTAGACCTATAAAACTAGTTAAAACTACATAACTTGAGAGAATGGTGATGAGAAAGAACCTGTTAAGAGGTTATGGTGGAGATGTGTAGAGCTCGATTCAGTGCTTGATCTTGCTCCCAAATGCTTCTTTAATGGTGTACTCCCTTCTGTTTGCAACTTTCTTGGTGGAGATGGCTTGTAGAGATGAAACCGAATATGGTGTGGATCTTGCAATTCTCAATTCAAACCTTTCAATCTTCCATTGATGATCCTCTGAATCTACTTGGGTACACTCACTGTGAACTATGGATTATGGATGAATGAGAAGATTGAACAAACTTGGTGTAGAATGAACAATCTCTCTTTTGCTTATGATTGAAGAAACTATGAAAACCTCACTTTTCTCTCACTCTCCCTCCAACCTTGGCCAACCCTGAACTCATCATGATCCTCACAATATATAGCAGTCCATGGAACAATCTAAAATCATCTAGAAGGTGCTAGGAAAGTGTGGAACTTCTCATGTGATGATATTATGGAACATCTCATACTATGCATTATGACCTCTAACTTTGTGTTAAAATCTCCTTGCATGAGATATTGAGGTAATATGAATGAAATCAGCCCTTTACTTTTCCTTGTGCAAGCCTTTTCAAAGTTGCCTTCTTTTTCAAGTAACATTTTTCCAAAGGAACCTCATTTTTTAAGCTTTAAATCAAAATTCTACCTAAACCAATGTTCTCAAAATGGTGTTTCCAATCAAAATGATATATTGGATGACCTATTTTGGCTTTGTGGATCTCTCAAACCAATTTTCAAATTCAACTTTTCAAACTTATATGCCATTTTTAGTTCATTTTTGACCAATCATGCAAATCCATGCTATGAGCTTTTCCAACAATTTATGACCTTCTTTATAGACTTAAAATCACATTTTGAACAACTTTCATGCTTTGAGTTTTTCCATTTGAGGCTTGGAAATAGGAGTTTTAGGCATTGGCTAAAATGACCTATAACTGACAAATGACCAAAATACCCCTGTCTTGTTCAAACCATAAGTTGAGTTCCACAAATCCTATCAAGGACTTATACCACTAAAATTAAAGCTAAGAATATGCCCTTCAACATTCATGTTGACCAAGAAATCATAGGAATCATCCTACTAGGGCAAAAGTTGTCTGCAAGTTGGGTGACTTTCAAGGACCCAGATTCACACACCTCAGCTGACCTGTAATTTGTCAAAACCATAACTTGAGCTCTGTAACTCCTATCAAGGACTTCCACCACTCAAATTAAAGCTAAGAACAAGCTCTACAACACTCATGTTGTGGGGAAGATGAGATATTAATCACTTCTAGAGCTAAAACTGCCTGGAAGATAGAGATCAAACTAGGGTTTTTTCACTGACAATCCTTGGAGACCCTAACTTGAAACTTCTCAAACTCTTCAATCATGATGAGTTGGTCTAGGAATCATCTTTATAACATATTTATGCATCATTCCATGATCTCATAGCCCTTGGATTAGGTCTCAACCTTTTCCAAATCTTCAGTTATCCCAGGGTAGACCCAGTCAAAACCCTAATTCTACCATTCATGGTTGAATCTCCTGAATTCTTGCATAATGACTTCTCTGGGCTTCATGGTGGCTATCAAGACATCTCATAATCTTTCTCAAAACATCAAGTTCATTCTCAAAGTCTCAGAATCATCTGAGGAACACCCACAACTCTCAAGCTATGAAGCACACAATCCTGGTTTCAACCCACTCCTCTGAGGATCTCTTGAACTTTCTGATGCATGTATCAACTTTCAAACACTCAATTGATAAATAAATGTTGGTCAAATTTTGGGGTGCAACAGCTGCCCCTATTCAAACGGCTTGAACCTGACTGGGTGAGAAGCGAACGGCTCTCAACCAATCAAGGTACGAGACGATTGAATACCGGTAAACCCGAAAATTTGCCAACTGCATGAGCACACGGTACTCTGCGGGGAACGAATCTTTGAATACTGCAATGCTAGCTGCACGGCCGCTAGCTGGAGAGATACTGATCTGACATCGCCGCCAGTTATCCTCGTTAAATCCTTCTGACACTGCCTTCAGACAACCGCAACACCCAACATCGCCGTTGGAAGACTAAATCACCTGACATCGCCGTCAAGAACAACCATAACTCTGGGAAACGAGCGTCCAACATCGCCGCCGGAGACCTAAACCTGAATCGCCAAAATACCCAACATCGCCGCTGGAAAAAATAC
Organism: Lathyrus sativus; assembly: GCA_963859935.3. NCBI lineage: Eukaryota > Viridiplantae > Streptophyta > Magnoliopsida > Fabales > Fabaceae > Lathyrus > Lathyrus sativus. Next base: position 48,557,109 of record OZ012741.1, on the reverse strand, counting down.
AAAAATGAACATAATACCCCGCATCGCCGCTGGAGAAAATACATTTCTGAACAAAGCACCCCGCATCGCCGCTGGAGACACACCTCTGACAGAATACCCCGCATCGCCGCTGGAGAAACTAGAAGGATCTGCATCACCTAACATCGCCGTCAGAAGACTGGATCACCTTGACATGCCCAACATCGCCGCTGGAAAACTGAATTTGACGTCGCCGTCAGAAGCAAACATCACTCTGAGAGACACTCGACATCGCCGCCATACAAACATCATCTTTGATGGGGATTTAAAGAGTCTTACCTCGCCGTCAACAAACATCCAACCTCGCCGCCGGACAACTGATGATTTGACCTCGCCGCCAAATCCAAACGTTCAACCTCGCCGTCGAACAAACATCCAACCTCGCCGCCGGACAAACATATTCTGAACAAATCTAACCTGGGGTTCACCCCCGGTAAATGGAACACAAGGTACACTTGAAACTACTCCGCTGGGAATGAGAGACTTGACCAAGCACGCTCTGGTCTGGGGTTCACCCTCAGAACCATAACGAACATCGGAATACTACTGCACACTGCCCGCCGTAGAACTTCAACATTAGAGACATATGAAACCCTGGCCCCTGGCCACTCCAGATCCGCTGGAAAAAATATTCAAGTATTTCCGAATATAGATGGAACCCTGGCCGTCGGCTATTCCAGCTTCAGCTAGAAAGAACATCCTTGGCCTTCAAGGATGTAAACTTTGCCCGTCGGCAACTCTGCAGGAGGCACCTTCGACTTCAGTCTAAAGCAATGGTCCTTGACCTTCAAGGATACATGGATATGCCTTCAGGCAACTCCGCCTCTTCTATAGAGCATCCGAGACTTCAGTCAGGGATATACTTCGGCCTTCAGTCCGAAAAATGAATCCTGGGTCGTTCATGACCTTGGGGATAACCTTGCCCTCAGGCACCTTCGCTTCAGCTTGGGAAATCTGTGACTTCAGTCAGAGAAATGGTATCCTGAGCCATTCATGACTCTTCGGGGATTCAAATACTTTGCCTTCAGGCAAAACTCCGCTTCAGCTGGAGAAACACCTTCGACTTCAGTCAGAAGAACTATCATTCACCTGATCGCAATCAATCATCACCTCAGGATAACTGACTTGGTCTTCAGGCCAACAAGGATCACCTTGCACATGAAAGCTGTATCTACAAATTTTTGAACTTTGTCTTCAGACAAACGTTGATTCATCAACAAGGAAATCTGAATTCGCAGGAACATTCTGATACCGCCTTCAGGCGTTCACGAAGTCAGTCTTCAGATTAGACATCACTGTTGGAGCAAACATTTCACGCTGCTAGGGACTTCAAGAGTCATCTTGAACGAACAAATCCGTCGGGCACCTTCAAGAATCATCCTGCACTGATAACCATTCTGGAGACTTTATTCTGCGGGGTATTCCAGGAACCTTCCTGGGCAACTCTTGCTGGGGATGCTACTGGGGAGCTCAAGCATCATACTAGGCGAACAACTCGGGAAGCTGTACTGAGGTCTTAAGAATCATCTTAAGCAAACGGCCCTGCTGAGGAATTCAAGAATCGTCTCGAACTGAAGACTTCACTGGGGATCTCAAAAATCATCTTGAGCGAGCGACTGTGGGGATCACACTGGGGTCTTGGGAATCATCTCAAGGAAGCGACCTCGTTGGGGAGAATATCAGGAATCGTCCTGAGCAACTGGTCTCTTGGTGGAACACCTGTAAGACAAGAATGATAGTACCCTGGATCATTCTTATGATGCGTATGCTTCTGCGCCATGCCCCACACGGTGGGAATGATATGCGTTTATGCTAAATGCTGTGCAATCATGCACAATGCTATGCAACGTTAAATGCTATGCAGTGTTAAATGCTATGCAGTCATGCACAATGATGCGACCTCGTCAGCAAAATAAATGCCGAGGGGAGATTCTCCTGTCAAGGAGAAAGAACTGCTCAGATAGAGGAGTCATCCTGCTGAGGAGAACGTGGGCATGCCGATATCAATTGGACTCCGCTTGGGGAAATGATCTTCCGGTTGACTGCTGCAGGGCAAACAACTTCAGCTGACTGCTGCAGGGGACGAAGCTCTACGAGAACCCGAACCTGCTGAAGGATAGCGATGCCAATCGCGGGAGTGAACTGCGTGGCCGTCTCGGCTAACTCTTCTGGGGATGATCACTCTGTGGGGAAACAACTTCAGCTGCTCCACACTCCGCTGGGGAAAGACCAATCATGATCTGATCAACCTTTAAGGACTCGGCCCTCCTGGACATCTGCAAACTCGGCTGAGGAAGGAGAAGTCATTCTGCTTCGCCAAAGGGAGTACGACTCTGGGAGATACAGCATCAGTTGTTCAACATCTGCTAGGGAAAATCCACTCATGGTCCCAACTGCTTCCAAGGATTCTGCTTTTCCGAGGACTCAGCCGGGGAGAGAGAAATCATTCTACTTCAACGGGAGAGTCCGACTCTGGTGCGGAATTTCAATTTTGCCGGGGAAGAAAGAATCATCTTCCTTCGGGGGAGAGTACAACTCTGCAGGGGAATACAACGTCAGTTGTTCCAGCACTCTACTGGGGAAGAGGGAATCATCCGACTTCGGGGATGCGCACGGCATATCCTCTGGAAGGTGCTACACCTGCAACAACACAAACAAACAGACAAGATACCCTCCTCAAAGGGGCCTATCCAGGTTATTATCTCGTGACAATATTCAGTTAATTAGCTGTTTCAACAATCAATGGGCCTAGGCCCGCAAGTTTATGTATGCGCATTTTATCAAAAACATCGGCGTTTTCATTCGCAAACAAAACAGATAAATGCTAAACAGACAAGCGGAATTGTTGAATAACGTGCATTTTATTGATGGTGAACCCCTGAATGGGCAAAAATGTTTTACAACAGAGGCAAACTCCTGGGATGAGGAAGCCGCACAAAAAAGAAAACATAAATATACATCAGTATATACAAATGTTGGCAATCGAGGCGTAGACGAACACCATGAGTTGATCCCTCTAAGACCCACTCGACTTCGATACTTCTCTGATGCTTCAGCTTCGGAAGAGATTGATTCAGATAAACGGCCCTCAGGTCCTCCAAACCACTAAACAATGAAAGTCCACACGCGGAACGCAGTCATTTGCTTATTCAAATCCCTAACTTTTGCGTGAACCGCCCTTTACGGGTTTTCAGTTCACCGGGATACCCTTTTTTGCCGAAGCCGCCCAGTGTAGGTTTTCGACTTCGCGGGTGTACATTTTTCAATATATCCCTAATTTTTGCCCGAACCTTTTATTCTGTTTTTGGTTCGCCGGGATGCCCCTTTTTTGCCTGGACTCTTTCTTTTTTGTCCAGCGGGTCTCTTTCAAGCAAAGTATTTTTTAACTGCGTCCGCGTTCACCGGGGATGCAAAATCTTCACCATCCATCGTGGATAACAACAAAGCTCCTCCTGAGAAGACCTTGCTGACGACATACGACCCTTCGTAATTCGGAGTCCATTTGCCCCGGTGATCGGAGTGTGGCGGGAGAATTTTCTTCAGGACGAGATCACCCGTCTGAAAGCTTCTAGGACGCACCTTCTTATCGTAAGCTTTCTTCATTCAGCTTTGGTACAGGCGACCAAATGCAATCGATGCTAACCTCTTCTCGTCCATCAGGCTGAGTTGGTTCAAGCGATTCGTGACCCATTCTGCCTCGTCGAGTTTTACATCAACCAAAACTCGCAAAGAGGGAATCTCCACTTCTAACGGTAGGACAGCTTCCATACCGTACACCAAGGAGAAAGGAGTTGCCCCGGTCGACGTACGCATCGTCGTACAATAACCGTGCAAGGCAAACGGCAGCATCTCGTGCCAATCTTTATACGTCACAACCATCTTCTGAACAATCTTCTTGATGTTCTTGTTGGCCGTTTCAACAGCGCCATTCATCTTCGGCCGGTAAGGAGATGAGTTGTGGTGTTCAATCTTGAAGCTCTGGCACAGCTCCTTCATCATCTTATTATTCAAATTCGAACCATTATCGGTAATGATCCGCTCGGGAATTCCATAGCGACAGATGATGTCCCTCTTTATGAACTTAGCCACCACCTGCTTGGTCACATTAGCGTACGAGGCTGCCTCCACCCATTTGGTGAAGTAGTCGATGGCTACCAGAATGTAACGATGACCATTGGATGCGGTGGGCTCGATCTTGCCTATCATGTCGATGCCCCACATGGAGAACGGCCAAGGGGAAGACATGACATTCAATGGGCACGGCGGCACATGAACTTTATCAGCATGAACCTGGCATTTATGACATTTCTTCGCGAATCTGAAGCAATCCGACTCCATTGTCAGCCAGTAATATCCTGCTCTCAGGATCTTTCTCGTCATGGCATGCCCGCCGGCGTGCGTACCAAATGTGCCCTCATGGACTTCTTCCATGAGCATACTCGCCTCTTTCTCATCTACACATCTGAGTAGCACGAGATCGTGGTTTCTCTTATACAACACTCCATCAGGATTGAGATAAAAGTTTCCAGATAGCCTCCTTAAAGTCTTCTTATCCTGGGTTGTCGCACCCGCAGGATACTCCTTAGTCATAAGGAAAGTCTGGATGTCATGGAACCATGGCTTGCCGTCATTGGCATCTTCGATTGCAAAGACAAATGCTGGTCTATCAAGACGCGAAAGTACAATTCTTGGAGCCTCATTCCAATAATTGACTTTATACATTGAAGCCAACGTGGCTAAGGCATCAGCCATCTGATTTTCAGCCCTGGGTACATGATGAAGTTCCACTCGATCGAAGAACGGAAGCAGCCTCCTGGCGTAATTCATGTACGGCACTAAATTCGCTTGACGAGTTTCCCATTCCCCTTTAATCTGATTGATTACAAGCGCTGAGTCACCATATATGTCTAGATTCTTGATTCTCAAATCAATTGCCTCTTCTAGACCCATAATACACGCTTCATACTCGGCTTCATTGTTGGTAACTGGAAACGTCAGTCTCGCAGTAAAAGGGATATGGGATCCGTGAGGAGTCGTGATGATAGCCCCGATACCACTTCCATAGGAATTAACTGCCCCGTCGAATATCAACTTCCACTGAGACTTCCTATCTGGCCCCTCATCGGGCAATGGCTCATCGCAGTCCTTTGCTTTGAGAAACATGATGTCCTCGTCAGGGAACTCGAACTTCATCGGCTGGTAGTCTTCGATTGGCTGTTCGGCAAGGTAATCAGATAATACGCTTCCCTTAATGGCTTTCTGAGAGACGTACTGAATATCATATTCTGTTAACACCATTTGCCACCTGGCAATCCTGCCCGAAAGAGCCTGCTTCTCGAAGACGTACTTGATCGGATCCATCTTCGAAATCAGCATAGTGGTGTGATTGAGCATATACTGTCGTAGACGTTTGGCGGCCCAAGCTAATGCACAACACGTCTTCTCCAGCATCGAGTATCGAGACTCACACTCAGTGAACTTTTTACTCAAATAATAAATGGCATGCTCCTTTCTGCGCGTCTCGTCGTGCTGACCGAAAACACACCCCATACTATTCGCTAGAACCGTCAGGTACATGATTAATGGTCGCCCAGCCACTGGGGGTATCAAGATTGGAGGTTCTTGAAGATACTGCTTTATTTTATCGAATGCCTTTTGGCAATCCTCATTCCAAGTAATCGCCTGATCTTTCTTTAAAAGCTTGAACATCGGTTCACAAGTGGCCGTGAGCTGAGAGATAAACCTTGCAATGTAGTTTATTCGGCCACAAGAAACCACGAACTTCTTTTTCTGTTTTCGGCGCTGGCATTTCTTGGATAGCTTTTATTTTCGCAGGATCAACTTCAATACCTCGTTCACTAACGATAAACCCCAATAACTTTCCGGACCGCACTCCAAAAGTGCACTTGTTAGGATTCAGCCTCAGCCTGAACTTCCTAAGCCTTCCAAACAGCTTCAACAAATTGACCAGATGCTCTTCCTCCGTTTGGGACTTTGCAATCATGTCATCAACATAAACCTCGATCTCGTGATGAATCATATCATGAAACAAAGTAACCATTGCTCGCTGGTAAGTGGCCCCTGCGTTCTTCAGACCGAAGGGCATCACCTTGTAGCAGAATGTGCCCCAGGGAGTGATGAACGTCGTTTTCTCCATGTCCTCCGGTGCCATCTTAATCTGATTGTAACCGGAGAAGCCATCCATGAACGAAAACACGGAAAACTGGGCTGTATTGTCGACCAACACATCGATATGAGGCAACGGGAAATCATCCTTAGGGCTCGCCCTATTCAAATCCCGATAATCGACGCACATGCGTACCTTACCGTCCTTCTTCGGTACAGGCACTATGTTGGCGACCCACGGAGGGTAAGTGGTAACGGCTAGAAATCCTGCGTCCAACTGCTTCTGGACCTCTTCTTTGATTTTTACAGCCATGTCTGGTCTCGTCCTCCTGAGCTTCTGCTTGACTGGAGGGCAATCTTCTCGCAACGGCAAGCGATGAACCACGATATCAGTGTCAAGTCCGGGCATATCCTCATATGACCAAGCAAAGACGTCACTATACTCTCGAAGCATCTCGACCAGTCTATGCTTGACATCACTCTGCAGCGCAGCCCCCACTCTGACATTCCTGACGAGCTCCTCAGAACCTAAATTTATGATTTTAATATCCTCCTCGTGAGGCAGAATAACCTTCTCCTCTTGTCTCAACAAGCGGGCCAATTCTTCCGGGAGGTCTTCGTCTTCATCAATCTCGTCCTCGGCTTGATAGATCGGGCAATCAAAGTCGTAGTGAGCCGTAGAGGGTCCAGAGTCGATGTCATCTGTTACGTGGATCCTGCAATAACAAGGGTTAAGTTTAAAGCAGGAATATGCAGGTTAGCACGAACCTCGTTGCCATTTTGCTGTTTTTCGAAATAAACATAAAATAGGAATAACAGAGAACACAATATTTGATTACGAAGAAAGCGCCTTTTATTTATTAACAAAATGCATACACATAATCCAACAAGGCCCTGACAGTAAAACCACTATGCCCCGGGCAGGACATAGGGCTGTACAAGGATTGTAAAAAGCAAATCATTACTCTTCACTTGTCAGCTTGATAATCTCCTTGATGGTCCAATTGTGGAGGCGCTCGCCTGGCTTGCTCGGTTGAATCCAGGCGTCAAGATCGCAATCACTGTCACCACTGTCCTCTGACGCAGCGTTGATACTTTCGAAAATTACTCCCCCCTTGGTGAATAGGATCGGCCCTTTCCCATGAGACGAGTTGCCAGAAGAGGATGAAGCTTCAGTTCCCGGGGAATATCCCAATCCAAACTTATCCTGCTTGATTGGTATGTCCAAGACATGCCCCCAGCCTGGGGTGGAACCGGCTTCGACGACGGCCCGTGCTTCCTTAAACGAGGAGAGGTTCAACTCTTGCTTCTCTGCGACGACAGGAGCCACCTCCCTCACCCTGACGGTTTCAAATGCTTGGCAAAGAGTCTCATGGATCTCACCATCCATTTCAACGTATTTAAAGGACGACAGGTGGCTTACCATGATGTCCTCCTCTCCACAGACTGTCACTATGCTGCCCCCAACAGCATATTTAAGCTTCTGATGCAGCGTGGACGTTACGGCACCAGCAGAATGGATCCACGACCGACCTAAGAGGCAACTATAGGCGGGCATGATATCCATGATATAGAAAACCGCATTGAACGTCTCTGGACCAACCTGAATTGGCAGGGTCAATTCTCCGAAGACGTGGCGCTTGGTTCCGTCAAAGGCTTTCACGACCAGATCACTGGGCGTGCACAGCAGTCCACGGGTGTCCAACTTCATCAGTGCCTTCTTCGGAAGCACATTAAGCGAGGAACCCGTATCCACCAGGACATGTGACATAATCGTGCCTCTGCACTCTATCGAGACGTGCAAGGCGCTGTTGTGATCTCTTCCCTTAGGAGTCAGCTCTAGATCTGTAAATCCCAGCCCATTACCAGCATTAACATGGGCTACTACTTCCTCGAGTTGATTTACTGATATCTCCTGCGGCACGTATGCAGCATTCAATACCTTCAGTAACGCGTTGCGGTGCGCCTCAGAGCACAGCAACAGGTTAAGAATCGAGATCTTTGACGGAGTCTGATGAAGATGATCTACAATTTTGTAGTCACTTTTCTTGATTAGTCGCATGAACTCTTCAGCATCTTTAACCAGCAAGTCCTTCTCTGCCCCTGCAGGGACCTCTTCAACAGCTTTACCTTTACCCTTATCCACAGCATCAGCCCGGACCACTTTCTCTGCGGCAACCTCTGCTTGCGCAAACACCCTCCCGCTTCTAGTGATACCACTGACTTCAGTAAGATTCTGCATAGTTGACCCGAACGGCTCAAGCTCTATCTTCTGACCATTACAATAAACTTCGGCACCATAATGCCATGGAACGGCATTGGTGCTCTCGAATGGGATTGGTCCGGCCCTGGTGATGGTGATAGTAGGCGGACGAGGCGCAGAAATAGTAATAGGGTGGCGAGGAATTGTAATGGTAGCAACTTCGTCTGCTTGCTTCAGCACAACTTCCCCTGATGCACTCTCGACGCTCCGGCTGAATTGCAAAATACCCTCGGACATCAGACTTTGGATACCTTCGATCAGCTGCTCACATCCGTCAGGAAGTGTAGCACAAGCCATACATAATTCTCCGCATCCAGGAAAGAAGCCCTTCTTTAGCAACTTAGCCTTGACAAAACTCAACGGCGTCTTCAAATCTTTGACATCAGTCAGCAAGTCCGCACTCTCCTCGGTGATAACAGCATTCACTCCGCCCCCCTTATGATGAGGCATCGGGTTTTTGGTGACGTTAGGCACGTTGCCAGAAAAGTTGATAACCTTGGCGTCCACCAAATCCTGGACTTTGTGCTTAAAAGCTTTACAATTCTCAATCGTATGGCCAGGTGCCCCAGTATGGAATTCACAAGTAGCACTGGCATCATACCCCGGTGGTGGTGCCCCTGATAAGGGAGCCAACGTCCTCTTTTGAACTAATTGGAGCTGGAGCAACGTTTGCAAAAGCTGTGCGTATGACATAGGTGGAGTATCAAACAGACGGCTTCACAGGGGAGCCCGATTCTGATATCTTTTATACCCCTGATTATTCTGCTGCTGAGGTTGCTGTTGCTGCGGCTGCGGTGGAGCAGCTGGGATATTTATGCTAGCAATCTGAGGCTGAGGGCCCTTGCCCTTTCTCCTAGCATTAGTGACAGCACTGGCATCTCCCTCTCGACGCTTGCCAGTATAGGGTTTCTTGCTACCTCCTCCAGCTGAGGATGATTCGCCCTGAATTTTTCCGATCTTTATACCGTTCTCAACATACTCGCCCAAAGTGATAAGAGCCGAGAATGTTCCCGACATGCCACTGACCAGCTTTTCATAATAGATTCCAGGAAGGGTAGCCACGAACATTTGCACCAACTCACGCTCAACCATCGGCAGTTGAACCCGAGCAGCCAATTCACGCCACCGCTGGGCGTATTCTTTGAAGCTTTCATTGCTCCGCTGTGAGAGATTTTGAAGCTGAACTCGGTTGGGAGCCAAGTCGCTATTATATTGATAGTGGAGAACAAACGCTTCTGCAAGCTCTTTCCAGGTGCGCACAGTAGCGGGCTCCAAACCCATATACCATTCGAGTGATGGACCAGAAAGACTATCCTGAAAGAAGTGCATCAGCAACTTCTCATCGTCAGAATAAGCGGACATCTTTCTATAATAAGATCGGAGGTGGACCCGGGGGCAAGTAGTACCCTTATACTTCTCGAAGGTAGGCACCTTGAATTTGTGAGGTACTTTAAAGTCAGCAATCAACCCGAGGTTGGACATGTCAACGCCCAATGTGTTCTGATTCTCTATGTTTCTCATCTTGTCTTCCAGCGCCTTAAACCTGAGTCGAGCTTCAGCATTCAACTCTGCCTCTACGCCTCTCTGAGAGAATATGTCATCCTGATGGTCCTCCAGCCACGGTTGAGGCACCACCAGATTTCCTGCACCAGCATTGCCGTTGACCGGCCCCATGTTAACATTGGCTCCCAAACTACCATTTACGGCGCCAGCCGCGTTGAGTCCGAGATTAGCCATCAGATTGCCGTTAGCACTGCCGTTGCCCCCGGCAGCAGGAACAACGTTCTGTGGAGTATCCCCTGGAGGAGGAGTAGGCACGGCCCCTCCATGAAGTATGCCATTACTGTCAACCCTGGAGATCAGAGGTTGAACCAGAGTACGAAGCTGATCTTGACCATTCGCGACCACCTGCATCAGCTCTATAAAACGATCCATCCGCTCACGGAGCTCTTGAACATCTGACTGTACCTGGTCCATGATTCTCGTCTGATTAGCGCGAGTTGAGTAGCGGTGGATGAGTCTTTGATCAATCCTGGAGATCGAAAGCAGCTCGGAACCTGAAAAACCTGTCAGTAATAAAGGTTAGGAAAAGCAATAAGATATACACCATGCAAATATGCTTCATGCAGATGCATGCGTGTGCCTGTGTGCGTGGGAGATTTTTCCCCGATCCTAGTGCCTTAGTGACGGTGCTGATAATAACAAGAGGAAGAAGAAATCCGAGCCCAATCATGGAAACATCAATCTCATACATATATGGAAAGGCCTGTCGAGGCAGTACACAGTATCAGTGAGTACAAATCAACAGCATGACCTCAGCCAACAAGCCTGGTGATGGTCAACATACATCAAAGATCAAAAATAACAGGGATATAACTAGTCAAGTATGGCCACAGGCGCGATACTCTGCTAATAACTCCTTTGTCTCCGAATGATCTGGCGAAGTGAGCAACCCCTCGACGAGTAGTTCCCTCTGCCTGATAGCATACTGAAGTCCCTGAACTGAACTCTCCCAAGCGCCTTCGCCGAAGCAATCCTCCAGCTTCCGCTTCTTAGACTCAAACATCAGCTTGTGCTCCTTCAGGCCAGCAATGGCTTTGTTGAGACGGGCTTCAGCGGAGTACCTACGGGCGGTCTCTTCATCAAACCTCCGCTCACTGTCCTTCACTTCGGTCTCCAGCTTAGAAATCTGCAGCATCAGCTTGTCTTCTCGCTCCTTCCTGGTAGCCATGGAAGTCTTCCAATGCTGGTCGAACTTAGATATTCTCCGATATGCTTCCTCCAAATGCTGCTTCTTCGTAGCCAGCACATCATTAGCAGCTCTGAAGTCTTGACCTAAGCGTTCCCGATCAGCAATCTGCTTTGCCAAGTCTGCACTCAGCTGGCTCACCGACTCTGTTTGCTTTTTGAGAGCATGCACGGCTTCGTTCCTCTCACTTCGAAGCTGAACTAACTCCTTCTCTAATTCTGCATTAGCCCTCTTCAGCTCATCACGCTCAGCTAATACCTGGTTGTGCTGATGAATGGACACAGTGGTAGGCTCTTCGACTGGTGGAGGACTCTCCGGTCTGACATGAGGGAATGGCATCCCTATAGTGCTGGCTCTGGCTCTGATCCAATCTGAATAAGGAGGGTAAGCTTGGTTGTTGCTCTTCCCCAACAAAGGCTTTCCTCTCGTGTTGATATTGTTCCACGCATACTAAAGCTTGGACAACAAATCCCCCTCTAGAATACCCGTGAGGTACAGAGATTCCTGTACCTCTTCTTCCTTCGGTGGAGTCCTCAAAGCATATGCAAACTGACGAACTAACAATGATGGGTTGTAGTTGATGCAACCCTTCCTACCTATCAGAGGTACATTAGGAAACCCATTACAACTGAAGATCATCTCGGTGCCTAACCTGCCTCTGTCAACGAACCAAACAATGTCTTCTGCCGACAAGCTCATCAGACGCTCAGGCCACTCAGCTGTGGCTGCAGACAAGACAGAAGAACCCCTCTTGGGCAAATGACTATCAAACCACTTGTACAACAACGGTACGCAGCATGAAACATTCTTTCCTCTCCGGTTCTCATTCTTGTAATGCACTGAATGGTAAACGTCTCCGATCAGAGTAGGGACTGGATTCCCTGAGGCAAAGATATGGAATGCATCAAAATCTACGAAATCAGGCATGCTGGGAAATAGGATGATGCCATATATGCATAAAGCAAGGATGGCGCTGAAGGCGTCCCAACATTTGTCCTTAGCACACTGCTGAGCCTTAGCTATCAGAAACTGCAGAGAGAACCCTGGGACCTTGTTCCAACTCGTTACCACTAACTCAGAAGCGCTCAAATGGAGTGAGGAAGCCAAACCAACCAGATCAGGTTCAGCATCCATGTGGACAAAAGGCATCTGCCTTTTGATAGGCACACCCAGCATATCAGCATACTCTTCCAATGTCGGCGCGAGAACGAAGTCATGGAAAGTGAAACACCTCAAGGGAGGGTCATAAAACTGCAGAAGAGCATGTAACCCATTTAAATCAGACGTAGAAGGTTTGCAAACCAGACTAAGCAACCTGCCATAAGACTTCCTGAACTTATCCTTCACAGAATCCCCTGCCAGGGCTATCAAACCAGTCAGCTTCGACACATCGGGGGTCGGGAACTTATACGCAACAGTCTTCCTGAGAGAGGCCATAATAACTGCAGAAGACGAGAAATCCGGGATCGGGGAAACTGTACCTGCAACACAGGCACACGTTAATGGAATGCAGATGAATGCGCAAACTAATGCAAAATGCAGGCATGCAACAATATATCCAGGTGGCTGCTGTGGAGATTCGGTATCAACAGTCACTGATGAGAAGTAAACCCCGGTGTAAGACCACTAATCTGATCTGCTGAGAATAACCATCTGGTGGGACCGAGATCAAAATTCTGTTCTGGCAAGAGTAAGTGACTGATAATAAGGACCCCGGGTGCAAGATCAAGGAACATCTGTTGAAGTCTTCAAACCCCAAATCAAAATTTGCCCTATCAAGAACAAATAACATCTGTCGATGAGGTCTTCAGACCTCACTCAAAATCTGCTCCATCCAGAACAAACCACCGATGATAACATACTGATCAAAGCCTGCTCTATCAAGAACAGACAAACACCCGGCGACAAGATCCTCTGATAAAAAACCTCTTGCTCTATCAAGAACATGTCTGCAACTGAGAACCCAACATAACTGATTCACTGTCAAGAAAACCAGGTAGTCTGTAGGTCTAAGTTTCCTGCAATAAACCCAGTCCCACTCACAGGTATGAACCTAGACTGACTCAAGGTACGGCATCCTATGCGTTCATCAGCGTCACAGACTTTCAAAACTGATGATACGATTCCCAGAAGGAGTGGCATCATCAAGTCTTGAAGAGGCCTCACTTAGCTGAATCACAAATGATCGGTCCCCAGAGTCGACAATCCACCAAACCAGCAACCGTCTCAACCCAAAGGGTTGAAAGTGAAGCCAACCGGATGAACCTCGTCTGAGCGTGGATTTCATGAGACACTAGTGCCTGCAAAGCAAGCACGCGCCCACTAATTTCCACTCTAAGTCTATGGTGCACTCAAGCCTGGGTCTGGCTTCTCACTCAATCAGAACTCCCATCCCACAACAGCACAAATAATCATATTATACTGAAAATAAAATGCGGGAAATGAAGTGCGAGAAGTAAAAATGCGATAAATAAACGCAACCCAACAAGCAAACACACAAACGATAGGATTGACTCGCACAGGGAACCGTTGGAGTCCCCAGCAGAGTCGCCAGCTGTCGCTACTGCGAAAATCGGCGCCGGCTGACAGAAGAGTCGCCACCTTTCGTTATTTATCCCTCAGAGCGGGAAAGGAAACGATCGGAAAAACCTGACGAAAAAAGGGTAAGACAAGGTCATCGCAACCATTGTCTGGGTTCGGGAGTCGGTTACGCAAGGGGAAGGTATTAGCACCCCTCACGTCCGTCGTACTCGACGGGATCCTCGCTTGTTTGTTTACTTGGACGGGTTGGTTATAATCTATCTACCTATCAAGGCTGGCTGAAAAAGAAAAGAAAAATGACTCGGCAAAGCATCGCGCTTTATGCCTACGTATTCCCGTCTGGAACGAGAAATCAGAGTCAACGTAGTTCGGCTAACTACGGGTGAAGGTGGGGAAGGTTGCTCGCTAGGACGTCTCATCCTATGCCTACGTACTTTCATCTGGTATGAAAGATCAGAGCGAACGTAGTTCGGCTAACTACGGGTTATCTCCTAAAAGAAGTGTTTTTTATTGTGTTTGCGATTTCAACCGCACTAGAGACTATGACCTGAGAGTGAATGCGTCGCATGTCACCCAAAGGGTACCATACTAAACATCTAGACTGTGGAAAAGAAACTCTCCCACAATCCTTTCTCAGATAGCTTAAGGCTCGTAACGTACGAAAGAAATCATTCATGATTACTGTATCTTAAACTGTTTCGAGATGGGAAGAGAACATGCCCAACTAGGAGGGAGACTATCAAGTCCTACTGTTGTCATGCCATGGATTCATCCTATGGTTGAAGTTTGAACAGGGAACTCCTAGATGTTGTCATGCATAGGTTTCAACCTAAAAGTCTATCATCAAATCCTCATCAGAGGAAATGAGAGTCCTAAGGGATCATGTCAATGATACACCAAAACAGACAAAAGCATCAGCTTTAACAGTAAAATGCATGCAATGCAAGTGAGGGAGGAAATGTGTGTGGGGCTTCAGCCTCCACAAGCTCGTCTCGACCTCAAGCCAGTCATGAAATAACAGTAATCATACTGAAAAATAAACAACATGCTATCAAGCAATAAACAGCAAACTGCAATCATACAGATAAAAGAAATGAAATGCCATCAGGCAAACAAAACACATGGGCAAGGGAGTTGGGCTCTACCGAATACCCGCAAGCAAAGCCAAGCAGTAACAGTACAATCAGATGCACTCATGCTCTTAGACTGAACTTATTCTAAATGTGCTTAATCTAATGCAGCAGACAAATCAGACAAAACACACAATACATCAAAGAAAACAGAAGAAAGCCTCAGCTCCTTCAGCAGCAACCCAGTCTTCAGACTTCAGAGATCACTTGCTTTCCAGGTATCAACCCTACAACATGAGTATCAACTCATCTTCTCCCTTTGAGCTTCAGCTCCTTTGATCAGCTCTACCTTCAGGCTTCACTATCTCCAGGGACCTTCAGGCATCCACTTGGTCTTCACAGAGTCTTAAGACTTCAATAATCTTCAAGGAATCATCCTTTTCAAGGCCTCAGCTTCTATCTTCAATGGCTCCAATGCTCCAGCAAACAAGATTCAGTTAACAAGATGAGGTGGGGATGTTACAGTACTCACTGACTTCCAAAGGATGCCATTGAGAACTTAACATCAAAGGAGAGGCTCTCTCAAATTTCTACCTCAGAGGGCAAGGTCACTAATCCCTCCAAAGGAGAGAGGTGAATACCCTTAAGGGACTCTATGTCACAGAGAAGAAAGGAGGTGAACAAGACACTCCTTGTTTATTGAACAAAGTATTCTATCTAGGGCTCTGCCTATGCACCTATAAACCTATAAACAAAACAACAAAAGCTATGCTAAACTCCTCTGCAAGGTCTTCAAAGCTTCAATGATGATCCACAAGGTCTTCAACTCAATCTTCAAAGCTCACACACTCAACAGAGAAGGAAAGAAAACACAACAATACAACTTATGCCTTTAAGCAACACACATACTATCCATACATTCAAAAATCAATGAAAAATACTAAAATACCATACAAATTCCTAATATAAATTCTAGGGGATCCTATTTAACTACCCTTAAGTCCCATATATTCCCCATAGGCTAACTTGTCCTAAAAACCCCAAAAATAAAATGTTGAAGTCTACCTATACAACTTAAAACCCTAATTAGAACACCTAAATGTCCAACAATCAAACTACATCAAATTTAATTTCTAAAATCAAGGGATAAATCCTACATGAAACTAGGGTTCAATATCTAATTATGCCAAAAAGACTGGCTTAAAAATCCTAAGGGAAGGTCCCTAAACAATTCTTGCAAAATAAGGTGTCAACTAAAAGAAAGAAAATACACTATTTAAAAGAAAATACCACCATTAATTCTACATTAAAAATAAAATTTCATTTTTATTTTTATATTTTTCTACACAAAATTATCTAAACATAGAAAAAAGAATGAGTAAGAAAGAGCCATTTATCAATTTTTTATGAATTTATTAAGATTGCAACAATATTAAGAATTAAAAAAGAAATCAAAATAATATAAAAGGGAGGGGGTGGAAATAGAAGGGTCAGATAGTTGTTTCAAATGGGCCAGCGCGCGTGGGGGGTGTGAATAGAAGAGATAGGCCCAGACGCGTTGCTTAAGTGAAACGACTGCGTTTTCACATTCAAAATTCCCTCCGTTTTCTGGGCGAATGAGGACCGTGCGATCAAATGACAAAGTCCAACATTTCAAAACACTTCAACGGTGGAGATTACATCTCCTACCTTCAGCCACCTAGGGTTTCATGAGACCCCCTCCATGCACAGACCTTTCCTCTCTTCGTTCTCTCTGCTCAGTGGATGAAATGCCACGATTCCAAAACGAAAACTGCTCTACTAATCAAGAGGAACAAGACTATACGCATATTTTTTTCTGATTCTCTCTAGATGATCCCAACAGAATCTTGCAAGGTCATAATTCCACCATATGCACCTGATGCCAACCTTCCATAATCCTTGAATCCAGTGGCCTACAGTTATTCTACACAATACCCTAACCATCCTAAGCTAGTTCTTGATAACTAAAGCCAACACACCAGTCAATTCTTGAAGATTAAAGTTTCATGGACCTGCTATCGATTACCATGGATCGTGCCATAACTCTCAGAACTTCATCATCTACCCTAATGCACCCATTCTAGACCTATAAAACTAGTTAAAACTACATAACTTGAGAGAATGGTGATGAGAAATAACCTGTTAAGAGGTTATGGTGGAGATGTGTAGAGCTCGATTCAGTGCTTGATCTTGCTCCCAAATGCTTCTTTAATGGTGTACTCCCTTCTGTTTGCAACTTTCTTGGTGGAGATGGCTTGTAGAGATGAAACCGAATCTGGTGTGGATCTTGCAATTCTCAATTCAAACCTTTCAATCTTCCATTGATGATCCTCTGAATCTACTTGG
The DNA here is from genome assembly GCA_963859935.3 of Lathyrus sativus. Classification (NCBI taxonomy): domain Eukaryota; kingdom Viridiplantae; phylum Streptophyta; class Magnoliopsida; order Fabales; family Fabaceae; genus Lathyrus; species Lathyrus sativus. The sequence continues at coordinate 48,539,975 of OZ012741.1, read as the reverse complement.
GTACACTCACTGTGAACTATGGATTATGGATGAATGAGAAGATTGAACAAACTTGGTGTAGAATGAACAATCTCTCTTTTGCTTATGATTGAAGAAACTATGAAAACCTCACTTTTCTCTCACTCTCCCTCCAACCTTGGCCAACCCTGAACTCATCATGATCCTCACAATATATAGCAGTCCATGGAACAATCTAAAATCATCTAGAAGGTGCTAGGAAAGTGTGGAACTTCTCATGTGATGATATTATGGAACATCTCATACTATTCATTATGACCTCTAACTTTGTGTTAAAATCTCCTTGCATGAGATATTGAGGTAATATGAATGAAATCAGCCCTTTACTTTTCCTTGTGCAAGCCTTTTCAAAGTTGCCTTCTTTTTCAAGTAACATTTTTCCAAAGGAACCTCATTTTTTAAGCTTTAAATCAAAATTCTACCTAAACCAATGTTCTCAAAATGGTGTTTCCAATCAAAATGATATATTGGATGACCTATTTTGGCTTTGTGGATCTCTCAAACCAATTTTCAAATTCAACTTTTCAAACTTATATGCCATTTTTAGTTCATTTTTGACCAATCATGCAAATCCATGCTATGAGCTTTTCCAACAATTTATGACCTTCTTTCTAGACTTAAAATCACATTTTGAACAACTTTAATGCTTTGAGTTTTTCCATTTGAGGCTTGGAAATAGGAGTTTTAGGCATTGGCTAAAATGACCTATAACTGACAAATGACCAAAATACCCCTGTCTTGTTCAAACCATAAGTTGAGTTCCACAAATCCTATCAAGGACTTATACCACTCAAATTAAAGCTAAGAATATGCCCTTCAACATTCATGTTGACCAAGAAATCATAGGAATCATCCTACTAGGGCAAAGGTTGTCTGCAAGTTGGGTGACTTTCAAGGACCCAGATTCACACACCTCAGCTGACCTGTAATTTGTCAAAACCATAACTTGAGCTCTGTAACTCCTATCAAGGACTTCCACCACTCAAATTAAAGCTAAGAACAAGCTCTACAACACTCATGTTGTGGGGAAGATGAGATATTAATCACATCTAGAGCTAAAACTGCCTGGAAGATAGAGATCAAACTAGGGTTTTTTCACTGACAATCCTTGGAGACCCTAACTTGAAACTTCTCAAACTCTTCAATCATGATGAGTTGGTCTAGGAATCATCTTTATAACATATTTATGCATCATTCCATGATCTCATAGCCCTTGGATTAGGTCTCAACCTTTTCCAAATCTTCAGTTATCCCAGGGTAGACCCAGTCAAAACCCTAATTCTACCATTCATGGTTGAATCTCCTGAATTCTTGCATAATGACTTCTCTGGGCTTCATGGTGGCTATCAAGACATCTCATAATCTTTCTCAAAACATCAAGTTCATTCTCAAAGTCTCATAATCATCTGAGGAACACCCACAACTCTCAAGCTATGAAGCACACAATCCTGGTTTCAACCCACTCCTCTGAGGATCTCTTGAACTTTCTGATGCATGTATCAACTTTCAAACACTCAATTGATAAATAAATGTTGGTCAAATTTTGGGGTGCAACACCACACTTACTAGCCGGAAGGAACATGAAGATGAGTTGAAGCTACGAATTTCCCGGTTAGAAGAGCATCTCAGCGCTAAGGATGCGAAGATTGCTGAAGAGGCATCTCTTAGACGTGACGCTGAGTTTAGAGTGAGCGACATGGTCAAAGAAATGAGGGGTTGTGAACTGAAGGCTGGCTTCAAGAGATGCAGGCTTGATGAGTGTTTTGGCAAGGGAGCCTGTGTAGAGGATGCCAAGAAGCTGAGATCCACTGTTAGGCGACACGCATTACTGATACAGGAACTGCTCTCCAGACCAGGTCATCCGGAGACGCTGAGGCTATTGGGGGATGTCCGGACGCGCCATCCGTCCTGATTTATCTTTATTTTTCTCTTGTAGTATGTTATTCGTGCTTAGATTTTGACCATCGCCAAACTTGTTGGCCGAGGTCTTTTCAGTTGTATTTGATTTTACCTTTGTACTCTACCTCTTGGCATTTGTTTATGTATGAGGTTTCTGATTCTGTATTTGCTTACTTGGGACTCCATTGTCGTTATGGCTTCTTCTCCGGAACTAGAATCAGGGGGAAATTAACCTGTTGCATATTTACATGTGTGCATCTGCATATTCATATTGCATGGCAGGTACTTTTTTGAGCTCGAATCTTATCTCCTGCGTCTTTCAGGTTGTTTCAAGATTGACGAACAGAGAACTCACCGGTACGCTACAAGAAGCAACTGTAAGAAGATCATGGACCAGGTACAAGCTGAGATGTAGGAGATCCGGGATAGGTTGGCCCAATTCATGCAGGCTATGGAGGATGTGGCCAAGGGCCAGGAACATCTTCAAACTCTGGTGCAACCGCTGCTGGCACGAGCGGCTGGTAATACTGAATATAACTCTGTTCATGTTGAGACCCCTCGCAGGGAGGAAGTGATACCAAATGCTGGTGAGACTGGTACTGGCAATGGCAACGGCAACGCTGGTAACGAAAATGCTGATAATGGCAATGGGAACGTGGAAACCAACAGGAATGTTGGTATCAATACTGGTTTCGGTGACAACAATCAGGGTTTTGGCTTTGGCAATCAGGATGGCAATGATGGCTTTAATAATCAGGGCTTCGGCAACGGAGGGTTTGGCGATAATAATCAAGGTTATGGTAATAATGGCTACGACAATGCTGGGTTTGGCAATGTGAATACCAATGGTGCTGGGATGGGTCCTTTCAATGTTGGTTTCGGACCAGGCGGGGCTAATCAAGGATTTGGTAATAGAGGACATGGTCCTAACTTTAATCAACAAGGATATGGTCGTAATGCTGTTTATGACGGGTATGGTAATGAGGGTCCGTATTGGGACAAAGATCGTCAGGAAGATGCCTTTTCTGGGCAAGACATGGATTTTGAAGGTCCCACTGATAATGATCGGAGGATTAAAATGCTGGAAGAATAGATAAGAGGTATAGCCAATCAAAACTCTGCAGGTATGGACATGGCCACCATGGGGCTGGTTCCTGGGCTGAGAGTGCCATTGAAGTTCAAAGCTCCTACTTTCGATAAATATAAAGGGGATACATGCCCCCGGGTTCATGTGCGTTCATATTACCAGAGGATGTCTGCTTACTCTGATGACGAGAAGATGCTTATGCATTTTTTCCAAGATAGTTTGTCGGGACCATCACTGGAATGGTACATGGGACTAGAGCCTGCACAGATCGGAAGTTGGAAAGAGTTGGCAGATGCTTTCTGAAGGAAAATTGCGATCTAAACGCAGCGGAAAACAAAAATTTTCCTTTAGTGATCCTCACGAATGAGCATGGTCAGTGATAGAATCGTTACCTCTTTGTGGCGATTCAGATCTTTGATGCAGCGATCACAAGCGTTGATGAAGTGCAACGCCTCTACTCAGTCCACACGAACAGCTTCCGGTCACAGTGCTAGCTGCTTACGAACGGAATTATTTGAGTGAGAAAAGAGAATCAAAAACGAAATTGCATCAAGTGAAAGCTTCATCACAAGGGTTCCTTTTATAGACTCTCTTGTGGGCTGCGGGCTAAAACCCTAATTCACATGATCCATAATAATATTATATATTATTATAATAACTATTATTATAATAAATATATTTATTTTATTATTATTTTATAACCATTATAAAATAACAATAATTATTATTATATTATCCGAATTTCTATTTTTCACTTAAGTGCACCGTACCTTACGGTGTTCCTTTGATTTCTCTATCTCTCATCAAACTGTCCTTATGTGTGTGACCCTGTAGGATTTCGTAACGTTGGTAATTATATTAAATTATATATATTTAACATAATAAACAGTAAGCGGTATCTAGCAACACATCACTGCTACCCAAGTCACGAAAATGTCATGTGATCTGACAAAACCTTTTTCGTGATAATATATGTTTGGACAATTACCCTTTTGCCCCTATGTCTATATTGAACACAAGGCATACACTGTGTCATCCTTGTCCAGTTCAATATTGGGCCCTTAGACATTTCTCCTGTTATGCAGGATTGGCAAATTCCATCTAGGACACTCATGTCCCTCAGCATGCTTCGTGGAGTGCCCATCAACTGTCTTTATGATCATCCAGTTACGGATAATGTTTGATCAGCAATAAAGCACCCGACTCTACATCTAGGGTCCATAGTGGTTTCAGGTCGAAGGGTGGTAATACACCATTATCACCATGAGAATAACTTATGACACTTTGCATAACATACTATGTAGTATTCTCATAGCGGGTCAATCCGGTATAAATATTACTCCTAATATTTATACCTATGTCAAGACTTGATAACTCTTTATCCATGATCCATGAGATGTGATCATCAGTCTATCTTCATAATAGTCTCAATGCTTTTAATGTTATCCCACTTTGCAATAAAGCTTGACTACGGATATTTTAAGAATAATGTCTTTATGTTTAATGGGATCTCATGATTAAGTCACACTTAACATTTCATTAAACAGACTAACTATTCTAGGGACTTTATTATTCTGAAAGACAAACATAATAAAGAAATGCCTTTTATTATTAAACGAATAATCTGATACAAGTACCAAAAAGTATTGGCCTCTAGGGCTTACGCCAACACTTTCGTCAGACACTACCAATACAACAGTGATCTTGCGCCAAATAGGATCCAGCTTCAAAGTCTTTCTTAGAAGAACAGGGTGAGTTTCAAGGAGTACGCCCAGCGTTGGCATGATCTTGCGGCAAGGGTACACCCACCTATGGTTGAAAGGGAATTGATTGATATTTTTGTTGGAACATTCTCTGGGATGTATTATGATAAATTGCTCAATTGCTCGATGAGTAGTTTCTCTGACATGATACTCATGGGAGAACGGATTGAAAATGGCATTAAGATTGGTAAGATTCAAGTCAGTGAATCGACCTCAGCTGGAGGTGAAAAAAAGGTCTTTGGTGGTAGAAGACAAGGAGACGCCAGCGCAGTGTATGGTGGTCGAGGACGAGGTAGAGGTAGGAATCAGTATCTTCAATAATAGGTTTCTAGTGTGACGATTCCTATACCTCAACAACGACAACAACCACAACAACAACATCAGCAACAACAAAGGCATAATCCTGCTCAGAGAAGGATTCAGAATGAGAAGCCAAAGAGGGTATTTGATACACCTCTGTCAACGTATGCAGAACTGCTTCAAACGTTGTTGGGTTTGAATCTGGTTGAAAAGAGAACATTGGACCCGCCCACAGGAACACTTCCTTACGGGTATGATGCTAGTAAGCATTGTGAATTTTATTCTGGGGCACCCGGACATGATATCGAGAGTTGTCATGCTTTTAAACACAAAGTCCAAGATTTGATTGATAGTAAGGTCATTAACTTCAGTCATGATGGTCCCAACATTGTACAGCAACCAATGCCGAATCATGGAGCGAATGATATTCTGACAGAAGAAGATTTGGATTTGGTTATGGATGTAAATGATCTGAAGACGCCTTTAAGCTATGTTAAAAGCAGATTGTTGAAATGGGGGGTCTTCCCTGGATGTGATGAGTATTGTTTCGATTGTTGGACCCGACCAGAGGGCTGTATTGATTTGAAGAGAGGTATTCAGGCCATGATTGATGAGGGAACTTTACAATTCGACCGTACTGCTGTTGAGAAACCTGGTGAGGTAAGATTTGAAAAGCAGAGAGAGGTCGCAACAGTTACAATTCCACGAAAGACTATTACGATATCAGCGCCCGTCAAGCGGCCAACTATCACGATAACGAAAGCAGTACCCATTCCTTATGAAAGTACGAAAGCCATTCCGTGGAATTATGGGTTGGAAGCTTTTTGTAATGGGGAAAAGATTTAGGTGGATAGCCAACCGGCAGGGGCAGTGGGCAATCTTGTTGGAGCGGGAGGCATGACCCGCAGTGGTAGAATTTTCACTTCACCTGAAATTGAGGCTGAGAGGATTGCTAAAGGCAAAGCCAAAGTGAATGAAGGAGAACCTTCCCAGGCGAGAGAGAAAGAAACATCAATCAAGGATGCAGAAGAGTTTATGAGGTTAATTCGCAAAAGCGACTATAAGATTGTGGAGCACTTGCAGCAGACGCCCTCCAAAATTTCAATCCTATCCTTGTTGCTTTGTTCCGAGGCCCATCGGAATGCCTTGTTGAAAATCTTAGACACATCTTTTGTACCTCAGGAAGTAACTGTTAATCAGCTTGAGGGGGTACTGGCGCATGTGAATGCCGGACACAGCCTGGGATTTACTGACTTTGATTTAACGCCTAGAGGTCGGGATCATAATATGGCTTTGCACATTTCAGTGGAATGCCGGGGCACTGTTATGTCGCACGTTCTTGTAGACACCGGATCATCTTTGAATGTTTTGCCTAAGAAGGCTATGATGAAGCTAGATATCTGAGGCATCATATGCACGCCAAGTGACTTGGTCGTGAGAGCTTTTGATGGGACCAGAAGGTCGGTGTTTGGGTCCATAACGTTGCCACTCCAGGTCGAGCCAGAAGTGTTTGACACTGTGTTCTACATCATGGACATACATCCATCTTACAGCTATTTACTTGGGCGACCATGGATACATTCTGCAGCGGTTGTGACGTCCACGCTGCATCAGAAGCTTAAATACATGGTCGGTGACAGTGTTGTTACTTTTTGCGGAGAGGAGGACATTCTGGTTAGTCATCTTTCTTCATTCAAGTACGTCGAAGTGGATGGGGAGATCCATGAGACGCCATGCCATGCCTTTGAAGGATTGCAGATTAAGGACAAGTCTCATGTCCCCAGCAAAGGGCCAGAGGTGGCCATTTCTTCATACAAAGACGCTCAGGCAGTGGTTTAGGCCGGAGAAGCCAAAGGATGGGGCCAAGTCTTGGAAATTCCTGTCAAGATGGACAAGTTTGGGTTGGGGTATCGCCCGACGTCATCATCTTCCACATCAGGCGTGCCAAAGTTCAAAGGGCCAGTGGTGATCACTCCAGGTGGAGTCTGTTATGAAACGATTAATGCTGTTTCCGATGCCGAAGACGGAGACAGTAACTGCGATATGGACTCGTGGATCAAGCCCGACGTGCCAAGACAGAGCCTATGCAACTCGTCTATCCAGGAACTTGTCCAAGTGACTACAAAACAGTAATGATTTGTTTTCTTGATTATTGTATAATCCTGTGTCCTACCCGGGGCATAATGATTCTGTTTTCAGGGTTACCTGCTTATGTGTGTGCTTTGTTTAATCATTAATAAAGGCGTTTTTCTCATGAAAATTTCGTGATCCTTGTTTTTCCTGTTTTGCTTTAACAATAAAATGGCAACGTGGTTATGTGCTTTGTTTACGTTATTTGAAGCATTTAACCATTCTCATTGCAGGATTCATATTTCAGACGACACGGATCACGAACTTCCTATGACTCGCTTCGACTTCGAGCACCCGATATTTCAAGCAGAAGAAGAGATTGTTGAGGATGATGACTTATCAGAAGAGCTGACTCGACTTTTGAAACAAGAAGAGAGAGTCATTCTGCCTCATCAGGAGGAAATTGAAATTATCAACGTGGGGTCCGAAGAGGTTGTCAGGAATATTCGGATAGGGGCTGCACTGCAAAGCGATATCAAGCAAAGTTTGATTGAGATGCTTCGAGAGTATAGTGATATCTTTGCTTGGTCTTATGAAGACATGCCTGGGTTGGATACTGATATGGTGGTTCACCGTTTGCCATTGCGTGAGAAATGTCAGCCGGTTAAGCAAAAACTCAGAAGAACTAGACCAGATATGGCCGTAAAAATTAAAGAGGAAGTGCAGAAACAATGGGATGCCGGTTTTCTGGCTATTATAACTTATCCCTCATGGGTCGCCAATATAGTACCTGTACCAAAGAAGGATGGTAAGGTGCGGATGTGCGTGGACTATCGAGATTTGAATAGGGCGAGCCCAAAAGACGACTTTCCGCTTCCTCATATTGATGTGTTAGTCGACAACACCCCTCAATTCTCCGTGTTTTCCTTCATGGACGGCTTTTCGGGCTATAATCAGATAAAGATGGCGCCGGAGGATATGGAGAAAACAACTTTTATTACCCCGTGGGAAACGTTCTGCTACAAAGTGATGCCCTTTGGTTTGAAGAACGTCGGGGCAACATATCAGCGAGCTATGACAACACTCTTTCATGACATGATGCATAAAGAGATCGAAGTCTATGTTGACGATATGATTGCCAAATCCCAGACGGAGGAAGAGCATCTGGTCAATCTTCTGAAATTGTTCAAGAGGCTTAGGAAATTCAGGCTGAGGCTGAATCCTAAAAAGTGCACCTTCGGGGTGAGATCTGGTAAGCTATTGGGGTTTATTGTTAGCGAAAAAGGAATTAAGGTTGATCCTGCTAAGATAAAAGCAATACAAGAAATACCAACGCCGAAAACAGAAAAAGAGGTTCGTGGCTTTTTAGGGAGATTGAATTACATTGCTCAGTTCATATCTCATTTAACGGCCACGTGTGAGCCATTGTTCAAATTATTGAAAAAAGATCACGCTGTGACCTGGAATGAAGATTGTCAAAAGGCGTTTGAAAAAATAAAAGAATATTTGCAGGAACCTCCAATATTGATACCTCCAGTAGCCGGGAGACCATTGATTATGTATTTGACGGTTATTGAGAAAAGCATGGGTTATGTTCTCGGTCAACATGACGAGACTAGACGTAAAGAGCATGCGATTTATTACTTGAGTAAGAAGTTCACAAATTGTGAGTCCCGTTACTCAATGCTCGAAAAGACGTGTTGTGCACTAGTCTGGGCTGCCAAACGTTTGAGGCAATACATGCTAAACCATACAACCATGCTAATTTCAAAGATGGATCCGATCAAATATGTGTTTGAAAAGCAAGCACTTTTCAGAAGGATTGCCCGATGGCAGATGGTACTGACAGAATACGATATTCAGTATGTTTCTCAAAAGGCTATTAAAGGTAGCGTTCTATCCGAGTACCTAGCTGAGCAGCCAATTGATGATTATCAGCCGATGAGGTTTGATTTTCCTGATGAGGATATCATGTACTTAAAAATGAAGGATTGTGAAGAGTCTTTACCTGATGAAGGTCCAGAGTTGGGTTCCAAATGGCAATTGATATTTGACGGTGCCGTTAATTTATACGGAAGTGGAATAGGGGCAATCATTACTACTCCCCACGGGTCGCACATCCCATTCACTGCCAGATTGACCTTTCCAGTTACCAACAATGAGGCCGAATATGAAGCATGCATTATGGGTCTCGAAGAAGCTATTGATCTGAGAATTAAAAATCTCGATGTGTACGGGGACTCTACTCTAGTTGTGAACCAAATCAAGGGAGAGTGGGAGACTCGTCAGCCCAATCTGATACCCTATATGAATTATGCAAGGAGGTTGTTACCTTTCTTTGATAAGGTGGAATTGCACCATGTACCACGAGCAGAAAATCAGATGGCAGACGCTCTCGCGACATTGTCTTCAATGTATAAAGTTAACTTTTGGAATGAGGCTCCCAGGATAGTTATCTCTCGCCTTGATAAGCCCGCTTTCATATTCGCCATTGAGGAAGCTTCCGATGGCAAACCGTGGTATTATGATATCCAGAATTTCCTGAAGAACCAAGAGTATCCGGCTGGGGCATCCAGTCGTGATCAGAAGACTCTTAGGAGATTGGCTGGTAATTTCTATTTGAATCTGGATGGTGTTTTGTACAAGAGAAATCGTGACTTGGTGTTGTTGCGGTGTGTGGACGCGAAAGAGGCTAAGTTGCTCATGGAAGAGATCCATGAGGGTACATTTGGCACGCATGCCGGCGGACATGCAATGACGAGAAAGTTATTACGAGCAGGGTATTATTGGCTGACGATGGAAACAGATTGTTTCAAGTTTGCAAAGAGGTGTCATAAATGCCAGGTTTATGCGGACAAGATTCATGTGCCTCCGAGCCCTCTGAACATTATGTCATCACCTTGGCCTTTTTCCATGTGGGGAATTGATGTGATTGACAAGATTGATCCCACGGCATCCAACAGACATCGTTTTATCTTGGTATCTATTGATTACTTCACCAAATGGGTTGAAGCGGCATCGTATGCTAATGTTACCAAGAAGGTGGTAGCCAGATTTATCAAGAAGGATATTATCTATAGATATGGAATCCCGGAGCGGATTATCACTGACAACGGTTCAAATAATAAGATGATGAAGGAATTGTGCCAGAATTTCAAGATTGAACATCACAACTCTTCTCCTTATCGGTCCAAGATGAATGGTGCTGTTGAAGCAGCCAATAAAAACATAAAGAAGATCGTTCAGAAGATGGTTGTGACCTACAAGGACTGGCATGAGATGTTGCCTTTTGCTTTGCACGGTTATCGTACGATGGTACGCACATCAACCGGGGCAACTCCTTTTTCACTGATATATGGTATGGAGGTTGTCCTACCATTGGAGGTTGAGATTCCTTCTTTGAGGGTTTTGCGCGATGTCCAACTTAATGAGGCGGAATGGGTAAAAGATAAACTGAATCAGCTCAGTTTAATGGATGATAAGAGATTGGCTTCTCTAGCATATGGTCGGCTGTATCAAAGCCGGATGAAGAAAGCTTATGATAAAAAGGTGTGTCCTCAAAGCTTTTAGACAGGCGATCTTGTGCTGAAAAAGATTCTCCCACCACAATCAGATCATAGGGGCAAATGGACTCCCAACTATGAAGGTCCATATGTCGTTAGAAAGGTTTTCTCTGGAGGAGCTTTATTGTTATCCACCATGGATGGTGAGAATTTTACATCCCCTGTGAACTCGGACGCAATTAAAAAATACTTTGCTTAAAATGACCCGCTGGAAAGAAAAAGAATATCCAGGAAAAAATGGGGCATCCCGGGGAACCATAAAAAAGGAAATAAAAGGTTCGGGCAAAAGTTAGGGATAAAATTGAAAAAAAGATGTACACCCGCGAAGTTGAAAACCTGAAAAGGGCGACTTTGGCAAAAAAGGGTATCCCGGTGAATTGAAAACCCGCACAGGGCGGTTCATGCAAAAGTTAGGGATTTGAAAAAGCAAATGACTGCGGTCCGAGTTTGATAATGCGTTGCTTAGTGGTTTGGGAGTACCTGAGGGTCGTATATCCAAAACAATCTCTTTCGAAGATCGAGTATAGGGAAAGCGTCAGAGTCAAGCGAGTCATAGGAGGATCAGCTCATGGTGTTCGTCTGTACCACATTGCCGACATGTATACAAATTTTCTTTGTGCTTCTGCGATATTTGTATTTTGCTTGTGCGTAACTTCCTCTTTTCAGGATTTGCATCCAGTGTACAAAATTTTGCCTATTTACAGGTCCGTTGTCAATAAAGCATGTTATTCAGTACTTGATGTTTGTTCTTTACTGTTTTGTTTGTGAAGTTATTCAGTACTTGATGCTTGTTTTTACTGTTTTGTTTGTGAAAAACGCCGATGTTTTTGATGAACTTGCATGTACATAAACTTGTTAGCCCTTGCCAATAATTGCTAAAACTTCGAATTGACTGAACGAATGTCACAGATGCTAATCGGGATAGATCTTGTTGTGTAGTTTTGTTCCGTCTCGTTTGTGTTTTGCAGGGTTCTCACCCAAACAGTAAGGGAATTTGTGTTTCCCCAGCCAGAGTCCCGTGACATAGTGATTGTATCACTCCTTAGCAGATGGAAGTCACGTCTTATCCCAGAGAGAGTTGAGATGGCATTTATCCCTACTGGATGTGGGGTTGTCCTCCCCAAAGGAGTATCCCCAGGAAAGTTGCCAAGAGAGTATCCTTAGTGGATCTTGATGTCCCCAACAGAAAGTGCATTCCCGGAAATGAGTATGTACATAATCAATCCCCAGCATGGGTAACTCCCTCAGAATATAACCAAGTCGTCTTTTGTTCAGAAGGATTATCCCCGCACAGGACTGTTGTTCCTTCTCCCCAGCAGGTTGTCATTCTTTCGTCAGGATGATCATCCTTAGCAGAGTTTGTAACTCCGAGTTTGTGAGCTATTCCCAGCAGGGTTTGTTTTCTTCCTTCCAGTGGAAGTTGTTCTCACCTCTCCAACATTTATTTTGCTGGAATAATTCTATGATGTCTGGGCTCTCCCCGACAGAGTTGACTTGGCTCCCGACATTTATTTTGCTGGAATACTTTGTGATACCCGTTTATCCCCAGCGGATTTGGTTTTGTCTTCAGCATTTATTTTGCTGAAGCGCCTCTTGGCATCTTTGCATTATGCATATATCATCATATTTGCATCTACCCAAACGCGTAGCATTTCCATGCCGTATGGAGCATTACGCCATTGTCAAACATACGCATTTTGAAACATAAGCCAGGTTGGTTACCTCTTTGTTTTCAGATGTTATTCCCTACAGAGGAGTGAGATTCTTGCTCGGAAGGATTTCTAGATATTCAAGTTCTCGACGTGAGATAGGTGATGATAACATTCGTCCCATCACATGTTCCCCTAACAGAGTTGCTTGGTTAAGTTTCTCTTTTTCCCCAGCAGAATTCTTCTCAGGTTGCTGTTACGTCAGCGTTAAAAGATTTCATAGCTTAAACTTTTGGAGTTATCGCTAGTGATTTCGCCAGTAGAGTTTTTCCCCACAGAGTTATTTGGTTAGGCTTCTTGTATTCCCCAACAAAGTATTCTTCAGACTGCTGTACAACAGCTTTTAAAATCTTGAAGATTGCTATCCGTGTTGACGGAATTGTTACCTGTGTTGACAGTGATTGTTATCCGTGTTGACGGAATTGTTACCTATGTTGACAGTGATTATTATCCGTGTTGATGGAGTCGTTACCTGTGTTAACAGTGATTGTTATCTGTGTTGACGAAATTGTTACCTGTGTTGACAGTGATTGTTATCCGTGTTGATGGAGTCGTTACCTGTGTTAACAGTGATTGTTATCCGTGTTGACGGAATTGTACCTGTGTTGACAGAGATTGTTATCCGTGTTGACGGAATTGTTACCTGTGTTGACAGTGATTGTTATCCGTGTTGACGGAATTGTTACCTGTGTTAACAGTGATTGTTATCCGTGTTGACGGAATTGTTACCTGTGTTGACAGTGATTATTATCCATGTTGACGAAGTTGTTACCTGTGATTGACAGAGACTGTTATTCGTGTTGACGAATTTGGTCCAGTTGTGGACGGAGTTGTACCCGTGGTGATGGAGTCTCTCCTCGTGTTGACGAAATTTGTCTAGTGGTGGACGAAGTTGTTTCTTGCAAAGTTAATTCGATGCCTGTGGCGTTACACAGGGGGTTGATGTTGAAATCAAAAGTTTTATCAGATGATTGATCAGTTGTTACCGTAACAACTGGGTTCATTGGAATGGATGTTGTTCCCCCTAAGCAGTTTTCGCAGCTTATTTCTGTGGTTGGCAAATTTCTGGGTTTCTTGGTATTCAACCGTCTTCTACCTCGATTGTTTGAAAGCCGTTCGCTCTTCACCCAGTCGGGTCCAAGCCGTTTGAATAAGGGCAGCTGTTGCACCCCAAAATTTGCCCAACCTCTTTTCTTACTTGGTTTATGTTTCATTGTATTAAAATTTGCATAGTTATATCATTTTCATATCATGATATCATTCATATAGAAGGGTATCAAGTGTGATTCTTATTAAGAGGAGCCTAGCAAGAGGTCTTATTCAAGCTTGAGAAGTTATCAAGGTCATCAGGAGGTAATTTGAGTGCCTAAGAGTTTAGATGCTTGCATGAAGATTTTCTCCTAACTTGAGGATCAATTGAAGACCATCAGAGGGATGTGAAGTGTTGAATATGAGAAGAGGATGTGTATGGAGCTCATAGAATGCCTAGAGGGCCATGGGAGAGCTCAATCAAGTCATTGTGTCAAATGCAAGAGCCACAGTTGAAGTGCAAGCAATTAGGGTTTCATCTGGGTCAATCCTAGGTCAACTGTGCAATTGAAGAGTATCAAAGCCTACTTTTAGGTCATGGAGTTCATGAAATGATATTTTGAGACATTTGTGGTGTTGTGCCAAGATCAAGTCAAGAAGAGTCAAGAGTGTGGGAAGTTGCTAAATTAGGGTTTCAGTGTAATATCCCCTATTTAGTGCCTAACTTCAAGACCACATAAGTCAAGATGAAAGTTTAAAATGGATATTTGGCCAACATAGAACTTGTAGAGCATATCAATAACTTTAATTTGAGTACTAGAAGTCCTCCATTGGATCTATAGAACTCAAGTTATGGTCCAGACAAGTTACAGGTCCTCAGATGCCTCTGAAATTTGTCTGTGAAAATCATCTGACTTCAAAGCTATTTTTGACCTAGAAGGAGGTTTCACTTGAACTTTTGGCCAACATGAAAGTTGTTCGTCATGATCTTAACTTTCCAAATTGCATTAGAAGTCTTCCATCTGATTTGTAGAACTCAAGTTATGAGGTTTGCAAGTTAGGGGTATTTTGGGAAAGTGAGATTATAGGCCATTTTAAATCATAGGTCAAAATCTCCAACTTGCACTTGTCAAATAGATTTTTGTTCAACATGGAACTTGTTCAAAATGTGGTTTTTAGGCTAACCAAGAACTCATGATGCATTGAATTGGCTTGAGGCAAAATTTGGTTTGAAATGGTTTAAAAAGGGATATTTTAAAAGGGATTAAGGTTGAAAAATTCAAATTAATGGTTAAGTGACCAAAACATGTCAAGTAAATACTCATTTTGAGTGAAAATGGTATTTCAAACACTTTGGCATTGGTAGATTTTTGAGTTGAGGCAGATTTTCATGAGTTATCATCTTGTTTCTTCACAAGCAAGTAACATAGCCAAATCACTTACCAAGGCAATTCAAGTGTTCCTTTTGGTCCAGTTTCGTTCACAAGGCATTTTACAACAGTTTGGAAGGTTCTAGTGCAAGCTGTGATGAGGAAATTGTGACTGTCACATGTCACTTTGGAGGGAAAAATAGAAATTGGGAATTGCTGGTTTGGGCTTGAATTGGACTTCAAAAGCCCATAGGCATGTTCTATTTAAGTTGTTGGATGATTTCAAAATCATTTTGGTGCTCATTTCGTGGTAGAAGCAGAGAGAGAAAGTGAATTTGCAAGCAAGCAAGTGCATATCGGGTTTTGAGTTCAAGGCAAGTTCAGATCAAATTGAAGGATCAAATAGCTTCCTCTTGCATCCTTGAGTGTTTATGGAGATTTTTGAAGGCTGAATCAAGCTCTTGATACCTCTGTTAGTGGATCTACACCAGGTATGTAACCTTCAAATTTCTCACAATTCTAGGAAGATGTAGTTCATGTTGTGCATGCTGTTAGGATCTAGTTGAGACATAGATCGTTTCTGGATTGAAATTGAAGCAATTAGAGACAAATTAGGATGGCATGTGATTTCTATTTGGACACGGTTTGAACTGATCACAAGGAATTAAGATGAATTGGATAGATCAGGTTGATGTATGAAGTATGAGGATCATTCCTATGGTTTTAGATTTGAGTTTAGTGATGATCAATCTTGAGGTAGCATTTCTGTTTGCCTTCGAATTTCAAAACCTAGCCAGATCTAGAGGAAGTGATTGTGATATTTGAACTCCTCGTGAAATTCTGAGCAAGATGATGTATAATTTGATGTTGTTTGGTTTCCTGTGACCACCACCTCGCCGGAGAAGACGGCCAGAGGTCTTCTCCGGCCACCACACTGAGTTTCCCTCCGTTTGGCATTTGAATTGGAGAAGATAACTGTAGACCGTTAGATCTGGCTTCAGACTTGACTTGGTAGCATCATCCAAGGGTTGTGACTTGTTTTCGTTTTGCTGACTTTGACCTCTCAAAACGAGGTCGTTTCATTTAATGTGCTGACAAGCTCCTGAGCGTAGATCTCATTGACCGGTCATTGCATCCAACGCGCCACATTATTTCTTGTGTTTTATTTTCTTTTAATCATTTTTGTTTTATTTTAAATGCATATTGATTCCAAAAATCATAGAAAATTCATCTTTGATCAGAAAAATATTTTAAAAATATGTCCATGCTCCTCCTTCAATTTGTGATTTTCTGGGATCAATAAATTGCATTTTCATGCATTTTTCAATTTAATTTGCATTTTCCTTTTTTATGTTATTTCTTTTATTTTGCATAATTGCCTATCTGTTTTGTTGATTTTGGTTTGATCTTTTGGTTTGGTTTCTGAATTTGATGTTTGAGTATGTTGTAGGTTAGATGTGCATGCTCCCTTAGGATTTTTAGTAGATTTTTTTAATAATTGTAGGTTCTATTTTAGGTGAGATGTTTAGAGCCTTCCCAACTTATTGTTTATCTTGACACATTTCAACTTAGGATTTATTTAGTGGACCTAAAAGTTGATTTAGGCTTTGATATTTGAACCCTAGAATTTTAAAACATGCATGTTCCCTTAGGAAATTTCTTAGATTTTTACAACTTAGTTTTCTATTTTAGAAATAATTCACAAGTAGGTGTTGCTTTTGGTGTTTCTTCTTTGGTGCCTTGCCTTGTTTGATCTTGTTGGTGGCTTTGGAGCTTGAAGAGCTTGGTTTCCTTTTTGGAGGAGGTTCTGGACATCTTGTAGCTGCTATGGATTGGCTTGTGGAGCTTAATTTGGAGTTTTCTTCCTCTTTTCGGAGCTTTTTAGATACTTATAGGATTGGGGTTTTAGGAAGAACCATTAGAACTAGTTTTTTCTTTCATCAAAAATAGAACGCATTGTTTGCTTCTATCCTCATCCTATGATGCAAAGTCCTCTTAAGGAAGCCCCATCTCTCCTTTGGAGGGATGAGTGGCATGCCTTAATGAGTAGAACTTTTGAGGATGCACTTTCCTTCCCATGTTGGTTCCTGATGAATTCCTTTGGTTTTCATCAGGTTTCCTAGCATTGTAACTTGATCTCAATGATGATTTCTCTTCTTGTGGAGCTTGCTAGAGTTTGAAGATGGATAATTGAAGAAGCTTGAAGATAGGAGCTAACTTGAAGATGAAGACTTTTTGCTGTCAATTCAACTTTGCTGACAAGAGCTGCTGTTGAAGGTTGAAGTTGCTGTCTGTAGAAGATTGTTGTTGCTGCTTGGGCTGCTTCCTCTATTTTTTTTCTTTTGTTGTATTGTCTGTTTGCTTGTGTTGCTTACCTTTAGGTTTGAGGTGGAGCTTGTCTCCTCTTTCCTGTTGTTTTCTTAGGTTTGAGGTTGAGCAGGACTCCCTTGCCTCGCTTGTACTGTTGCATAGCATGCATTTTACTGTTTACTGTTTTCCCCTAGGATCTCTGATTTCCTCTGTGCAAGAGGGAATTATGACAGACATTAGATTCCCTTTCAACCATAGTTTTAGGGCGTCTTTCTCTTCTCATCTCAAAACAATTCAAAAAATACAGTAATAAGGTTAATTTAAGTCGTACGTTATGAGCCTTAAGCTATCTGGGAAAAGGTTGGTGGAGGGTCTCTCGCCAGTAATCTAGATGTTTAGTGTGGTACCCTTTGGGTGACATACGAAGCATTCACTCCTAGGTCATAGTCTCTAGTGCGATGGAGATTGAAAACATCCTAAAAAACAGTTCTTTCGTAAAAGATTCAAACAAACATTCAAACTCTGTTTTTGTCCTCTTGGACCCTTAATCTGGAAAACCCTTTCATAAGGAGATAAAAAACTGTCAGACAAACTTGTGTCTTCTGTAGCCCGAACTACGTTTGCTCTGATCTTTCATGCCGTATGAAAGTACTTAGGCACGAGATGCGACATCTTGGCGAGCAACCTTCCCCCATAACCCGTAGTTAGGCGAACTACGTTGACTCTGATTTCTCGTTTCAGACGGGAATACGTAGGCATAAAGTGCGATACTTTGCCGAGTAATTTTCTTTTATTTTTAGACCAGAACTTTATAGTAGATAGATAAACAGACCCTTAGATAGAAAAAAATCGTGGATCCCGTCGAGTACGACGGACGTGAGGGGTGCTAATACCTTCCCCTTGCGTAACCGACTCCTGAATCCAGAGTTTGGTTGCGATGACCATTACTTTCCCTCTTTGCGTTAGGTTTTCTCTGAGCGTTTCCTTTCCCTCTTTTGGGATAAATAACACACGGTGGCGACTCTTCTTTCATGGTCGATGCCGATTTTTGCAGTAGCGACAATAATATCCGAAGGAAGGGCTGGTGACTTTGGGCACTTCTTTAGAACCTTGTTCGGCAGGTACAACTAACCTTAGTACATACCTTATTAGGATAGGTAGACCTTAACTCCTTGTACATACCTTTAACCATGGATTTTATATGTGTGCAATGCATCTATAAAGCATCACATTGCATTACATTTCATGGAATTCAAACCTTATTTGTGGATATTGCAGGATTATGGATTACAATCGAAGGAAAACTTTGAAATATACTTTTAAAAGTCCTAAGCTAGATGACCTATGCAAGAAAGAATCTTTAGTCCAAGATCAAGAAGGATTCTGTAACCGGTATGGAAGGTTGTTATCTCTATTGGAATATAAAGTGAACGAAGGACTTCTGTCGGTTTTGCTACAATTCTATGATCCTGAATATCATTGCTTCACATTTCCCGATTATCAGCTATTACCTACTTTGGAAGAGTATTCTCAGCTTGTAGGGTTTCCTATTTTAGATAAGGCTCATTTCCCTTTCTTGGATAAGGACCCTAAAGAACAGGATACTGCTAAAGCCATATGTTTGAAGGTATCTGACATTAAGGAGAACATGACTCATAAGGGTGAAATTTTTGGGTTACCTACAAAGTTCCCAATGGAGAAAGCCCAATATTATGCTGATTATTTGAGCATGCCTACCTTTGAGACGATCCTTTCCTTGCTTATCTATGGAGTGTTGCTTTTCCCTAGTTTTGAAGGATTTGTGGACCTTAATGCCATCAAGATCTTCATGCAAGAGAATCCAGTACCAACCTTATTGGGTAACACTTATCATTCAGTCCATCTCCGAAACCTTCATGGTGGAGGGATGATTACCTGTTGTGTGTCGTTACTGTACAAGTGGTTTATTTCGCACTTGCCTAAGTCCGGTCCTTTTTGGGGTCCCACCCAAGGACGTTGATCACAAAGAGTTATGGCTTTAATTCACTCGGATATTGATTGGTACAACCGTATGTACGATGGAATACTAGTCATTGATGGTTGTGGAGATTTCGCTAACATGCCTTTACTCGGTTTTAATGGAGGAATAAGCTAAAATCCAGTCCTAGCTCGCCGACAGTTAGGGTATCCCTTGAAAGAACCACCTAAAATTATCTATGTAGAGAAGATCTTCTTCGAAGACAACAAAGAAATTCAAGATCAAATTATATCTTCTTGGAAACATCTGCATAGGAGAGGTCGAGAAAGTTTGGGAAGACCGAATTGCATTTCTATGGAACCATACCTTCATTGGGTCCGAGACAGAGCTATCAATTTGAAGATGCCTTATCCTCGCCAAGATCCTTTACCTCCAAGAGAGGAACTTGTCCAATATTTCATGTCTGAGGCTGAAACGTTGAAGATCGCTTTGAAGAAAGCTCAACATGAATCAGAAACATGGAAGAACAAATACCAGGTGATGGTCAGCGAGTACGATGAACTTCAAAAACAACTTCAGTCAAGGAACGAAGAAGCAATCTCCTACAAGAAGAGAAGAATCTACGAGGATTTATTTTCCTCAGAATATCCGCCTACTCCTTGAAGTTGTGGACCTTGCTTCCTTAGGGTCATTATTAGCCTTTGTTTAGCTATTTCCATTAAAGACTTTATATTTGATTGTAATCCATTATTTTCAATTAATAAAAATTTTCTTCGTTATTCAGCAATATTCGTAAATATTTTGAATTCCACGAAGTCATTTCATTCGCATTTAGCATTATACTTTTGCATTGCATGTGTCTCCCGGTTTCTCATCCTAGGTTCTCTCACCTTCCAGTTTCGCCACCCTGGGTCCTCCGCATCAGTACAACATTAGAGCCCAAGCTCGAAAAAGGATGGAAGAGAAAGCTCAAGAGATCGATCGTGTCAGCCATGAACTCGAAGATCTTCGAGGAAGTGTAGGGAAGATTATTGAGATGCTGCAAGCCCTTAAGGTGAAGATGGATAATCAACATGCTATTGCTTCTGAGGATATCCATATTGTTGTGGATCCTCAACCAGCTGTTACTGTTGAGAACGTACCTCCTAAAGGTCTTCAATCCAATTTGGTGCTTCCTGCCATCGCTCAACCAGTTCGACGAGTTACTCCTCCGAAGTGCAAAACTCCGAGCGTTGACCACCATAAAAAAGCTACACGTCCGAGGAGTCACTTGAAGGCTACTCATCAACCTTGGCAACATCCGCAGAGTTATGTTCAAGGTTATCCAGTTCAGTATGCTCAATAACCCTATGTAGCTACTATTGTACCTCCCTTCAATCATCAATTTCCTATATATCCGCCTGTGCAATCGGCTACGATCTATCAGCACCCGGTTTATCAACAACCTCCGAGTTATCAGCCTGCACAAACTTTTGTTAACTGTCAACGAGCGCCCAATGCTCCTGCTCATCAACAGCCTAAGAATCAGACATTTAGTCAAAATGCTCCGATTAGGAGGCAATACAAGCCTTGTCCGCCGATTCCGATGACGTTCACCGAGTTGTATCCCTACTTAGTACAACGAGGTTTGATCACTACCCGAGCAATGGGTCCGCCTCGTAATCCTTTGCCTGCCAATTACAATGCCGCCGCTCATTGTTTATTTCATGAGGGGGCACCCGGGCATGATCAGGAAGATTGCTATGATCTGAAGGATATCGTCAGAGATTTGTTGGTAAACGAAAATATTGTCTTTCGATGATCCTCAACAAAAGATCAAGACTCCTCTCAAGGTTTTCAACATATCTCAACCAGTTACTTCTCCTATGAATCAGCCAAAACTAGTAGTTATTCAGAAGCCTAGTCCATTTCAGTTCAGTGAGCCTCAAGATGATGTGACCTCGATCGACAGAGAATCTGGGAAAGTTAGTCTGAAGGAAGATCCAAAGACTGATACTAAAGCATTGACAGGTATAGCTGGGGCAAGCAAGGTGGTTCGTCGTGATCATATCATTGAGGCCTCGCTAGAGGAAACCACCATTACCATGCCGGTTTTGAATGCAAATACTTCATAAACATTTAAAAGAATTTGTCCAACAGTTCATTTGTTTATTTATATGTATTTTTCTTTTGATCAAGCATAATTAGCATGTAGGAACTTGTTTATTTTGGAATAATTAATGCATATGTTTGTCTTGAATAAATCCATTCGTTTCACTCATTAAAAATATTTTTTCATAAACTTATAATGCCAACTTTACCCGATCTCTTGCTTTGATAGAGAATTGGGAGGAGGATGATGAAACAAAAAATGTCATATCTCTTGTCGTATGCTTTCGATTGAAACCTGCTGATGATGTAAGGCATTGTTTCAAATCCCAAACAATGGAGATATAAGGATGATAACCCCTCTTTAACCCCCTTGAGCCTTGAAGTAGGAGTTGTTTTCTTTTCCAAATTAAAACCCTTATTTTAACCTGGGGCAGGGTAGTTTTTCAGTTAAGTTGATCGAGCGCTCAGACTCTCAAAAAGGAGGAGCGAACCTTCGAGGATCCAGTCTATCCTTAACATCTTAGGAAGTTAGAAGGCAAGGACTATCCCTCTAATACTAAAAGAAGGGGGAAGTCACAAGCCTTTCAAAAGAGTCACATGACTTAGTCAATAAAAAAATAAAAAAATACATATAGCCTGCTAAGTCAAAACTTATAAAAGAGACTTAGGCAAAACTGGGGCATCCCGCCGGACTCCAAAGTCAAATCCAAAAGACGTTGTCCAGGCAAAAGTTAGGGAACAAAAAAAAAAGGGATTACAATAAAGAATCCCCAATAAAGAACAAAGTTGTGTGATCAAACAAAATATAGGTGAGTGATTGCCATGTCTAAAGCCTTAATGAGTTCTCGACTATATCAACTCCAATTGAGATATGAGTGCTCGCATCCGGTTAACTGAATTAGGATTGGAGAACATCACGAAGAATGGGTGGGTACAAATAACTTTGAGCCTTTATCCTTTGTTTCTTAAATCGTGAACCCAACCATGATACAACCTTTAAAAGACCTAATTGAAGTAGGAATTCATTTGAAAGCATACTCAACGAGATAGCGTTTCCTGACTCCTACGAGCTATGCTAAAAAATTCATGTTGGCATTATAAATTAAACTTATATCCTAACTAGTGATTTCAGTCACAAGTTATTGCGATATCTTTTTCAAAACAAAAACAAAGATTTTCAAGACAAATATTGTTGTATTGATAGTTTTAGAATTAGCATTTCACGCGTGTTGATTTTGCCTGATACCTTAGAAACTTACATATAGATGGCAACAACAAATATTGAAGATCTTGCTAAGCAGGGGCAGTTGGCTTCCAAGTCGTTTATTGATGCAAGCCTGACTTTCTTGAGAGCTACTTCTTGAAGACTCAGTCATGACACCGTCGATCTGATCCAGTTACGTCAAGATTTGACCAAATCTCTCCAAGAGTTTGAAACAGTGGAGCATTTGGACTCCATGTTTCTCTGTAAAATCCTCTCGAGATGACTTTCTCACAAAGCAGGTACTCTGGGGCATTGGTATTTTTTCAAAATGGCGACTACCACAAAGTCCATTAAGATCAAAGCTAGCTTGTTTCACGGCCTTCTATGTGCACCCGATGGATTTTACTCCCGACGGTCTTCATTCCTCAGTAAATATCATCATTGTAGAATCTACGTCCTAACCATTGCCTCAGACAGTCCCCAGAGAGACTTTAAGCCGACACAGTCCCCCGCGAGACTTTAAGCTGACAACACTTTGGACCGATCCAGTAATCTCTAAGACTATAGAGATCATACCAGCATCTTCCCAGTGATAGTCCCCAGCGAGACTTTAAGCTGTCCACACTTTTGGGATCCATCCGATAAATCCCCAGTGACTCTCAAGACCGCAGAGATATCCCGGTATCCTCCAAGTGATATGTGTTCTGGAAGACCCGTTCTTAGTGGAATTTTTTGTTCCTCAGTGAAATTGCCTTACCTTCCTCAGGAATATTCCCCAGGAGATTGCCATATTCTCCCCAAGAAGTCAAGATATCGTCCTCAGGAATGTCTGTCGATTTCTGCCCAGTAGGTATGATGAACTCTCCGCAGGGAAGTTTGATATATCTTATCCCCAGTCGGATGTACCTTTTCTCCAGGAAGCCGACGTATTATTTCCAGGAAGTTGCTACGCTATCTCCATGAAGTTGCTTAATTCCACACATTCCCCATGAAGCGGATATTTATTTTATCCCCGAAAGTCTCTGATCCCAAGAGTTCTTTGGCTGATTACGGTTCATGATAGGAATCCCTCCCGTGAAGTCATGACATTGTATCTTCGTGCAGAGTTCGTGGATCCCCAATTGAAGTCATAATATCATACTCTCCAGTGAAGTCGTATCATATCCCCATGTGGAAGTCATGATATTTTCTCCCCATGGAAGTTAGAACTTTGAAGCCAGATTGGGTTCTACCATCAACTCTTCCTATCCCTGATAGATGTACTATTGCAGAGGTCGCTGGGTATTCCTGTCGAGATGTTTATTTCATCTTGTGTCTCCTCTCTCGTCTACTTTGTCAGCATATGCATGAGCCTAAGCATGGCATACTCATTGCATGGAATTTTCATACACATTAACATACACATTAGTATACAATTTGGAACACGCATTAGCATCTACATTGTTTGGCTATTTGTCGTCGTCCTTTGTCGGTACCGCCGAGTAACTGGGTTGTCCGCTCTCTCCAAGTAGGTCGTCAGCCCTAAGCATAAAATACTTATTATTTCCAGTTTCCCCACAAAGTTCAACCCTCATGGACGATGGTTATTTCAGTTACCTTTCCGCGCTAGGATAAGGTAGTCCCCATTTGAGCTCGTTTCCTCGATGGAATCGTGTTTGACGGTTCTTTCTAGCCCAATTCTAGATCAGACTTCAGTCCCGTCGGTCACTGAAACTGCCTGGACGTGCATTTATTTTGCACTATCTTTCAAGGAAATAATTTATAATCCTTTGCAGATAAGCAACAGTTCCCAGCCGAGGAGCTTATCACCTACACTAAACCTAAACCTTAAGACATTGAGTCGCCGCACTCATTCTTGGGCGTCCCGCCGCAGATATATCATGTAAACCTTAAAACCATGAGTCGTCGCACTCATTCTTGGGCGTCCCGCCGTGGACATATCCTTTCCTAAACCTTGAGAAGTTGAGTCATCGCACTCATGCCTGGGCGTCCCACCGTGGACGTATCTTTTCTTAAACTTTAAGACGTGGAGTCACTGTACTCATGCTTAGGCTTCCCGCCGTGGACCAATTTTATCCTTTAGTAAAAGAAGGAGCTGAATTGTATTCAAGGTGCCAACCTTGAGATATGAAGAAGTTCATTTTATCCTTTAGTAAAAGAAGGAGCTGAATTATATTCAAGGCGCCGACCTTGAGATATGAAGAAGTTCATTTTATCCTTTAGTAAAAGAAGGAGTTGAATCGTATTCAAGGCGCCGACCTTGAGATATGAAGAAGTTCATTTTATCCTTTAGTAAAAGAAGAAGCTGAATCGTATCCAGGGCGCCGACCTTGAGATATGAAGAAGTTCATTTTATCCTTTAGTAAAAGAAGGAGCTGAATCAGGATCAGGGCGCCGACCTTGAGGTATGAGGAAGTTCATTTTATCCTTTAGTAAAAGAAGAATCTGAATCGTATTCCAGGCGCCGACCTTAAATATGAAGAGGTTTATTTATCAGATGAGTGACAATCCCTCCAGCGGAGCTCATCAATCAATTTCTCAATCAATTATTCACAGATAAGAAATCGCCTCTTTAATTGAGAGTTTATCCAGTTTGGCATATAAGTCCCTTCCGATGATAAGTGGCAGTTTTCTCTCGAGAAAGCTTATCAGGGCATTTCGCCTTTAAGACCATTTATTTTGGCATACAGTCGGTTTTACCCTGTATATTTTCTAAGGATTCTTGAAAATTCTGTTTGATTTTGTCACGAGGGAAAGTTTACAGAAGCTCGGATGTTATTCTGTGCTCAATGCTCCAGCATCTTGATAATCAATCCTACAGTCGTGCAAATCCAATTTTATTTTTACCCTAGAGTATCAGCCGGTCACGCCTGAACCCGTTGAATAATTACTCTTAGATATTCCCCAGTGGAGTCCGTCTCACCGGTACCATCTCCATTGAGGATCCCGTTCTTACTATTCCCTTTCTAAAGGTGACAATTGGTCGGGTTCGCACCAGTTGACTATTGTCATACCCTAAATTTGCCCATACCTTTTTGTTAATCAAAGGCATTGGTACAAACCATCAGAGGGTTGTCAAGAAAATTTAAGTTTTTTCATTTGTGTGAGCATGAGGTAGGAGCTTGTTGGGTACCTCAGAGATCATGGTGGAGTTAGAATGATCACCCAGTTCATCTGCACAATGCCCAGGCAAAAAGGGTGAAATTAGGGTTTCAATTTTAATCAGGATAAATCTATTTTCGGGAGCAAAACTTGTTTCCATGGCCTTCCATGTGTCCTAAGGTGTGTGAGGATGGGAGATTGACCATCAATTTTAATCAGAAGTGCTTCAATTGATCAGTCAATTGAAAATTATGAGATTTGGGGGAAAAGTCAACTGTAGTTTGAATTGTGATTTAATGGTTCTCCAATGGTGGGATCATGGTCCATGAAGTTCATATGGCTTAGTGAATTCTACTCAAGAAGTTTCAAGGCCTCAGAAGACCCGGAACATCAATAGTCGACTCGGTAGTCATCGGTCGATCGTTTCGTTGACCAAAAAGTCAACTCTTCAACCATAAGGAATTTGACCTCAAAGTGTGAAGAAAAAATGTTCCTAATGCCATATTACACCTATCCATGAAGTTTCATGACCATTGGATCAAGGATGGAGGAGTAATCGAAAAATCGGGAAATTAGGGTTTTGAAAGGGGCAAGACCATAACTCCCTAACCACACATCCAATTGAGTTGGTTCAAAGCTCATTGGAAAGCTCTTGACAAGTCCTACAAAAGTCCCACAGTGGTCCATGAGCAGAAAGTGCATAGATTTGGAGTTATGGCCAAAGTCATTACAAGAGGGAAAAATAACTTAGAAAAATTCTAAGTTATTGGCCTTTTTAGGCATGTTTTTTAGCAACTTTGAGTGGATTTTTGACCTAGTTTCATTTGGAATATGAAGATCATGAAAACATGAAAGTTGTAGAGCTTCATGAGGGCTTTCCAAATTGTACTAGAACTCCTCCATTTCCCTTATGAGTTGAGAGTTATGAATCCAACAAGATGAGGTTTCAACACTTGAGTTCACCACTTCCATTTTTCACAAACTCACCTTTTAACCACTTGGGCTATTCTCAGCCATTGGATCATGTTTCTATCTGTTATTTAGAGAGTATGATGAGTTAATATGCAGAAAACTAAGGGGTTTGATGGATTTGGCAAGTGATAGGCAAGTTGCATTATTTTAATGAAAGAAATGAGGAAAGAGAAACTTTATGGAAGAAGTCTTGCAGCTGCAGTTCTCCTACTCCCTAGCCATACTTCAGTCATTTCTATGTCATCCTCACCACTTGATTTATGCATAAACTTGAGCCAAGAGCCTGAATTTGCAGCTGTCCACAATCTTGAAAAAAATTGTATTTTACAAAACTCCCTCCAAAATGCAAAAATACCAATCTGCCCCAAACCATTCCTTGCCTATAAATAGAGGTTTCCTCTATGTTGAAAGGTAAACCAGAGCACTCTAAAACCCAAGAGAAAACCCTTGCTCTCATCTTGCTTTGCATTTTCTTACAAGTGAAGAAAATCATTCCAAAAATACCTCAAAATCTGCCTTGAGCACAAAGCCTTCCAAAACCATTTTCACCCACTCAAAATCATCACAAACCATCCACATAATCCACAAATGATGTGTGGCAGGTGTTCAAACTCTTAAACCATTCAAAACCCTCATTTTCCCAAAAGTCAACTTTCAACCAAGCAAAGTTTGACTTCACATACAAAATCTGCCAAATCACACACCCAACCTGTTTCGATCATTGTAAACCTCCAAACACCTTAGGTTTATGATGTACCAACTGTCCATAACCTGAAATATCATCATCATCACTTGTTTCAAGTTCTGGTCCAAGATTCACTTGTTTACTTAAAGTGTAAGAAAAGTTGTCATCTTCATCAAGGCATGGGATTGGATCTTATTTGGAGGCTTCAAGGTTTTCCATACTGCGCAAACTTGCTTGGAAGTCTACAAGAGGTTGGTAGTTACTATCCTTCTTTAAACTTCTCACTTACATTGTTGTGACATTATTTGTTTAGGCATAATGCCTGTGAGTATACACGTCATCTTGTAAGCCCTATGAAACCTCATCTTTGTTGAGATCCCTTTCCATCTTTATTAAGATGTACCCCTTTCTTCGTTAAGATATTTCTTTGGTTTTCCTTTTTCATTAGGTTTGGATAGAACCTTCCCCCCTAAAACCTCGGTACCGTACCGAGTGCCTTTTCAAAACACTTCCATAAAACAATCAATATCTCTTTGTATTGAATTAAAAAGAGAGGATTAAGTGTAGACTTCTTCCTCTCCGAGTGTTGGGATGCTCACTGTAGTGTGGGTGGTTTCGACGCTTGTCTTTCAATACGAAGACGCTTATACGTTTTCAATCCCTTTTCTCCTAAAAACCTCGGTCCCGTACCGAGTCCATTTTCAAATCTCTTCAATAAGAAAATCAAATTCTCTTTGTATCGAACAGAGAAAGGATTGAGTGTAGACTTCTTCCTCTCCGAGTATTAGGATATCCACTGTAGTGTGGGTGGTCTCGATACCCGTCTTTCGATATGAAGACGCAACTTTATCCATTACCATTAATAACTTAACCCATTTCTGAAGGATTCTCTACAGAACCCATTCCTACAACCAACTCTAAAGAAACTACTACAAAACCTATCTCAACAACCAAACCTCCATCACCCACAACCTCAAAAGTAATAACCATCTCAGATAACTCTGACTCTTGATCATCAGACTTTGATCAAACTCTTTCAAATCTAGCTACTTCTGATGAAGAAACCCAAACAATCCATGAACACCAATCTCCTGACCTTCCCCCTCCTAACCTTAATGAAGTCATTTCTATTTTTAAAGACAATGTAGTTAGGAGATTCAAGAAACTTTCTGATGAATCTAGTTCCAGCGATAAGACATTAAATAAAAGGTTGACAAGACATTGTTCATAAAACACAATTTTTTTTGCCTAATAAAATAACTTAATGACGTCATTTATTTCTGCTTTAGGTATCCTCTTGCAATGCCCAATTTTAAAATTCAAAAGTTCCCTTTGAAATATTTGTGATGGGTAACCGCACGCAACATAATTTTGTTTCTGCGTTGCGAGGGCCCCCAAGCAAAATATTAATTTAATGAGAGGCTTAATCTCCGGCATTTAGCCCTTGTCAAAACAAAGTTTTTCTTGTATATAAGACCTACTAATATTTTATTATTTTTGAAAGATTTGAATTGTTTTTTTAGTACATTTATTGCATATAAAATTTTATTGACTATTTCTTTGATAATTACTTTTACATAAATAAATTTTTGAAAATTAAAATTGTTAAAGACATATTTGCGGTCTACTAAATTATAAGAAAGGCCGAATGAATGAGTAATAATAGTTCAAAATAATATTTTGAAGACAATAAATATAACGACTTAATTGATCAATTTTCTTCACAAAAATATTTGAAGACTCTTTTTAAGATAGAAACTTTAAGTTGAATAATATACAGTAACGGATGAAACCAAGGCAGTTTTGACAAAGTTTATTAAAAATGTATATATAAACAAGTTAAGAGTTGTGTCTGCTGGATTTTACTTGCATATAACTTTTCATAAAGACACAATGGTTGGCACATTGCGACACAATTATATAAGGAAATTATCCTGTAATAACTTTTAGCATGTGATAGATTAATTTCCATAAAAGCTTCTCCACATTAATTATTTAATTTTTGATTTCAGTGTTACTTCATTAACCACAATTACCACTCTTCACTTTTTCCATTTTTCACACAATCTATAACATCAGACAAACAAAACTAATGAAGACTCTGCGAAAAGCTGTGACCTTCAACCTTACTGTGACAGAGAATCCCCAAGTCATTTCCTATTTGGTTGATTTTTCTATTCACTTAGTTGTTCTCTTTTTGTTAATTCTGGTCTGATTCGAGCTTATATTAATTTTGATTTTAGTTCAATTATATTACATATATATTACCTGATGATATGGGAGAATATTTAGGGAATACAGTCATGCATGGAATAAATCTGGTTGGAATAAATTTGGAATCAAGATTTTGTGAATTAGAGTATGAAACGTATCCACACCTAGTTAGGTTTTCACGGGGTTGAAGAGAGTTTGCTGTCATTCAACAAGTTAGAATTGGAGATAAATTACAATTCAACACGAGTAATCTATATGAAAAGCATTCCGCATTCGTGAAGAAAATTAACTAATGACGGTCAACGTGATAAAGACGTATTTTATTTTGTTACTACTTTTTTTACATTGTTGTAATTATTAAACCAGATTAATGCTAACTTATGATACAAGTTATTTTTTTTTTCATATTTATTTATCATTCGTGTAAAACTAGTTCAGTTTACACTACTTATTCATGTCCCATTTTTTCATATATGAATGATCATTTCTACATAGAGTCACAATCTGGTTTAAGAAGAATGCATCCACTTACCTCCTCTTGTTCATTCCACTCATCAAGAAGCTGTTTCTGAAACTTTTCCATCAGTGTCAATCTTGCAGGTGTCAACCTCACATAAACCACTGGAGAACGTTTCTTTGTAGAAATCCTAGACTTTTTAAAAATTGGAATTTTCTTACCTAAAAAATGTTCATGAATTATTAGGTCTCAGTAATATTTCAAAAGTTACATAAATAAAAAGTAATAATTAATTACTAATACCATTTTTGGTGATTAAAACACTGCTTGAAAGCTTGTCCTTGACATCTAGATTGGTTGTACCCTTCGCATCTTTAAGGTTGAGACAATTGGTTTCATGTTTTTCACTAATTAACTATCTACTTATTACTATTCATTGTTACCAATCTTCCGAATTTACCCTTTACACCAAACTAAAACATGCATACTAAAAGGAGTTTTCTGTAATTAACATATTACCCAATCTTAGACTTCATGAAAAGTTGTCTTTCTTCTACATGCCAACATCCTATTGATCCAATTTATGTTCACTACATTACACCAATTTTCCCTCTCTTTTCCCCACCTCTTCTAATTTATTTTTCTCATCAAAACCCTAACGTATTACTATTAGCTTCACTCAACAACAATCATCTCCTCCCTTTGTTTCCTAAGTGTCGCACCTGCTGCTGCATCTACTGCATCTCCATCCTTCTCTAATTTCCCTTTCTTTTTCACATAACAAAACCCCAACCGGTTTACAAAACCCGCCACCGGTTCCATAGTTCGCCGGTTTTAGACCGTTAGATCCGGTTTTTACGGCTTCGATACTCTACCGATCTAAAACCCTAGCCACGTTTTGATTCTCACCGTCGTATTTTGTTAGTTTTCCGTCTCTGTGTTTTCTTTGTTTTTGGGAGCATGGGACAATTGTTTTCAAATTCAAACGAAGAATTTTGTACAATGGAGGAGGATACTGAAATCAGAGATTTGCAGTTAACATATCACGTTAGAGATGCTCTTCTTGAAGTCTCGGTAATCATTCTTAGAGATTTTTAACCAATCGTTAAAAAAATTAAGCTTTATTATTTATTTTATTTTATTCCCTGATTGTTGTGGTTTAGGATGGTAGAGAGAACTCTGAAGAGCTTGTCGGGTGTTTGCAACCAAAAAGGAATCTTAATTCTCATGAAGCTACTCAACTTGTTGTAGGTTCTTCAATTAATGTTCATATATAAAAACTTTAATTTCATAAAACTTTATTAGGTCTAGGCGCAGTCATTGCTTAAAGGCTTTTGCGATTTCAGTTCAAAAACAGTGGATAATGTATCGGTTTCGGCACCTGCCAATAATGGTATCAGTATAGGAACCTGCCAATACCGTTTTGTTGTGACCGTTTTGGCAGTTGGGACCATTTTGGCGGTTGGGACCGTTTTGGCAGTTGGGACCATTTTGGCGGTTAGGACCGTTTTTATTTGATACAACTCTAGCATACTTTATTAATGTTATATGTGATATGATTCCAGACAATTTTGAAAGCGCTTGCTGGAGTAGTGTCCTACATAGACTCTGTCCATCACAGAGCTCTTATTTTTGCTGTAAGTTGTGCTATTTAGCGATTGAAACTTGAAACATTGAATCGATTTTTGATGGCAAGATAATTTTTTGATATGGTTGATCTGACGAGATGTTTTGTTCAGCTTGAGAGAATGAGCTTGTGGA
This sequence comes from Lathyrus sativus, assembly GCA_963859935.3. Classification (NCBI taxonomy): domain Eukaryota; kingdom Viridiplantae; phylum Streptophyta; class Magnoliopsida; order Fabales; family Fabaceae; genus Lathyrus; species Lathyrus sativus. The sequence goes on along the minus strand of OZ012741.1, from coordinate 48,508,414 downwards.
ATTTGGCTACAATATATAAGAATTATGATGCAACTGATATCATGGATGCTTTGATTGAGCTCCTCGTATCATTGGTGAATATTTTATTTTGTATTACCTCAATATCTTTGTAATTTGTAGATGAAGCCATTTGAGAATTTATTGAAGTTTTCTTAATATGTATTTTTTGCAGGCTGCTTCGAAGGGAATGTATATTGATTGGTGTTTGGAGAGGCTTGTGAGGCATTTTACTGCTCCTAAACTTGTCATTGATTTTCCTAAACTTGTCATGCTGCCAATAATTATTTCTCTTTGCATTAGTTGTAAACTAAAGAACTAAATCATTCGAGTCATATTTATTTTATGATTCATTTTTTGTAATTATATTTTTCTGCTACATCTTATTATAGTACAGGTGGTTGAGGTTGTGAGTGGAGATTGCATCATTGCTGCTGATGATTCTATTTCATATGGCAAATTTCTTGTGGACCTTCTTTTCATATCATTGTTGATTTAAGCTATAATTGATTAACTCTATTTTTCAGGTGAATGTACAAATGGGATATTCAACGGATGTTGGTCATATTGATGCAGCTAGAGCTCCATTGAGAGCTGCTGAGGTGTGACTAATGGATTTTGGATCAGTATTCCTATTATCCTCAAGGAAAGCTGACAATGACCAAGCTCTTTCAGCTGCTGCTCATACAAACTCAACAAATTGGGATTGGTATATTATTTCAGTTGAACCTTAGTTTCTTCCTTCCATATAGGTATACAATTTGTAGTGATGAAAAATCATGAACGTGTAGGTTAGATCATATAATCATACAATGGTTTTCTATTGACAGTTTGATTTCCTTTTTGCTACACAACTGAACACTTGCAATTGATTGCTGCATAATTCAAAAATAGCAAATGTATCCTATATACTCTTGAGGAGAAAGGGGAAAGTTGTGGCCGTAACCGGGGATGGAACAAATGACGCACAAGCACTACATGAGGTTAGTACAACGTTTTTCATGTTTTTGAACTCAGTCGGTTATGTTTCTAATTTAAATAACTGTTATGGTGCATCAAGAGTCATGATTGTACACGATGCCAAAGATGTTATTGCTACTGCCCTAGCTGATCCAAAAATGAAGTTCACTTTAAAGTTTTCTAATAAGTTTATCCTCTTCAATTTATTATTGAATTTTTTGTAGATTAGAACAGAAGAAATGGATTTGATAGCTGATAGGCGCATTGCAGCTCATTATAGTGGGAAAGAACTTGTTCACTTGTTAAGGTATTTACTTACCTTTTTAATCTTACATTTGATTTTAAGTAATTGCTCTTGATTGATCATATATCACATTGTTAAGATAGGTTGTTTATTGGTTGATTGCTTTAGCCTGTTGACTGTTGGAGGTATTATAAATGAATTCTACCTTGTATTTAACCTTATCTTATCCATAGAATAAATTCATGTTTTCAAAATTTGTGAATTCTATAGTGTTTCAAACAGGATGTTTAACTGTATCACGTAGTTAAAGATGTATATTTTATAGACACAATCTTAGTGTTTCAAAGTTGGAGGTATTTTATAGACACATGATATTTAACTATTGGAGGTATTTTATAGACACATGATATATTAGTGGATACTATTCACTATACTATAGATAAGATATTTAACTGGATCACATACTACCGATCTTAGTGTTTCAAAGTTGTTTCGGATGGTCTCCCATGTTGTATTTACTTCTCCATTGGTAGTGGTTTTTAACAAGAAAGTAGTGATTCTGTTGCAGTTATGTATTGAATACCAGAGATTGTATATATAATTGCAAGTTCAACTTTGCATTACTACTACACTCCTTTCGATAAAGAAATGAAGGAAGATGAAGTGTTTGAGGAATGCAATGACGGTTGAAATTATGAAAAACCTATGGCATTTTTCTAGGTTATGGTAAGAGGAGATTTCCATCACAAAAATGCAGAAAGAGAAAATTGGGGATTTAAACAAGCATTTAATCTGATGCGAAGATATTGTTGGCCATGCCCCTTATAGCATATTTAGGTCTATAACAAGCATTTGTATGGTTATTTCATATGAATCATAAGTTATCTTCCTCATGATCTTAAATAATGGTGTTAAGTTCTTGCTTTCTTTCCTGTCTATTTTTGTAAAGTTTCTTAATGAAATACTTTTTCACATGGTGGAATTTACCAAGTATGTTATAACTCCAACAATTGGTGTTTCTGGTGTTGGTATTGCAATGGCAGCATATGAGGCATTTGATGGAATAATAAATGTTGACATTGAATTCCAAATTGTAGTTCATTGAATGATGATTCAAAAGTGACTTAATTATGTCATGTTTGTGAGTATTTCTTTCGTATTTTCTTCTTATATTGTTTTCTGTGGGAGAGTGTTGGGATTCCATCAGTTATACATATGGTAATAAAATTGTATTCCTGCTCTAATGAAGTCATAAAGTAATATAAGATGGATTGTGGTTGAACTATTTTTATGCCCAATACATAGCAACTTGAAAGAAATTGGAATACATGTTCTGTTTTGATTAATGCAAGTTTTCAACTGTGTTTTTGGCAGATAGAAAATAACCAACAGAGTACCATTGATGCATGGTTAGTATAGACTTAAATTGTATCCCTTGAACATCATCAAAGGTAACCTTTATACATTGTTTTTTCAGTCTGTTTGTTGCCTAGGAAAGTTTTGCCCTTTATACATATTACCCTTTGGAGTTCCTAGATTGAATCAAGCAGTAGATCAAAACTCACTTATTGACATGTATTATTTATTCTCATTTATGTGTTGTCAATGTTCTATATTTGTTATGTTTATATTTTGTATTCTCTTTTATGTGTGGTTCTATTTCAATTTCATAATATGTTTTTGAAACTTTGATGTATTCAGGCTTAGGTTTTTCCAAGTCAATCACTTTCCTATATTCACATTATGATTACGGGAGCTACAATAATTCAGCATGGGAAAACTCAGAGTCATCAAAACTCATGATTAATTTATTGTCATTTAATGTCATCAAAACTCAAGTAGTCAAAAAAACATTGTTGGTTACTAAAACCAATATGAGGTAATGATAAATTTACTGCTACTTCTTTGTCATTTTGTTAGTGCTACTAATCATATGAAAATAAGTATGATCATTTTGTTAGTGAGCTAGCTAGCTATGAATCTTGGTGGTGAATTTCCTATATACAAATCATAATAGGAATTTTTGCGGGAGATCCCGATGGTAACCACTTTATCACGGAAGATAGAAATGTAACTGTGCGCAATGACATTGGCCGAAATGCAAAATCTTGCACCAAGCTGCATCTGAATCGAATCAGGCATCATTGTTGTAGTCAACATGAACAGTTGCATCTATTTATAGATTACAGTATAAGCACCAATTTAAAGCACGAAAATATTTTAGTTCCTGCATTATTTTGGTTCAAGAACTATGGATTTAGTATAATTTCATGAAACTAACATGCTACTAAAAAGTATCTATAGTTATAAAAGTAATGGAAACATGCTACTAAAGTAATTAACTACTCACCAATTTTATGGACCAAGCAATGCTAATGTATATGTAATATCATTCATGGAAGTATCTTACTTGGAATTACATGGTTTTAACTGTATTTGACTGCCTACCACAGGTTTATTAAAAATATTTATATTCAACATGAAAGTGATTCATGTCATTTTAGCTTAGAATGTCAATGAAGTAACATGGATGGTGTTGCTTTGATGTTGTTTTCTGTTTAACTCAACAACTATAGATTTAGCATTATTTTTCTGAAAAACTAATATGTTGCTGAAAATTCTATTTGTATTGTAAAGTGATTCAATGATAAAAGGCATGAAGATAGTTTTATCTAAGACTATGCTTATTATTTTAGATGTATGATGGAGTATTACTTTTATCTAATCAACAGTTATAATGTGGAGCATTTTTCAATTACATTTTTACTTTGTTTTCAAGATATTACCATAAATTGATTCAACATAATTGAGACAGCAACCACAAATAAATGTTATATGAATTGTATCATTTGGCAACATTGTTGACCTCTTACTTAATATTAGCATTACTTTATAGAATCACCCCTTTCTTTTCACATATTTCAATTTTCAAAGTTAAGAATTTATATAACTAATGGATCAAGACTTATTTGGTTTTTATTATCATATACGATCTAATAGACTTCTAAAAAAAATTGTTTTACTTCAAATTAAATTGTAGTTTTAAAACTACATTTCATTATAATATTAAATTGCAAAAATAACATTTACCAGTGCGGATGCACGTAGGGATGTCAATTGTACCCATCTTCAGTGGGTATCCGCAAAATTTACCTACAACGGATAGAGTAAAAATTCACAAAATGGGTACGGGTACAGACATAGACAATTATCCACTAAAATAAGCGGATATGAATGCGGGTACGAGTATCTTACTATCCAGCTCGCCTCATACCTGCACGATATATATTTATATATTTTCATTTTTATTATAATAATGTATATATGTTAATCTAAAAATTTTATTAAATGAATTCCTATTAAATTTCAACGTATTTTAATATAAATGTTTGTTTATTTCTTAACTTCAAAATAACATCCTCAAATTTTTTTAAATGTTGTTAAAAAATAAAGTTACATGATAAATTATAATTGATCGATCATGTTTTATTTGAAATGCGGATACACGGGTATGTGTATGGGTAAGGGTACTTAGGTACCCATAGGGTACGGGTATGGACACAAATGTTAATGTCGACACGGGTATGGGCTCGGATACGGGAATTTTTTTAAATCGTGGATTTGGAGACGGGTTGTAACGTCCCGATTTCGATTATTCCCATTTTGTTGAGTCTTTTATTTAAATTGAGTGATAACTATTTTATTTGTGAAAGTGGTGTGTTAATATGACATGTTGACATGTTATGATATTTTACCGTTTTTGAGAGTTTTCGGGGAAATTAAAATGAAGAATATTTTGGACATTTCTCATTTAATGATAAGTTAGAAATTTAGTGGAAATAGAATGATGTGAGAAAATAAATTAATTAAATTTGTGCAAAAAAAAAAAGATAAGAAGAAGAAATAGGAGAGAAATAGAAAGTAAAGAGAAATAGAAAGTAAAGAGAAATAGAGAGAAAAAGGAGAGAAAGAAAGAGGAAGAATAGAAAAGAGAAGAAAAAGAGGAAAAGCTTGAAAATCTTCAAAATAACTTCTAGGAATCGATTTAATCGGGTAAGGGTGTGAAATCTTATTATCTTATCAATGTATATCATTATGTATGTGTTTGCTTGGATGTTTTCTTGTTTTCCATAGCTTGAGTTCTAGGTTGAACTTGAGATTTTTGTGAGGAATCGATGTTTTTACGGAAGAAAGTCGGAATAGATTGCGTAGTTGTGTCGGGTAATGTTAGGCCATGATCGAGTATGCTTGTTTTATCGAATTTGGTTGATTTTGTAAGTTTTCGCATTTTTGGAGATTTGAGGGTTTAAGATTCGGATTGAAATCGAAAGTCGTAGATTTCACGTTTGATGGTTCTAAATCACTACTATATGTTTGGTATGAATGAATATGTGTTTGTTTCGAAGAAAATAATTGAATCGGTCGGATTTTTGGGCGAAAATGCTCAAACCCGTAGCAGTCTTTATGCAGAAAAATTCTGTTTTAGAAAAACTTCGAAAATTCATAACTCTTGAACCGTAAGTCAGTTTTAACCCCCATTCGAAGCGTTGCAAAGTTAACGAGATGCTCTTTCTAGGAAAAATGGTTTTGAAGCCTATACCTGGTTCAATTATATCATAAAATTGAAAACATATCGTTGTGTTGATTTTTACCGTCGCGAATGTGTGCGATTGATGTGTTATCGTGCAATATGCTTTTGTTATATAGCGTATAGCTTGTGCGTGTTGTTATATGATGTGTTGTGGGTAGCCTTATGGATTGAATCCTAGATTGTGGAATTTATTTTGAATTGTGGCCTTTTGGCAAATAAATGCATTGTTTAAATTAAATGTAAATGCATGTTAATTGTGATAGAGTTCGTTGTGGTTTAGGTGGTAAAGCGATGCTCGTTGCCGTTTGGCGTAATTGATGTGAATGTATATAGATTGTATGTGATAGTATGAGTTGAATGCATGAATATATTGTGAATATGTATGCATTTCAAGAGTGTCTTGAGCCATTTTGTATGTGAAGCATAATGGCGTACATTCTTGTGTTGCGTGATTCTAATGAGAATTCGTTGTAACGCCGTGTGCCTGTGTGAGGTGTGAGCGATGATTACAAACGATTGTGTGCCTAGGTGAGGTGTGAGAAATCGGATTGTGTGCCTATGTGAGGTGTAACATCCTAATTTTTCCATACACTAAATAATATATCTAGTTAGATTTGAGATTTTAACAATGCTAGTTATTAAAAATTAAATGTTGAAACTAACACTTATAATAATTAATTTATTAATTAATTACTTTTTATATTTATTACTTTTATTCTTCAATTTGAATATCATCGTTTCATTTTATAAACTAAACTTTGAAATTTAAATTGGTACTTAAAACCCTTAACTTTAAGTTAATTAATTATTCATATTATTATTATCATTATTGTTGTTCTTGTTTTGTTATTATTAATTGATTTTATTTTATTTGAATATTATCATTTTACTCTATAAACCAATTAATAAATAAAATAATCTTAAGACAATAAAAATATCAAATAACTATCCTTTTTACTATTTTTATTATTATTAATATTATTAACATTTTACTTTTTATAAAAGAAATATATATCTCATTTTCTATTAATATCCTACATAATATTATGTCATGAAATCAAGCTCCCATACCTTTGTCATAAATTATTTTCACAAAGTCATACTAGAACACCTAAAGCACTATTGATGAAAGATTAGTAAATATTTGATAGAGACATATTTACTAGCAAGAGTTGAAAAGTTGGAAGGTATGGGCAAAAGATGATAAATTATGTTATTTTAATATTTTACAACTAGTATAAATAGGGGTCTCTTCCACCCCATTTTCATTCATTCAATCACAAATCATCTTTCTTACTTCTTTACTTCTTTCCTTCTCTAATTTCTTCATATAGCAATATTAGTTTTAGTTATCGAAGTTCCCACGATATCGGTTCGTAACCTTTAGAGTATTTTGTGGTAAAAGTTCTTCTAAAGTTTCAAGGGAGTTTTATACGTCAAAGTTCTGCCCAAATCATTTTCATAAGTAATCGGTTCTTGGCAAAGATCGAAGACAACACTTGTGGACTTTCAACAACACTCAACAAAAGGTGGGGGCAAGATTTCGTATACGATTGGGACGGTTAGCGTAAAATAACTTAATATATATGTGTGTAGTGGTGACCTAAGCCCTACTAGCGATAAATAATTAAGGAGAGCCTATTCTCAAATAATGATTTTCACAAATCACTAGGCGAGGTTACGCCGGCCTTAATTAATTATCATAGGAATAATCTTTGACAATTTGGTATTGTATTGTGCTTGCATTATTCGGTTAATTTTATAATTGTTTATTTTATTTATACTTGAATGATTGTGATTGATAGATTAAGGAAATAATCGGTTAATGAGAGAAAAACATTGCTAGATATTAAGTAATTGATCCCCATTAACATAAGGAAAGTTGGATACAATGAGTAGTTATATTTGGTTGGGTTCTGGCTAAGGAAAGACTTGGTCGACTATGCCGTTTACAGTCCACCTCTCTTACCTGGGAAGTTAACCATACAATTACCCATTATACAAACTGAACTTATTATGTAAGGACAAAGATCAAATATGGCAAGACATTGGATGGATTTGGTACTCAACCTAAGTATCTAGATAATAAGTATAACTTGAAAAGTTGATACGATAATTCCCCATTATTAACTTAATACTTATGGCTAAGAGTTGCCACAAGATGAGTGAGTGATCATATAGACTTGCATTAAGGAATGTGTAAGTCCACCGCCGTGCGGTATGGGACGCACGAGGTTGATCAGTCGCCTGCAATCCCGACGGGGATTATTATCTATGCATGCTAGGCAAGACAAGGTTCTTGGCCTGAATTCTCAGGGACGATCGACTTATAACACCTAGGCTCCATGTGAAGTTAGGTGGCGTAGCTCTTGGTAATTGGGAGTACGTTGGTGGCATGTGGTCTAGTGATATCTGATCTTGGTAAATGGGATAGATATCATTGACAGCGTTTAGTGGCCTGAGTCAGCATATAGTTCAGGGATGCATTAGAATAAATAAAGTATATGTAATTGTGGGTATAAGATACGCTTGTTTGTATAAATATGGTTTCCATATATATTATTATTTTACACATTCATTCCCACTTTTAAACTTGTACATGAATCTTAGCCCTGTGTCATTTTTGTTTTGCATTTTGGATTATTTTATGACGATCAGACGATGAGCTCGAATCTTGCGTACTTCCCGACAACTCAGAAGGAAAGGATATGAAGTGACGTGGAGATGTGTTACTATAACATCTAGATTGGGAGCTGTTAGTGTTTTGTCAAACGCTAATCACATCCCTACTACTACAGTCAGTATAAGTGTCAGTCTTGTTGGACTTAGGAGGTCCCTTTTGGTATGCTTTCTTTTTGGTTTCCTTTCTGTACTTTTATTTTATGTTTTATCTATGTGGCAAGGCCGCTAGTCTTAACGGTGTCAAACTCTGTAAAATATATTTGAAGCATATGTATGTGAAACAGTATGTTTTTAAATAATTAAGTATTGTCCTTTAAAAATTTCAAATTTTTCTGTATTTTTATAAGGTTTCATTAGAATTCCACTAATGGGACATAGGCTGTCTCATTTAATGGTATCAGAGCTGGTCGATTCAGCTCGGACCGTAAGTGTCTAGAATTATACTGACTGTATCAAGTTGGATTCCAAACTGGATGATAACTTTTCTTCTGTGCATTGAGTCTTCATCTTGAGAGCCTTCTAGTATAATGGTCTAGGAAACTTATTTAGCACACTTTATTTTTCCTCCCCAACGGTCACAAACCCAACGGTAACGTAACGGACACTTCACAAAATTCACTTTATAAATACTTCACACCCATCCATTATTTTCATATCAATTCCTAAATATTTATCTATACCTTTCAAATGGCTAAATCCTTTCTTTTATTCATCACTCTTCTTGTCATTATTTTGTTTGTTATTGGTATCATCAAGCATGAAGAATTAGGTAAAGATTTCGTAGCAATAATGATAATTATAGTTTTACCACTATTAGTCTTAGCTTGGTTTACAAGTAGAGGTTTTTGAATGAGACATGGTCACGATTTTTGTAATCGTTGTTATTAAATAAATTGATACATTTTTGTTTATACATTAAATGTTGATTATGTTTTCCTGAATTCTAGTTATATTTAAGATATTAATTCAACATTTTAGACACAATTATCCCTTGCCTGTGGGAGACTTGATAAAAATCCTTATCGATGAATCATTCATTGGGATATAAATATACATAATTGTTATGTTCTTTATGTCTTGTGAATGATTGAACCTAATAACTATTCCTTTTCAGGAAGTTATGGTTCAGAACGTCAGAGGTGCGAGGCGTGGTAGGAGTGCTGCTAGAGGCACTACTAGAGGTATACGTAGGAATGCGAGTGATGAAGTTACTCCTGAAGGAGCACCTACCATTCCCATTGGACGAGAAGATCATTCCCAAACTGGAACGAACTCTCAAGCTGACACTCGAGATGTTCGTGAACTTGCTGCAGCTGTGTTAGTTCAAACACAACAAAATGCTCAAATCCTGCAAATCACTCGAGATCATCAACTCTTTCAGCAACAACAAAGGGAAATGGTGCATGAGGATACAGGATTGAACTCGTTTCTGAAAGGAAAACCACCACAGTTTGGTGGTGACTTTAATCCGGAGGGTGCTGAGAAATGGTTGCAAGAAATGGAGAAGATATTTTCTTTCACTCACTGTAGAGAGAATAGAAGGGTTGGTTATGCAACATTCATGCTGACAGGCGATGCTGAAGCTTGGTGGAGAGGAAAGTATAGATTATTGGAAGAGGAAGGAAGAGAAATCAATTGGACCTTGTTCAAAGAAGAATTTTTGGGGAAGTATTTTCCAAAGTTATGTAGGAAAGAGAAGGAGAGAGAATTTCAGAATCTACGTCAAGGTGTGATGACGGTGGGAGAATATACTAGGAAGTTTGAATCCTTGCTAAAGTATTCTGAGTTTTACCGCTTGCATCCAAGGGAAGAATGGATGTGTGAAAAGTATCAAGATGGATTGAAATATGATATCCAGAGGGCAGTTTTACCTCTGCATATTATGCGCTTTGGTGAGCTAGTAGAAAGGTGTCTGGAGTTGGAAGGGATTGACAATAGGAAGAATCAATATGGATCAGGAGGATCAACCCAAAACAACAATCACAAGGGCCACTTTAACCGAGGCCACGGAGGAAGAATCCAACGAGGGGGTAGGCCATATCAAAGGCCTACACCTTATCATAACCAGGATTCTAGAAGGTTAATGTTCAAGTGTTACAGCTGTGGAGGGGCACATCTTAACAAAGATTGTCCAAATAGAAATATTGGAACTTGTTTTCGCTGCGGTCAGAAAGGCCACTTTCTCAAAGATTGTCCCCAAGGACAAAGTCAACCAACAGGCCAGAGGAGCGGCCTAATAAACAATAACAACATAGGGAGAGCAAGAAATGGAGGCCCAAGTGTTGGTCAGAGACCTCAGAATCAAAATAAGCCAACCACAGGAAGAGTATTTACAATTAGAGGAGCTGAGATCTCAAAGTCAGCTGGGTTAATTCAAGGTATGTGTTTAATTGGAGATAAGTTGGTATCAGTTTTATTCGATTCAGGAGCTACACATTCTTTTATATCTACCTCTTGTGCTGAATTTTTGGGATTCGAAATTGTTGATCACGATTATAAGTTGACTATCACAACTCCCTCGGGAGAAAGAATGGTAACTTATTCAGTCTGTGTAGACTGTCCAATAATCTTAGAAAATAGAAGATTCTTAGTAGATCTTGTGGTACTCCCGCTACAAGACCTAGATGTCATCTTAGGAATGGATTGGTTATCAGCCAACGATGTCAACTTGAGATGCAAGGAGAAAATTTTTACATTTGGAGAAGATAGTGGAGAAATCAGCAAAGCTGAAACCCTCACTCAAAGTTTTATGATGCTATTCTCCATGTCAGTAGGAGAAACCCCTAGTGTGGAAAATTTTCCCGTAGTCTGTGAATTCCCGGAAGTCTTTCCAGAAGAAGTTCCAGGTTTACCACCGGTTAGGGAAGTGGAATTTTCTATAGACTTGGTTCCAGGAACTGGACCAATTTCTATATCTCCTTATCGAATGTCACCCTCAGAGCTTGCGGAGTTAAAGAAACAATTAGACGAGATGTTAGAGAAAGAATTTATTAGACCAAGTGTATCGCCATGGGGAGCTCCAATCTTGTTTGTGAAGAAGAAGGATGGTTCTTCTAGACTTTGTGTGGATTACAGACAACTCAATAAAGCCACTGTGAAAAACAAGTATCCTTTGCCTAGAATCGACGACTTGATGGATCAGTTAAAAGGAGCATCAGTATTCTCAAAGATTGACTTGAAGTCTGGATATCATCAGATCAGGGTGAAGGAAGATGATATTCCAAAAACAGCTTTTAGATCCCGTTATGGACACTATGAGTACTTAGTTATGCCATTTGGTTTGACTAATGCTCCAGCAGTATTCATGGATTACATGAATAGGATCTTTAGGTCATACTTAGATCAATTTGTTGTAGTTTTCATTGATGACATTCTGATTTATTCCAAGAATGAGGTAGAGCACAGAGAACATTTGAGAATTGTGCTACAGATATTAAAGGACCTTCAATTGTACGCGAAATTCTCGAAATGTGAATTTTGGTTGAAGGAGGTACAATTTCTTGGTCATGTAATTAGTAAAGAAGGTATTGCAGTAGACCCAAGTAAAGTCGAAGCAATAACAAAGTGGGAGAGTCCAAAGAATGTTGGCGAGATTCGAAGTTTTCTTGGACTAGCTGGATATTATCGGAGGTTCATTGAAGGATTTTCAAAGATCGCTTTGCCCATGACTCAGTTAACGAGGAAAGGTAAAAACTTTGAATGGACTAAAGAGTGTGAAGAAAGTTTTCAGAAGCTAAAGGAAAGATTGACTTCATCACCAATACTCATCTTACCAGACCCATTAGGAAATTTTGATGTGTATTGTGATGCGTCATATCAAGGTCTTGGGTGTGTGTTGATGCAAGAAAGGAAAGTGATAGCTTATGCATCAAGACAATTGAAGGTGCATGAGAGGAACTACCCAACTCACGACCTAGAGTTAGCGGCAATTGTGTTTGCCTTAAAGATTTGGAGGCATTATCTTTATGGATCAAAGTTCACTGTGTTAAGTGATCACAAAAGCCTGAAGCATTTATTTGATCAGAAAGATTTAAACATGAGACAAAGGCGCTGGATGGAATTCTTGAAGGACTATGATTTTGAGTTGCAATATCATCCCGGAAAGGCCAATGTTGTAGCAGACGCTTTGAGTCGAAAGAAACTTCATGTATCTGCAATGATGTTGAAGGAAGAAGAGTTGATTGACAAATTCGTGGATTTAAACTTAGGAGTACATCACAATGAAGGAAGTATATTCATAGGCGCTATTGTCGTGTCTAATGAATTTCTGAAATGGATCAAAGATGAACAACAACTTGATGACCGTCTAGTGAGCATAAAGGAAAATATAAGAAATGGTCAAAATGGAGAGTTTAACATAAGGAGTGATGGAATCCTAAGGTTTAAAGAAAGGTTGTGTGTACCTCAAAATCAGGATATTCAAAAGTTGATTTTGGAAGAGGGCCACAAAAGTAAGTTGAGTTTTCATCCAGGAGCCACAAAGATGTATCAAGACTTGAAGAAAATGTTTTGGTGGGTTGGAATGAAGAGACATATAGCAGAATATGTTCAAAGTTGCTTGGTATGTCAGAAGGCAAAGATTGAACATCAGAAGCCAGCCGGATTGCTACAACCTTTAGATATTCCAGAGTGGAAGTGGGACGGAATAGCCATGGATTTTGTAACCGCTTTGCCTAAGACTCAGAAACAACATGATGCAATTTGGGTGATCATTGATAGGTTGACAAAGAGTGCACATTTCATTCCCATCAACCAGACGTTTAAATTAGAGAGACTAGCTCAGGTATATGTAAAGGAGATTGTTAGATTGCATGGAATACCTTCAAGTATAGTCAGTGATAGAGATCCCAGATTCACATCAAATTTTTGGCATCAGTTGCATTTAGAGTTAGGAACAAAACTGAGGTTAAGTTCAGCTTATCATCCCCAAACGGATGGCCAGTCTGAGAGGACGATTCAATCGTTAGAGGATTTGTTGAGAGCTTGTGCTCTTGAACACAAAGGAAGTTGGGACGAGTTCTTACCATTGATTGAGTTTACTTACAACAATAGTTTTCACTCAAGTATCGGCATGGCTCCATATGAAGCATTATACGGAAGAAAGTGTCGTACACCTTTATGTTGGTATGAGGTTGGAGAAAATAAAATATTGGGTTCAGAATTCGTGCAACAAACGACAGATCAGGTTAAACTTATTAGAGAAAAAATGAAGGCAGCACAGGACCGTCAAAAGAGTTATAATGATAAGAGGAGAAGACCTTTGGAGTTCGAGGCAGGAGATCACGTGTTCATTAGGGTAACTCCTAGGGCGGGAATTGCACGAGCAATCAAAACTAGGAAGTTAACACCAAGGTTTATCGGGCCTTTTCAAATTCTACGGCGGATTGGACCTGTAGCGTATCACATTGCTTTGCCGCCAAACTTGTCTAATCTTCATGATGTATTTCATGTATCACAACTGAGGAAGTATTATCCGGACCCTTCACATGTCATTGAGCCTGAAACTGTGGAACTTAGAGATAATTTGGAATATGAGGCTATACCTGTCAAGATCTTAGATCATCGTATTAAAGAACTTCGTGGAAAGCAAATACCATTGGTTAGAGTCGTGTGGGATGATGTAACTGGTGATTCTACTTGGGAAAGAGAAGAAGACATGCGTCAGAAGTATCCACATATGTTTTAGGTACGCTAAATTTCGAGGACGAAATTTCTTTTAAGGGGGGTGGTAATGTAACATCCTAATTTTTCCATACACTAAATAATATATCTAGTTAGATTTGAGATTTTAACAATGCTAGTTATTAAAAATTAAATGTTGAAACTAACACTTATAATAATTAATTTATTAATTAATTACTTTTTATATTTATTACTTTTATTCTTCAATTTGAATATCATCGTTTCATTTTATAAACTAAACTTTGAAATTTAAATTGGTACTTAAAACCCTTAACTTTAAGTTAATTAATTATTCATATTATTATTATCATTATTGTTGTTCTTGTTTTGTTATTATTAATTGATTTTATTTTATTTGAATATTATCATTTTACTCTATAAACCAATTAATAAATAAAATAATCTTAAGACAATAAAAATATCAAATAACTATCCTTTTTACTATTTTTATTATTATTAATATTATTAACATTTTACTTTTTATAAAAGAAATATATATCTCATTTTCTATTAATATCCTACATAATATTATGTCATGAAATCAAGCTCCCATACCTTTGTCATAAATTATTTTCACAAAGTCATACTAGAACACCTAAAGCACTATTGATGAAAGATTAGTAAATATTTGATAGAGACATATTTACTAGCAAGAGTTGAAAAGTTGGAAGGTATGGGCAAAAGATGATAAATTATGTTATTTTAATATTTTACAACTAGTATAAATAGGGGTCTCTTCCACCCCATTTTCATTCATTCAATCACAAATCATCTTTCTTACTTCTTTACTTCTTTCCTTCTCTAATTTCTTCATATAGCAATATTAGTTTTAGTTATCGAAGTTCCCACGATATCGGTTCGTAACCTTTAGAGTATTTTGTGGTAAAAGTTCTTCTAAAGTTTCAAGGGAGTTTTATACGTCAAAGTTCTGCCCAAATCATTTTCATAAGTAATCGGTTCTTGGCAAAGATCGAAGACAACACTTGTGGACTTTCAACAACACTCAACAAAAGGTGGGGGCAAGATTTCGTATACGATTGGGACGGTTAGCGTAAAATAACTTAATATATATGTGTGTAGTGGTGACCTAAGCCCTACTAGCGATAAATAATTAAGGAGAGCCTATTCTCAAATAATGATTTTCACAAATCACTAGGCGAGGTTACGCCGGCCTTAATTAATTATCATAGGAATAATCTTTGACAATTTGGTATTGTATTGTGCTTGCATTATTCGGTTAATTTTATAATTGTTTATTTTATTTATACTTGAATGATTGTGATTGATAGATTAAGGAAATAATCGGTTAATGAGAGAAAAACATTGCTAGATATTAAGTAATTGATCCCCATTAACATAAGGAAAGTTGGATACAATGAGTAGTTATATTTGGTTGGGTTCTGGCTAAGGAAAGACTTGGTCGACTATGCCGTTTACAGTCCACCTCTCTTACCTGGGAAGTTAACCATACAATTACCCATTATACAAACTGAACTTATTATGTAAGGACAAAGATCAAATATGGCAAGACATTGGATGGATTTGGTACTCAACCTAAGTATCTAGATAATAAGTATAACTTGAAAAGTTGATACGATAATTCCCCATTATTAACTTAATACTTATGGCTAAGAGTTGCCACAAGATGAGTGAGTGATCATATAGACTTGCATTAAGGAATGTGTAAGTCCACCGCCGTGCGGTATGGGACGCACGAGGTTGATCAGTCGCCTGCAATCCCGACGGGGATTATTATCTATGCATGCTAGGCAAGACAAGGTTCTTGGCCTGAATTCTCAGGGACGATCGACTTATAACACCTAGGCTCCATGTGAAGTTAGGTGGCGTAGCTCTTGGTAATTGGGAGTACGTTGGTGGCATGTGGTCTAGTGATATCTGATCTTGGTAAATGGGATAGATATCATTGACAGCGTTTAGTGGCCTGAGTCAGCATATAGTTCAGGGATGCATTAGAATAAATAAAGTATATGTAATTGTGGGTATAAGATACGCTTGTTTGTATAAATATGGTTTCCATATATATTATTATTTTACACATTCATTCCCACTTTTAAACTTGTACATGAATCTTAGCCCTGTGTCATTTTTGTTTTGCATTTTGGATTATTTTATGACGATCAGACGATGAGCTCGAATCTTGCGTACTTCCCGACAACTCAGAAGGAAAGGATATGAAGTGACGTGGAGATGTGTTACTATAACATCTAGATTGGGAGCTGTTAGTGTTTTGTCAAACGCTAATCACATCCCTACTACTACAGTCAGTATAAGTGTCAGTCTTGTTGGACTTAGGAGGTCCCTTTTGGTATGCTTTCTTTTTGGTTTCCTTTCTGTACTTTTATTTTATGTTTTATCTATGTGGCAAGGCCGCTAGTCTTAACGGTGTCAAACTCTGTAAAATATATTTGAAGCATATGTATGTGAAACAGTATGTTTTTAAATAATTAAGTATTGTCCTTTAAAAATTTCAAATTTTTCTGTATTTTTATAAGGTTTCATTAGAATTCCACTAATGGGACATAGGCTGTCTCATGAGGTGTGAGAAATCCATAAACATTGTGTGCCTGTGTGAGGTGTGAGTAATGGGTGAACATCATAGGCCCGACGGGGAGTTACATTGGTAACGAGCGATGGTTTCAATAAGTTCCTGAGTGAACTTGAGATGATTTAGTCGGTACCGCATTGCATTTGTATAGAATCGTGAGTCGGTCTCTATGATTTGCATTTATCATCTTTCTAATTGTTCATTAATGAAAAAACATGAATATGTATGTTTATGTGGAATGATAAGAATTGTGAAGGTATGCATGATGAATATGCTTGGTTTAGTGTATATATATATATATATATATATATATATATATATATATATATATATATATATATATATATATATATATATATATATATATATATATATATATATATATATATATATATATATATATATATATATATATATATATATATATATATATATATATATATATATATATATATATATATATATATATATATATATATATATATATATATATATATATATATATATATATATATATATATATATATATATATATATATATATATATATATATATATAGATATATAGATACACACACACACACACACACACACACACATATATATATATATATATATATATAGATATATAGATACACACACACACACACACACACACACACACACACACATATATATATATATATATATATATATATATATATATATATATATATATATATATATATATATATATATATATATATATATATATATATATATATATATATATATATATATATATATATATATATATATATATATATATATATATATATATATATATATATATATATATATATATATATATATATATATATATATATATATATATATATATATATATATATATATATATATATATATATATATATATATATATATATATATATATATATATATATATATATATATATATATATATATATATATATACACATTGTGATGTATATGGGTGAGTGGCGATGAATTGAGGTGAGAATGTAGAATATGTGTATTTTTATGCTAAGATATATAACTATATGCATTGTTATTATGATAATATTTCTCACCCTTCTGCTGGTTTATGATGCTCTATGAGGCATTGCAGAGTAGGTATGCTGGTGGTCTTTTTGTGAAGTGTGTCTTCATTCTTTTGGTCGGTCGACTCTAATATGTAGCACCGGGTAGCTAGGATGATTATGATTCTTTTGTGATACATTTGTACATGTATCTTGTTGATGAATGTTTATGTAAACATGAATTACGTTGGTGGTTCATACTCAATGATAAAGCGATGCTCGTTTATGTGATTATTTGGGGGTATAGAATTGGGGTGTTACATTAAGTGGTATCAGAGCCAGTGTTGAGTCAGTTGTGTCTGTCTTGTTGTTGTGATGGTTGAACTGTTGTTTAACCTTGTTGTTATTTTTGGGAATGATCAGAATATGACTGGTAGAAACGACAATGCGATGACTGCTGCTTTGAAAGCAATGGCCAGGGCGGTGCAAGGTGCGTCGAACGTGAATGCTAATGACGAGTTCAGGAAGAATCAACCACTGGTCTGTCGCTACTGCGTAAATCGGCGCCGGCTGACAGAAGAGTCGCCACCGTGCGTTATTTATCCCAACGGAGGGAAAGGAAACGCTCGAAGTAAACCTCGCAAAAAACGGGAAAGGTATGGTCGTCGCAACCAAAACCTGGGTTCGGGAGTCGGTTACGCAAGGGGAAGGTATTAGCACCCCTCACGTCCGTCGTACTCGACGGGATCCACGCTTGCTTGGGTTGTCTAAACGATGCAAAAACAATCTATCTACGACTGCTAAATCTAAACGGAAAGGAATTGACTCGATAGAGCGTCGCGCTCTATGCCTACGTATTCTCAAGAGAGAAAGTCAGAGTCAACGTAGTTCGGGAAACTACAGGGAAATTGGCTCGCCAAGACTTCACGTCTTGTGCCTACGTACTTCCATACTGCATGGAAGATCAGAGCTTACGTAGTTCAGGCTAACTACGGCTAGGCTGGGTATTCTCACACAGGAGTGAGAAATTAAACTGGTTTTAAAGGTTCGGGAACCTATGGGAAAAACTACGGTCTGGTCTCAAATGCACTCGGGCGAGAGAAAGGGATAACAATCAGTCGTCAGCGGGAAAGTCTCGATCGCACAGCAGCGAGAGAACAAAAGTTAGTTGTTAGTGTGCTCGCTAGGATATCGCATCCTATGCCTACATATTCTCGTCTGGTACGAGAAATCAGAGCGGCTGTAGTTCGGCTATTTCGGGACCACAACTCAAATCTTGTTTTATTAACATTCTGAAAATGATTACAATGATTGAATACTGAAAAATAATCTCCTAGAAAATACTATCCTATCCATCTATCATGGAAAAAACAAGTGGAAAAGAGTCCCCTAACAAGTGGACTTCAAAAAAAACTATCTCTAAAAGGTAAAATAATCTCTATGAAAAATTATCTATTCTAAAAAATATTGAATCTACAAAGTAATATTTTTTACTATTTTTTCCAAGTATCTTTCTTTTTCCAATATTATTTTCTCTTTTTTCATATATTTTTTCTTCCTCAAATATTCTTTTTTTCATATTTTTTCAATATTCTTTTACCTTTTTTTTTCAATATTTTTTCAAGAAGAAAACCACTAAAATGAAAATGAAGATAATACAAGGGGAGGGGGGTACAGCAGTTACAGGGGGCATATCCAGCAGAAAAAACAATGGGCCCAGCCCAGAAAAAAATAATCAAACAAAAAACTGGGGGAGGGTGTGTAACAATGAAACGGGGGGTGTTGATAGCATCTGCTGGGATTCGCTGGGCCCAGCCCAGTCCACAACCAAAGAACACACGGGGGGGGGGGGGGGGGGTGAGGAAATTGAAGGGGTGAGGACTTGGAAAAACGAATTGGGCCCAAGGCCCACACCTTCTGGGTCCAACACTCTCCCTCACTCTCATTTCCAATCTGAAACCCTAGCCTCTTCTTCTTTCTCCCTCTCTACTGTTCACGCCGTCACCACCATCCTCTCCGAACTCTCTCTCTTACCTTCATCAATCCTTCTCGCTTCCTCACCTTTCTCACTCAATCTCTTACCACACTCCAATCCCTCAATCTCAACTTTATTTTCGACCTACAACCAAACGAAATGTCATGAACACAAATCTGGATCCGTCTGTGGAGATTCTCGAAGATGCACATGGAAGGAGGTTCTTGAAGTTCTATCGAGGAGTATGCTTGATGATGAAAAATGAAGATTCGGGAAACGATGGCGGTGAACGGAGTTGCTCGTACTATGAAGATCGATGAAGAGATCACATGCGATGAAGATCGGCTGATGTAGATGAAACTGCAGATCGTTGATGAATTGGATGAACAGGATCTTTGACGTGTTTGAAGATTTGATGAAGTTCTGGAAAAAAACTCCGTAGACGAAGATCTTCAAAGATCTTCGCAGATCTTGAAGTTGTTGGGGTTTGATTCGTGGATGATGAAGATGTGGTTGGATCTGGAAAATAATCTGATGAAGAACATAACGATCCTTGAGCGTTCCTAGAGAAAGATTGAAGAACACATGGATGTTCTTGAGGCCTTCTGTTAAGGATTCTTCAGGGATCTTGACGAAAATGGTGAAGAAGTTTCTTGGAGTTGATGAATTGCTGGGAAGGTTGAAGGAGATCTGGAGATTGATGATGATCGTATGAATTTCTGGAGGATTAACGAAGAACATGCGAAGTTCTTGATGAAGATTGTTGCAGCTTTCTGGAGAACGTGAAGAACACAACGAACATGGATGAAGGCTTTCTGGGGAATTTGCTTGAAGATTGAGGGAAATCGATGAACATGGATGAAGGTTCTTGAGAGTTTGTTGAATATTTCTGGAAATTGTTGGAGCTTCTGGTGGTTTGGACGGTGGTCGAGCGGTTATTGATGATGATTCCGGCGACGATCTGTTGATCATTGATGATGAAGATCGGTCGGAGAAGAAGATGATTGGAGAAGAGGATGAATTTCTGGACTTTTTTCAGTTTCCGGCGAGGTTGGATGGTGGTCGGAGGAAGTTACGGTCGCCGGAAGGAGTTGAGGGCGGTGGTTGCATGGCCGCCGGCCATGCAACCGGCGAGACTCAGGCGAAGACGCGTGGCGGCGTTAGTGGCAGAGGGCTGGTGCATGTGTGCCACGTGTGTGTATGATAAGTGAGTGGGAGATGCGTGGAAGAATCCTGAGGGTGGAAAATGTGAGGTGGCCGTGTGAGAGTGAATGGGAAAAGTGAGGTGGGGTCCTCTCATGAGCACGCGTGGCCAGGTTAAATAAGGACAAGTGGCAGATTATTGGACTGAGAAATCTGGGCCTCCAAACAAACTACTGGGCCCAACGAATGATACAATAAACTGAAAAATTGAACTAAATCTGGATTAATGGCTAATGGATTAATGCTAAGACTAAAACCTGAATGAAACACAATTAATGGATACTGACCAAATGATGCTTAAACGTGATTAATGAAAACCTAATGACATGCAAAATGGATTAGTGGACTAAACGTGATTAATGAACAAATGACAATTAATAACCTAATTCTAATGAAATAATATTCTAATTAAAAACAAATAAAATTCTAAACTCTATTTAAAATCCTATATTAAAAACATCTATACTATTTAATAAAAGAAATCTATTTAATTCTATAAAGAAAATCTATTTATTTATTCTAAAAAAAAGAAACCTATACTATTAAAAACCTATTAAGAAAAAAAACTATTTTCTATTAAACAAAAATAAAATCTATTTAATATCTATTAAACTTCTAAAAAACCTATTATATTCTAAAGAGATTTAAGACTATTAAAAATGATCTATTAATATTCTATATTATTCTAAAATGATTAAAAAATCTATTAAAACTCTAATAATATCTAATAAAATCCAGAAAATTCATAATAATTCCAGAGGGAACAAAAAAGGTACAAAACCTCAAATAAAACCACGAGAGCGCACCAAAATAGCCGGTAAAAATCAACGGACACCGAAATATCCCTAAAAACAACAGCGCAAGCTGAAAACACTGGGAAGAGCACAGCTTCCCGAAAATACGATTCTGCCTATCTAAACTGAATAAGAACACCTGAGACGCGAGACGAAGGCTGTGATCCCGATAAAAATCAAAACGACTGAAAAAATGCACTGTATGCGATATCCGGATGCGAATGCGGTCATGCATCAAAACATCGAACCAGATACGGGACCCGGTTGGTCAAATTTTAGGGTGCAACACGGTCTTCAAAGGAAGATTTGATCCCGATGGTGCTCAAATTTGGTTGAAAGAGATTGAAAGGATCTTCAGAGTCATGGGCTGTGCGGAGGAGAATAAGGTGAGGCTTGGGTCTCACATGCTGAAGGAAGAAGTCGACGATTGAAGAGATAACTTGGGATTTATTTCATACCGAGTTCTTGAGGAAGTATTACCCTAAAAGTGTGAAAGGGAAGAAGGAGATGGAGTTCTTTGAACTGAAACAAGGTAGTATGTCCATGGTGGACTATACTGCTAAGTTTATGGAGTTGGTTCAATTCCATCCTCACTATGCTGCAATTACTGTTGAGTTCTCAAAGTGTATTAAATATGAGAATGGTCTGCGTCCCGAGGTTAAGCAAGTTGTGGGATATCAAAGGATAAGAAGGTTTACGGATTTGACGGAATGTTGTAGAATCTTCGAGGAAGATAGCAAGGCTCGTTCTACACATTACAAAAGTTTGAATGAGAGGAAGGGAAAGCAACAAGCTAGAAGTGGACCTTATGTGACACTTGTTGATAAGGGAAAGCATAGGGAAAAATTTGATAAGAGATCTGGAAGAGGAGGTTCCGGTTCCTTTAAGTGTTACAAGTGTGGTGAAATGGGTCATAAATCATTTGAGTGTGGGAAGACCGTAGGGAAATATTCTACCTGTGGAGGCCTTGGGCATGCTACTACCGACTGTAGAAGAAATGTAGTGAAGTGCTATAATTATGGAGAAGTGGGTCACATTAGTACTAAGTGTACTAAGCCGAAACAAGCTCAAGCGGGCGGAAATGTGTTTGCGTTAGCGGGGAGGAACACTACTAGTGCATACCGTTTGATTAAAGGTACATGCTTTATTAATAGTACGCCTTTAGTCGCTATTATTGATAGGGGAGCAACTCATTCATTCATTTCTCATGAGTGCGCTAAGCGTTTGAATTTGTTTATGACTTCTTAGGGTGATGAGATGGTTATTGACACTACAACATTTTTACTCTATAACAACGCCTAATTTTCAGGAAGTAAAAAAATTGTTCTCTTAGAGAGTAATAGGCAACTAATTATATAATTTGTTGCGGTAGCTTATATAATTTTTTGAAAATTATATACAACGGCGCATAACCGTTCTTGTAGAGGACAATGAGAACGACTTCTATTAGCAACGGAGCAGAACAGTTCTTATATAATTTTTAATTATTTTAATAAAATATTATTTACTACCAACCGTTCTCATATGTGTATACTTTTCAATGTCCCTCCCAAACCTGCGTAAAATTTTCAGTTCCCTCCTGTCACACCCTCATTTTCGCCTTTAGCCTTTATGCCCTACATTCGCTACATCATACATCATTTTATTGCATATTGAGCATGTGGGTACGGATTGGGTCGATTTGTCATCTTCCATTTCGAATGAGATAACTTGTCTATCTTGGACTACATGGAAGAAAAGGTTCATTATTTAAAGTTTGATCTAAATTAGAAAGTCTACTCTTGTAGATTTCTTCAAAGAGAAGTTACTTGACAAAATATTAGGATATTCAAGATATATTCCTAATGACCATGAAATGCAAGGCATAATTCAAGATTGCTTCATCCAATTTTGTTTTAAATTCTTGATCAAGTGGAGTTCAATTTTGCAAAGCATGAGTCAAGATTACAAGTCCATAATTCAAGACTTCATCCATTTCAAGCTTAATGGTTCTAAGGAAATCCATCATGAATTCAAGATTAAAGGCAAGAATATTACAAAGAGAAGTTTTATAACATTACAAGAATGTCATTTGTTGCAAGATTTCCAACTCTAAGTAATGTTTCGAAATTAATTTATTTCTAATCTTCATTCAAGTCTCTAGTCAAATTCATGTTATGGTAATGCCACACCAAGTCTACATTATGCTTGCAAACATCCAAGAAACATGCAAGGATTAAATCAATATTGGAATGTTTTAGGACCAAGATTATGCATGTTTAATCAAGGCAAAATAGTCCCATGCAAGAGGTGACAAATTTCTTCATGTCACAAGATCACATGTCACAAGACCAAGGGAATAACATGTGACAATGCATCTAAATATCAGATTTCAAAATGCTGTCAAGAGGTAGTAACATTGACCAAGAGGAGTTGTCCAAACACAAACCAACAAAATGGGTGCAAGGCACAAGGTGCTGCAGAAAAAATAGCATAGGCAAAGTGCAACAGCAAAAATGCAGCATAGCTCTTGCATGGAAATGGAAAGAAAGAGAGTAGCATGAGGAAAGGTGGTAAGAGACACCACTCCATGCTGATATGTGGGGAGAAGTGAAAACCCTAGAAGAGCTGAGATAAGAGGAGGGGGCTGTAAACAAGAGAGTTCATTCATTCAACATTGATTCACTACACATACATCCATTCTACACACATTTTGCAAAACCAGAAAATAGAGAGAGAGCTAACAAAACCCTAAAAACCAGAAAAATAGGAAGCTTTGCAAACCAGAAAAAGAGAGTGATACAGAACCAAGAGGATCATTGAGAAACAAAACCTTCACAACATAGAGTGAAGAGGAGTGAAGTACTTTCAACCAAGACCAAGGAGGACTTGCAAGAAGGATAGAAAGCTCTTGGGTATCCATTTCCTCCAACCTTTCTCCCTTTATTTTTTTGCTCTTACATTCATTTTGTTTACTCTTTTATGTATTGTTGTATTGTATGTTTCATGTAAGGTTCCAAAGGGACCAAGAAACCGTTCTTAAGAAACCACAAAAACGAAAGAAAAACATAGAAAAGTTAGGTTTTTTCACTCTGGTAGCCTGACACGGGCCGTGTCACACAATACGGCCACCCGTGTCACGCAACACGGGCCGTGTCACACAACACGGCCACCCGTGTTGCCCCTCTGTTTGAGATTTCAACGTCCAAAAACCCCTGGCCTCACAACACGGGCCGTGTCACACAACACGGCCACCCGTGTTGCAGCTCTGTTTGCCCTAAAAATCATTTTTACCCAGACTTTACAACACGGGCCGTGTCACACAACACGGCCACCCGTGTTGCACCTCTGTCACACTCCAAAACCCACATTGCATGCACCCTATGACACGGGCCGTGTCACACGACACGGCCACCCGTGTTACACCACTGTTTTGCTACTTTTTTTTCGATATTTTACCTCCAAAAAAAATTTTCCCGTTTTTATTGCATGTCTCAATTTTTTAGCCGACTAATCCCATATGTTTGTATGATTTTGGTATGAATGTTGCTATTGTCCTTGGTGACTTTTGATTCCAAAAACCATTTTCAAAAACAAACTCTCGATTTTATCGAGCCATTTTCAACCCTTGTAAGTCGGCCGCCTTGTGCGTCCGCCATCGACCTTATTCGTATCACCTCAAATACTTTTACAAACAATAAACCTTGATCCAACATCAAGTGATCCTTTTTCTTATAAAATCCAAAACACCATAACCTAAACGATTAGAATTATGCACCACGAACTTTAAAGTGGTAGAAAAGGAATGAGAATGGAGTCCTCCTACCCTCGTTCCGAATGTTTTGGATACAAGGCGCTCGACTTGGTTATTCGAAACATTCATTTTTACCCAAAGTCTTTTGTGTATAATCCTAATCAAGAACAATTTCTCTTAAGAAACTTAAAAATAACATCAACTCATCAAACCTATTTTCGCCTTAGGGCATCAATCGAAAACCCCTTTTTCAAGGTATAAAATCAACCAACAAACAACTATTTCGTAAGCCTCCGAACTACGGAGCTCTGATTCTTCACTTCTTTTAAGTGAAGATACGTAGGCACAAGGGCCACAATCCTTGGCGAGCATTAAAATAAATAAACCAACTCCTCTTTTCCGTAAGCAAGCAAACTTTTAGAATAAAAACACCCATTCACGTTAAATAACCTAGGAGGTTCCCATCGAGTACGATGGATGCGAGGGGGTGCTAACACCTTCCCCTCGCATAACCGACTCCCGAACCCTATGACTTGGTTGCGATGACCACGCTCTTTTCCCAAAGGTTTTATCGCTATTTCCCTTTCCCTCCTTGGGATAAATAAAATCCGGTGGCGACTTTGTGTCATTTTTCGCGTAGCGACACCTCCTAAATTGATTCTAACGTACATAGAGAGAAGAAACATTCATCCCAAATTGATTCTAACCCTAACATTTTGTTCTTCATCCCATATGTAACCCTAATCCTTTCTTCAGAGCTTCTCCCAAACCCAACCCTATCTTCTGTTCAAAAACGTGAATCTCTTCATTTCCACAGACACCAATTTCATTTTCATTTCACCCTCTGCATAGCTTCTAAAACTCTTCTTTAAGAGCTAGGGTTTTTCATTTTCGATGGCTGAGAGTAACAAAAAAATCCACTCCCGAAGAAGATGAACAAGGTGAAAAATCTTTACATTTCATTTCACTAGCTACGCACATTACAATTATCGTCGATTTTTTTTATACTAATTTCATTTCTATGATTATGATTCGTGTTTCTGTTTTTCAGAGAAAATCCAAAGGAAAGGGAAACGAAAATTAGCTTCTACTGTTGACGATGATGATGGTAACTCCATGAACTTAGGTTCAATCAGCTTCAGTGAAAGAGTTTAATTAGTGATTGTTTTCAATTTTTTATTGTGTAGTTATTATTGCATGTGTTGATTTTTGAACATTTTGAAGTGTAAGTGAAAAATGTAATAATGCTCTTTATACGGAAATGCAATGATGTTGTTTTCAATTTAATCTTTCTTTAATTTCTACCGATGATTGAGGACATTGTAGGATCTATTCCAGTTGACAGAACAAGTATTGAAGAAGAAAGTTCTTGGATACTATGCCAACTTGAATCCAACATAAATCCTTTATTCAGTGAGGCCAAATCCTGTGGACTAGGTGATTCAGTAAATAGAGAGGATACTGTTTGGTTCTTGGAATTGTTTCATATAAAGAAATATGTTGATATGAAGTTTACTTTGTATCTTCCACCAGCTGATGAGTTCTTAAGTAATGGTTATAAAAGGCCTTTGATGAAGACATATTATTCCGATTGCAGAAAGGCAGGATTGTCTTCACTTGCTAGGAAAATTGGAAATCCTGAGAAATTTAGTTCTCTAGTTACTCTTAACAAAGTGGTAAATTTTTGCTTTTGTTGGCCTGTGCTTTAATGTTTTCATAATTCCATTTGTTTTTTGATTAATAGATAACTGGCGAATTTATTGTATACTAGGGAATTGCCTGTGAAGAAGATCCAGAGGAATCTCCAGAGGAGATGGCTACAATATATACATGTGAAACTTTTCGAACGTCCGAAGTCGTACTTAAAGGCGCCAGGCACATGGTATTTTGTTTTGTTTATCAATTGGTCCTCCATAAGTTTATCAAATTAATTTGTCATAGCTTAGCTTACACTAAAGATTGAAGGAGGACATAAATGAGGTGAGTTACTCTTACTGGATGAATCATAGCTTAGCTTACATGGTATGATGCATAATTTGCAAGATTTATATGTTCCTTATTTATCAGTATGCGAGTCGTATCTTTACTGTTTTCATACACCCGTTTTTATTGGTTTCACAGGGTCATAGGTCTTTTAAGAAGCCGTCACAACTGTTTGAGAGCATAGTGGTTGTTGGACTTCACCCGAATTGTGATGTTCAGACACCACATACACAATTTGTTGATAAAAAGTTTGAAGAATCTGCTAAATTGAGAAGTGCACTTGGTTGTCAGAATCAATCTCTTGTAGAACCCAATATTTAACCTCAGGTTGTGATTTTCGGTAGCAGAGACTGAACAATGTTTTAAATTTACTTCAATGGTGACCAGAATGATTTTTAATTACCGTCTTTATGATGGGCTATTGAGACTGATTAAGCAATATTGGTGCACCCAACATCTTGTTCTTAACCTCTCTGGTTTTCTACAAAAAAATTGGTTTTCTGATTTTTGAGTTTTAATGCAGGTCTAATATTGGGGGCTTCATTTGTCGTGACTGCATCTTCTTATCACGTGATCGAAACCAATTCCGATGACGCTGATCAGTCAGACATGAATGCTCAACGTGATTAGTAGGATCCTTCTTCTTTGAAGTTCTATCACCCACGTCATTATCATTAGTCCTGAATTGTTGTTGTTCAATTTTTATTGGTCAAATTCTTCAAAGTTTATCATTTTTCCTAACATGGCTATGATTTGACAGTTTTTCAAGGCTTTTCTAGTGTTCTACATTCAATGGACCATGGTTTGATATGCTCTTCAAATTGTGATTTAGAAACAATGACAAAGGCTCCTTATCATTGTTATTACATTCTACAGCCATCAGATAAAGGACCAATGCATATGAGAGTGAGAACTAACTTTTGCTCTTTATCCCTCTTAATCTCCGTCTCCGCACATTAGCACATAGTATAATAACAACAACCATGTAGTGTCATTACAATGCAATAGAACATATATTGGGTTCCTAACATACACATTGATGATGATTCACCACTTTTCATTATCCATAAAACATGCAGCGCCTTGCAGGGGCAGAAGAAGTCAAACAAGCTCCTGACAACTGATTAATTAATCCATTGGTCAATAAAGATGTAGAGAACTCTATTCATGCCTGTTTGCTGAAGGTGTGAGTTAAATATTTACACTGAAATTTACCTATTTTTTGTTCCTTTTTTCCTTTGATTGACTTATTGATGCAGACAAGAAATTGTATGTGGGTGTTATTTTATGGGGATGATTTGTGGAGAATAAGAAAACCTCCAGTGCATAAAATTTTACATTTAGGTTTCTTCAATGTTTTGGGAGCTTTGAATATCTGAATTTATCTGAGAAAATATTGCTTGTTCACTGTAGAGGATTGAAGAAAGGTTGACTTGGCTGAACTCCAAAGATGGTCAAGATGTTTATTAAATAGAAAAGTTAGATACTCTAAAATAGGAGATAAACTTTATCAATAGAATAAAATATAACAGAATGAGAAGAAAAAAAAAAACAGAATATTAAGATATTATTGGATAAGCACAGTCACCTTCATACATTCTCAAATCCTGATACATTTAAATGCTAATTTTGGAAGACATCTTGGTTATGGTTATGTTGATATCTAACTTCTTTGTCATTGAAATTTTAGATGTGAGAAATCGATGTGATATTAACCTGTATTATAATTCCTATGTTCTGCACTTTAAACCTGTAAAGAATCTGAATGGTCAATTTTGTCAAATATGTGGCAATATTTTTATAAATCATGTTATTATTGAAACTTTTATAGTGTTGCAGTCCTTGAATAATTACAAAAAAAAAATGTTTTAGTATTTCCCCTCTGTCTTTTCAGCATGTTAGTATGTGATTCCATCAAAACTTTAGTTGATATTTGTTAGTTAAAAAACTTGACAGTTAGAGGTTTGAATAACAGTTAGTTATTGGTTAATTATTAGTAGATGTTAGTTTGAATTGGTAGAATTGTTATGATACTTGAAGTTAGAAGAACATGTCTGTTTAGGTTAGTCTAAACTGTGATAGTTAGTGAACTAAATTAACTAGACTTTGGCTAGGCATTATGTTAGTTTAGGTTGCTATGCTAACTGGACTGGTTGTAGTAATATCTAATTAATAGACCTATTTCAATTTTTAGGATTGTTAGATTAATGGGACTGGTTAATGTTAACTGAATAAGGAGTTGGTTATTAATTTGCTAAGTTATTGTTTGAACTGTTAGTGAATTGTTTGCACTGTTATGGTAGTTAGTTAAAGATTAGAGAAAATGTTAGTAGTTAAAAAACAGTTGGGGTTCTATGGCTAGAAGTTAGGAATTTGTTCAAAGTTAGAGTTAAGACAAAATTTAGTTAACTTGGTAGAAGTTAGTTAGTGAAAATGGTGGACATCAGTTAGCAGTTCTGTTAATTTGGTTAATGTTATTTGAAAATGAGCTATTTTGTTAACTGTTAGGGTCTTGGTTCAATTAGAAGCCATTTTAGTAATATTGATATTGGTCTTCTAAAAAATTGTATAGGAAGGTGTGAATTAAGCTATGTAATAATACTTGGGCTGGATATGTGTGTGATTTCTATTTGGATTGTCTGGATGTATTGTCTTGTGAACTGATTGTTTGGTTGTAATTATCTATTGTATTTCACAGGATTATGTGCTGTATGTTATGGATATATTGTGAAATGTGAATCTACAATTAAACTCAATGGTGTTGTATGTCCCATATTATGAATTTATAATGTCATGTATGAATTTATTCTCTTGCAGCAGCAGTATAATGAATTGTAATGTTTGCAGCAGCAGTATTATGATTTTCATCTTCCTCTTTATAATGTCAGTGATATATTATGAATTGTTATATTTGCAGCAGCAGTAATTAGCAGCAGCAGTAATTGTCAAGTTCGTTGAGAAGCATAATTAGCAGCAGCAGTAATTAGCAGCAGCAACAGTAATTAGCAGCAGCAGTAATTGTCAAGTTCTCTTGTATCACTGTATTTACTCAAAGCACTAATTAGCAGCAGCAGTAATTCCAATCACCTCTTTAATTATTTTTACTTTCTGTTGCAGGAAAATGACGAACTGGAACGATTCTGTGTTTGATTTCCAAGCTAAGTCTAGCAAGGATTTAAAGAGGAAGATGAAAATCAAGGTTGAAAATGAAAAAGCTTTAAAAGACAACCCAACAAATCAAGGAAGCAATCCTATAAACACCAATGTTGGAAACATTCAAAAGTTGGACCATCGAAAGAAATTGATTAAAGATGTTATTTTGAATATGAATGATGATTGACATTGGAATCGATATGTAATTTAAAGATGTTTTGTTGACATTACGATATGTAATTTGAAGATATTTTATTGTTGGATCTTTTTCAATTTGAAGATGTTTTGTATTTGGATATTATTATATAAAAAAATTGTGAATAATGTTATTATGAGGTTTATAAAATAAAATAAAATTTTATTTTATTAATAAATAAATAAATTTATTTGGTTTATAAAATAAAATAAATTTCTTTGCAACAGTTACAAAGTGTGTCTGTAGTAAAGAAGGCGTTGCTATAACCTATGAAGAAAAATTGAACTTAAGCCTCTATTAGAACAGCTTAGAATAGGCTACGGCTAAGAACCATTGCTATATTCCATAAAATAGCCGTTCTCTAATAAACAACAATTGCAACGGTTTAAATTTGAAAACGGCCTCCAGCCGTTGTTGTTCTAGGTCGTTCTCTATATAAAATTACAGCAACGGCTCTGAACAAGGCGTTGCCGTTGGCTAAATAACCGTTCCTAAAGGCTAAAACAACGCATTGGTTTAGAACACCCTGAAAACCGTTCTCATATGTAAAGGCAATGGCTTTTTTGGATTTTGCAACGGTTTTTTGTGTTGCTATATATTCAAAATGTTGTAGTGTGAGACTCCTGCTTTGGGGTCGGTAACTACGTCTTTGGTGTGTGTAAGTTGTCCTTTGACCATGTATGGTAAAGACTTCATTATGGATTTAGTGTGTTTGCCGTTGGAGGGATTTGACGTAATCTTGGGTATGAGCTGGTTGCAATTTAATCGAGTTCATATAGATTGCTATCACAAGTTAGTGAGGTTTCCTTCTATGGAAGATGATGAAGATGAGAGTTTCCTATCCACTAAAGAGTTGAAGAAACTTTTAGCGGACGAAGCTCAATTTTTCAGTTTGTTTGCATCATTGTCGGTGGAGAGTAAAGTTGAGCTCGATGTGTTCCCAGTGGTGTATGATTTTCCAGAAATGTTTCCGGAGGATATTACGGATGTACCGCCGGAAAGAGACGTTGAGTTTTCTATTGATCTAGTTCCGGGTACTAGACCGGTTTTGATGGTACCGTATCGTATGTCGGTATCAGAGTTGGTAAAATTAAAGAAGCAATTGAATGACTTGTTGGACAAGAAATTTGTAAGGCCAAGTGTTTCTCCTTGGGGTGCTCCGGTATTGTTGGTAAAGAAGAAGGATGGGAGTATGCCGTTATGCATTGATTATCGACAATTGAACAAGGTGACAATTAAGAACAAGTATCTGCTTCCAAGGATCGATTATTTGATGGACCAATTGGTTGGTGCGCGTATTTTTAGCAAGATTGATTTGAGATCGGGATATCACCAGGTTCGTGTGAAAGCAGAGGATATTCAAAAGACGGCCTTTAGGACACGGTATGGCCATTACGAATATTCTGTGATGCCATTCAGGGTTTCTAATGCATCAGGTGTTTTTATGGAATACATGAATCGTATTTTTCATGAACAGTTAGATCTTTTTGTGGTTGTGTTCATCGACGATATTTTGATTTACTCTAAGTTTCAAGAGGAGCATGAAGAGCATTTAAGGATTGTGTTACAAATTTTGAAAGAGAAACAATTGTATGCTAAGTTGTCGAAATGTGAATTTTGGTTGTCGGAAGTAAGTTTTCTTGGACATGTTATTTCCGGTAGTGGTATTAGTGTTGATCCATCCAAGATTGATGCGGTGATGCAATGGGAGGCTCTTAGATCGGTTACAGAGATTCGAAGCTTTTTAGGCTTGGCGGGTTATTATCAGAGGTTTATTGAGGGATTTTTGAAGTTGGCACTTCCGTTAACACAATTGACTTGTAAAGGAAAGGATTTCATTTGGGATATTCATTGTGAAAAGAGTTTCATTGAGCTAAAAAGAAGGTTGACAACGACTTCGATCTTGATTTTTCCAAATTCGACGGAACCATTTGTGGTTTATTGTGATGCTTCATTGACTGGTTTAGGTGGTGTTTTGATGCAAGATGGAAAAGTTGTGACATATGCTTCAAGACAATTGAGAGTGCATGAAAAGAATTATCCTACACATGACTTGGAGTTAGCGGTCGTGGTGTTTGTTTTGAAAATTTGGAGGCACTAACTTTATGGTGCAAGATTTGAAGTTTCTATTGATCACAAGAGCTTGAAATATTTATTTGATAAAAAAGAATTGAACATGAGACAAATAAGGTGGTTAGAGCTTTTGAAGGATTATGATTTTGGTTTGAATTACCATCCAGGTAAGGCAAACATGGTGGCCGATACTTTGAGTCGGAAGTTGTTACATATGTCCGCATTGATGATGAGAGAATGGGAACTTTTGGAGAATTTTAGAGACTTGAGTTTAGTTTGTGAAATGACGCCGAGAGGTGTGAGACTTGGTATGCTACATGTTACGAATGATTTTCTTGCAACCGTATGTGAAAAGCAAAAGTTGGATTTGAAGTTCATTGATTTGATGATGAATGAGAATGAGGATTTCAAGGTTGATAATTTTGGAGTTTTGAGATTCTGTGGTCGTATTTGTATTCCCGATGATGCGGAGTTGAAAAAGATGATATTGGAAGAAGGACACCGAAGTAACTTAAGTATTCATCCGGGAGGGAATAAAATGTATCAAGATTTGAAGAAAATCTTTTGGTGGTCCAGATTAAAGAGGGATGTAGCTCAATTTGTGTATGCATGCTTAACTTATCAAAAGTCTAAGGTGGACCATCAAAATCCTAGTGGATTGATGCAACCGTTGGACATTCCAGAGTGGAAATGAGATAGTATATCGATGGATTTTGTTACGGGATTGCCGAATACGCAAAGAGGTCATAATGCTATTTGGGTAATTGTTGATAGGCTTACTAAATCTGCTCACTTCATTCCAATTGATATTAGTTATCCTTTGGAGAAGTTAGCTGAGATTTATGTTCTTGTGGTTGTGAAGTTACATGGAGTTCGTAAGAGTATTGTATTAGATAGAGATCCTAGATTTACGTCGAGGTTTTGGGAGACTTTACAAAAGGCTTTGGGTTCTAAGCTAAGATTGAGTTCGGCTTATCATCCGCAAACGGATGGTCAAACCGAGAGGACAATTCAATCGTTAGAGGATTTATTGTGTGCTTGTGTGCTCGAGTAACGTGGTGCTTAGGATAGTTATTTGGCGTTGATTGAGTTCACCTACAATAACAGTTTTCATTCAAGTATAAGTATGGCACCATTTGAGGCTTTGTATGGTCGGACATGTCGAACACCTTTGTGTTGGCATGAAACCGGTGAGAGGATGATAGTTGGACCGAAGATGGTACAACAAACGACGGAGAAAGTGAAGTTTATTCGGGAGAAGATGAAAGCTTCTCAAAGTAGACAAAAGAGCTAACATGACAAGAGAAGGAAAGATCTTGAGTTTCAAGAAGGCGACCATGTGTTTTTGAGAGTTACACCGGTTACGGGTGTGGGTCGTGCTTTGAAGTCGAAGAAGTTGACTTCTCGTTTTATTGGTCCATATCAGATTACTGCACGAGTTGGTGTTGTGGCTTACCGTGTGGCGTTGCCTCCGAATCTTTCGAATTTGCATGATGTATTCCATATTTTGAAACTTCGGAAGTATGTTCCGGATCCATCACATGTTTTTCTTATGGACGAGGTTGAAGTGAGAGATAACCTTATGGTTGAAGCTTTACCGATTAGGATTTTGGACCGTGAAGTTAAGAAGCTAAGAGGCAAGGATATTGCGCTTGTGAAAATAGCATGGTGAGGCGTTTCGAAAGGCAATATGACTTGGGAACTAGAGAGTGGGATGTGAGAGTCGTATCCGGAGTTGTTTGAATCAGGTAATATTTTCGAGGACGAAAATTTCTAAAGTAGGGGAGAGTTGTAACACCCTGATTTCGATTATTCCCATTTTGTTGAGTCTTTTATTTAAATTGAGTGATAATTATTTTATTTGTGAAATTGGTGTGTTAATATGATATGTTGACATGTTATGATATTTTACCGTTTTTGAGAGTTTTTGGGGAAATTAGAATGGAGGGTATTTTGGACATTTCTCATTTAATGATAAGTTAGAAATTTAGTGGAAATAGAATGATGTGAGAAAATGAATTAATTAAATTTGTGGAAAAAAAAGATAAGAAGAAGAAATAGGAGAGAAATAGAAAGAAAAGAGAAATAGAGAGAAAAAGGAGAGAAAGAAAGAGGAAGAAGAGAAAAGAGAAGAATAAGAGGAAAAACTTGGAAATCTTCAAAACAACTTCTAAGAATCGATTTAATCAGGTAAGGGTGTGAAATCTTATTATCTCATCAATGTATATTATTATGTATGTGTTTTCTTGGATATTTTCTTGTTTTCCATAGCTTGAGTTCTAGGTTAAAATTGAGATTTTTGTGAGGAATCGATGTTTTTACGGATGAAAGTCGGAATAGATTGCATAGTTGTGTCGGGTAATGTTAGGCCATGATCGAGTATGCTTGTTTTATCGAATTTGGTTGATTTTGTAAGTTTTTGCATTTTTGGAGATTTGAGGGTTTAAGATTCGGATTGAAATTGAAAGTCATATATTTCACGTTTGATGGTTCTAAATCACTACTATATGTTTGGTATGAATGAGTATGTGTTTGTTTCGAAGAAAAAAATTGAATCGTTCGGATTTTCGGGCGAAAATGCTCAAACCCGTAGCAGTCTTTATGCAGAAAAATTCTGTTTTGGAAAAACTTCGAAAATTCATAACTCTTGAACCGTAAGTCAGTTTTAACCCCCGTTCAAAGCATTGCAAAGTTAACGAGATGCTCTTTCTAGGAAAAATGGTTTTGAAGCCTATACCTGGTTCAATTATAGCAGAAAATTGAAAACATATCATTGTGTTGATTTTTGCCGTCGTGAATGTGTGCGATTGATGTGTTATCGTGCAATATGCTTTTGTTATATAACGTATAGCTTATGCGTGTTGTTATACGATGTGTTGTGGGTAGTCTTATGGAGTGAATCCTATATTGTGGAATTTATTGTGAATTGTGGCCTTTTGGTAAATAAATGCATTGTTTAAATTAAATGTAAATGCATGTTAATTGTGATAGAGTTCGTTGCCGTTTAGGTGGTAAAGCGATCCTCGTTGTCGTTTGGCGTAATTGATGTGAATGTATATAGATTATATGTGATAGTATGAGATGAATGCATGAATATATTGTGAATATATATGTATTTCAAGAGTGTCTTGAGTCATTTTGTATGTGAAGCATAATGGCGTACATTCTTGTGTTGCGTGATTCTAATGAGAATACGTTGTAACGTCGTGTGCCTGTGTGAGGTGTGAGCGATGATTACAAACGATTGTGTGCCTAGGTGAGGCGTGAGCAATCGGATTGTGTGCCTATATGAGATGTGAGCAATCCATAAACATTGTGTGCCTATGTGAGGTGTGAGCAATGGGTGAACATCGTAGGCCCGACGAGGAGTTACATTGGTAACGAGCGATGGTTTCAATAAGTTCCTGAGTGAACTTGAGATGATTTAGTCGGTACCGCATTGCATTTGCATAGAGTTGTGAGTCGGTCTCTAGGATTTGCATTTATCATCTTTGTAATTGTGCATTAATGAATAAACATGAATATGTATGTTTATGTGGAATGATAAAAATTGTGAAGGTATGCATGATGAATATGCTTGGTTTAGTGTATATATATATATATATATATATATATATATATATATATATATATATATATATATATATATATATATATATATATATATATATATATATATATATATATATATATATATATATATATATATATATATATATATATATATATATATATATATATATATATATATATATATATATATATATATATATATATATATATATATATATATATATATATATATATATATATATATATATATATATATATATATATATATATATATATATATATATATATATATATATATATATATATATATATATATATATATATATATATATATATATATATATATATATATATATGCATTGTGATGTATATGGGTGAGTGAAGATGAATTGTGGTGAGAATATAGAATATGTGTATTTTTATGCTAAGATATATAATTATATGCATTGTTATTATGATAATATTTCTCACCCTTCTGCTGTTTTATGATGCTCTATGAGGCATTGCAGAGTAGGTATGTTGTTGGTCTTGGTCTTTTTATGAAGCGTGTTTTCATTCTTTTGGTTGGTCGACTCTGATATGTAGTACCGGGTAGATAGGATGATTATGATTCTTTTGTGATACATTTGTACATGTATCTTGTTGATGAATGTTTATGTAAACATGAATTATGTTGGTGGTTCATACTCGATGATATATATATATATATATATATATATATATATATATATATATATATATATATATATATATATATATATATATATATATATATATATATATATATATATATATATATATATATATATATATATATATATATATATATATATATATATATATATATATATATATATATATATATATATATATATATATATATATATATATATATATATATATATATATATATATATATATATATATATATATATATATATATATATATATATATATATATATATATATATGTATATATGTATGTATGTATGTATGTACGTATGTATGTATGTATGTATGTATATATGTTTGATGTTATTCAATGTTTAGATTTTCTGCTTTTATTCTAAATATTTTGATGTGGGTGTAAGGACTAAGTTCCTCAGTTGCAAAGTTACCCCACTGTTGCATATCAATTGTTGAGTAGATGTTGAATGTTTTAAATTCATGTATAATCTGACATACCTCTTTTATACTATGTTTATAATTATACTCTGACGAAATTTTTAATATGTGCCTAAATATTTATGTGATTATTTGAGGGTATAGAATTGGGGTGTTACACGGGTACTATAGTATACAATACATATAATTACTTAATTATTTTTATTGATCCAATTATTAAATTAATATGTTAATAAACTTGAATTATATCTAAAATTTCACTAAATTTAA
This sequence comes from Lathyrus sativus, assembly GCA_963859935.3. Classification (NCBI taxonomy): domain Eukaryota; kingdom Viridiplantae; phylum Streptophyta; class Magnoliopsida; order Fabales; family Fabaceae; genus Lathyrus; species Lathyrus sativus. Next base: position 48,470,575 of record OZ012741.1, on the reverse strand, counting down.
ATTAACCCCGTCATTCCAAATTGATTAACATTCTCTAATTAATTTTATTTTTTTGCTCCTCTTATTAATCTATACCTATATATAAAGGGAAAACATGATTTTGGTGTAGTTTTTTTTTCTTCCAAATATACTCTTTTTAGTTTTTATTTTAAATCTTCTCTTTTTAACAAATGGTAGTTATGTGATGGTTTATTATCTTTTATACCATTATCTACTACTATTATTTTAAAAATAATAAATAATAAAATAAAATTTAATTAAAAATAATAATATAATTTATATTTTACACGTGTGAATATTATAAAAAGCGGACAGACGGGCACGTATGTTAATGACTTTTAATGTTATATTTTGCAGCTTCTTTCGAAATCTTTTATTATGTAGAAATTGGGTAGGATCTATATTCCATCCTTATGTTCCAAAATCAAGAGGTATGTGAAGTGAATCTCATTTGCAGTGTTTATTTTAATTGTAAAAAAAAAATATGTATTCCAATTGATGGAATTAAGTGTCGAAGAGTTATTTGTTTAAGAAAATCATCTATTTCAAATCACCGAAATGTTGCAAGTAAACCGTTGAAAAAGGTTCTAAGGGTTCAGCTAGAATTTTATAGGGAGTCTATGTTAATGTTTCAGGATATAATCATATTAATTTCTATTTTCTTAGCAATGCTTATGTGAACTTTGAGAAAAAGGTTTTAATCTCATCCGTATGTTTATGTTTTGACAATAATAAATCTATATTTTTGTTTTAAAGCTTATATCATAAAATTGTACATTAATTTTACGATATTCATAAAATATTTGTAATTATCAGTCATATCTGTAAATATTTGTAGTTATTAGTCGTATTAAATTTTCTCTGTTGGTAATATACTACGTATTTGTAAATGTTAGTGATTTCATAATAAGAATTATACATCAACAACATTAAAGTTTCATTGAATCATCTAAGATATGAATGGACTTACCCGTGCGGACACACGGGTCTTCTACTAATTGATGCATTAAAGAACACCGATTTGTCTTCAAGTTCCTTTGGACAAAGTGGAGTAAGTGATGAAACCATTGCAGTATTCGTACTCCTAATGCTAGGTCTTTAGGATAAAAGAGAATTATTAACTCTAAGTACGGACCATAGGTTAGAACTGACCCTCGATTGATTGCTAACTAATGTCTATTTGAGAAAGGCCTTCAGGATTCGTAAGCAAGTCCAAGGCTCACTACAAAAACTGACTTGAATTGTAATGGTTTAGTTATGGTGGATCATGACTGTTTAACTAATTGACATGATATTAGTAATAAAATGGGAGTTTTGACCGCCATTATATACATAATTGTTTATAAGATTTCACATAAATAACACACTTTTTTTTTCATGTTTCTCTTTTTTTTCTTCTTAATATTCACGTTCACTCCTTTAAACAATAAAAAAAAACATAATAAATATTAATCAAAAAAATCCTTTTATAATCAACTAACGTCTAAATGGCACTTCCTAATCCGTTTGTCTGCTTTTTCATTGAGCTAACACATTTATATTTTTATGAGTTTTTTTGTGTGTATGTGCCATAAAAAGGAATATTATTTAGAAACAATAATTAAAATTAAAAGTAAGATTATAAATATTCATCTTCAATGTGCTTCAATATTTTTATCTTTAAAATATGTAGTGGTAAAGTACCAGTAGCAATTGTATGTAAGTATTCATGTTGATATAGATTATGAGTATCACCCTCGACCTCATCAAAAGATAACAAAATTTGTTCATCTCTAAAAAATTTATTAATAATCATGTCATTCAAAATATGCACATCAGAATTTTTGGGAGTAAGTATGACTCTCTCCACCATATATATGAAGCATCTCATTTATGGTTTTCTAATTGGGAAAATGTGTGTTGTATAAGCTTTTGTATGAAGCTCTTTCTCTTTCTCATGGTATTACAATTTCAACAGGCACCTTGACCACGTCATCCTCTTTATTATTACTAAAAAAATCAATATGTGGCATAACATGTATAATATAGCGATTTTAAGAAGTTTGCGTTGTGTAGTCACTTTAATAAAATAATAATAATAATAATAATAATAATAATGTCTCCATCAATAAATTAATTCAAAAACAGTTGAATAATAATTCCTCTGTGAATGGTGAAAAATCATCTTTGAAAGAAAAATAATTTGAAATCTAACAACAATATTTTTTACGCATGACTTCTAAATAAGACAAAATCTTGTAGATAATACACCAAAATCTTCAACAAAATGATAATATAAATGTAACTTAACAAAACCAGTCACCAATTAAAATACATATATACGTGTAAATTCACTTTTAACAAACTATAATGAAAAAAAAATAATTAATTTGTTTTCTATGTATGATCACCGACAAACACTCTTCAAAATTCTTAAAAATTACTGGAAAAAAATCACCATAAAACTCATATTCAAATTACCTATAATTATAAAAATTAGATTTAACTTAACTAAAATCATCATAAATTTAGTATAATGCATATATAATGTAATTTTGTCGATAAACCATACAATAGAAAAACATATTGTTCTATTTAGTCATTATCATTGCATAATCACCAACTAATACTTGAAAATAAATATTCTTGAAAATACAAATATAAATTACATACCTTAGGCGGCGACCATTGTATAATCACCAACTATTACTTAGAAATAAACCTTTTTGAAAATGCAGAAACAAAAATATAAATTACACAACTTAGACGATAAAAAGATAACATAATAATAAATAAAATATAGTATTTTCTTCAACCTCCGAAATCGTAGAGTTCTTCCTTGTATCGTAAGAGCATACACAACATCCATGGCAGTCACGGTCTTCCTCCTTGCATGATCAATATGGGAAACAACATCATGAATGATTTTTGTCAAGAAAACCTTGAGAAATAACCTAGTTTCTTCATAGATCAAACTACTTATCCTCTTCACACCCCCTCTCCTCGTCAATCTATGAATCACTGGCTTTGTAGTTTCCCAAATGGTTTCACGCAGAATCATCTTGTACCTCTTTGCTATTAAAATGGAAAGTCTAATGCGAGTTACTCTTTCCGAACTCCCAACTCCAACCAAGCATCCTAGAGGGAGGAAAAAAACCCTTCGTCACCTTATCGGCATCTAGCTCATCTGTCCGCTCTCTATCGTTGGACTTTGTTGCGTTGCTCAATTCTTCTTTCATTGTGAAGTGTTGGACTTTGTTAAAATAGGATTCCGAATACGTCCTCTCCCGAAAAAAAGAAGTCCTTTCATTATTATTCATTGTTAATAAAGCTAATAAATGGATTTTCTTTTTTAATTTTTTTTCTTCTTTTCCCCATAAAGATATTGAATAGAATGAACTATTTTTCTTTCCATTGAAATTTTGAAAATGAACGTTTAAATATCCTTCAAAAAAAGTAAATAAATTTGAAACATATAAAATGTTGTTAATCCTGCGGTGGAACAAGCTATTATTGCGAAAATTGGTGAATACAACCAATTATTATTAAGAATCTCATCCTTGGACCAAAAACAAGCAAAAGGTGGGATACGACAAAGTTCCGAGCCCCTTAATACCTTCTCCACGACTTGCCATTTTTACAAGAAATTTTGAAGAAACTGCATCATATTTTCAAAAACAGTATTTTAAGAAACTCTAATGAAATTGTATGAGAAATAAAATAAAATATTGGTTAATCATATTTTCAAAAACTGTATTTTAAGAACTCCAATGAAATTTTTTAGGGAAATATAATCCACTTTTCGTACAATTCATTAAATCGTATGAAAAAAAATATTGATGATAATGATCTGTAATTTATCAAAACTTAGAGTATACAGACTTTATAATCATTATCATTTAGTTTTATTAAGAAAAAGTTTTGGATAAATTTAGTCATAAATAAAATACATTATAAATCTTCAACATTAAAACAATTAATTATATAATTAAATATAGTAATGTTAGTTGGATACGGAAGTTGTTATATGCTTCTATTTCATTCCGTAATGGAATTAGTGGGTTATAAAGTAGTTAACTATTTTTGGAAGTTACTACTACATTTTTATTATCATTTATTATTTAATTAACTTAATTAATTAATCATTTGTTACCAAAGATGAGGAATAATAAATTATTAATCTATTAAACATAAAAAAAAAATATAGTGTAAAAGAATTAATTTGTTAGGGGTAAAGTTGAAAGTAAAAAAGGCTACACCAAAATTGTGTTTTACGTTTTACCTTCGTATATTGTTATAGATATGAATTTATTACAATATATAAAGGGAAAACATAAAATTGGTCTAATTATTTTCCATCCAAATATATTCTTTTTTGTTTTTATTTTAACTTCTCTTTCTTCCTTAAATTCTCTTTATATAATAGTGTTTATTTTATTCAATTATATTTTACAATTTTATAAATCGTTTAAATATAAATTTAAATTTTAAAAAAAAAATATAGTTTATATTTTCACTCACACTGACATTAAAAAAATCAGTCAGACAGACACGCTAAATCTCTTCTAAATGTTAGTTAAAAAATAAAAGAAAACTTGAGTTTCCTTTTTATCTTCTTCCTCTCCAAAAAATCAAAAAGAAAATCTCATATTTCCCTTTCATTTCCTTCCTCTCAGATCTTTACTCCTTTTGGTTGGTTCTTTCATTTTTTATCCCTTTCTTTTGTTTTCAATCTATTTTATCGAACCCTAAAAATCATTCAAGTTCAAAGCCGAACATTCCACACTAAAAATTAAGAGAATCATAAGAACTCTAGGCAAGGCTTGGGTGAGTGGATCAGTAATTTGTAGAGAGAACTTGACATGAACAAGCTTAAAAAAATTGAACATGTGGGATTAAATGACAATCGATCAAACATGCTTCTATCGTTCATGACTTAAAGGATTAGAAGCTAGCTGAATGACAGATATATTGTCACAAAAACTATCACAGACAATATGATTACTTTGAATGTTCAAAGAAGCTGTTTGATCCACAAAAGCTTTAAAGTGAAAGATGATAAAGCATGATACTCCGCTTCAGTTGATGAATGAGTAACAATAGGTTGATTCTTCGACCTCCAAAATATTAAGGCATCTCCTAAAAAGACATATAAACCAGTAATAGATTTATCATACGGACACACAATTCATCCGTACGGACGTCACTATTCATCCGTACGAAAAGCATTATTCACCGACCGATTTTATTTTATTTTTCGACTTTTCGTCCGACTTTCTAAAACTTCCGATTTTCGCGGTAAATGCAATCTCCAAAATATATTTTCTTTCTCTTCATCAACAAAGATTTTAAGGCACATTTATAACAATAATTAATTGAGAGACTTCTTCATAAAATCATTACTCCCTCAACCATTTTACACATTATTATTCAAGTGGAAGTTGGTAAATACATATTAAATCTTCAACTTGTGGTAGAATATTAAAAAATGAAATAAATAAAAAACAAATGAAAAGACCAGTTAGTCAGACTTTCTAATTTTGCTTATTTTTCTTTTAAAGTTGTTAATAAGTGGTTATGGTAGTTACTTCGATTGTATGTAACAATTCTAGAGGGTCCTCTCATGTAGCTTAAAGTGCAAGCTATAATTCTTTCAACTTCTAATGAGAAAATTACTTTGAGGATGTTTAATCATTAGTTGATAATAATATGGTCACAAAACATAGTAGATGACATAATTTAACACCGAGAATAATGAAAACTTACAACATGGTCACAAAAATTCATATCTTGCAAATAAAAATTGTCACACATATTTACCTTATAATTGCAAATGAAACATCACCACAAGGTTTTAGAAATTTATTTATCATTACTGTAAAACTAAGTTCAGTTTACACTAACTACACATGCCCCATTTTTTCATATATGAATGATCATTTCTACATTGAGTCACAATCTGGTTTAAGAAGAATGCATCCAAGTCCAATTTCATTATCTGCTATGAAATTGTTCTTATTGTCAAACAATAAAACATCTTCTGATGATGATGACTCACTTAGCTTCACTTGGTTATTCCACTCATCAAGAAGTTGTCTATGAAACTTTTCCATTGGTGCCAACTTCACATACACCACCGGCGAACGTTTCTTCGTAGGAACCCTAGACTTCTTAAAAATTGGAATTTTCTTACCTAAAAAATGTTCATGAATTATTAGGTCTCAGTAATATTTCAAAAGTTACACAAATAAAAAGTAACCAATACCATTTTTGGTGATTAAAACACTGCTTGAAAGCTTGTCCTTGACATCGAGATTGGTTGTACCCGTCGCGTCTTCAAGATTGAGACAACTGGTTTCATGCTTTTCACTAATTGATGCATTAAACAACACTGATTTGTCTTCAAGTTCCTTTGGACAAAGTGGAGTAAGTGATGAAACCATTGCAGTATTGACAAAATTAGTTAAAAATGTAAGAATGGTTATATTTTTTACTCCTAAGATGTATTTATTACACATGCCAATATATATACAAATGGATAAACAAGTTAAGAGTTGTGTCTGCTGGTTACGGTTTTTACATGCTATATAACTTTTCACAAAGACACAATGGTTGGCACATTGCGGCACAACTATACAAGGAAATTATCCTGTAATAATTTTCAGCGTGTGATAGATTAATTTCCATAACACTTTATTGATCTTCCTAATCCTAACACTATAGGTTAGAACTGACCCTCGATTGCTAACTTGAGAAATACCTTATGAATTCATAAGCAAGTCCAAGACTCATAAAAATGGCGTGAATTGTGGTGGTTTAATTCAACCATCATTTAGTAAAAACCGTCAGTATTTATGGTGAATCATGACAGTTTAACTAATTGACATAATATTTGTAATAAAATGGCAGGTTTGATCGCCATTATTTGATAATTGTTTATAAGATTTCACACAAATAGCAGCACACACTTTTTTTTTCACGCTTCTCTTATTTTTATCTTTAATATTCATGTTCACTCCTTTAAACAATAAAAGAACTTAATAAATGTTAATTAAAAAATTCTTTTATAATCAATATGAATTAATAACGATATATAAAAACAAAACATAAGTTTGATATAACCTTTTTCATTTCAAATATATCCTTTTTGTTTTTTTTTTTAACTTTCTCTTTCTTTCTTAACTTTTATTTATTTTATCGAACTAGTAAAATTTATAATTTAAAGTTTAATTGGTTAAATAAGTTAAATCTAAGGTCAAACCGTCTATTAAATAAACTAATAATATGAAACTAAATTTCATTGATATGTCACATATAATTATATTATATGTTCATAATTTAATAAAATAAATATTTCTAAAATATATTACAAATTAACAATATCGATAATAAATAACATAGTTCTACACTTTATTTCAACCATCATTTAAAAATATTTTGACCAAACTAAAGAAATACAATAAAATAAATTAAACTAATTCAAAGAAAAATTAAAATAATAGAATATAATAACTAAAATAAATTTCAAATAATTAAGAATACCTAAATTAAATAAGATAGAATACCAAAATATAAATAATACAATATATTTCATTAAACAAAAAAAACGAATTTGAGTTGAATTACGACAAACAGTTCTTAATTGACAACAATAAATAATATTGGCTTGAACGATAATCAATATTGAGTTGGACATCAGGACTATATTTGAAAAAGACGACACGATGATGATGGAGTGTGGTTGAAAGAAAAATTAAAATGGAGTGACAAAACTTAGTAGTTTTTATGGTTGTAAAAAACACACATAATTATTTTTTTGTAATTGGGGAATATATGTTAAGTTTTGATAATAACATATTAAAATTTTAAAAAAAATTAGAAAACCGGTCAATTTGATGAATTTTTTTTGAACCGAACGGTTTTACAAAATCAACTTCGGTTCTTTGGTTCGAATGGTTTTGGATTGTTCAATTCGGTTTTTCTAATTTTATTCTGGTTTTGACCCATTAGCAGTTATGAAAGCTTGACTAGTCGAATTCATCTCCGGTTTCTGATCCAACCTATTGAATCGGCCGATTTGATCCGATTTTTAAAACATTGTTTTAAATATTTAAATTCTCTTTTTAATATACTAGTTTATTTTATTCAATTATCTTTTACTATTTTATAAATAACTTAAAATAAGATTTAAATTTAAGAAAAATAATATATAATTTATATTTTCACACATTAAAAAAATAGATAAACAAATACGTTAATGCTCTTCTAGATGCTAGTTAAAAAATAAAAGAAAACTCGAGTTTCCTTTTTATCCCCTTTCGCTCGAAAAAAACAAAACAAAAAATTTCATATTTTCCTTTCATTTCCTTCCTCACATATGTTTATTCCTTTTGGTTGGTGCTTTCATTTTCTATCCCTTTCTTCCATTTTCAATCTATTTTATTGAACCCTAAAAATCCTTCAAGTTCAAACCCCAACATTCCACACTTAAAAATAAGAGAATCATAAAAAACACTAGGCAAGCCTTGGGTGAGTGGATCAACAATTTGTAGAGAGGACTGACATGGATAAGCTTAAAAAAAGGACTGCCATGGATCAACAATTTATTGGACTTTTTGAAATTTTCTAGTTTTATGAACGATGACAAGTGTTCTTATTTTTCTGGAAATGTTATGAATGATAAAATGCAGAAAGTAAGTGCTATATAATAAAAGACACCAAGATATATACTACTTCCCCTTTTCAAAAAAGGGTACATCTAGTTCCCTCACACCCCGTAAGAGATTTCAACATGTTAAAACTTGTGCAAGAACCACACCACTTTCTTTTACACTTTGAATAAAAAGTACATCACTTTTTATCTCAAACAAAGATCACTTAACACTTTGTGATCCACAAAACTAGAATGTTGTAAAGAAGAAGATTTTAATATGTATCAATTCTTGAGAATTGATCTTTCCTTCAATGTATACAATATATAAGAGTAATACTTAAGTGTTCAGAATTGAATGAGTGAAACTTTAATGATACTAGTAAAAGTTGATGCAGAAAGTATGGCTCAAGTAACTTAGTTGAAAATTGAGAGAGTTTTTCATTTGAAAGGATTGAAGGAGTGTATTTTGAAGTTCATAAACATTGGTTATTTATATTGTGGAAAATACCCTTTTGAATTAACGTAAAATCATCAAGCATTGCCATAATTCAATGACCATGTTTGGAAAATGTTGGAATGTAATTTTTCATGAAAAAGCGTGACTACTTCGATAGTAACCGGTTAACATATTATCGTAACCAGTTACAGATGAAGCTAAAACCTATTTTCAAAAATATTTGTGGTTGTAACCAGTTACGGTGTTTGGTTAACCGGTTATCGATGAACAGATTTTCCAAAATATTGAATTTCTTGTGTCTGTAAACAGTTAACATATGTGTTTTACTAGTTACAGCTGATAGAAAATGTGAAAATCAGTATGTAACCAATGTTAATCAAAGAGCTAATTTTCAAAAACACTTTAGAATGTTTGGAGATGAAATATGCAGATTTTCTAAGCAACGAAGATATTAGACTATGCATAATTGTAACATATACCTTATGTGCTTGATTAATTCCTCAAAGTCCATTTTTCTCTTGTTGATTAATTGAATTCCAATACTTGTAGAAAGAGATACTTGAAAGCTATAGGATATATTTCCTTCTTAATAATTCAATTAATCATGAGGCACTGTCTTCACCAAAACACAAAACAATTTTGAAGAAGCTTGTCTTCATAATCTCTCACTTTTTGATGATGACAACCAATGTTGCTTGATATGTTGAAAGTTCTTTGATGCTTGATCAATTTCTCCCCATATCATATAGATATCCCCCTTATTGATCTATAGGGAGATTTAGGAGACTTAACTTTTCCTACAAAAGTTTAGAATGCATAAAAATATACATACAATATATATTTTTCCCCTTTGTCATTATCAAAAAGAAGGGAAAAGATAAAAGAACGTAATATGCACATTGATCTATAAGTAGTCATATATAAAAACACAACAATTCATATCATAACTTAAACATAATAAAAATTGCCTTAAGATTACATAGCATAAACATCATAAAAACAAGAGAACATAAGCTTAATGAGACATAAGCATAAAAGGACATAACAAGACATATTTATGAAGGAAAAAAAAGACATAAGACAAGACACATAAGACATCTAATCACTATCTTCTTCCACCTCCTCCTCACTATCCTTAAGGTTTTAGTTTTGGTTGAAGTTGGCTATTTCGAGGCAAAGATCACGGAAGTCGGTTGTGACTAGGTTTTCAATGGAGAATATACTCTCATATAGAATCTCATTATAAACACTTCCTTCAGGTAATGGAGGTGATGTAGAAGAAGCAACCTCTTTATTTTTGAAAATATCATCCTTATCGTTGAAAATTCTCATGTTTTTGTTTGTTTACCCTATGTTTATATCTTGCTCCTTAGAATTCATTTGAAATCTTGACTCTCCATACAAATTAATTTGGATAATATTGAAGAATCTTAGTATCCAACCTTGTATAAGGAAGGCCACCAGAGAGTTTCTTTTGGTGAAGCATATGGTGCATTATAACATAAGCCTAATTCACTTGTAAATTCTTTTTCATGGCATAGATGATTTGCATTTCCATATCATTTACTTAAGAATAATTTAATTTTTTAGGCATGAGAATGTAGGCAATACAATAATGAATCATATGGTCGCTTACTGACAAATTTGCAGAATATAAGATTTGACGGTTTGGAGTCGATGCAACATTGTGACCTCTTTAGGTGCACATTTCCTGCTCATTTAATATATTAATATTGTAATAGTATCTATTCGTATCATAATCAGTCCAAGCATAAGTGGAGCCTTGACAAATCCTTTCCCCTTCATAAGGCCTATCCAAACATTTCCCAAATCTTCCATAGACAACATAATATATATTCATTTCACACAAGACCTAACAATGCACTCAGTGGGTATAGACAAATTATAGAAAAATGTTCAAACTGAATCAGGAAAGTAAGGACCAAAATTTAAAAATCAATATACCTAACCTTTGACGATATAACAACTCAGGAAAGTAAAAGCTAGAGGCAAGAAAGGATTGAGGGTTACCATACTTTGGAGTAGTATGGGAACTAATCTTCCAAGGTTCAAGTTGTCAGGCCTGTTGGGTTCAGGACCTGTGGAGTCATCAATGACTTTCTTATTTCCTTTGTCTCTTCTTGAAGGAATCATGGAGATTCTGTCAAGAGAACGTGATTGTTGGATTTTGGTAAAAATTTGGAAAGGTGAAAGAGTGTTTGATGGAGGATTCAAGGGACGAGGTTTGATTTATACGATGGAAATACGAGTGGGTATTAAAGATATTTTGTGGGGAAATTGTTGGGCATGAGTGGAGCTTTAATGGATAGGTATTTACAATGAGATAAATGAGGAAGAACATGACTAAATAATAAAATTTGTTTAAAAAAAGTGATTTTAATAGGTGTAACCGGTTAACATAAAATATTTAACCGATTACAACAACGCGTTTTATTTTTTGAAAAATTTAAAAATGAATTTTTCACACCTGTAATCGGTTACAGTCAAAGTGTAATCGGTTACTGATGATAGTCCATCATTGCATCTAATTAGTCGAAGAATCAAGGAAAAACAAGCGAAAGATGAGCCAAAATGATGAAGAAAGACCCAAGAATGAGTGAAAATAGTCAAGTATGTAAGAATGGAACTTAGTAAAAATTCTAGTGCAAAAGGAATGTTTTTCATGCAGCTACAGGAATAATCACGCGCAACATAGCGCGCCATCACGCGTGCGATAGGCGAATAAAGTGCATCGCACGCGATGCTTATATAATGCGCATAATAGGTGCTTTTTTTTGGGTTTTTTTGGACGAGTTCTGACTGCTTTAAAAAGGGGATTTTTTGTTGTTTAATAAGGGTTACGAAAATTGGAGAAGAGAGCACGAGTTTGGGAGCACAAAAGCATTTTTTTTAGCATTTGAAGCCATTGTAGGCCATATCTTCAAGGGACTTCTCATGTTATTATTTCTATCTATCGATTGTGGTATTATTTTCTAAATAATGTGTAGCTAAATTCTCCTAGGTTAGGTTATGTGATGATGAACCTTATTTAATCTTGTTGGCATTATATGTTTTTGACCTTATATGAATCCTTTGAATTTTAATATTATTCAATTGTTGCTTATTCTTAATGTTTTTATTAAAAGGAATTTTAATAAATATTTCTAAAATGTATTACAAATTAACAATATCGATAATAGATAACATAGTTCTACAATTTATTTCAACCATCATTTAAAAATATTTTGACCAAACTAAATAAATACAATAAAATAAATTAAACTAATTCAAAGAAAAATTAAAATAATAGAATATAATAAGTAAAATAAAGTTAAAATAATTAAGAATACCAAAATATAAATAATACAACGCACTTCATTAAACAAAAAAAAACTGAATTTGAGTTGAACTATGACAAGCAAGTCTTAATTGACAATAACAAATAATATTGGTTTGAACGACAATTAATATTAAGTTGGACATCATGACTATGTTTGAAAAAGACGACATGATGATGGTAGAGTGTGGTTGAAAGAAAAATTAAAATGGAGTGACAAAACTTAGTAGTTTGTATGGTTGTAAAAAACACATAAAATTATTTTTTGTGATTGAGAAATATATGTTAAGTATTGAAAGGCGAGTATCAATACCATACACTCTAAAGTGAGTATCCTAATACTTGGAGAGGAAGAAGTCTTCACTCAATCTTCTCTCTTTAGTTCAATATAAAGAGAACTTTATTCTCTTATTAAAGATGTTTTGATTTTGTATGGTAAGTACTTTATGACAGTGAACCCTAAAGGTAATGTCAAGCACTCGGGATAGGAAAAGGCCTTCACCTAACCACTCCATAACTATCCAAGTTTATTAAGAAAAGAGTTTGAAAATGCACTTGATACAAGACCAAGTTTTTTAGACTCAAGGAGACAAAAAGAAATAGAGAAAGGTTCTGAAAAGAAAGGGTGGTGAATAGATCAAGGTAGGTTGATGGTGATGCGTGAAGCAATCGACTTACAAAGGTAAAATACATACAAGGTTAGTGTGGGGTTTAAAAAGTGATAAGAGATGAGGAAAGGAAGAGAAAAGAAATCCTAAGGTGTGAACCAAGTTAAATAAGTCTGAAAATGGCTTGACATTGGATCAAGTCTTATTTGTCCTTTTTATTGAAAATATGTTCTAACCTAAATTCATTTTATCTTTCTTAACAAGCAAGTAAGCATAAAAGAAAACTAAGCTATTGCATTATAAATGGGGAGAGGGATACATAATGCCCACCAAGTGGAGAAATGATATGCAATGTATGAAGGAGTAAGAAAATGGGGTGAATCAAAAATCCAAGAACATGCCATCAAACATTCAACTAGAGCACCACACAAGGCAAGAAGATTCAACAATCAATTCATAAGGGGCAAACATTTATCAAGACAAGACATGCTTAAAAACTTGAATCAAGGAAACAAATATGTATGAAAATAAACACTTATACACACACTCTAATATTAGGTCAAGCTCAAAAGGAGTCACACATTAAAGTTCAAGAACTTCAAGCAAATACAAATAACTAGTTCACACATACATGCCTTGAAAAATTAACCACATGTCAATAATGGACAAACCAAAATGGAATGAGTCAATCAAGATGAAGAACAAATGAATTCAGAATCTAAACCATCTCATGAACAACACACATTATAAATGAGAAGAGATACACAAGATCATACATCATGAACCAACACAAAGGCTAAGCATTTATCAACAAATATCTCATAAAAGCAACTCAACAATGATCAAGAATAGGTAATTAGGGCATGTGAACATGGAAGGTCAGAAGCAAACACATAATCATCAATCCAAAATCAAACTAATTATATCAAATAAATTCAATAGGAATCATCCTCAAAACATGAGCAAAGAACTAGGCATGCATTATTCCTAAGCAACCTCAAAAGGATTCAAACATCCACATAGGACATAGGAGTTCAAAAGGAAAGCCATACACAATGAGTCAAAGTAAATCATAATATTAAACATAGCCTTTCATGTCAATTAAGACCATTAATCATCAAATAGATTCATACAAAAGCATAGATTTATAAACTAGGTCAAAGCGTGCAAGCCACATGATTAAAACATCATCAACTTGAAGCACCATTCAAAATTAGAAAAATCATCAAATAAATTCCAATTAAAATCTCAAACTGAAGGCTAAGTATTCAATAATAAGTGTGCAAAAGATCTCAAAAGGAATTGCATAAATGCATCATGAAATCAAAACAAAGATCCAAAGCAAACCACTAATTGAGCATACATCGAGGATCATTAAAAACCAAATAAAAATCCCTAAAAAATTTCATGTCCTATCATTAAATCAACCCTCAAACAATCCTAAATCAGGTATCAAAGTATGGTAAGAAGGTTGGGTCAAACGTCTCAAGGAAAAGTCATGAAACAAGATTACATTTCAAAACTAGGTCAAATGAAACACCTCACAAAATTAAATCAAAATAAAATACTAAAAATAAATAAAAATGAAAATAAAAAATGTGAAAAATTAAATAAGATATTAAAGGATCAAAATTATATTTTTTTGTATTTTTAAAATAGGTAGAAGTATTTAAAATAAAATAAAATGAAAGAGAGGAAAATTAAATAAAAAATAAAATGAGAAATGAAAGGGGGTGTTGAAGTAAAACAGAATGAACATGAGTTCAGGTTATTACGCGCTTGGGCCCAGAAAGGTAGGGTGTGGGAAGCAAAATGCATAGGCCCAATCCACTATTACAACATTCTTCAGAGTCAAACCAAACAAAAACTTGCGTGGAACCTCATTAAAAGACGTGGCGTCCACATGTGAGCCACGTCGTCTGGTCAAAGGTCCAAACATAGCCACCTCAGCCATTACACCTCAGACGCTGGAGCCCTAGCTCCGGCCGCCTTCCCCGATGGGCCTCACCGGTGACCACTGTAAACAGCACCAAAACACCTAAAATTTGACATCATCTTGCATGAAATTTCATGCTGATCAAGAATATAACAACTATTTTCATTGAAACTTACCCTAACACCTTCGAAAACGAGCAAGAAAAATGAATACACATTCTGAACCTTGCATAAACCAAAACAAATAACCCATAAACATGGACTATATATATGTATAACTTCAAATACAACAATGACAAACCTAAATAATGTCTAACATGTGAGAAAAAGGAAGAAGAAAGATTACCTAGTGGAGAGCTCGGTTACTTCTTAGACTTGCTCGAACCTTCCAAAATCTTCATCCTCTAGCTCCAAGGAACTTCAGAGATGAAGACATAAGCAAGAGAAGAGAGGAATGAGTCTTGTTCAGTGAGTTTCGAAGAGAGGAAATTCTTTGAATGAGAGAGAGTGTTTCAGGGTTTTCTGGCTGCTGAGAATGGTCTGCCCCCTTAGGGTTTCATCTCTTAGTTTATATATGATGAATGTGAGTGCTCAAATCATTTTTTACTATGCTTAAAACTTGGTTAATGATTTTTGTGAAAATTTTGAAATGAAGAGTAAGAATGAGGGTGGCTCAGGTTTTACACATGTGAGGTGTATTGTTGTTGCGGTGAGAATCAGATGTCAAGCTATTGATTAACTTGAATCTTAATCATTGAAACTTACCACCGAGCTTTGATTTATCCAAAGGAAAGGTTAAAGAAAGAAAAACCTTTTGCGCGATGTAACAACAATGCTAAATATTTGGGGATCAGGGGTTGGTTATGCCTAGGGTAGGTATTTCACATCCTAGACATTTGTAGTACTCTACAGGAACCTTTTGTGTGTACGTATGCTATGTTACCTAAGTTGTTTGCTAGGGTCATTGGGACCAAGGTTAGGGTAAATTTTGAGGTAAAGACCTAAGGATAGTTCTAAGTTTGCTCACAAAGATATCACATCCTGTGCCTACGTATCCTGACTAGGATAGAATCAGAGCAACCGTAGTTCACCTCACTAGGGTTGAGGAATACTTGACTATGGTCAAGACTCTAAGGGGGAACAAACACAAAAGTGTTTGTATATAGTTTGACAAAACTCTATAGATCTAAGTTTAACACTCAAAGGGATTGACTTTGACAAAAGCCAAGAGGGGAGTAAGTAATCATGACAATGATCCTTACATAGAGTTAACAAACTTTATCTTAAAGTTCTAATTGAAGGATACTTCTAACAAGGGGTAGGTCTTTAGACTTAAAGCAAACTCTAATGGATATAGGTTCTAACTTAACTAAGTTAGAGGACCTAATGACTTAACCAAGTTAAGGGGATGGGTAATGAGCTATCTATGACTGTGAAGTCAATAGAGAGACTTTCCTTTGGAATAAGGGAAAAACAAGAAAACTAGATGAGAACTAACAATTTTCATCACTTTGGGAGACTTAAAAAAGTTAAAGCACACATATACATTCATTCAAACATGATGAAGATATAAAAGTCATGGTAACAACCAAGAAAGATTAGGGCAAGCATGTAACAACATGAAACAAAAGTGATAACAAAACAACTTGATGGGAACTAACAAGTTCCATCCCATATGAAACAATCTTGACAAAGATAGGTAGAAATAAGGTATGATCAAATTGAAATACAATAAGCATGGTAACAACCAAGGTTTTGCACTTAATATAACAATGTTCAAAGATCATGAAGGTAACAAACCAATCAGAAGCAAGCATGAAACATGTATAATAACAATAAGTTCATCAATGGTAAATAATTAAAGCTCATTCATACAAGTTACAACTTGAGTTAAACATGGCATATGAATCAAAAAAAGATAAATGTAACAACATTCAATCATTTTCAAGGCATATTAATGCCAATCAATCATGGATAAGCAGGAAGAGTGACAACAGTTCACGCATGGGTTCACACTTCACATAAGGAAAGGTAAACAAGATTCAAAGTATCTTTCAAATAAAGAATCAATCCTAAAAATGTTATGGTTCTAACAATACACATAAGAAAGTAAGGTAAGTTAGGGGTGTTGAGGATCATGTTCATGAGGTTACAACATCAAGAAACACACAAGGATTCACAAAGAAGTTCCAAGTCATACATTCACATTAATGCATTTACACAGGAAAGAATCAATCACTAAACATGTTATGGTTCTAACAAGACACATAAACAAGTAAGGTGAGGTAGGGGGTGTTGAGTGTTAGAGCACAGATTGGTTCTTAATAATATCTCTATGTTTTGATGATAACTATTATGAAATTTTGTAATTAAGAATTATATACTCTAAAATTTGCTTGAGAGTTTTTACTGCAGATAGTAAAGGAATTAACACTCCAGAAGCAAATCAGAATTGAACATAAGAAATTTGCTAGACTCTGAAGCGCCAGATGCATCCATTAGAAGATTCTGAATGCTGCCAACAGAAGATCCTGAGCGTAGCCTCTAGAAGGATCTGAAGCAGAAGCTCCAGAAGAATCTGAAGCAAGTCAGAAGCATCTGAAACAAAGAAGAATTCTGTATGAAGAGTTTTCAAAGCATAGTTACTACAGAAGATTCTGAAAGTACTAAAGCTGCCAGTACTGAGGATCTGACTCAAATATGCTCTGATCTTAAACACGCTAAAAGCACACCTGCTGCAGAAGACTCTGATTCAGCAAAACTCTAATCAACATCAGAAGGCTCTGATCAATTTAAACTCTGATGGAACTTGCTGAAAATTGAAGAAGAATTATTCAAAGATTATATCCGTTGGAATAATCCAAACGACTCTTTCCTTTTTTATGCTAGACACAAGAACACAGAAAAAAAGGATTTATCTGTGCTTTCTTCTTCTAGGAAAGGTCACTTGATATGAAGACAAAAAGGCTTAGACCTTTTGGACACTCTTCTCAACGTGAAGCTCTCCTTGGATCAACTGCCTATAAAAGCAAGACTTCACCCATCTTCTTCAGTTGACGTTTTATCCAAAAGAAATCAATATTCAAAGCTCTCATACTATTCATATTCTTTATAAGAATTAATTTCTTTGTTCTTAATATTTAAGTGAAACATCACAATTGTGATAAAGCTTTGTAGAAGCAATTTTAAACACTTGTATTTGTATTACATTTGATTGTAAACCTTAAAAAGATCCAGTTAGGATCAGTAGTTCTTGAGAAGACTTTGAACAGTTGTTCTTAGTGCTTACTATTGTAATCAGTTGATTAAATAGTGGATTAAGTCCTTGATTGAGAAAGGCAAATCACTCTAGGAAGGGTGGACTGGAGTAGTTGAGTTCAACGAACCAGGATAAAAATACTTGAGTTTTATTTCTAAGTTTTAATCTTCATACTTATTCAACCCCCCCTTCTAAGTATTTTCTCACCTTCATTGAGGATCATGTTCATGAGGTTACAACATCAAGAAACACATAAGGATTCACAGAGAAGTTTCAAGTCATACATTCACATTCATGCATTTACAAAGGCAAGAATTAATCCCTAAACATGTTATGGTTCTAAAAAGACACATAAACAAGTAAGATGAGGTTAGGGGATCATGTTCAAGAGTTTACAACATCAAGAAGCATGTCACAAATCAACAAAAAGTTTCAAGGCATGGTTTTCATGTTCATGCATTTACAAAGGAATGAATAAGCATGGTAAAGCAAATAACCAATTTTTTTCAAACATATAAACATGTTAAAAATCCAAAAATGATTCATACAAGATCAATCATACAATAAAAATCAAGTTCTAAGTCAAAGAAACTCATGAAAACAAGTAAAAACCCTAAAAAAAGGTCATGTCTTTCAAGTGGGCCAAAGTGTTTCAAAAATGACAATTCTTGAATTCTTTCTTCACACATTGAAACTAGACATATCAAGGAGAATTTTGCAAAACAAATGGCATCAAAATGATAACAATCAACGAAGTTATGCACTTTGGAAAATTGGGTGCCAAAATAGGCAAGGCAAGGCAAAAACTTGGGCAACTTGAACCTAGTCTAGGCAGAGTTGCAAAAACAAACATAACTTGCTCAAAACTTAATGAAAATGAGTGAAACAAAAAAGCAAATTGTGTATTTTTTTTCACAAGGAACTCAATGGTGGTGGTGTTTTTCTCAAATCGTGCATCATATGAAAAATTTGATAGCAACATCAAAAATGACATGTTATGTGCAAGAACATGTTGACGTTCAAATGTACATGGTTTTAGTAGCAAAAAAGTTATCAAACATACCATATGGAACATATAAATAATGTTTACAAACATCACACATCAAGAGAGGAGTTCAAACCACAGATAGCACATGAAGTGGCCAAAATGCCAAGTTTGAGCAAGAACATGGTGACAGACAGAAATGCAACATTTCAATAACTATTAAGTGATTCAACATAACACATATAACATGTAAATGATGTTTACAAACACCTAGCACCTATGCTTGAACAGAAACAAAAAGTTGCATAAGGAAATGAAACCTTAAATAAGCTAGCAAGCAAAAACAATGAGACAGTCATAAGCACACAAGTTTAAGGGCAAACCAAGGTTCAAACATGACCTATAACAGATATTAAACATGTCCAATCTCAATGCACATCAAAAACTTGCATGATTCTAAAAGAGGCTAGTAATGAGCACTTACCTCTTGTAGCCCCCTTAAGCAAATACACAAAGCAAGAATTCCAGTTGAGATGTGATGATTCAAGCAGTCTCAAGATGCTCCAAATAAGCTATTCAAGTGGTCGAAACTTCCTCCAAGTGACTGCTTTGACAAAATGACCTCCTTTTGCAAGAAACCACCAAAAGTTCCAAAGTGAAACACTAGTAGATGGTGTTACAGGAGTGTGGTAATGCTTTGGATATCATAAACAACTTATATTTAAGGTGTTTGAAGGGTTATAGTAGCTAGAAATGAAGTAGACAGAGTTGTGACTTCAAAGATGCAGAAAGTCAAACTATCTTGGATTGACAGTTGACTTTTTGAATGAGGTGTTTTCTGGTGAAGGTGAGTGTTTGAAAAACTTCAATACTTCATTTGTGATGTGTTTAAAATTTTGGTGGAAGTGTTTGATGGCTAGAAAGGGTTTTGGAAGAGTTTCTTAAAAGAAATTTTTTTGTGTTTCAAGAAGCCAAGTTCACAATTTATAAGAAGGTTATGATCAGAGGAATGAGAGATATTTTTCCTAGTTTATAGCTTAATCTAGTGTGTCTTAGATGTGAGGAGAGTGCCCTATTTATAGGCAAGGTTAGAGAGCAAATGGTATGGGCAGTTTAGATCATTTTGCCAAGTTTGTCCTTTTTGGAGGCAAAATGTGCAAATCCAACTTGGGATCTTTTTTCTGAGCATGAGCCACCTCCCTATTTGTTTCATCATCATCAATAGCCTGAAAATAGTGGTCATGAAGTGAAGGAAAGAGTGCAGCTGATGTAGTAGCTGAGTTGTGATAGATTTTGTAAAACGTTTCTCTCTCCTTGCCACTTGCATCCACTTGCGTGAATAAACAATTCCGTTAATCCAATTATGGCTTTTTGCTCGTGGAAATGCATTGTAATATCATAAATTGAGTCCCTAAGCATCAAATAATGAGTTAAGCAAGTGATTAGAAGAGGTTTGAATGGTTTATGCATCAAAATGCAAGTGTTGAACTTGGTTTTGTGACATGAAAAATGCCCAACTTGCCCTCTTCGATTCTCCCTAACCACGAAGGTTGAGAAAATGCTCTTGTACTTTTTAAAAATCCCCAAATATGATCTATAACATTCATGTTTTACAAAAGTTCAAATTCCAAAAGAAATTATGTCAAAAATCCACTTGAAGTTGGCTGTAAATTTGACTTACAAGTCAAGAAACATGAAACATTTTCTAAGTGTGGAAATCATTCACAACTTGATGAGCTTATAACTCCAAATATTTGCATTTTTAGACCTCAACCCCATAGGAATTTTTTGTAGGGTTCCTCAAGAATGTTCCAACAAGCTTTGAACCACTTCATTCAGATGTGTGGTTAAGAAGTTATGATCATTTCAAGTTGGCTTAAAATTAGGGTTTTTCATGAACCCTAGTTTCTTGATTTGCAAGTTATCCATCAATCCTTGATTAAATCTCCACCAAACTCACTAGTTAGGCACAGAATAATGTTGGAAAACTTGCTTGCTTTAATTTGGGATCAAAACCCTAAAAGTCAAAGAGTTGACTTTCTAGACAAACGAACCAAACTGTTGAAATCTTCAGGATCGATCCTCAGTGTTGTGGGTTCTTTAAGCTTTTCAAATTTCTTAAGGAGACTTAAATAAGTCATAGGAGTACCATGAACCATGATTCAAGCTTTGGAAACCCATTTAGACCAAAAGTTAAACTTCAATTGACTTTTTCCACTAGAAACCCGAATCAGGGTTTTGCACTATACCACTTCTATTCTTTTGGTAACAACCTCAAATAACACTTGTTCTTGGAAGGATATGAGCCTCTTGATTATATGAAAACTTGATATGTAGAAGATCAATCCAAAACCTTGACTGATCAGTCCACGGGATTCTTGATTTTGACAGTGTGAAATCCTAATTCATCTGCATCTTGACAAAGATTAACTTGAAAACAGTTAGGGTTAAATAACACATGCTTGATGCACCTAGAATGATAATGGAACCTAGGGGTCAAAATTTGAGGTATGACAGTTGCCCCTATTTGAATATCTTTACCAGATGGCAATGAGAGATAACGATCTCCATAGAATCATGGTAAAAGGTATTTAAATATAGCAAACCGAAATTTTTCCCTTAGATACGACGGTATGCAAAAGGATAAATGTTGATCATGAAATGAGTTCTAAGAATGATGCTTATGATGCTTGAGTGCAAGAAAATGCTGAAACACAAGCAAAAGAAAAAAGAAGAACAAAATAAATGAGTAACCATTCACTGGGAACACAGACACACTAGGGAGAGACCCAAAGCAAACTAACCAATAGTTCAAACATGACTAAAGATGGTACTTCAAGGGGATCCTCCACACAGGGGACATGGAACAAAAACTCCAACGGAGAAGAAAAACCTCCACTGGGGAAAACAAATCGACTGGGGAAAACAAATCCACTAGGGAAATGTATATATGGCTGGAAGATTCATCAAAGGAAACAAGATAAGAAGCCACATAGGGGAACAAAAGTCAACAGACTCGGACTCCAAGTGGGGATGCCAAATACTAGAGACACGGTCCTTATTGGGGAACAAACCAATGGGGATTTTCCTTGCAACGAAGAGTTCGAATGGAATCTTTAGGAAAGGACTAGAAACAGGACCAGACCCACCGGGGATGCTAGTGACCACTAGACCTTCAAGACTTGCTGGGGACATCCAGGGGTTCACTGAGGATGTTGGTAACAACCAACTATCCTAAGATCAGGTTTAGAAGAACATTGCCAATAACCGTTGGGCCTTCAAAGGATATCGTAACGACCAAAACCGAGGTACTAACAACAATCAGACTTTAAACGATGCCAGTCAAAACATTATTGGTCTTTCCAATAAATACGGTGACAACCAAATCAGCAAGACCAATAACAATTGGGTTTTGAACAATGCCAGTGACTACTGGATTTCCTGAGGAATGCTAGTAATGACTATACTTCAAAGGGAGATGCTGGTAACAACCAACAATCGAACAATACAACAGAGTTGGATGAAATTTTCGAATTACAATTAGACTTTAAACAATATCAGTAACCACTGGACTTTCTCGGGGATTGGGGACGACCAAAATGACAATACCAATAACAATTGGATTTTAAGCAATTCCAGTAACTACTGGACTTCCAAGACGATATGGTGACGAAAAAATCAACGATACCAATAACGATTAGATTTTAAGCAATGTCAGTAACTATTGGACTTCCAGCAGAGTTGACTAACAAACAGGACATCGGCTGGGGAATAGATTAAGGTAAACACTAGATCTTAAGGATAAGCTGCCACATTAGTGACGACTAAAGTTTGGTAACTACCAATTAGCAGTATCAGATAGGGGTCAACGACCTACCTATTGTTAGTCACAACTAGACTTCATAGGGGAATCTGGTGATGAACAGACGAGCAAAATCAATAGGGAGCTGGTAACAACTAGACTTCCTGGGGAATCCAAAGAGAAATAAAACCTTCCCTGGGATTAAACCAAAACAGAGGATTTCCTTATAGTGAAGAGTTCGAACGGGATCTTCAAGAAACAACTGGAGGTGCAGGTGACAAACAAAACATCCTAAGATGCTCTAAGGATGTTGGTAACAACCAATCATCCTGAGATTCACTGGGTGAATATTTCCAATAACCACCCGTCTTTTAAAAGGATATGGTAACGACCAAAACCTAGTTGCCAATAACAATTGGACTTTAAACAAATCCAGTCAAAACATTACTATACTTACTAGGGATAAGGTGACAACCCTAATCCACAACACCAATAACAATTAGATTTTCACGCAAAATGACAATCAACACATTACTGGGCTTCAAATGGTAACGACCAAATCGACAATACCAATAACAATTGGATTTTGAGGGGTACCAATAACTATTGGACTTTACGGGGATATAAGTATTTATCACAATAATACCTATGCCAGATAACATGACAAAGTTAAGGTAACAACCAAAGGGTAAGCCCGTGACAACAGGTCTGAAGCAAACGAGTTTGGTAACGACCAAGGATCTCAAGATGGTATCCAGTAACTACTGGGGAAAGAACACCCGGCAGGTTCTTGATAAAGAAACCCGTCTAACTAGATCACAAAGGCAACAACCAGAACAGACCAAAACGAGAGGTAAGCTGAAAACCCATATGCTAAAAGTTATGTCTTGCTTATTAATTAACTTTCTCTAAAACAATTTTTGTTTCAAAACACTTTTGCCTTTTAAAAATCATTATTAATGAATAAGTGATATTTTGCATAACAAAAAAGGTAGAGCATAATAGAGCATAAACAAAGATTGGTCTAAATCTGATTTTATTCAAAGATGGAAACTTGTGAAAGGTAAAGTCTCACGGAACAATTACAATTTGGAAAAATGGAAATATAGGTAAA
This sequence comes from Lathyrus sativus, assembly GCA_963859935.3. Classification (NCBI taxonomy): domain Eukaryota; kingdom Viridiplantae; phylum Streptophyta; class Magnoliopsida; order Fabales; family Fabaceae; genus Lathyrus; species Lathyrus sativus. The sequence continues at coordinate 48,446,446 of OZ012741.1, read as the reverse complement.
GATTTACAAAAATCCAACGATCATCCAGTCCTAACTAGCTAAGAGTCGGTCTGAAATGCTTCCTCTGACGAGAGTAGTGGAAAGTGAGCCCCTTTTTTGACGATCTTTTGCTGTAGTGATAACTCCTGATGCAGTGAAATGCCTTTGTTGCTCATTTCTGTCTAAGCCTCCTTTTCAGGTTAGCAAAGTAGAGTGTCAAAACTCAGGAACAAGAAAATAAAGGCAAGAAAAAAGGGGTTACCTTTTTTGATGCATCCCTAGGAGCACTAGTTGGCTTTTCCTTCGCCAAAGGCACCGACAGACCAGGGGCTTCGCCAGATAAAACCACGAAGGCATCGACCACATTCTCTAGAAAAAGGTCATGGTTGAAGTTTTGAGTTTGGTACTCCGACCACCAAACACTAAAACTTTCGGTGGTAAAGAACGATGATTTATAATAGAAGACGGGCAGCTCCAGATGCTGAGTCGACCTAGCTAACTTGAGACAATTTCTATGTCCCGCCAAGTTGAGCCTTTGACCAACCCACACGATGTCAGAGGGATATCGAACTAATGATTTTGGCAGCATCTGGCTCAGTTCAAATTGTCGGGCAACTAGGTCGGGCTGGTAATTCATGAACCCATAACCAGTGTTTCTCGACTCGATTCAGAATGATAACATTGTTGGAGTTAGAAAAGCTCTCCATATAGAGTTTGACATTGCAGTCGTTCTGGGGGAAGCACCAGGAAAGGGGTTTTGGAACCAAGATGGCCCAAATCTTCGATGCGCGAAGGGGGTTATTTCAGGGACAAAAGTGTTTGCCTCAGCAAACATAGTAAGGTATTTCATAAAGAGTGTCTTGTTGGGAGTCACCTGTATGGTCAGAAGGGCAAGTCGAACCCCCTCCACCGGTCGATCCTCATTTAGGTGTTGCATCATGGCTGATACAGGATAACCCAATTGATATTCAAAGGTGGCATTTAGATAATGTTGCAACAACCACATAGGCCCCGACACATTCATAGCTTTGGTGGTTTCATGAATTCAAGAAATCTTCAGAGACGATAGCCCCAGGGAATGATACAGAGAGGCCAACAGAAGTTTGCCCAGAGCCACATGTCAACCCTCATGAATTTGAATAGCCAGACTAATGTAGCTTTTGGCCATCTATAATGAGCTTGGGCAAAGAGATAATATGATAGCCACAGGGTCAAGAAAGCAATATGCTCCTCTTTCGAAACCTCAACTGAACCTTTGTCATGGTGGTCTTCTATGAAATTTTGAAAGCCAGCGCGGTCGAAGTCGAAGGACGCCTATGTCTCTAGGGTAGGGTCGAAGGTTTCGCCCAGGGGAGAAAGACCAGTGATAGCCGCGACATCAAAAAGAGTAGACTCGAAATACCACAAGGTAATTGAAAGGTGTTTGTTGAGCCTTTCCAAAAGAACATCGACGCCAGCAACAGACAAGGGTTGACCCTGTAAGCGTTCCTGGAGAGTTGAATGGCGTCGAAGATGCCAGATCTTTTCCACTGGTCTTACCACTTGTTCTGGACCTTGTTCAACCAGGCGAGATAGTCTTTATTGCCAAGGGTTGGCATCAAACGAAAAACCCTGGCCTTTGGCGCCATAAACTTTAAACCGAGGGTGCCACCCTTGCGAAAAGCTGGGGGAATGGCGGTTGGAAAACCAGGGAAGAAAGTTTGCATGTCCTCATGGTTAGGTTCACCAGTGGGGTAGGGGCCATGGAATGCACGAAATTTCCCAGCCACTGTGAAGGGAATGATCATCTGACGCCTCCAAGCGACCACCACAGCTTCATCATTAAAAGTGGGGTTGGGAAGAGGTTTGTGAGAATCCGCCTCTGAAACGGCGAATGCAATGGGGTTATTTCCAGTCGTGTGGGTCTGAAAAGCAGGTGAGAAAGCCATTGAATGTAGTGATAGGAAGAACTGGAACGTGTTTTTGGTTTCATAGAAAGAGCAACAAGAGAGGCAGTATTGGAAAAGGTTCAAAGAAAGACAAAGGAACTATTTATAGTTGAACTTGATGGCAACGAAGAGGCTCGAAGGCTTTTCGGTTTCTCATTCAAAGAAGAGTAATGAGTGGGAGTTGGTTTTGACGTGGGAAATGGGAGAAATGATTAAAATCCTTAAAGATGTGGCGCAGAAAGGTGTCATCATCACGCCAGGAGGCGACTGACACGTGGCTAATTCGACAGAAGGCAATGATGGCGCAAATAACTCCTAGACGTCTAAAACACCAAGTCTCTCAGACGACAGGATCCTCCGTCGAGACCTGGGTTTTGGTGGGGCATCTTGTTGCCTGAAAAAAGCCAACTAAAAGTATTGACAGCGAAGGGGTTGAAGTCAACAGGAAAAGGAAAGGCATCCTAAGCCGACAGCGCAGGAGAGGGTGCATGGTCGACTTGGACATGTGATGGTCGACCAGGACGACGAAGAGGGCAGCTGACAAAGGGGTTTGTTTCCTAGCAGGAAATGGATTTGAAAAAAGGAGAACATGAGGAGGTTACAAAAGTAGTGGCCCAACACGTGGTGGCACCGGAAGCAACCTGACAGTTATTTCACTTGCCTATATAAAGCAAAACTTGGTTCCAAAAAAAGGGGCGTTTTTTGGACAGCATTGTAAGAAAAACACTCTGAGTACCGCACATTGAGAGAAAAGAGTTCTCCATTCCTTACAAAATGTACAAACACGTCCACTTGTATTTACCAGCTTGAGTTAAATTTACCAAGTCTTTTTATGTTATGAAAACTACGCCTTTACTTTTATGTCATTTTTCCACTTTTTCTTTTTTTTTTATTTGAGTAGAAACATCGTTGTATTTACTTACTTAAACTCCATCATACGCACGTCCAAAAAAATATCAAGTATACCACAAATTCACACACCCAGAACGAAGTGCCTTGGGACTAGTTTGGTCGGTCCCGCAAGTAAATCCGCGTCGGGAGGTCAGAGGTTGTCCACGCGAAAAACTTGTGCGAACAAATACATAACTTCATCAAGGGATGAAAAACAAACATGAGGGACAACTCACACACAACAATGTTGCTAACAAAAATTTAAATTATATCTAAAAAAAACTCATATCAAAAGTATAAAAGGAAAAATCACAAGGGGTTTGCGGGTTGTAATGTGGCATGGGTAACAAACAATTGTTTTTCTCAAGGTAAAAGAAACAAAAATTTTCCTAATCAAATGAGAGTGGTCATTTCTCACAATCTCAAGCATTCACAAATTCCAACCACTTTTTTCTGTTTTTCAAATTGTTACACCATTCCACACAACTTATTAACACAATATTATTCTTTTTTTTTCTTTTTCAAGTCCTTTTTCCTTTTTTTTCTTTTCTTTTTCTTTTTCCTTTCACTTTTTTTTCTATCTTTTTCAAACCTTTTCTTTTTCTCAACCTCTTAGCTACCAACCTTTCTTCTCCCCAACTTGAATACAACCAGTCAGGTAAAGTGAATTCTCCTAAACTTATTAGGCAAGGGTAAAAACTCAATTAACAAGTCACGGTTATGGTTCAAGAAAATTTTTTAGAATTCATACAAAAATTGAATTAAACACCAACATGGATTCTAACAAAGGCTCAAAAGGAGTAAGAAAATTCTCACTCACTCATAAGGTAGATTGACTATTTGGTCAAGTGGTTGTGCTCAAAATCAAACAAAATGCCTTGATTATTTTAGTGCTATCATACAAACAACACAAATACAAAATTAAACATAGTTCAAATGATTTAAACAAGAATGTTGGTCTCCATGCAATTTAGTAAACAATGGTTGTTCTTCAAATTGGGTAATGAACTAAAGTGATTCAAAATTAAACAAAAATTGAAAAAGAATAAACGTCATGTAATTTGTACAAAGCCTAAGGTTCATAAATATGTTATGTTCTAGAAAAGCAATAAACACAAACCTTAGCAATGCAACTTTCTTTAAACTTTTCACACTACCATAACATTTCCTGGTTGAAACAATCAAAATTGAACAATCACACAATGCATGCTCAAGCTAATTAAAAGCAAAACTTGAGAACAAACACAAAAAATTTATAACATCCAAACAAAATCAAATAAAACTAACTAAACATAAAACAACAAAATGGGTGAAAGTAGATAGGAGAATAAGAGATTTTTCTTTGCAAAACAAATCGCGCTAAGCGCTCTCTGTACGCACTAAGCGCGAGCAGGCAAACTTCATTTTTTAAAGTTGGTTTTTTCTCTCATTCACTCCATCCATTCTCACTATATACTAATTATACTACTAAATATTAAAATGTACAAACTCAAAAACCATAGGGTTGCCTCCCAGCCAGCACTTGTTTCACATCGTAAGCTCGATGCCTTATTTACGTACAAGTTCCTCCATGTTTCCTCGTTCACCGGTGTTGCACCCCAAAATTTGACCAACCTTTTCTTTCTAACTTGGCTTATGTTTCTTTTCATTTAGCATTTGCATTTGCATAGCATTGGTCCTAAACAGGGGATCAAGAGGTGTTGTTTTGCCATTCAAGAGAGAATACTTCTTGCTCAAGTAGAATCAAGAGTTAAATGTGCATTTTGAGGGGTCTTTATGGAGTCTGTATGGTCATTCAAATCATCTGCAAGAGTCTCAGTCAATGGATGAGAGTTTAGGGTTTCATCTGGTCAACCAAAGTCAACCGTGGACTTGAGAAGACTTAAGACTTGGTTCTAGGTCATGCAAGCCATGGGAAGTCATCGTGAAGCATCTATAATATCATGTTGAGATCAAACCAAGAAGATTTAAGAGTTCAGGAAGTTACTAAATTAGGGTTTCAGTTGATTTTAGTGTAAAATCCCCTCTTTTGGTACTTAACTTCAAGGACAATTTTCACTATGATACAAGTTCAATCTCATTTTCCCACAAACATGATACTTGTAAATCACATTTCAAGATTCTTTTGAGTACAAGAACTCATACATTGGGTTTGTACATCTCAAGTTATGGTGTCAACAAGTTGGTGTCATCAGATGAAGAGAATTTTGAGGTACACAAAGTCAACTCACTTCCAAGGCATTTTTCACATAGAACCAAGTTCTTTCTCACTTTCAAGTGAACATGAAAGTTGTTCCTCATTGTCTTAGATTTCCAAAAAGTCCTAGAAGTCTTCATTCTCATGTGTGGAGCTCAAGTTATGGTCTTCACAAGACAAGGGTAGTTTTGGAAATATCATTATAGGTCATTGACTTCAAGCATCACTTTCATCCATTTCAAGGCCTCAAATACAATTTTGTGCCACATGAAAGTTGTGTCACTTTACCTTAAATTCATCATGAAATCAATTTCCATGATGTTTGATGATTTATGTGATCTTTTGAACCATGGTAAGCTTGAAAAGGTGATTTTTTGACATGTTATTGTGTTTCTTGCATTTTAAGTCATCAAATGCCTTTGATTTTGAATTTTTGAGACTACACCAATATCATTACATGGTCATGATGCATTTTACCCAAATTGAACCAACATGGAATCACATTACAAGCCATTTTTAACATTTCCATACCATAAAAAGGTCATGGCACAAAATATGGTACAAATGCATTTTCAATTCACCAAACCACCTCAATTCATTCCTACACCCCAATTATGTTCATTTGCTGACCATGAATGGAAAGGAAAATATCAAAACCTGCGTGTGCACATGGATGGAAGTTTTTGACCAAATTTTGAAATCACATGATTAAGCCATCATGGGCCTGCATGGGACCTCAAAACCCATTGTATATAAGCCAAAATAGAAACCATAATGCTGAGAGGATGATTTTGCTGCAACTGAGACCAGAAATCATTTTCTCATTCTCAAAATTTCAAGATTTTGAATCTCCCTTTTCTCAAGTGTTTTTGGCATTCTGAAGCTGGATTGATAGTTCTAGGAAGATAAGGAGGCATTTGGCAAGCTTTTCATCTCATCATTGTGCTTGAACAAGGGTCAACGGAACTACTCCGTTTGGTAAATTTCCTTATTTCTTCCTCTCATAATACGCATTGTTTGAACTTGTTGTTAGTTCCTCTGAAGTCCTTTATGGCTAGAGGCAAGTTTTGGTTGCTTCGGAGCTCTGTTTGAGTTGATTCCAGTTGGGATGCATTTATTTCATGTCGTGATTTAAGGGTCTTACAGTTGTTTTTAGTCTGTTTTGAGGCCAGATTTAAGTTCATCGTGTCTTTTTACATGGGGTAAGCTCTTTGTTTTTGAACTGCGTGAAAGTTGGAGGTCTGAGCTCCGGCGACCACTCTCGAAGAAGACGGCCGGAGCCCTAGCTCTGGTGTCTGAGGGAGACGCTGAGGTGGCTAGGAGGACTTCATGACCTTGTGAGGTGTCACGCCTATTGTGGTGTTGACCCTGCTTGTGTGGGTTTTGACTTGGTGAGGTGGACTGCCCGTTTAATGAAACGGTGTGTATCAGGCAAGACTGAATTGAGTTTTGGTCTGGGCCTTGTGCAATTGATTTTCACGCCCCCTTGTTTGGCTTAGCAGCGAGATACAAGGAGACTCAGTTCATTCTTGTTTTACTCTTGCACCTCCTTTCTTTTGTTTAATTCATTTTTATTTCTTTTTAATACTATTTCAATTTAATTGTTTTAAAAATAGTTTTACACATTCAAAAAATACAAAAAAGAATTTTTCTGACATTTCAATATGTTAGGATATTTTTCATTATTTTTATTTTATCTTTCAGTTTTATTTAATATTTTTAATTGAATTCAAGATTTGATGTGTTTCTTGGTGCACACTTTGATTTAAGGTGGATCATTGACCCTCCATTCTAAATCCCCTAGGACCAAAATTTCTCTCCCACTTAGGTGATGGATTGAGTTCTTTTTTAGGGTTTATTTGAGGTGTTAATGATCACTGTTCATTTGTTTTCCATTGCCTTTATGTGGACCCTTGACACACACTCGATAAGTGGAACACCTTGCCTTCTTTGATTTAATTGGTGGTGCTTTGAGTTGAATCTTGCCATGAAATTTTGCTTGTTGTTTTGGTATTTGATTCATATTAACTTAGGTATTTTATTTGACATTTATTAGAGTCTCCTTCTTTTTTTGGTGTATATCTCAAGTTCAAGTTGATTTAATTCAAGTGTATGCATGCTATTTTGACCTAGTCTTTGGGATATGATCATGAGTGACCCCTTGAGCACCTCTTAAGCCTTATTTGCTCTTGTTAACATGCTTAAGGTGCTGCCTTTCATGTTTAGAGGTTATTTGAATGTGCATCTTGTGCCACAAGTTTCCATTTGATCTTGTCTTTCCACTTGTTTGAAGTGTGAGATGATTAGATGGACTTTGGTCCTCTAATTGAACTTGATCATGCTTGTCTTTGCTAGATATTTTGATCTTTAATTGGAGGTCTTCCATTTGTGATTCACTTCTTCCCCTAGTGGTTTACTTCTTGTTCATGATGATTTGGTGTTGTTGACTATACTTTGAGTTTTTCATGAACAATTGTGTTCCTTTTGCATTTCTTTTCTTGAGTTTTGCGCAAGTGTTTGGTTGAGTTGATTATGTTGTGGTGGCTGTCCCACACTCTTTCCTCCCTCACTTCTGTTAGAACACAGATTGGTTCTTAATAATAACTCTTTGTTTTGATGATAACTGTTAGGAAATTTATATTTAAGAATTATATACTCTAAAATTTGTTTGAGAGTTTTACTGCAGATTGAAATAATATTAACTCTCTAGAAGCAAATCTGTTTTGAATACAAGAAGTTATTCTGACTCTGAAGCGCCAGATACACCCTACAGAAGAATCTGATTGCTCCTTACAGAAGATCCTGAGCGTAGTCTCCAGAAGGATCTGAAGCAAGAAGCTCCAGAACATTCTGAGTCAGAAGCATCTGAAGATATCAGAAGCATCTGAAGTTGAAGCATCTGAAGCATAGAAGAATATTGATTGAAGAGTTTCTCAAAGCATTAGTCTACAGAAGTTTCTGAAAGTACCAACGCTGCCAAGTACTGAAGTTCTGTGTCAAAAATGCTCTGATGATCAACACGCTGAAAGCACACCTGCTGCAGAAGACTCTGATACAGCATAGTTCTGATTCTCATTAGAAGACTCTGATCCATTCAGACTCTGAAGAACTTGCTGAAAACTGAAGAAGTAATTTTCAAGAATATATCCGTTGGAGCTATTCAACGTCTCTTTCCTTATTTGTGCTAAACACACTTACACAGACAAAAAGGATTTTGTTGTGCCATCTACTTCTAGGAAAGGTCACTTGATGTGAAGACAAAAAGGCTCAGACCTTTTTGGGACTCTCTTTTCAACGCTCAGCTTGCATGGATCAGCTGCCTATAAAAGGAGAACTTCACCACATTCTTCAGTTACACACTTTGCTGAAAAGAAATCAATATACTCTAAAGCTCTCATTTATTCTTATTCTTCATAAAATCTCATTGTACTTAAAATTAAGAGAAAAATCACTGTTGTGATAAAAGCTTTTTAGAAGCATTAAAACTCTTGTATTTAATTTACATTAATTGTAAAGGATATTCCTTAAGAGGATTCAGTTGGAATCAGTAGCTCTTGAGAAGACTAAGAACTGTTGTTCTTAGGTGATACTATTGTAATCAGTTTGATTTAATAGTGGATTAAGTCCTTGTTGAGAAAGGCAAATCACTCTAGGAAGGGTGGACTGGAGTAGTTGTTTAAACGAACCAGGATAAAAATAATTGTGTGATTATTTTCAAGTCTTAATTTTTCATACTTATTCAACCCCCCTTTCTAAGTATTATCTCACCTTCAGTTGGTATCAGAGCTCCGGTTCTGAGTGTGCTACCACTTAACAGTGTCAGTAAAGATCCAGAGAGATATACTTTGACATTTATATTTATTTGTTATCATGGCTGATAATTCAATGTCCAATATTAACAATAAATATGAAGAGAGGGATAGGATCAGCACCAAACCCCCAATGTTTGATGGAGAAAAATTTGATTACTGGAAAGACAGAATTGAGAGTTTTTTCCTAGGATATGATGCTGATCTATGGGATCTTGTCATAGATGGATATGTACATCCCACAGATGGGGATGGCAAAAAGATTGACAGAAAATCTATGACAGATTCTCAGAAGAAAGACTTCAGAAATCACCATAAAGCCAGGACCATATTACTGAATGCTATTTCACATACAGAGTATGAGAAAATTACAAACAGGGAGACTGCTTTTGATATGTTTGAATCCCTTAAAATGACTCATGAGGGAAATTCTCAAGTTAAGGAGACAAAAGCTCTGGCTCTGATCCAGAAGTATGAGGCTTTCAAAATGGAAGACTCTGAATCTGTTGAAGCCATGTTCTCCAAATTCCAGATACTCACTGCTGGGCTGAAAGTTCTGGACAAGGGATATTCTACGTCAGATCATGTAAAGAAAATCATCAGAAGTCTGCCTATCAGATGGAGACCAATGGTGACTGCCCTGAAGATGGCCAAAGATCTGAACAAGATCGCTCTAGAAGAACTCATCAGCTCACTAAGGAGCCATGAGATTGAGCTTGAGGAAGATGAACCTCAGAAGAAAGATAAAGGTAAATCTGTAGCATTAAAATCTAACAAAACTGCTAAAGCTTTGTGTCGCTTGCGCGAAAATAAGGTGCCGGCATGACAGAAGAGTCGCCACCTTTCGTTATTTATCCCTCAGAGCGGGAAAGGAAACGATCGGAAAAACCTGACGGAAAAGGGTAAGACAAGGTCATCGCAACCATTGTCTGGGTTCGGGAGTCGGTTACGCGAGGGGAAGGTATTAGCACCCCTCACGTCCGTCGTACTCGACGGGATCCTCGCTTGTTTGTTTACTCGGACGGGTTGGTTATAATCTATCTACCTATCAAGGCTGGCTGAAAAAGAAAAGAAAAATGACTCGGCAAAGCGTCGCGCTTTATGCCTACGTATTCCCGTCTGGAACGAGAAATCAGAGTCAACGTAGTTCGGCCTACGAAGGATTATGGGGAAAGGTTGCTCGCTAGGACGTCGCATCCTATGCCTACGTACTTTCATCTGGTATGAAAGATCAGAGCAAACGTAGTTCGGGAAACTACGGGAAAAATGGCTCAACTAGGAGGGAGACTATCAAGTCCTACTGTTATCATGCCATGGATTCATCCTATGGTTGAGGTTTGAACAGGGAACTCCTAGATGTTGTCATGCATAGGTTTCAACCTAAAAGTCTATCATCAAATCCTCATCAGAAGAAATGAGAGTCCTAAGGGATCATGTCAATGATACACAGAAACAGACAAAAACATCAGCTTTAACGGTAAAATGCATGCAATGCAAGTGAGGGAGGAAATGTGTGTGGGGCTTCAGCCTCCACAAGCTCATCTCAACCTCAAGCCAGTCATGAAATAACAGTAATCATACTGAAAATAATCAACATGCTATCAAGCAATAAACAGATAAAAGGAATGAAGTGCCATCAGGCAAACAGACACACATGCTTGGGAAAGAAAGAATCTACTCTCTAATCCTAACCCTAATCACAGAATCTAAACAAATCTAAGCAAACTCTCAAGCAAAACTCTAAACAAGAGAAATCAATCCCAGTCTTCAAGCTTCAGGACAAGCTTACCAAAGAAAGGGAGCTAAGCAATCAGACTCATAGTGTCTTCCTCAGGAAAGCACTAAGAGGTGTATACTCAGGAGTCATACCCTATGTGGCTCAACCACTGTGATCAGTTTACATTCCTCCTCAGGAGAAATTAAACTCACAAGCAGGCTCCAACATCACTGGATATTTGAGAAATCCTATCTGAACTAGTGGAACTAAATGAATAGACTCATAGGACCTTCCTCAGGAAAGTACTAGGAGGCTTCCACTTAGGAATTGTATCCTATGTGGCTCAACAACTGTGATCAGTTTACATTCCTCCTCAGGAGAAATTAAACTCACAAGTTGGCTCCAACATCATTGGATACTTAAGAAATCCTAGATAAACTAAGGGAACTAAGTGAATAGACCCATAGGACCTTCCTCAGGAAAGTACTATGAGGCTTCCACTTAGGAGTTGTATCCCATGTGGCTCAACAACATGTGATCAGTTTACATTCCTCCTCAGGAGAAATTAAACTCACAAGTTGGCTCCAACATCATTGGATACTTAAGAAAGAGGTGAGAAGAAAGTGGGAAAGTCATCCATAGTGCCTTCCTCAGGAAAGTACCATGAACTTCCTTCAAACTTCAGGCTCTCAAACCTCACAGACTGGGGACAAGACAAGCTCTGGGTCTATGAATCTTGATCTACAATCTTCTCTTCATCATGCTCTCCATCAAGATCTTCAAGGCAACACAAGCCCCACAACAAATTCCTCAGAATGAACCTCAAAGATGAACAGACAACCCACTGAACACACCAAATCATCAGGCAACTTCAGAAAATACCTAAAAATACTAAACTAATGGGGAAAAATCTAACAATTATTCATAAGGGTCCTCAACACCTACTCATAACATCTACAAAGGTCTCTACCTAAAAATCAAGATAAAACTCAATCAAAGAAAGTGAATCATCACCTAAACACATTCTAAACCCTAATCAGGATACCCTACATCTACCCTAATTAAACTAATCAAAATTTAATTCTAAAAATCTAGAAAAAATCCTATGGGGAACTATGATTCATCATCTAATTGCACAAAAAAGAATGGATAAAAAAGATTAAAGGAAAGTACTAAAACAATTCCTACAAAATCAAATACCAAATTAAGACTATTAAAAAGCTATTTATTTGGAAAATCTATTGAAAATATTAAACCTAAAAATAAAATCTCATTTTTATTTTTATAATTTTCTACACATTTTAATCTAATCATAGAAAAAATAAGAAGCCAAAAATCATTTTTTATCAATTTTTAATGATTTAAACAAAACAGAAAAAATAAAGGAAGAAAATAAAATAATTAAAATGAATTAAGGGAGGGGGGGTGCAACAAGAAATATGCGCCAGTTAAAATGAATTGGGCCAAATAAGGGGGGTGCGAAGAGGAAATAAGCCCAGAACCGGTCTTAAGTGAAACGACCGTGTTTCACTCATTTGGATTTTCCCTCTCATTCTCAGCTTAAATCATCACCGTTGGATCTAACGAATTAGTCAAAACTTGGAGCGAATCCTAGGGCGCTCCTTCATCGTCCCAAATGGGACCTAGGGTTTTCAGACCCCTCCATTCATGCACTCAAATTCGAGCTCTCCTATCTCTCTCCACACGCCACGGTTTCACTCGATTCCAAAACGAAAATTGATCTACTAAATGCCTAGAATAAAATGGTACGATCAGTTTTTCCTAACTCGTTCTCAATAATTCCAACAGAATGCTTTAACATATTGGTACCACCATGCTAACCTGATATCAATCCTCACCAAACTTCAGCCTAATAGTCTACAGATACTCTACATGTTATCCTGGTGATTCTAACCTGATTCTTGCTACCTAAAACTCATTAAACAACCAATTATGGAAGATTAAAGATTTATGCACCTGCCATGGAACTCAGTGAATCGTGCCCTAACTTTCAGTACTTGGTCATCTACCCTAATACAATCATTCTATACCTATAAAACCAACTAAAACTCAATAATTAAGATGGAAGAAAGTGAAGAAAGAACCTGTCAAGAAGTTAATGGTGAGGCTCGAGGGGATGCTTGCAGTCCTTGTAATTGCTCCAAGATGGTCCTACAATGGTCCTCAACCTTCTGTTTGCACTTGTTGTGAAGGTGATGGCTGGTAGGTGAAGAAAACTCAAGTTGCTTCAACTTGAAGAAACTTCTCCAATGGCTATGTATCTCTCTCTCTCCTCTGACTTGGCTCAAGTTTCACCAACCTTAGACTCTCCACAATGCACTCTTTTTATAACAATTGATGGATGCTTCTAGATTCATCTAGAATGATCTAGAAAAGTCATGAACTTCTCCTTGAATGAGAAGTTGAAAATATCATTTCCCTTGCTTCAAGTCTTCAATTCTATCTTAAATTCTCCTTACATGAGTTATTGAGTGATAAGGAATGCAAATCAACCTTTAGTTTCACTTGTGTAGGGTTTTTCAATGTTACCTTCTTTTGCAAGCAACAAATTTCCAAAGGAACCTCATTTTTTAAGCCTCAAATGAAAAATCTATTTAAACCAAAGTTCTTAAAATGGTTTTTCCAATCAAAATGATATATTGGATGACCTATTTTGGATTTGTGGATCTTCCAAATCACTTTTCAATTTCAACTTTTCAAAGTTATAAGCCATTTTTAGTTCATTTTTGACCAATCATGGAATTTCATGCTATGAGCTTTTCAAACCATTTGTGACCTTCTTTCTAGACTTAAAATCACATTTTGAGCAACTTTCATGTTTTGAGTTTTTCCATTTGAGGCTTGGAAATAGGAGTTTTAGGCATTGGATAAAATGACCTATAACTGACAAATGACCAAAATACCCCTGTCTTGTTCAAACCATAAGTTGAGTTCCACAAATCCTATCAAGGACTTCTACCACTCAAATTAAAGCTAAGAAGATCCTCTTCAACATTCATGTTGACCAAGAAACCATAGGAATCATCCTACTAGGGCAAAAGTTGTCTGCAAGTTGGGTTACTTTCAAGGACCCAGATTCACACACCTCTGCTGACCTGTAATTTGTCAAAACCATAACTTGAGCTCTGTAACTCCTATCAAGGACTTCCACCACTCAAATTAAAGCTTAGAACAAGCTCTACAACATTCATGTTGTGGGGAAGATGAGATATCAATCACATCTAGAGCTAAAACTGCCTGGAAGATAGGGATCAAATTAGGGTTTTTTCACTGACAATCCTTGGAAACCCTAACTCAAAACTTCTCAAACTCCTCAATCATGATGAGTTGGTCTAGGAATCATCTTTGTAACATCTCTATACATCATTCCATGATCTCATGGCCCTTGGATTAAGTCTCAACCTTCTCCAAGTTTTCAGTTATCCTAGGGTTGACCCAGTCAAAACCCTAATTCTACCATTCATGGTTGAATCTTCAGAATTCTTGCATAATGACTTCTCTGGGCTTCATGATGGCTATCAAGACATCTCATAGGCTTTCTCAAAACATCAAGTTCATTCTCAAAGTCTCAGAATCATCTGAGGAGCTCCCACAACTCTCAAACTGTGAAGCACACAACCATGGTTTCAAACCACTTCTCTGGGGATCTCTTGAACTTTCTGATGAAGGTATCCACTTTCAAACATTCAATGAACAAATAAATGTTGGTCAAATTTTGGGGTGCAACAGCTGCCCCTATTCAAACGGCTTGAACCTGACTGGGTGAGAAGCGAACGGCTCTCAACCAATCAAGGTACGAGACGGTTGAATATCGGTAAACCCGAAAATTTGCCAACTGCACGAGCACACGGTACTCTGCGGGGAACAAATATTTGAACACTGCAACACTAGCTGCTCAACAACTAGCTGGAGAAATACTGATCTGACATCGCCGCCGGAAACAAACATTATTCTGAGAGACACTCGACGTTGCCGTCGTACCAACATCATCTCTGCTGGGGATTTAAGGAGTCTGACATTGCCGTCAAACAAACATCCAACCTCGCTGCCGGAAACAAACATAATCTGACCTCACCGTTGGATAATAAAAATACCCTGCATTGCCGCTGGAGAAAATACAACACTGAACAACTCTGACCTGGGGTTCACCCCTGGTAACTGGAACAAAAGGTACACTTGCATACCTGAAGCTACTCCGCTGGGAATGAGAGACTTAACCGAGCACACTCTGATCTGGGGTTCACCCTCAGAACCATAACGAACATCGGAATACTGCTGCACACTGCCCACTGTAGAACTTCAACATTAAAGATATATGAAACCCTGGCCCCTGGCCACTTCTAGCTTCAGCTAGAAAATCTTCAAGTACTTCTGAAGATACGCATCCTTGGCCTTCAAGGATGGCAACTCTGCAGGAGGTATCTTTGACTTCAGTCTAAAGCAATGGTCCTTGACCTTCAAGGATACATGGATCTACCTTCGGGCAACTCCACCTCTGCTATAGAGCATCCGTGACTTCAGTCAGGGGTATACTTCGGCCTTCAGTCCGAAAAATGAATCCTAGGTCATTCATGACCTTGGGGATAACCTTGCCTTTAGGCACCTTCGCTTCAGCTTTAGGAAATCTGTGACTACAGTCAAAGAAATGGTGTCCTGAGCCATTCATGACTCTACGGGATTCAAACACTTTGCTTTCAGGCAAAACTCCGCTTCAGCTGGAGAAACATCTTCGACTTCAGTCAGAAGAAAAACTATCCACTTGATCGAAATCAATCATCTCCTCAGGACAACTGACTTGGTCTTCAGACTCACACGAATCACACTGTTGTATCTACAACCCTGGAGCCTTGTCTTCAGCTACCCGTTGATTCTTCAACACGGAAATCTGGACTCACCGGAACCTTCTGATATCGCCATCGGGCGCTTACGAAATCCATCTTCAGATTAGACATCGTTGTTGGAGCAGACATATCATGCTGCTGAGGACTTCAAGAATCATCTTGAACAAACAGATCCGTCGGGCATCTTCAAGAATCGTCCTGAACTGATAACCTTTCTGTAGCAAGCATTCTGTTGGGAATTCCAGGAATCTTCCTGGGCAACTCTTGCTGGAGGCGCTACTGGGGAGCTCAAGTATCATACTAGGCGAACAACTCGGGAAGCTGTACTGAGGTCTTAAGAATCGTCTTAAGCAAATGGCCATGCTGAGGGATTCGAGAATCATCTCGAACTGAAGACTTCGCTGGGGATCTCAAAAATCATCTTGAGCGAGCGACTGCGGGGATCACACCGGGGTCTTTTAGAATCATCTAAGAAAACAACCTTGCTGGGGAGAACATCAAGAATCGCCCTAAGCAACCGGTCTTTCGGTAGTATACCTGTAAACAAGGATGATAACGATCTAGATCATGCTTATGATGCGTATGCTTCTGCGCTATGCCCCACACAGTGGAAATACTATGCGTTTATGCTAAATGCCGTGCAATCATGCACAATGCTATGCAATCATGCACAATGCTATGCAATCATGCACAATGCTATGCAATCATGCACAATGATGCGATCCCGTCAGCAAAATAAATGCCGAAGGGGGAAATCCTCCTGTCAAGGAGAAAGAACCACTCAGGTAGAGGAATCATCCTGCTGAGGAGGTTGCGAACACGCCAATATCAATCAGGCTCTGTCCGGGGAATTAATCTTCCGCGAACTGCTGTAGGGGAACAACTTCAGCTGACTGCCGCAGGGGATGAAGCTCTACGAGAACTTGGATCTGCTGATATCAATCACGAGAATGAACTGCGCGGCCGTCTCGGCTACTCTTCTGGGGATGACCACTCTGTGGGGAACCAACTTCAGCTGCTCATCACTCCATTGGGGAAAAACCAATCATGATCTGATCAACTTCCAAGGATTCGGATCCCTTGGACATCTGCAAACTCGGCTGAGGAAGGAGAAATCCTTCTGCTTTGCTGGAGAGAGTGCGACTCAGGGGGAGATACAGCATCGGCTGTTCTACGCTCTGCTGGGGAAAATTGATCATGATCTGATCAACTTCCAAGGATTCTGCTTTTCTGCGGACTCGGCCGGGGAGAGAAATCATTCTACTTTGCTGGAGAGTACGACTCTGATGGGGAATTTCAATTTCACTGGGGAAGAACGAATCATCTGACTTCGGGGGAGAGTACAACTCTGCAGGGGGATACAACATCAGCTGTTCCAATACTCTACTGGGGGAGGAGGGAATCATCCAACTTCAGGACAGAGTACAACTCTGGTAGGGAATCTCAATTCCGCTGGAGACTTCAGTCTGGCATCATCCGTTACTGCACATTCCTCGGCATACGAACAGCCTTCTGCGAAACTTGCACTTGTGACCCGGTGCTGGGGATAATCCCTGCTTCGGTGACTTTACTGGGGAAAACACGAGCTTCGGCATCCGAGCATTCCTCTGAAATCTACACTTGTGACCCGGTGCTGGGGAAAGACGACGCCATGCTTCAGTGCTTGACTCAGCCAATGAGGTGGCGCTCCTTCAGGATGCGTCTGCTTGGGGAAGAGAAACACCTCTACCTGGGGAAGACATATCAATGCTCACTATTCTGATTCTGATTCTGCGGAGGAGAGACTATTGAACTCTGCTGGAGAGGGAGGACTCGCTCCGCTTCGGGGATATCAATCCTGGTCTACTGAGGGCAATCTTGACCCTAATCTGATGAGGGATAAACGCCATCTCGATCTGTTGCAATCTCAAACTGTACGGGGGGAACGACCCCAAACCGTACACCTCTGCTGAGAAACGATCCTGGTTCAACAACGTCAACACAGGGAACACAAGCTACCAATCATGGAACCAAGTAACCGATTATGCTGTAGGATAGCAATCCAATGACCGCAAGGCTTCTTCAGAAGGTTCAGGTTTTGGCAGGGTAATGATATGATTCCCCGATACTCAATTCTTGCCAGGGTGAACAAACTCATTTGAACAACTTGCCCCAGCGCGATTCAACTTGCCCCAATCCGACCTTTGGGAATAATTCACTCTGAGCCGAAAACAACTAGCAACAAGACAATCTTCAGAGGGCTTGCCCCAGCATCTGCACAACGGGAGGATTCATCCTCAACTAATCAACTTTCAGCATGGTCGGCTTCAATATCTCTGAAGTAGTTTCCCCCTGAACGAGCGATGAGCGACTCAACATGCTCTGATCGAACACTGGAGGTATCTGCCCTTAAATCGCAAGGATTCCGGATAACTGCCCCTGATTGGGTTTCGAGAAGATTCACTTCCGATCAACCGCTGCTTGCATAAACTGCCCCGTAATCAACTGATGCTTCGGGACTTGTCCTCAGACAAACTGGTTCCAAATTCACAGGAAGTCATTGCCCCCGATTCACAGGGTTTCATAGCATACCATTCTGATCCAGACCTCTGACGATTCAGTCCTGAGTGGCTATTCCCTGTTGAAGTTCCTTCGTATCAGCTACTAACCTGCAGCTAAAATTGTTTATTCACGGACAGTAATTTTAATGCAGTGTTCATGCAAATTTCGAAAAAATGTTGTACTGTCACTCATTTACGTGTCATGCTAGTGAGTGACGAATGAACTCAAGAGTTCAAACGTAGTGCTGATGCGATCAGTGAAAAATGCAATAAGGATATGATTAGCAAATCATGAAGGAGTCAGGTTACTCAACCTTATCGTAATGCGTTCTCAGAATAAACCCTGCCTCAATTAGGTCTTTCAAGGGTTGTATCGTGGTCGGGTTCACGGTTCGTGAAACAAAGGGTATTTGGCTCAAATTATGATTTGTACCCACCCCTTCTACGTGATGTTCTCCGATCTTAAAGTTCAGTTAACTTAGCTCGAGCGCTCTCCTCTTCGAGAGGTATGTTGAACATTGGGAACAACTGGTTAAAGAATTCTCAAGGTGTTTCGGAGTGACAGTTACTCTTTTTTCGTTTTCGGTGTCTGTGTCTACACGACTTCGTCCTTGTTCGAGGATTTTTCTTTTTTATGTCCTTTCTTTTTCATTCTTTTGATTCCCTAACTTTTGCCTGGACTGACTCCTTTTGAGTTCTTTTCGATTTTTCCTTTTGAAGTCCAGCGGGATGCCCTGATTTTTGCCTAAGTATTTGCTTTCTAGCTTTTCTTTTTTACTTAGCGGGCTTTCTTGTTTCTTTTTTCTTTTGGAACGAGTCGTGCGACACTGGCTGTCTTGATTGCTCTGAAAGGATTGTAACTGTCTCACTCCTGATTGGTGAGGTTTAACCATTGTGGTTGATGAGGTACGACCTCTAGCGAGGAATATGACGTGATTGGTCCTCGAAGGACAACACTCCTCTATAAGACTTGAACGCTCGATCAAGCTAACTGACAACTACCCTGCCCCGGGTTAAGATGTGAGGGTTCAAATAGTCCGAAAGAAACTCCTACTTCTCGGCTCGAAGTGGTTAACAAGGGATTCTCTTCCTTATCTCTCCGGTGTTTAGGGGATTTGAAACAATGCCTTGTACGTCATCGGCAAAGTTTTGTCTGAAAGCAATACGATCATCGGTTATGAGTATTTAGTTTCATCATCCTCCCTCCGCTCATTGCTAATCATAGTAATAAAGTGGAGTAAATAAGATGCAATAAATGAGTGACAACGACATAATTAGTTCAGAAAAAATGCATAGTCACTTTATTATCATTACCATTCGAAACATACAATGTTTAACAGCAAGTAGTAACTAACAGAAAAGAAACTACAAATGCAAAATGGTAAAAAGTCCGAGGACTGCCAATGCTGAGGACGTCTGCCTGTCTGGACCACCGGCTTCTGGAAATAACCCTCTGAATCTGCGAGCTCAAACAGCTGAGAGGTCGCCACGCACAACCAAGACTCCATCTGGAAAGGAAATACACCCTTGGTCGATCAATTGCTGCACCTTCGCCTGGAAAGCCTTGCAATCTTCAGTTGAATGCCCCAGAGATCCACCATGGTAGCCACACTGAGCATGAGGATCGTACCCTGGAGTGTAAGGCTCTAGCACGGGCTTGAGAGCTTTCGGTTCCACCAAGGAATTCTGAACCAACAGTGGAAGAATCTGGCTATACGGCACAGGCACTGGATGGAAAGAAACATTCCTTTGTTCCACGTGGTTGCGAGGTCTTTTGTGATCCTGGTGCTGGTATTCTTTCCGCCCAGGAGCAAGGGGTCGTCGTTTCTGAATGGCGACGGTCTCTCGTTTAGGCGCTTGCGTCCTTGAGCTTGATCCAGGTAGAAACTGCGAGCGAAGCGATTCAGTCACCAAAGGTTGAGGGACGTATTCAAGATCTTTCTCAGCTTCAGGCAAAGGAGTGGAATCATCCACCTTTTCCGCAGGGTAAGGGATGAACTTTCCCGATGCTCTTATGCCGCCCGACACAAGCCTAATCGCCCTTGAGTCGATCAGGTCCTGAATCTTATTCCGGAGAGCTTTACATGTTTCAACATGGTGCCCCGGTGCTCCTGAGTGGAAATCACAACGCATGCTTAGATCAATGTCTGGTGACACGTCATCTGGTGGATTTGAGGTCCGAAGCTTGAGAATACGGTTCTGAACCAACAGCGGCAGCAGCTGGGCATAACTCACAGGTAGTGGGTCTACAGCTCTATCAAGTAGCTTCTTCTTTTGACCGTAACCTTCAGGGTTATTCTGAGATGCTCGGCGCGGCTGATGACGAGACAGGCCTCGAGCTTCATGCTGTGTAGAGGGTCCATGAGGTCCACTTGGCTTCAGCACAGGTGGCAATGACGGCAATGGGGGAAGCACTTTGGTCTCCTCCTTGGGTGCTTGGCCACTCTCCTTATTTAGCATACTTCTCACCACTCCCATGAGAAAGCTCAACTGATTCTGCAGCTGCTGATTCTCCTCTCTGAGTACTTGCTGGTCCAGACGCACTGCCTGTATGTCATTCATGACCTGCCCCAGCTGGCTTTGGATTTTCTCCAACTCAGTTTGTATCTGCTCCATTAGTCTGAGCTTCTCGATTCTTGAGTCAAACCTGCAAGCACAAGGGTTAGAAAACAAGTCCCGGCTTCTGCCATGCAAGATGAGTTATGGTAATGCCATGGGTGTCTGTACGTCCAGGAGATCACCCCTGATTCTGGTGTCAACGTGCCAACATAGTGTCGATGCAATGATAAGACTGGATCCATTCATGGAAGAAAATATCTCATATTGCTCGGGACACCAGAATCAGAGTACGAAATGCGCCTGCAGCACAGACACATGCTAATGGAATGCAAACATGGATATGCGAACTAATGCAAAATGCAGGTATGCAATAATATATCCAGGTGGCTGCTGTGGAGATTCAATGTCAACAGTCGCTGATGAGAAGGAAACCCCGGTGTAAAACCACTGATCTGATCGGCTGAGAATAACCATCAAGATCAAAATTCTGCTCTGACAAGAACGAAGGTCTGATAATAAAGACCCCGGATGCAAGATCAAGGAATATCTGTTGATGAAGTCTTCGGACCCCAAATCACAAATCTGCCCTCTCAAGAACAAA
The DNA here is from genome assembly GCA_963859935.3 of Lathyrus sativus. Classification (NCBI taxonomy): domain Eukaryota; kingdom Viridiplantae; phylum Streptophyta; class Magnoliopsida; order Fabales; family Fabaceae; genus Lathyrus; species Lathyrus sativus. The sequence continues at coordinate 48,425,363 of OZ012741.1, read as the reverse complement.
TACACAGCTGCAGATGAGATCTTCAAACCCCACTCACAATCTGCCCCATCCAGAACAAACCTCTGATAACAATGCACTGATCAAAGCCTGCTCCATCAAGAACAGACAAACACCCGATGATAAAATCCTCTGATCAAACCCTTGCTCTATCAAGAACATCTCTGCAACTGAGAACCCAACATAACTGATTCACTGTCAAGAAAACCAGGTAGTCTGGAGGTCAAAGTTTCCTGCAATATCCCAACCCCACTCACAGGTATGATGGACCTAATCCACGGACAAAGGTACGGCATCCTATGCGGTTGTCAGCGTCACAGACTTTCATGAGTGACAATACGATTCCCAGAAGGAGTGGCATCGTCAAGTCATGAAGAGGCCTCTCTTAGCTGACTTCCAAATGATCGGTCCCCAGAGTCGACAATCCTTACGTCTGGACTCCCCTCAGATCCTCAGGACCGGAAAGGAGCACCTCTGCAAGAATCTCGTCTGAGCGCAGATTTTCGTAGGGAACTGTGCCTGCTCAGCAGACAGGTTCGTCTACTACTTCTCCACAACTATATCTAGGTGTGTACTCAAGCCCAGGTCCGGCTTTTCACTCACAGTAACATCCCTCTCCCACAGCAGCACAGATAATCATATCAAACTGGAAATAAAACGCGGGAAATAAAATGCGGGAAGTAAAAATGCGATAAATAAACGCAACCCAACAAGCAAACATACAAACGATAGGATTGACTCGCGTAGGGGATGGGAAACGGTCCCAGCATGAGGGATGGGAAAAGTCCCTAGAAGCTGCATCCCCAGCAGAGTCGCCAGCTGTCGCTTGCGCGAAAATAAGGTGCCGGCATGACAGAAGAGTCGCCACCTTTCGTTATTTATCCCTCAGAGCGGGAAAGGAAACGATCGGAAAAACCTGACGGAAAAGGGTAAGACAAGGTCATCGCAACCATTGTCTGGGTTCGGGAGTCGGTTACGCGAGGGGAAGGTATTAGCACCCCTCACGTCCGTCGTACTCGACGGGATCCTCGCTTGTTTGTTTACTCGGACGGGTTGGTTATAATCTATCTACCTATCAAGGCTGGCTGAAAAAGAAAAGAAAAATGACTCGGCAAAGCGTCGCGCTTTATGCCTACGTATTCCCGTCTGGAACGAGAAATCAGAGTCAACGTAGTTCGGCCTACGAAGGATTATGGGGAAAGGTTGCTCGCTAGGACGTCGCATCCTATGCCTACGTACTTTCATCTGGTATGAAAGATCAGAGCAAACGTAGTTCGGGAAACTACGGGAAAAATGGCTCAACTAGGAGGGAGACTATCAAGTCCTACTGTTATCATGCCATGGATTCATCCTATGGTTGAGGTTTGAACAGGGAACTCCTAGATGTTGTCATGCATAGGTTTCAACCTAAAAGTCTATCATCAAATCCTCATCAGAAGAAATGAGAGTCCTAAGGGATCATGTCAATGATACACAGAAACAGACAAAAACATCAGCTTTAACGGTAAAATGCATGCAATGCAAGTGAGGGAGGAAATGTGTGTGGGGCTTCAGCCTCCACAAGCTCATCTCAACCTCAAGCCAGTCATGAAATAACAGTAATCATACTGAAAATAATCAACATGCTATCAAGCAATAAACAGATAAAAGGAATGAAGTGCCATCAGGCAAACAGACACACATGCTTGGGAAAGAAAGAATCTACTCTCTAATCCTAACCCTAATCACAGAATCTAAACAAATCTAAGCAAACTCTCAAGCAAAACTCTAAACAAGAGAAATCAATCCCAGTCTTCAAGCTTCAGGACAAGCTTACCAAAGAAAGGGAGCTAAGCAATCAGACTCATAGTGTCTTCCTCAGGAAAGCACTAAGAGGTGTATACTCAGGAGTCATACCCTATGTGGCTCAACCACTGTGATCAGTTTACATTCCTCCTCAGGAGAAATTAAACTCACAAGCAGGCTCCAACATCACTGGATATTTGAGAAATCCTATCTGAACTAGTGGAACTAAATGAATAGACTCATAGGACCTTCCTCAGGAAAGTACTAGGAGGCTTCCACTTAGGAATTGTATCCTATGTGGCTCAACAACTGTGATCAGTTTACATTCCTCCTCAGGAGAAATTAAACTCACAAGTTGGCTCCAACATCATTGGATACTTAAGAAATCCTAGATAAACTAAGGGAACTAAGTGAATAGACCCATAGGACCTTCCTCAGGAAAGTACTATGAGGCTTCCACTTAGGAGTTGTATCCCATGTGGCTCAACAACATGTGATCAGTTTACATTCCTCCTCAGGAGAAATTAAACTCACAAGTTGGCTCCAACATCATTGGATACTTAAGAAAGAGGTGAGAAGAAAGTGGGAAAGTCATCCATAGTGCCTTCCTCAGGAAAGTACCATGAACTTCCTTCAAACTTCAGGCTCTCAAACCTCACAGACTGGGGACAAGACAAGCTCTGGGTCTGGGTCTATGAATCTTGATCTACAATCTTCTCTTCATCATGCTCTCCATCAAGATCTTCAAGGCAACACAAGCCCCACAACAAATTCCTCAGAATGAACCTCAAAGATGAACAGACAACCCACTGAACACACCAAATCATCAGGCAACTTCAGAAAATACCTAAAAATACTAAACTAATGGGGAAAAATCTAACAATTATTCATAAGGGTCCTCAACACCTACTCATAACATCTACAAAGGTCTCTACCTAAAAATCAAGATAAAACTCAATCAAAGAAAGTGAATCATCACCTAAACACATTCTAAACCCTAATCAGGATACCCTACATCTACCCTAATTAAACTAATCAAAATTTAATTCTAAAAATCTAGAAAAAATCCTATGGGGAACTATGATTCATCATCTAATTGCACAAAAAAGAATGGATAAAAAAGATTAAAGGAAAGTACTAAAACAATTCCTACAAAATCAAATACCAAATTAAGACTATTAAAAAGCTATTTATTTGGAAAATCTATTGAAAATATTAAACCTAAAAATAAAATCTCATTTTTATTTTTATAATTTTCTACACATTTTAATCTAATCATAGAAAAAATAAGAAGCCAAAAATCATTTTTTATCAATTTTTAATGATTTAAACAAAACAGAAAAAATAAAGGAAGAAAATAAAATAATTAAAATGAATTAAGGGAGGGGGGGGTGCAACAAGAAATATGCGCCAGTTAAAATGAATTGGGCCAAATAAGGGGGGTGCGAAGAGGAAATAAGCCCAGAACCGGTCTTAAGTGAAACGACCGTGTTTCACTCATTTGGATTTTCCCTCTCATTCTCAGCTTAAATCATCACCGTTGGATCTAACGAATTAGTCAAAACTTGGAGCGAATCCTAGGGCGCTCCTTCATCGTCCCAAATGGGACCTAGGGTTTTCAGACCCCTCCATTCATGCACTCAAATTCGAGCTCTCCTATCTCTCTCCACACGCCACGGTTTCACTCGATTCCAAAACGAAAATTGATCTACTAAATGCCTAGAATAAAATGGTACGATCAGTTTTTCCTAACTCGTTCTCAATAATTCCAACAGAATGCTTTAACATATTGGTACCACCATGCTAACCTGATATCAATCCTCACCAAACTTCAGCCTAATAGTCTACAGATACTCTACATGTTATCCTGGTGATTCTAACCTGATTCTTGCTACCTAAAACTCATTAAACAACCAATTATGGAAGATTAAAGATTTATGCACCTGCCATGGAACTCAGTGAATCGTGCCCTAACTTTCAGTACTTGGTCATCTACCCTAATACAATCATTCTATACCTATAAAACCAACTAAAACTCAATAATTAAGATGGAAGAAAGTGAAGAAAGAACCTGTCAAGAAGTTAATGGTGAGGCTCGAGGGGATGCTTGCAGTCCTTGTAATTGCTCCAAGATGGTCCTACAATGGTCCTCAACCTTCTGTTTGCACTTGTTGTGAAGGTGATGGCTGGTAGGTGAAGAAAACTCAAGTTGCTTCAACTTGAAGAAACTTCTCCAATGGCTATGTATCTCTCTCTCTCCTCTGACTTGGCTCAAGTTTCACCAACCTTAGACTCTCCACAATGCACTCTTTTTATAACAATTGATGGATGCTTCTAGATTCATCTAGAATGATCTAGAAAAGTCATGAACTTCTCCTTGAATGAGAAGTTGAAAATATCATTTCCCTTGCTTCAAGTCTTCAATTCTATCTTAAATTCTCCTTACATGAGTTATTGAGTGATAAGGAATGCAAATCAACCTTTAGTTTCACTTGTGTAGGGTTTTTCAATGTTACCTTCTTTTGCAAGCAACAAATTTCCAAAGGAACCTCATTTTTTAAGCCTCAAATGAAAAATCTATTTAAACCAAAGTTCTTAAAATGGTTTTTCCAATCAAAATGATATATTGGATGACCTATTTTGGATTTGTGGATCTTCCAAATCACTTTTCAATTTCAACTTTTCAAAGTTATAAGCCATTTTTAGTTCATTTTTGACCAATCATGGAATTTCATGCTATGAGCTTTTCCAACCATTTGTGACCTTCTTTATAGACTTAAAATCACATTTTGAGCAACTTTCATGTTTTGAGTTTTTCCATTTGAGGCTTGGAAATAGGAGTTTTAGGCATTGGATAAAATGACCTATAACTGACAAATGACCAAAATACCCCTGTCTTGTTCAAACCATAAGTTGAGTTCCACAAATCCTATCAAGGACTTCTACCACTCAAATTAAAGCTAAGAAGATCCTCTTCAACATTCATGTTGACCAAGAAACCATAGGAATCATCCTACTAGGGCAAAAGTTGTCTGCAAGTTGGGTTACTTTCAAGGACCCAGATTCACACACCTCTGCTGACCTGTAATTTGTCAAAACCATAACTTGAGCTCTGTAACTCCTATCAAGGACTTCCACCACTCAAATTAAAGCTTAGAACAAGCTCTACAACATTCATGTTGTGGGGAAGATGAGATATCAATCACATCTAGAGCTAAAACTGCCTGGAAGATAGGGATCAAATTAGGGTTTTTTCACTGACAATCCTTGGAAACCCTAACTCAAAACTTCTCAAACTCCTCAATCATGATGAGTTGGTCTAGGAATCATCTTTGTAACATCTCTATACATCATTCCATGATCTCATGGCCCTTGGATTAAGTCTCAACCTTCTCCAAGTTTTCAGTTATCCTAGGGTTGACCCAGTCAAAACCCTAATTCTACCATTCATGGTTGAATCTTCAGAATTCTTGCATAATGACTTCTCTGGGCTTCATGATGGCTATCAAGACATCTCATAGGCTTTCTCAAAACATCAAGTTCATTCTCAAAGTCTCAGAATCATCTGAGGAGCTCCCACAACTCTCAAACTGTGAAGCACACAACCATGGTTTCAAACCACTTCTCTGGGGATCTCTTGAACTTTCTGATGAAGGTATCCACTTTCAAACATTCAATGAACAAATAAATGTTGGTCAAATTTTGGGGTGCAACACTTTGCAGGTCATTCAAGAAAGCTCTGAAGAATTTTCTTCTGAAGAAGAAGATGAGTTATCCATGTTGTCCAGAAGGATTAACAAACTCTGGAAGCACAAGGGAAAGAAGTTCAACAACTTCAGAAGATCTGACAACAGAAAGGAATCTTCTAGTCACAGAAGATCTGCCAAGAAAGAAGTTGTGTGCTATGAGTGCAAAGAACCTGGGCACTACAAGAATGACTGCCCCAAACTTCTGAAAGAAAAACCTAAGAAGAAGTTTAACAAAAAGAAGAAGGTTCTGATGGCAACATGGGATGACTCAGATGAGTGTGAATCATCCTCTGAATCAGAAGAAGAATGTGCAAACGTTGCACTGATGGCCAGGACAGAGGATCAAGAGGAAGGTACCTCAGGATATGAATCAGAATCTGAATCTGATGATGATGCAGAAGAGGTAATGGCTAAACTTACCAAAGAAGAACTCATTAAAGTTTTAACAGAAGTTCTTAAAAGTTATAACAACATCAAACTCAAATACAAGAAGCTGAAAAGCAATCTTGAATCTGAGATTGATCTTCTGAAAACAGAACTTGTTGAGCAAAAGGAAATAAATTTGAAAATCAAAAATGACTTTGAAAGAACTCAACAAGAATCTGAATCTGAGACTAAGTCATGTGAAAATATTTTAGAAAAATATGACTCCAGTTTTCAGAGATTTCTCACTAAGAGCATAGACAGAAGCAAGATGGCTTCCATAATCTATGGTGTTAGTGGAAACAACATAAGAGGCATTGGATATGAGTCTTCATCTGGAAGCAATCCAAAACCTGTTGACAAACTTTTCATCAGGAAGACACCTCTGTATTCTCATTTCAAATTTGTCCACTTGAATGACATTAAACACACAAGCTCTGAGAAGAGTACTTATGTGTTTAAACCTAAGGCAAGTCAGAATAAACATTATGTTGTAAAACAGAAGTTTAGACAAACCTGCAAACCAACTAACCCCAAAGGACCCAAGAAGATCTGGGTACCTAAAAACAAAATAATTCCTGTTGCAGATGTTCTTAGCAGCAAGGTCAGGACACCAATCATGGTACCTGGACTCTGGATGCTCACGACACATGACAGGAGAAAAGTCTATGTTCCAAAGCCTGGAACTTAGATCTGGAGGTGACGTGAAGTTTGGAGGAAACCAGAAGGGCAAGATCATTGGATCTGGCACTATTGGAAATGGTAAACTTCCCTCTATTACTAATGTTTTACTTGTTGAAGGGTTAAAGCATAACTTATTGTCCATAAGTCAATTAAGTGACAATGGTTATGATATAACTTTTAATCAAAAATGTTGTAAAGCTATTAGTCAGAAGGATGGCTCTATCCTATTTAGTGGTAAGAGGAAAAACAACATTTATAAAATAAATCTTTCAGAACTTAAAGTTCAAAATGTTAAATGCCTCTTGTCTGTTAATGAAGAGCAATGGGTCTGGCACAGAAGATTGGGCCATATTAATATGAGACGTATATCTCAGATTAATAAACTTAATCTTGTCAGAGGACTCCCTAATATGAAGTTCACTTCAGATGCTCTTTGTGAAGCATGCCAGAAAGGGAAGTTTTCAAAAACATCTTTCAAATCAAAAAATGTTGTTTCTACCTCTAAACCATTAGAACTACTTCATATTGATCTGTTTGGACCAGTGAAAACTGCATCCATCAGAGGCAAGAAGTATGGATTGGTCATTGTTGATGACTTTAGCAGATGGACATGGGTAAAGTTCTTGAAACACAAGGATGAGTCACATTCTGTGTTCTTTGACTTCTGCAAGCAAGTCCAGAATGAAAAGAATTTCAAAATTATAAAAGTCAGAAGTGATCATGGTGGTGAATTTGAAAATAAATATTTTGAAAAATATTTTTCTGAAAATGGCATTGCTCATGATTTTTCCTGTCCTAGAACTCCACAACAGAATGGGGTTGTAGAGAGGAAAAACAGAACCTTGCAAGAAATGGTCAGAACCATGATCAATGAGACAAATCTGGCAAAACATTTTTGGGCAGAAGCAATCAATATAGCATGCTACATTCAGAACAGAGTGTCTGTTAGACCTCTTCTGAAAAAGACTCCTTATGAATTGTGGAAGAACAAAAAGCCCAACATTTCATATTCTCATCCTTTTGGATGTATTTGTTATATGTTAAACATTAAGGAAAATCTGAGCAAGTTTGATTCCAAAGCACAAAAGTGTTTCATGCTTGGGTATTCTGAACGCTCTAAAGGCTACAGAGTATACAACACTGAGACACAGATTGTGGAAGAATCCATTCATGTCAGATTTGATGATAAGCTTGGCTCTGAAAAGCCAAAGCAGGTTGATAACTCTGCAGATAGGGAAGTAGTCTTTATTGACTCTGAAGTTCCAGAAGCAGACAAACTTCAAGTGAAGGAATCAGAAGCAACTCCAAATGCTACTCCCTTAACTTCTCAGATGAATAATTTAAAAATTTCTGAAGAGTCAACTATCAGAGGATCATCATCCAGAATTAAAGCTTCTCATCCAGAGGATGTCATTATTGGAAAGAAGGATGATCCCATCAGAACAAGATCCTTTCTAAGATCTTCTGAAGCATCACTTTTTGGACTAGTGTCAGAAATTGAACCATCTTCTGTAGAAGAAGCTATGCAAGACAATGATTGGATTATTGCCATGCAAGAAGAGCTAAACCAATTCAGCATAAATGATGTATGGGATCTAGTTCAAAGACCTCAAGGATTCAATATTATTGGTACAAAATGGGTCTTCAGAAATAAGCTAAATGAGAAAGGAGAAGTTGAGAGGAATAAGGCAAGGCTGGTTGCTCAAGGATACAGTCAGCAAGAAGGTATTGATTACACTGAGACATATGCTCCAGTGGCAAGGTTAGAATCTATACGCCTTCTTATTTCTTTTGCTGCACAGAATAACATCACTCTGTATCAGATGGATGTGAAAAGTGCCTTTCTTAATGGTATTATAGAAGAAGAAGTTTATGTCCACCAACCTCCTGGTTTTGAAAATGAAAAATTTCCAGATCATGTTTTCAAATTAAAGAAATCTCTATATGGATTAAAACAAGCTCCCAGAGCTTGGTATGAGAGATTGAGTAATTTTCTTCTGGAGAAGAATTTCATCAGAGGCAAAGTGGATACAACTTTATTCTGTAAAACTATAAAGAAAGATCTTCTAATTTGCCAAATTTATGTAGATGATATTATTTTTGGATCAACAAATATTATGCTTGGAAAGGAGTTTGCTACATGTATGCAGGCAGAATTTGAAATGAGCATGATGGGAGAACTCAGATTCTTTTTAGGAATCCAAGTTAATCAAACTCCAGAGTGCACCTACATACATCAGACAAAGTATGTTAAAGAACTTCTGAAGAAATTCAACATGTCTGACAGCAAGCTGGCAAAGACTCCAATGCATCCTACTAGCTCACTTGGCAAAGAAGAGGTAAGTAAGAAAGTAGACCAGAAGCTCTACAGAGGTATGATTGGCTCTCTTCTTTATCTCACTGCTTCTAGACCTGACATATTATTCAGTGTTTGTCTGTGTGCTAGATTCCAATCAGATCCTAGAGAATCACACTTGACAGCTGTCAAGAGGATTCTAAGGTATCTGAAAGGTACTTCTAATGTGGGTTTGTGTTACAGAAAATCTGATGATTTCAAATTAGTTGGATTCTGTGATGCTGACTATGTTGGAGACAGAGTGGAAAGAAAAAGTACTTCTGGAAGTTGTCAATTTCTAGGAAGAAATCTAATCTCCTGGTACAGCAAGAAGCAACCCACAATTGCACTTTCAACCACAGAGGCTGAATACATTGCTGCTGTTGGATGTAGCACGCAGATGCTCTGGATGAAAATTCAACTAGAAGATTATCAAATTTTTGAGAGTAACATTTCTATCTTTTGTGATAATACTTCTGCTATATGTTTGTCCAAGAATCCCATTTTACATTCTAAGGCAAAACATATAGAAATTAAGCATCATTTCATCAGAGACTATGTTCAGAAGGGAATCATAAATTTAGCCTTTGTTGATACAGATCATCAATGGGCAGATATTTTTACAAAACCCCTTGTTGAAGATAGATTCAATTTTATTCTGAAAAATATTGGTATGGATTTTTGTCCAGAATGATATTTATCAGAAGCAAATTGTTACAGATGCAAAAATGCTTAATTCATCTGAAGTATTTCTTCTGCTTATTTATTCTATTCTGATTAATATTTCTGATGTGAAACTCTGAACTAATCATCTTTAGAAGATCTGAACGTTGGCTAACGTTTCATTTCTTGAGAGATTTCAGAACAGCATGCAAGCAAACACGTGTCACACAAAATCTGAAGAGGTGGCGTGTACATAACTGAAGAGACGTTTGAGGTGAAATTTGAATAGTAAATATCTTGGTTTTCCCCCCCAAATTGTCAGAAGCATTTATTATTTGAAATGATTTTATTCTCTTCATTTAATGCTTGCTAAAACGTGTGTTTTCTGACCTTTGATGTGCCTGAGTGTTTAGTATAAATACTTGTTGTGTATTCACTTTCACACTTTTCACTCTCAGAATTTACATGCGTTTTCATCTCTTGTTCTCTCTACATAAAAACTCAAAACCTAAGTGTTTGAAAAAGCATTCTTCAATGGCGTCTTCTTCATCAACAACTGCTCAGTTTCAATCTACAATGGCTGCTGTGACTTCAGATAACTTAGGTGCTGCTCCATATTCTCCTCCCAAGAGAACTCTTCTCACACCTATTGATAAACTAGAAGTGTTGTGTGAATCTATGGTTGAATTTGACTCTTTGGCTGACAATGGATTTGATTTTCGCTCCATTGCTAGAGCTCAAGGTTGGGTGAAATACTTTGATAGGTTGTTTGGACCAGTTTACCCTCTACTTGTGAAGGAATTCTGGATTCATGCATCTGTGTATCCCAAGTTTATTTTATCATCTGTGTTGGGAAAGGAGATTATCATCACAGAGGATCTGATAAGAAGATTGATTGGTTATGAAGAAACAGATGGTGTTTCACACTTGCCAGTTGGGTGTGTGGATATGGAAGAAGTTTATGAGGAAGTTATGACTGCTGGACAAGCCTCTAACAGATTCAAAGATCTGAAGCCTGATTACAAGATCTGGGCCAAGATCTTCATGGGATGCATACATCACAGGAAGTCAACAAATTCCCCAGATTATGTCAACAATGAACAGATCTATTTTATGTACTGCCTTAGTCAGAGCAACAAGGTAGATCTTCCTTACATTCTGTTCATGCATCTGTGGAATCACATCAATGCATCTAGAGAATCTGTAAAAGAAAAAGGCCAGAAGATCAGGACTTGGATCCCATTTGGAAGATTGATCTCAGATCTTCTCACTGAAAATGGTTTAGTGGCTGCTCTGTATGATGCTGGTGTTACAGAGGAATTAGAGTTCATTATGGGAAAGCCTCTGAACGCTAAAAGTCTTCTGAGACTTAAGATTGTAGATGAACTCACTACTGCTCCAAAGAGGCTGAATATGTCAGATTTGAATAAGAGGGTTCCAGTATCTGATTTTCCTCTATTCTTTGCTGAAGAACCTAGACATATAGTACTAATGTATATAGAGGAATGCAAAAAGGAAGGAGTACCTGTTCCAGCAAATGTATTTCAGCTTGTCAAACAACCACTCCCAAATGCAGGAGAAGAAGAAGAAGAAGTACCACTTCAGAGGAAAAGGTCTCAGCCTGCAGCAGAATCTGAACCTGTCCAGAAGAAGGCTAAGATTGCTGAGAAACCCAAGAATCTCTTAAAGAGAAAGGATTCTGAAGAAGCTGCCTCTGCATCTGCTAAGAGGATTAAACTCAAAGGTACCAAGCCTTCTGTTATTTCTAAAAATGTTGTTATTAATGATTCAACTATTAAGTCTGTTCCAAAACCACCTGTTACTCAAACAACTTCTGTTGCTGCCCCTAGTTCTATCTCACCTCAAAAACAAAACACTGCTTCTGTATCAAAAACACCTCAACCCAAAATACACATCAAACACTTCATTCCACGTCCACAACCAACAGAACCACAACCATCAGAACCACAACCATCAGAACCACAGCCATCAGAACTACAACAACCTTCTGATAAACAAAACTCTGATCAACCAAAAACTTCTGAACATCCAGAAAACCAAACCACAAAAGATCAACCAGAAAAAGACTCTGTCATACCACCATCCAACATTCCATCTTCTGAACCTGTTGCACCTGTTACTTCTGAACCCACAAAAGTAACTTCTGCTCCTATTTCATCTGAACCACCTTCTCAACAATCTGATATTCCTTCAGAACCTTCTCATATCCCTGAGACAGAAGTTCTTGATATCACTCCATTAAAAACAGTGTTTCAAGTCTCTTCTACCTCTTGTACACCTACAACATCTTCCAACTCATCAGAATCAGAAATTCATCCAGATTTCCTAATTAATCCATCTGACAAATACCCTATACATGAACCTGAACCTGAATCAACCTTACCTGCTAAAACTCCCATTTCAGACCCTTTGCCTCCATCTGCACCATCATTTGAGATGATTGTTCCCACTTCTAATCCATCATCATCTGGTATATCTTGTGCCCAAGTGTCTTCTCTTTATCATAATTTATCTTATGGTTTCAAACTGAAAGATTTTTATGATAGAGTTGAACCTTCTGAACCCCTGAAACCTCTGAAACCAAAACTCAGACAGGCTCTTCCCTCTGTAATCATTTCATATATTCAATCTATGAACAATGAAGGATCCTTAGCAACAATATCTGCTACATCTGGTAAAGCTGTTGTTTCAGCTCTGCAACCTGCATCTGATAACACAGTTGCATCTGATAAACCATCAAACTCTGCTTTCATACCATACTCTAATGAATCCTTTGATGTTGTTTACCCACGCACAAGACCACAACCTAATCTGCTTAATGCTTTAAACAGATCCTTACCTCAAAAACCAGAAATTCCTTTCATTCCATATTATCCCCCTCCTCTGATTTCCATCCCAAAATCACTGATACCACCAACTCCCAAACCTAAACATATGACTCTGGAAACCTTGCTTAAACCACCACCCAGACTTAATATTGATCATTTATTTCAAACGTTTTTGCAAGAAATACAGATGTCTTTAGGCACTGTTCATAAGAGATGCTCTGAAACTATGGATGCAAATGAAACTGACATCATCTGGAAAGGATTTATCAATAGATTCAACATTGTAGCTTCTAATCTGAAGAACATCTGTTCTGATGATGCAAAGCTCAGAGCTGAAAGAACTCAATTCTGGATTGTCAATAAGACAGAACCTCTGCTTTGTTTGGATGCTCCTCCTCCTCCACCAGAACCAACTGCCAATGCACTGACTATGACTCTGGTAGAACCCTCTTCAGGATCTCCAGAACCTATGGCAATTGACTCTGTTCAGGCTGCAGAACCTCCATCTTCTTCATCAGAGATAAAGACAGAACATCCAGATTTTGGAGACAAGATTGCTGCTCTGGAGGCTGGTCAATCTGAAATAAAATCTTGGATGGCGAAGCAAGACAAGAAATCTGAGGACATGACAGAGTGGATGTCAAAACAAGATGAGAAGAATGAGACAATGACTAAGTGGATGTCAAAGCAAGAGCAATCTTCATCTGAGATCACAGACCTATTGAAGATGCTTTTGTCAAAACACTCTTAGATTTTCTTTTTCATTCTACTGTTTGTGCATCTGTTGTTTTGCATCTGAATTTTATTGTTATATCTTCTGATATTTACCAATGTACTCTTGCTCTGTTTTGTTAAATGAATCAGTTTGTTTTTCTCCATTGAATTCTCTATTTATTGTTCCTTTTATTTGTCTTTATTAAAAGTTTTTACTTTTTGCTTATGACAAAAAAGGGGGAGAAAATAAAGATCTGAACTGTTTAATATAACTTCACTAGAATGAATCTTCAGACATATCTACTCTTTCTAATATCTAAATTGACTATTTCAGAACATTTGATAAGAACACTCTATAAAAGAATCTCTGAGACTCTCAGATCATTTTTTTTATCAAACTCTGAATCTCATATCTGCAAGATATTCTGACCCTTAATTATTACAAAGACAAACAAGATCTGATTCTGAAGATTACTCAAGATAAAAAGGGAAGTTTCTATTCCTTTTTCATATTTAACTCAGGGGGAGATTCATCATCTCAGGGGGAGTTATAATTCTTTATGTTCAGTTAAATAAAATTTCTGATACTTTTTGTCATCATCAAAAAGGGGGAGATTGTTAGAACACAGATTGGTTCTTAATAATAACTCTTTGTTTTGATGATAACTGTTAGGAAATTTATATTTAAGAATTATATACTCTAAAATTTGTTTGAGAGTTTTACTGCAGATTGAAATAATATTAACTCTCTAGAAGCAAATCTGTTTTGAATACAAGAAGTTATTCTGACTCTGAAGCGCCAGATGCACCCTACAGAAGAATCTGATTGCTCCTTACAGAAGATCCTGAGCGTAGTCTCCAGAAGGATCTGAAGCAAGAAGCTCCAGAACATTCTGAGTAAAAAGCATCTGAAGATATCAGAAGCATCTGAAGCTGAAGCATCTGAAGCATAGAAGAATATTGATTGAAGAGTTTCTCAAAGCATTAGTCTACAGAAGTTTCTGAAAGTACCAACGCTGCCAAGTACTGAAGTTCTGTGTCAAAAATGCTCTGATGATCAACACGCTGAAAGCACACCTGCTGCAGAAGACTCTGATACAGCATAGTTCTGATTCTCATTAGAAGACTCTGATCCATTCAGACTCTGAAGAACTTGCTGAAAACTGAAGAAGTAATTTTCAAGAATATATCCGTTGGAGCTATTCAACGTCTCTTTCCTTATTTGTGCTAGACACACTTACACAGACAAAAAGGATTTTGTTGTGCCATCTACTTCTAGGAAAGGTCACTTGATGTGAAGACAAAAAGGCTCAGACCTTTTTGGGACTCTCTTTTCAACGCTCAGCTTGCATGGATCAGCTGCCTATAAAAGGAGAACTTCACCACATTCTTCAGTTACACACTTTGCTGAAAAGAAATCAATATACTCTAAAGCTCTCATTTATTCTTATTCTTCATAAAATCTCATTGTACTTAAACTTAAGAGAAAAATCACTGTTGTGATAAAAGCTTTTTAGAAGCATTAAAACTCTTGTATTTAATTTACATTAATTGTAAAGGATATTCCTTAAGAGGATTCAGTTGGAATTAGTAGCTCTTGAGAAGACTAAGAACTGTTGTTCTTAGGTGATACTATTGTAATCAGTTTGATTTAATAGTGGATTAAGTCCTTGTTGAGAAAGGCAAATCACTCTAGGAAGGGTGGACTGGAGTAGTTGTTTAAACGAACCAGGATAAAAATAATTGTGTGATTATTTTCAAGTCTTAATTTTTCATACTTATTCAACCCCCCTTCTAAGTATTATCTCACCTTCAACTTCTTGGTTTGTGCTTCTTTGGATAGCACCTTTCTTTCTTGATGATTGATGGTAATTGGTTGTAGGAGTTTGCTTCTCCCATTTCATCTCATCTATTGTTGACTTGTTCTAGTTGACTTGTGTTTGTCTTGTTGCATCTTTTCATATATGCATTTGTGTTTGCATTTAATATTTCATTTCATCTTCATTTAGTGATTGATTTGATTTGTGTTTACTTGTGCTTCTTGCCATGATCCCTTAGGATTCCTAGTCCCTCTGCTTAAGACGAGAGTAGGAGAGACATTAGGCTTTCAATCCTTTGCATGGTAACATTAGGTAGTTCCCTTTTTAATCCCAACTTTAGGATCATCTTGCATGATAAAATTAGGGTTAATCAGTTCCCCTTAGAGTCTTGTGTCTTCTCTTCTCATCTCATAACTTTCTTAAGACACTTAATAAAGGTTAATGATTGTTGTACGCTACGAGCCTTAAATATATAAGGAATAATGAGTGGGGGCCTCCTCTCACATTGTCTAGAGTGTTTAGCGTATGCCCTTTGGGATATATGCGACACATTCGCTCTTATGTCATAGACTTTAGTGCAACATGAGTTACAAACTAACTCAATTCACTTCTCTTAAAAAACACAAACAGAATTCAAACCTTTTCATCTTTCGGGATTGTTTCAAACCTAATTTTCAAAAAGAGTATGTTACATTTTCGTTCTATCGCAAACAGGCATCATCCCTAACTGCTGTAATTGAAATGTAACATTACTTATAAAAAACACCAACCAGTGGTCTAGTTTTCCCGAACTACGTTTACTCTGATTTCTCATACCAGATGAGGATACGTAGGCACAAAACGGCAATGTCTTGGCGAGCAACTTTCCCCCCATCACCCGTAGTTTCCCGAACTACGTTGACTCTGACTTTCCCATTGCACAAGGGAATACGTAGGCATAGGGCAGCAATGTCCTATCGAGTCTTTTCTTTCCTTTCACCCCTGTATAGCAGTAGCTTTTATATAGTTTTCACCAATAGATTAGACAACAAGCATGGATCCCGTTGAGTACAATAGACGTAAGGGGTGCTCATACCTTCCCCTTGCGTAGCCGACTCCCGAACCCAAGATTTGGTTACGATGACCTTGTTTTTCCCTTTCTCTTAGGTTTTCTTCGATCGTTTCCTTTCCCTCTCTTTGGAATAAATAACGTTCATTGGCGACTCTTCTATCCAGTTTGTCGGCTTCCTTTTTCGCAGTTACGACAGCTCGCGACTCTGCTGGGGACATTTCCCATCCCCTATACGAGTCAATCCTAGCATTTGTGTGTTTTGTTTGTGGGTGTGTATATTTGTGTGCATATGTGTTGTATCTCTACATTGTTGCATTTGCATTTTATTTTCCTCGTTTTATTATTTGTTGCTATTGTGTTGTTGGGTGGGTGTTCCATTGAGAGATAAGCCCAATACCCAGGCTTGAGTACATACCTAACATTAGTGTCGAAAGTAGTGAGGGCTTGCATGTTTGGCATGCAATAGCTCTCATGAAATTCGCGTTCAAACGAGATTTTATTTGACGACATCCTGTCCAGTCCATTTCAGACAGTTGATAGGATGTTGGATCTGAAAATTGTCGACTCTGGAGACCGATCATTTGGAAGTCAGTTAAGTGAGGCCTCCTCGTTTGACCATGATGCCAAACCAGAAATGGTGGACGTATCATCGTTTCTCAAGATTCTGTGACATTGACGACCGCATAGGATGCCGAACCTTATCAGAGATTAGGTCCATACCTGTGAGTGGGAGGGTTATGCAGGAAACTTGACCTTCAACCAACCCGGTATTCTGGCGTTTTCTTCAGAGCGGACCCCTGAATTTATTCAGTCAATAGTGTAGCAGTTATTCAGAGCTTTGTGGAGGTTTGGATCCCTTGTCTATTGCATTAGCATTTTTGCATTGCATTTGCATAAGCATCTCTGCATCATTTTGCATATCATTCTTCAGCAGGCCAGAACTCTCACCCTGCCTTTGTCTTTGATCAACCAGTTGATTCCCAGTGCTCGTTCTGAACAAGTGGTGATTGTTGGAAAACGACCAAGTGGTTGAAGCAGAATCAAGCAGTGTTAAGAAGTAAAGTCAAGTTGGGAGTTGTTGGTAGATATGTCAGGAAACGACCTCTAGAATGTTGATACCCACCAGGTTTTACCGTGATGACCAACCCTCTGCATGGTTCTCTGCCCGATGAAGACCCTCCGCAAGTGAACAACCTTACTCAAGCTCAGTCTGTGCAACTTTCATGTCAACCTCTCAGTTGTTTGAGCTCAAAGATTTCAAGAGTCATCTCCAAAAGCCAGTGGTCCAGACAGGCAGACGTCCTCAACATGGGCAGTCCTTGGGCATCTTTTATCATTTTGCGTTTGTAGTTTCTTTCCTGTTAGTTGCTATTTGCTTTTAGACATTGTTGTTTTCAATGGTAATGTTAATGAAGTGATTATGCATTTTCTAAATTAATCATGTCGCATTCGCTCATTTTTCTTATTTATCACAAAGCACATACACATACACCTCTTATCCACTCCACTTTATCACTATTGTTTAGCAAAGATTGGAGGGAGGATGACGAAAACTGAATACTCATAATTGATGATCGTATGCTTTCGGATAAAATCCCGCTGATGACGTACAGGCATTGTTTCAAATCCCCTAAACACCGGAGAGATAAGGAGTTAGTCCCTAGTTAACCACTTCAAGCCTAGAAGTAGGAGTTTCTTTCAGACTCTCAAACCCTCACATCTTAACCTGGGGCAGGGTAGTTGTTAGTTAATTTGACCAAGCGTTCAAATTTTATAGAGGAGTGTTCCCATTCGAGGACCAATCATATCTTATCCCTCTCAAGAGGTCATCCCTCATCAACCACAATGGTTAAGACTCACCAATCAGGAGTGAGACAGTCACAACCCTTTTCAGAGAAATCAAGACAGTCAGTGTCACACGACTTTTTTCAAAAAAAAAAACAAAGAAGAAAAAAGCCCGCTAAGTTAAAAAAGAAAAGCTGGAAAGCAAAAACTTAGGCAAAATTGGGGCATCCTGCTGGACTTCAAAATAAAAGAATCAGCCCAGGCAAAAATTAGGGAATAAAAGATTAAAAAGAAAGGATCTCAGAAGAAAAATCCTCAAACATTAACAAAGTCATGTGACTACAGACACAAAAGACAAGAGGGGTAATTGTCACTCTGAAAGCCTTGTGGGTTCCTTAAACATCACTCCTACCATTCAACAAACCTTTTGAAGATGAGCGCTTGTGCCAAGTTAACTGAATGTAGGATTGGAGATCATCACGGAGAATGGGTGGGTACAAATCATACTTTGAGCCTAATATCCTTTGTTTCAATAATCATGAACCAGACCATGTTACAACCCTTGAAAGACCTAATTGAGGCAGGGTTTATTCTGAAAGCATACTATCGCAAGGTTGCATAAACTGACTCCTCACATATTTGCTACTCATCAGCATCGGTGTCATTATCCTTGCTATATCTTTCACAACAATCAAGTTAGCACAACGTTTGGACTAAATGGTCCATTCGTCTCACTGTCACGACACTTAATAAATGACATTTCTTTCAAAATCTGCATGAGCATCGCATTAAAATTACCATTCGTGAACAAACAATTTTAATTGCAGATCAGTAGTCGACATGGAAGAAATTCCAACAAGGAGCAATCAAACAGGACTAGATCATTCAGCAGTCTGGATCTGGGGCATTGGCATATAAAGAGTTTGGAATCAGTCAGTTTGAGACAAATCCCTAAGCATCGGTTGATTATGGGGCAAATCATTCAAGAAGCGGTTAATCAGAAGTGAATCATCTCGAGACTACCAATCAGGGGCAGGTCACCTAGAGATTCTGTTGATTGAGGGAACATCCTCTATTATTCAGTCAGGACAAGTTAAGTCGCTTCAACATGGGCACGCTACTTCAAGAGTACATTGAAGCCAACCACTACGAGAGTTGGCCAATTAAGGATGAATCCTTTCATGCTACAAATTCTAGGGCAAGATATCTTGAGGTCGTCTCATGGCAAGCTACTTTCTTTTCAGGGTGAACTTTCCCAAAGATCAGACAGGGGAAGTTTGAACTACATTGGGGCAAGCCATTCGAGCAAGTTCATTTTCGTCAGCAAGAGTTGAGTGTCGGGGAATCATGTTGTCACCCTATCAATAACCTGAACCTTCTAAGAAGGCCTTCCTGTCATTGGAACTTCATTCAACAACCTGAACCTGTTACCTGTCAGAACCTTGTAACCTAAAAAACATTTCCAAAGCCCAGTTCTCGTCTAGAAAACCATCAAACCAGTTCTCACCTGGTCAACCCTTCATAAAACACCAGTACCCGTCTGGTACACGTCAGCTTTTAAACCAGTTCCCGTCTGGTCACCATTTCAAAGTCTGGTTCTCGTCTGGCAAATCACAAAATCAGTTCCCGTCTGATACAAAATCATAAAGTTAGTTCTCGTCTGACAATTCAACCTTTCTTCATCAGTTCTCGCCTGGAGGTCTACCCTTTGAATACCAGTTCTCGTCAGGTAATTCCCCTTTAAAATCCAATTTCATTGGTAACCAAAAATAAATCCATAAAAATCAAATCACCATAAGCCTGGTTCTATCCCTAAACCAAAAGCCTAACCATGTTCCCAGTGGCTCACATGTTATCACATTCCCCGACACGAGGCTCGATTGACTCACTTCTCTATAGTAGAGATTTTGTATCCCCACAGGTGATGATGTCAGATTAGAAATATCTCCCCAGCATGTTGAGATTGTGGTTATCCCCAGCAGGTTAAGATTGTGGTTATCCCTAGTAGGTTGAGATTGTGATGTACGCCTATCTCCAGCAAATTTGGGACTATTCCCCTAGCAGTGGGACAAGTTCAGTGTTATTCCCCACATAGTCTATGTCATTGATTAAATACCCAATCAGAGGCTGATGTTGATTCCCTCGATGAGTATTTCCCAGTGAAGCTGTTATCCGCAGCAAAATCCAGTGGTTATTGGTATTCTCCAGAGCGAAATTTTGGGGATAATTTCCCAATGTTATTTTCTCTCAATTCCCAGCAGAGCGGAATTTTTCCTCGGTAGAGCAATATTTTGGGATAACTTCACAATATCTTAGTCCCTAGTGGATCAATCCTTAGTAGAGTGGATTTATTCTCGGCAAGGTGGAGTTATCCTCGAGAGAGTGTTATCCCGGGAGGCCATTCAGGGCATTTTCCTCAGTAGAATCCAATGGTTATTGGTATTCCCCCCAGAATGAGTTTTTGGGATAATCTTCCCAGTAAATCTTATTTCTTAATCCCTAGCAGATCTGATTTAATCTCCAGTAGGGTGGAATCCCTGGCAGAGTGGAGTCATTCCCCAGCAGTGGTTTTGTTTCCCAGAAGATTTTTATTCTAGAAGGCCGTTCAGGGCGTTTTCCTCAGCAGAGTTGGTCTAATCCCCAGTAGAGTGGATTTGTTCTTAGAGGAGAGTAGTGTTATCCCCAGGAGATATCTTTTCCAAGAGGCCATCCAGGGCTTATTTTCCCCAGCATAAGTCCAATCGTACTTGGCACACCCAGTCATCCCCAGCGGGGTTGGCTTCGTCTCTTCAGCATTTATTTTGCTGGAGTGGTTCCTTTGCATTTTTATTATGCATAGCATCCTCCCAAACGCGTAGCATTTCCATTTTGTATGGAGCATTATGCCATATTCAAACATATGCATCCGAAGCATAGGTCAGGTTGTTACCTTTTGTGGCCATTTATTTCTCCAACAAATGATGGTGTATTTCATGAGCTTGTGTGGTATCCAGACCCCAGTAAAATCTTTGATGGATGTGTTCATCTTATCATTTTCTTCCCAACAGAGTTTATTTGGTTAAGTTCATTCTTCCCCAGCGATTTCTTCTTTCAGATTGTGAATCGACAAATTCTGTTACCGGCGGATGTTGAGCCTGCTTTGTTAGCAGATGTTTACCAACTTAGTATTGAGCCGACTTAGTTTCGTTTCCTGCTTTGTTTAGCAGATGTTTTTACCGATGGATATCGAGCCTGTTTGTTCAACAGATGCCTGATTAGTAATCAGATGTTCTTACCAACTTAGTGTCGAGTCGACTTAGTATCATTCCCTGCTTGTTAGCAAATGTTTTCTTACCGGTGGATGCCGAGCCTGCTTTGTTAGCAGATGCTTACCGACTTAATGTCGAGCCGACTTAGTGTCATTGCCTACTTTGTTTAGCAGATGTTTTTACCAATGGATATCGAGCCTGTTTGTTTAAAAGATGCCTGATTGTTAATCAGATGTTTCTTACCGGCGGATACCGAGCCTGTTTGTTTAATAGATGTTTCTACCGAGTGCATGTCGAAGCCTTCTAACATGTGGTTAGTAGTTGGTTCCTTACAATTTTCAGATACACTTCTCCTGATTCCACTTTGGTGGACATTTCTACAGTTTATTACTCCTGCGGTTGGCAAATTTCTTAGTTCTTTTGTATTCAATCACCTTTTACCTTGAACGTTTGAAAGTGGTTGCTTTTCATCTCTGCAGGTCCAAGTCGTTTGAATAGGGGCAGATGTTTCACCCGAAAATTTGACCAACCTTTTCTTTCTAACTTGGCTTATGTTTCTTTTCATTTAGCATTTGCATAGCATTGGTCCTAAACAAGGGATCAAGAGGTGTTGTTTTGCCATTCAAGAGAGAAGACTTCTTGCTCAAGTTCAATCAACGGTTTAATGTGCATCTTTAGGGGTCTTAATGGAGTCTGTATGGTCATTCAAATCATCTTCAAGAGTCTCAGTCAATGGATGAGAGTTTAGGGTTTCATCTGGTCAACCAAAGACAACTGTGGACTTGAGAAGACTCAAGACTTGGTTCTAGGTCATGAAAGCCATGGGAAGTCATCATGAAGCATCTATAATGTCATGTTGAGATCAAACCAAGAAGATTCCAGAGTTCAGGGAGTTACTAAATTAGGGTTTTAGTTGATTTTAGTGTAAAATCCCCTCTTTTGAAACTTAACTTCAAGGACAATTTTCACTATGATACAAGTTCAATCTCATTTTGCCACAAACAGGAGACTTGTTAATCACATTTCAAGTTTTCTTTTGAGTACAATAACTCATCCATTGGGGTTTTACATCTCAAGTTATGGTGTCAACAAGTTAGTGTCATCAGATGAAGAGAACTTTGAGGTACACAAAGTTAACTCACTTCCAAGGCATTTTTCACATAGAACCAAGTTCTTTATCACTTTCAAGTGAACATGAAATTTGTTCCTCATTGTCTTAGATTTCCAAAAAGTCCTAGAAGTCTTCATTCTCATGTGTGGAGCTCAAGTTATGGTCTTCACAAGACAAGGGTAGTTTTGGAAATATCATTATAGGTCATTGACTTCAAGCATCACTTTCATCCATTTCAAGGCCTCAAATCCAATTTTGTGCCACATGAAAGTTGTGTCACTTTACCTTAAATTCATCATGAACTTAATTTCCATGATGTTTGATGATTTATGTGATCTTTTGAACCATGGTAAGCTTGAAAAGGTGATTTTTTGACATGTTATTGTGTTTCTTGCATTTTAAGTCATCAAATGCCTTTGATTTTGAATTTTTGAGACTACAACAATATCATTACATGGTCATGATACATTTTACCCAAATTGAACCAACATGGAATCACATTACAAGCCATTTTTAACATTTCCATACCATAAAAAGGTCGTGGCACAAAACATGGTACAAATGCATTTTCAATTCACTAAACCACCTCAATTCATTCCTACACCCCAATTATGTTCATTTGTTGACCATGAATGGAAAGGAAAATAGCAAAATCCACGGGTGCACATGGATGGAAGTTTTTGACCAAATTTTGAAATCACATGATTAAGCCATCATGGGCCTGCATGGGACCTCAAAACCCATTATATACAAGCCAAAATAGAAACCCTAATGCTGAGAGGAAGATTTTGCTGCAGCTGAGACCAGAAATCATTTTCTCATTCTCAAAATTTCAAGAATTCGAATCTCCCTTTTCTCAAGTGTTTTTGGCATTCTGAAGCTAGATTGATAGTTCTAGGAAGATAAGGAGGCATTTCGCAAGCTTTTCATCTCATCATTGTGCTTGAACAAAGGTCAACGGAACTACTCCGTTTGGTAAATTTCCTTGTTTCTTCCTCTCATAATACGCATTGTTTGAACTTGTTTTGGTTCCTCTGAAGTCCTCTATGGTTAGAGGCAAGTTTTGGTTGCTTTGGGGCTCTGTTTGAATTGATTCCAGTTGGGATGAATTTATTTCATGTTGTGATTTAAGGATCTTACAGTTGTTTTTAGTCCGTTTTGAGGCCAGATTTGAGTTCAGTGTGTCTTTTTACGTGGGGTAGGGTCTTTGTTTTTGAACTACATGAAGGTTGGAGGTCTGAGCTCCGGTGTCCCCTCCGAGAGAAGACGACCGGAGCCCTAGCTCTGGTGCCTGAGGGAGACGTTGAGGTGGCTATGAGTACTTCTTGACCTTGTGAGGTGTCACGCGTATTGTGGTTTTGACCCTGCTTGCATGGGTTTTGACTTGGTGAAGTGGACTGCCCGTTTGATGAAACGGTGCGTATCAGGCAAGACTGAATTGAGTTTTAGTCTGGGCCTTGTGCAATTGATTTTCACGCCCCCTTGTTTGGCCCACAAGCGAGATACAAGGAAACTCAGTTCATTCTTGTTTTACTCTTGCACATCCCTTCTTTTGTTTAATACATTTTTATTTCTTTTTATTACTATTTCAATTTGATTGTTTTAAAAATAGTTTTACACATTCAAAAAATACCAAAAAGTATTTTTCTTACATTTCAATATGTTAGGATATTTTTCATCATTTTTATTTTATTTTTCAATTTTAATTAATATTTTTAATTGAATTCAAGATTTGATGTGTTTCTTGGTGCACACTTTGATTTAAGGTGGATCATTGACCCTCCATTATAAATCCCCTAGGACCAAAATTTCTCTCCCACTTAGGTGATGGATTGAGTTATTTTTTAGGGTTGATTTGAGGTGTTAATGATCATTGTTCATTTGTTTTACATTGCCTTTTGTGGACCCTCGACACACACTCGATAAGTGGAACACCTTGCCTTCTTGGATTTAATTGGTGGTGCTTTGAGTTGAATCTTGCCATGAAATTTTGCTTGATGTTTTGGTGTTTGATTCATCTTAACTTGGGTATTTTATTTGGAATTTATTGGAGTCTCCTTCTATTTTTGGTGAATATCTCAAGTTGAAGTTGATTTAATTTAAGGTTATGCATTCTATTTTGACCTAGTATTTGGGATATGATCATGAGTGATCCCTTGAGCACCTCTTAAGCCTTGTTAGCTCTTGTTAACATGTTCGAGGTGTTGCCTTGCATGTTTAGAGGTCATTTGAATGTGCATCTTGTGCCACAAGTTTCCATTTGATCTTGTCTTTCCACTTGTTTGAAGTGTGAGATGATTAGATGGACTTTGGTCCTCTAATTGAACTTGATCATGCTTGTCTTTGCTTGATATTTTGATCTTGAATCGAAGGTCTTCCATTTGTGATTCACTTCTGCCCCTAGTGGTTTACTTCTTGTTCATGATGATTTGGTGTTGTTGACTACATCTTGTTTGCATTTCTTTTCTTGAGTTTTGTGCAAGTGTTTGGTTGAGTTGATTATGTTGTGGTGGTTGTTCCATACTCTTTCCTCCCTCACTTCTTTGTTTGTGCTTCTTTGGATAGCACCTTTCTCTCTTGATGATTGATGGTAATTGGTTGCAGGAGTTTTCTTCTACCATTTCATCTCATCTCTTGTTGACTTGTTAAAGTTGACTTGTGTTTGTCTTGTTGCATCTTTTCATATATGCATTTGTGTTTGCATTTCATATTTAATTTCATCTTCATTTTGTGATTGATTTGATTTATGTTTACTTGTGCTTCTTACCATGATCCCTTAGGATTCCAAGTCCCTCTGCTTAAGACGGGAGTAGGAGAGACATTAGGCTTTCAATCCTTTGCATGGTAACATTAGGTAGTTCCCTTTTTAATCCCAACTTTAGGATCATCTTGCATGACAACATTAGGGTTAATCAGTTCCCCATAGAGTCTTGTGTCTTCTCTTCTCATCTTATAACTTTCTCAAGACACTTAATAAAGGTTAATGATTTTTGTACGCTACGAGCCTTAAGTACATAAGGAATGATGAGTGGGGGGCTTCCTCTCACATTGTCTAGAGTGTTTAGCGTATGCCCTTTGGGAGATATGCGACGCATTTGCTCTTATGTCATAGACTTTAGTGCAACATGAGTTACAAACTAACTCAATTCACTTCTCTTAAAAAACACAAACAAAATTCAAACCTTTTCATCTTTCGGGATTGTTTCAAACCTAATTTTCAAAAAGAGCATGTTACATTTTCGTTCTATCGCAAACAGGCATCGTCCCTAACTGCTGAAATTGAAACGTAACATTACTTATAAAAAACACCAACCAGTGGTCTAGTTTTCCCAAACTACGTTTGCTCTGATTTCTCATACCAGATGAGGATACGTAGGCACAAGACGGCGATGTCTTGGCGAGCAACCTTCCCCCCATCACCCGTAGTTTCCCAAACTACGTTGACTATGACTTTCCCATTGCACAAGGGAATATGTAGGCATAGGGCGGCGATGTTTTATCGAGTCTGTTATTTCCTTTCACTCCTGTCTAGCAGTAGCTTTTATATAGTTTTCACCCATAGATTAGACAACATGCGTGGATCCCGTTGAGTATAACGGACGTGAAGGGTGCTCATACCTTCCCCTTGTGTAACTGACTCCCGGACCCAAGATTTGGTTGTGATGACCTTGTCTTTCCCTTTCTCTTAGGTTTTCTTCGATCATTTCCTTTCCCTCTCTTTGGGATAAATAACGTTCGGTGGCGACTCTTCTGTCTAGTTTTCCGACTTCCTTTTTCGCAGTTGTGACAACCGGTAGATACCAAATAAATCTACAACACTTAAGCAAACGTAAACAAAAAAATATGTACAAACACATACACACACATGATGGACAACATATATTTATAAGGATGGCAAACAAAAGCAAAACAAGCATATATACAATTATGTACAAAGCATAGAAATATAGAAAATATTGCAATGAAATTCAATATCAAAACCAATCCTCAGCAACGACGCCATTTTGTTTGAGCCGCGACATAGCGGCAAGAAGCAAAAAATTTGGAAGAATTCCCTCCGGGTTGTATCGTGTTCACAGGGATCGGTGCAAGGGAAAGAATATCGTTCGAAAATCTCTATGTCTCTAAGCTTATGTTTAAATGGTTTTAAAAGACTAAAGAGTGAAAAGTAAAACATATTAACAAGTAAATAAAGTATGAGAAATAATTCGTCAGACATTGAATTTCATTTAACCCATCAAGTACTAAAAAAATCTATCAATCAATTATACACCACCTAAATCATTCATCAATATAATCACGTATTGCTCACAACAGAGGTTGTGTCTAACGCAAAGTTGAGAGAACAACTATATCATCCCATCGATGATGTCTCAGGCAACTCAACAACACAGAGCATTAAGAACCAATACCCACGCGAATATTATACCTAAATATAACAGATGTTCATCTTAGATCGAGTTCGAACCGTATATGTCTATAACAATCCAAACTCATTAAGATAAACATTAAAATTAAATATTAACATCGACAAAGATTTGTAAAAGATATTTTATCACTACTACAAAAAACCCATATCACTACGGTTACAAAAGGGATACCATCACGCAGGTCCAACCATTGTGACGTAATGTGTGATTGTATGTATGAAATTTCGACCACGGATGTGCGACTATAATTGTATCCATGTAACGCGCTACCTACCACAACGGTTACTTTATACAACCGTTGTAGTATATTAAAATACAACATATTTAACAACAGTTGTTCTAGACAACCGTTGTTGTATAGAGCTCTGAGTTTATTATAAATTATGTGGAATGCTTATTTCTCCAATACTCACTAAACATATAACCTTCCAATCTAAAATAGAGCATTATAATATGACAAATTAAGTTATATTAGAAGAATAAGTACACGTTCTTCTAACTCCTTATCTGTATTTTGTTCTTTGATAGTAAGAACTTGGTTTGATGATCCTAGTTCTTTAACAACCTCTGCCTTCAACTCTAGTTCTTTTTGCAAAATATTATTTACTTTGCAAACAAAATTAGAGGTGAAGAGAGAGGTGGTTGAAGATCTAGAATCATTAAACCAAGTTCTAACAGTCAAAGAACAACATGCAGTTAACAGTGAAGAATACTTGTCAAGAATTGAACGTGTACTTATTTTCTAATACAATTTTATCTATCATATCATAATTTTCTAATGCAGTTTAGGAAGTTATATATTCGGTAAGGGATTGGAAAAACACTCAAACCACATAATAAACTCATATTTTAAATAGACATTAACAACAACATTCATAAAAAAAAACATTCATCAACAACAATAACCAACAAACGCGATACAATAAACATATCAAGGCATAAAATGCTTCATAAACATACCATACACGTCATGTCCCATAATGGCGTGTCAACAATAAAACAAGGATGAATATAAATTTAGACCAACAAACTTGTGCTTATTTTTAATGAATGTCATTTTAGATCTCTGGCACAAGTTTGATAGGCTAAATTTATCTTCGTCCTCTTTATTGCAATAAGCATATATACCTACAAGAGGAAAAAAGAAGAAAATTCAAACATCATGAAACAAACTATTGAAACATATTTTTTAAAAAAAAAAATACAGAGAAAACGAACCTGTAAATACCCATTGGCTAAGACTATTTGTTATGGTTTCATTTTGTGGTATCCGTATGGGAGAGACGAGTGACAAAGTTGTTAGGGTTTCGTTTTGAGAGACGAGTAAAAAATTGTTAAGGTTTTGTTTTGAGAGAGACGATTGTTATGTACTGAAACGATAGATAACTTCACTTATATATAAATATATATCACGTTTCATCACGGTTGAAAATAAAAATTGTGGTGATATACATGGTCAATAACATTTTTTTATCATGAGAAATGGATAATTGTTGTTGATGGGATTCAAACCATTTTACTTCGTGTACTTTTCACTATGGTTGCTACTTCTGACTGTTGTGACATGTCATCTAGTAAATAAATAAATAAATATGCGTCCAGGATAAATCTATTACCACAGTTAACACTATGGTCGTTGTAACATTGGTGTTACGAAAGGCTTATTTTGTAGTAGTGTATACAATGATTAGCAAATGTACATACAATCAAAGTAAACATACATACAACACCCCAACATATAGAAAATACATAGAGAAGAAGGAAGAAGAACAAACATCTCTTAGTCTGTCAACGCTGATTGAAGCAAATTCAACTCTGGATCGTCAAGATGCACTATCTAATGTTGTTTTTGAGCTTATTTCCACAAAGAATGTTGGTGATGAAGTTGAAAGCAAAAAATCTCCAAAATCATACCCTAAAAAATTTAAATAAATTAATATATAGGGGCAGAGATTTGCATTAGCGTGATCTCACTTAAAATACCTATTAAATCGACATAAATCGCGCTAAGCGCGACTTGCTCCCGCTAAGCACGCTCAGTAAAATCAAAAACACTGCCTCTGCCATCAAGTTTCCCCAGCGCGCTAAAAGATGCGCTAAGCGCGGATGACATGATTTTATTCGTCAAAACTACACTTTGAAGCATCCCTCTTTGTTCAAATGGGTTCATACTTCAACCATGCATTATTACCTATAAAAACAGATGAAAAACTATCAAACTCACTATTATGTACACGATAACGCAAAATATACAACGGTATGTAAATTATACAAAAAGTACACGAAATGAGAATTATTAGCGAAAAACAAACGAATAAAATCGTTGAGTGTTAATTATTCACGCTCAAAATAACAACAATTTAACACTCGACAGTAGTTAAACTCTCTCTCACATGATTTGATAGTATAATTAACTCCCCTTAAAATATAATTCTCCCTATTTAACATAATCAATAAGATGGGACAAGATAAACATACAAACACATAATTCACATAAATCAAACATGATTTACTTTATTAAAATATTATTTAAAGTACACAAAGGAAAATATAAAAATTTAAACTTAATTGCTAAAACTAAACACATAAGTCAGACTATTATTTTGTATCCTCCTCATCATAAACAGTTTTTGAGCTAAAAACTTTAGCACAAACAGTGCTCAGAAAACAACAAAACCAGAAAAAAAAACGACAGGAAAACAAAAACAACTCTAACCCAAAAACAAAAACAAGTTTACTCAAAGCCAAAAACAACATTCCCCAAAAAGCAAAAATTGAAAAGAGATAAACGTAACCACCCCTAAAAAAAACAATATTTTAATAAAAAGCAAAAATTAAAAGAAAATAAACTTGACCACCCATAAAAATGACGGGTAGCTACTCCACACTCTCATAAACTCAAAACACTCGAAAAATGACTCACTTCCAAATAAAATCAATTATCTTTAATTTTTAACTTAAAACATAATTATGTCTAACTTTTAGAACTTCCCCATCCTAATCATTGTCTTATATGGGTGACTAATGGAGAGAACAATGTCCAACATATTGTTAATCAAAGAATCATTTTGGTTTTTCTTTCTTTATCCTAAAATCAGATTGTGGTATAATATTCATGAGTCTACACCTAAGCAACAAACTTGTCATTTAGTTAGATTGTTCGAGACATCATATAAAGATATTACTATAAATATCATGGCCGGCTTGGCCTGTTCTCAATCATGAAAGTTTGTTACGACTAACAATAATTAAAGTTACATTGTAGTTCATTTAATCAATTGCTGCACTTTCCAAGAGATAAATTCTTGTTATTTTATCAACAAAACAGAAAAGAGAAATTTTTATTATATCACACATTATTCTATTTCCTAAAATTAATCATGCTCATTCCCCAAAAAAAGAAACATGTTTGGTACAAAAAGCATGGAAACTTATTAAAAAAAATCAAAATATTCAATAAGAAAATTATTTAGAAACCCTATATTTAATAGATGCCCATAATAATATAAAAAAAATCATATATATATATATATATATATATATATATATATATATATATATATATATATATATATATATATATATATATATATATATATATATATATATATATATATATATATATATATATATATATATATATATATATATATATATATATATATATATATATATATATATATATATATATATATATATATATATATATATATATATATATATATATATATATATATATATATATATATGTGTGTGTGTGTCTCATAGAAACCAAGTATTACAAGTAGTATAGGAATTTTGTAGTTCTAATATATGCATAGGAAATTTATCTTTAATTTGCTTACTAAGTTTAGAAACAAGTTAATTCTAGTCAATAATTATATTTTTTCTTATGTAAGCAAAAAATTATACTTTTTCTAGCAGTACAAACAAAAACGTTTGGTTTACTATGTTTTCTATCTTATCATGCACGCAAGCTTGCTTGTACAACCATATAATGCAAAAATGCTTCATTTTTCATACACGTAAAGAAAAAAGAAGTTACTTTAGGCTTCAAAACTTTGAATTAATTGTTTTTAAAAAAAATTCAAAAGTATATACAGAAGGAACCATGATACAAAGTGTGACACATTGAGACAGCTAAGATTGGAGCAAAGTGAGTGAAATACAGACCCCTTAGGTTAGGTGGTGAAAAAAGCAACAAAAAAACACACCAACTATGTGAATGTTATTATTATTCCTAGACATTTCCAGATTCTCACGCCTAATAATACAGTTACGAAATTGGGATTCTACTCTACATATATGGGACCAAAAATAGTGTAAAGTGAAATGGAAGAAACTAAACTAGTCTAATAATAAGGGGTGCAGGATAGGGTTGGGGAGGGTGGGAATAGAAATTTGCGAAAGCGAAATATTAGATATGTTATTATCCATGTAAGAAATTAGTTGGGTTGGGATTTTTATTTAGTCGTGTTAATTGCGTGCTTGTTAAAACAAGTTGAAGCAAAGTCAAAATTTAGTTAATATACATATCCGGTTTTGGCGGCTAAACACGTGTAAATGATTTAAGTATATCTTGTAACAAGTGATCTATGTGTAAAAATAATCCAATGTAAATGATTTAAGTATACTTAGTCATGTTAATTATGTGTAAATATAAAGGAAATCTACGGAAAAAAAGTATATATATATATATATATATATATATATATATATATATATATATATATATATATATATATATATATATATATATATATATATATATATATATATATATATATATATATATATATATATATATATATATTAATTACTTTTTTTAAGAGAACTTTGTGTTCTCATAGTCTCATAATGATATATTTAGTCTTTCATCTCACATTCAAACACTACATATTAAATGTTTATTATTAGATTGAAATTATATGATTACTAAGTTGTTTTTGTATGCTTCTTACCTTGAATTAATTCAATTATTAAACTGATATGTTTTTTCTTAAAAATCTTTTTCACTAAAGTGATGACGGGTGGAGTCATAAAAATGATAAGTGTAAAATAGTATATGGAGAGCATTTTTGAAAAGGTGAAAAAAAGAAGAGATTTTTATATAAATGAGAGAAAATTATATGTATGTGAGGGAGATTGAGTATTTTGTAATTACTCAATTTTGATTTTTCGGATTGAAAATTAATTGTTTTTTTAACGGTTCTTTAGCATTTTTTTATAATTATTACTAATTATTTCAATTCAATTCAATTTACTGTCAATGAATGGTTATTAATTTCAAAAATGGTTGGATGGAGTTAAGAATAAGTTGTTGGATTAAGAATTAAATTTTAGTCGAAATAAGTTTGAGGGAAATTTAGTTTTAAAACTGGTCCAAACAAAAACTGGTTTTTTAGTGCAAACCAGTTATTAACCAAACCGATCCAAACATAAACTGGTTTTGAAAAAAATAAACCAGTTTTGTAAAAGTGGTTTTAATAACCAAACTGATCCATATATTTGGTTCAATTTGGTTTGATTTTAGAACCATGCACACTTTTAGAGAGACATTGTGTTTGACGATATTCATATGTTATTATAATTAAAATGTCCTTAGTACAACTTTTCAAATTTATTTTCAAAATATTTTATTATTATAATATATTTAATTTATTTGATGTGTTAGTTGTATGTACCAAATCTTCATTAAAATTGACCTAATTATCTTGTAAGAATGTTCTTTTTATTAACATACATGTGGATCTGTTGGTGTGTAAGATTAAAAAGATGAAAATGGGGAAGAGAGGGAAGAGAGAGAATAACAAAAAATCTAACAAACTTCCACTATTATTCCACTAACAGATACACACAAAGAATGGTTACACTATTACTCTATCATAAAATGTGTTTCTATTACATTATTTAATGGCTAAGCACACTACTACTAATGATATACACAAACAATAATGCCACATAGGATAAATACTAAAATGTTGAACTACCTTTCAACACCATCCCTTAATTCAGGATTTGACAAATTAAAACTAAAAATACCAATTTCACCCCTCAAGTAGAGAAATTTATTATTCTTAATCGCCTTCGTCAAAACATCTAACAACTGCTTCTGGGTGCTACAGTGCAGAACTTTTACCACTCCATTCTGGACTTGACTTCTCAGGAAATGATACTTCGTTTCAGTATGCTTGTTTCTCCCATGCAACACTGGGTTCTTGGCAAGATTAGTTGCAGACTTTTTATCAATCATCAGCTTCAAAGGCTTGTTTACCTTGATCTTTAGATCCTGCAATAAATTTTGAAGTCAAACAGCTTGACATGAAGCCACAACACCTGCAATGTACTCAGCTTCACAGGTTGATAAAGCAACAACAGGTTGCTTCTTGAAACACCGAGAAATAGGACCTTTTAGATACTTCAACAAATATCCAGAAGTACTTTTCTGTCAAGTCTGTCTCCGCACCAATTAGTGTTTGAATAACACATCAGCTCTGAATTAGCCTTTTCTCTAGAAGGGAACAAAACTCCATACTTTAGAGTCCCCTTAATAACCTTAGAATCCTGATAGTAACTTGGTAATGTGACCACTTTGGTTTACTCATTAAGCTATTAACCATTCCAACTGCATAACAAATGTCAGGTCTGATATTACACAAATACCTCAGAGAGCCAACCAACTGCTTGAAGTTTGTAGCATCAACATCATCACACTCAGGATCACAATCCAACTTGTGATTTGTTTCAGCATGTGTGATAGCAGCCTTACAATTCAGCAGCTCGAATTTCTTTAGAAGCTCAAGTTCATACTTCAGATGATGCAGAATGATACCTTTCTCAGAGTACATATGTTACATCCCTAAAAAATATGTCATATTTCTTAGATTTGTTATCTCAAACTCATTCATTAACACCTTCTTGAACATAGCTATCTCATGTTCACAACTTCTTGTTAGCAATATGTCATCAACATACAGACACATAAGAATCATATTGCATTCAGAAGTATGTTGAATATAAACACCATACTCTATTTCACACTTTCTAAATCCTTGATGCTTGAAAAATTAATCAATTTTCAAATTCCAAGTTGTATGAGCTTGCTTCAGTCCAACAACGTTTTATGCAACTTGTACAACATCCCTTCCTGATTCTTTTTCTCAAATTTAGGAGGTTGTGACACATATGTCTCTTCTTGCAATGAACCGTTCAGAAATGCAGATTTCACATCTAAATGCATCAGATGGAAATTCCTGCTAGAAACTATTACAATCACCAGTCTGATTGTTTGATGCCTCTCTACAGGAGCAAACACTTCAATGTAATCTAACACAGGTTTTTGTAGAAATCCTCTTGCTACTAACTTTGCTTTGTGTTTTCCAATGATCCATATGGTTTTAGTTTCACCTTGAAAACCCATATGACATTGATGGCTTTCTTGTCCTTTGGAAGGCCAGTCAACTTTCAAGTCTTAATTATTTTGATATCCTCAAGTTCTTCTTTCATAGACTTCATCCATACTTTCTTCTTGGGCGCTTCTTCAACACTGACTAGTTCAGAGCTCACTAACATGGCATACTGAATGGCTTCCCCTTCAGAGTCTACTTCAGTATCTTGCAACATATCAAACTCTACAAATCACCTTAGTATGTTTATAATTCTTTGTGCCCTGTAAACTTGTTCAGAATCGTCTTCGGGCTCTAGAATAGTATCAGATACTGGAACCCCGGAAGTACCATCTTCAGAGGCATGACCACCTTCAAAGTATGGAACATTACCAGAGTCTGAATCACCAATAGAGTCTGAATCACCATCTGAATCTGGATCAGAATCAGATTCACCTTCAGAGTCTTCTTCAGCTTCAGTGTACCTTCAGACTCACCATCAAAATCAACTTCTGATTCTGACTCATCTTTAGAACCTTCATATTCAGAAGTTAACTCAGGTGTTAATACCACACCAAAGTTGGATTAAGATTCACTTCAATCCCACGATTTTGATTCTTTTACAATGATGTCTCTGCTGAATTCAACCTTGTTAGTGATAGGACAATAAAGCTCATAAGCACATGTATTGTGGTACCCTACAAGCAACATAACTCTTCTTATATCATCCAACTTCCTTCTCTTAGAATTTGGAACATGTTTGTAACATACATAACCAAGCACCTTTAAAAGACTCACACTTTGCTTATCTCCAGTCCAATTCTCCAAAGGAACAATTTCCTCCAGCTTCTTGGTTAGACACCTGTTTAGCACATATGCTACAGTGGAAACAGCTTCTCCCCATAAGGTGTGAAATAGCTTCTTCTTCTTTAACACGCTTCTTGTCATATCAAGCAAAGTTTAGTTTCTTCTTTTAACAAGACCATTATATTGAAGAGTGTATGAAACAATCACCTCATGCTCAATTCTATTTTCCTCACAGAACTTTTTGAACTCAGTAGAGTTATACTCACCTCCATCATCAGTTATGAGAATCTTCAGAGTCTGATCACTTTGATTCTCGGCCTTGATTCTGAATTTTTTAAATTCAGCAAACACCTCATGTTTGAAGTTTATAAAGGATACCCACGTCAGACATATTAACACATCCACAAATGACACAAAATATTTGTTCCCTCCAAGTGAAGGTATTGGAAATGATCCACACACATCATAATGCACCACACCCAAAGCATGTTTTGCTCTTGGAAGCATTTTAGATGCAAATGGAAATTTTGGTTGCTTCCCTCTCATGCACACATTGCATGACTTCTCTGGCTTCTTAATTTTAGGAATTCCATGTACCATCTTTTTCGAATTTAGATGCCCTAAGCTTTTGAAGTTCATATGACCAAATATTTTGTGCCACAACTCACTTTCGTTCACAACACTTATTGCACTCAGGCATTCAGGGTCTAAAATTTTAACATTCACTTTGAATGTTCTATTTCTTCCTTGTTCTGACTTCATAGTCAGTTTCTGATTACAGTCATACAACATCAAAAGATTGTCCTTTATGGTAACTAAAAAACCTTTCTTAATTAATTGACTTACACTCATTAGATTGATTTTTATGCCAAGCACATACCACACATTCTGAATCAATTCTGTTTTACCACTATTCAGAAGTACTCTGATATTTCTCATACCTTCAGAGTTGAGGTATTTATCCTTAGCACATCTGATATTTGTCCTCTTTCTAGAGTCAAAGTCAACCATCCATTTCTTATTTTCAATAAGATGATTTGAGCAGTCAGTGTCCATATACCACCAGTCTGTCAAATATGTATCATCAGATTCAGAAGCCATTAATAACACAGATTCATCATCAGAATCTTTTCTGGCTACATTTGCTTCTTTTGACTTCCTTTCCTTTTTTGACTAGCAATCCGCAATGAAGTGGCCAAACTTCTTACAACAGTAGCATTGAACCTTTCTCTTGTCTTACTTCTCATTCTCCTTCTGAGTACTTTTCTGCCTTCAATGAGTTGAGGTTTCTAACTCCTGAACACCATAAGATTTCTTCCTGGTTTCTGACCATGGCTGTTTCTGATACTTCTTAGCAGAAGTTTTTTTTAGAGCCTATTGTTCTACCTCTCTTTCAGAGTTTCTCTCAGTCAGACGCAACTCTTGTGCCTCTAGACTACTTTGATGCTCTTCAATTCTCATGGTGTTAAGATCCTTAGAATGTTCAATTGCTACAACACTGTAATCAAACTAAGGAGTAAGAGATATAAGTACCTTCTCAATGATCTTTTCTTCATTGAGAGTTTCTCCATACTGCTTCATCATATTTGTGATCAGAATCACTATGGAGATGTAGTCAGGTACCTTCTCATTATTCTGCATGCTGAGATTCTCATACTGCTTACGTAGAGACTGAAGTTTCACCTTCTTCACTAATGTATCACCTTCGTAGCAGCGTACCAGTGTTTCCCACGCAGCCTTCGTTGTTGTCGAATAAACGATCTTCTCAAACACGTTCACACTCACACATTGATGAATGTAGAACAACGCCTTTTGATCCTTCTTTCTCAGATCACGATGATCATTCCGCTACGCGTCCGTTGCATTTTCTGGAAGTGCAACCGAAACGTAACCGTCATTGAAGAGATCAAGAATATCTTGAGCCCCAAACAACACACGCATCTGAATCATCCAATGATTCCAGTTCTTGCCATCAAACACTAGAAGCTTGGTACTCAGATTACCATTTTCGTTCATCTTTGACCTTGTGTAGTTCACTCTGATCTCACCAAACACTAGTGTTTCCCAGTCCCGCATAATCAAGAAATGTGATTTTGTTACGATACCAATCAAGAAATTCAACACAAATTCAAGATACGAAATCAATCACACAACGCCTCACCGTTCATTCGTGTTTCCATGTGTTTCCGCGTGAATCTGAACCGAGCTCTAGATACCAATTGTTGGTGCACAAGGTGAAAAAGATGAAGATGGAGAGAGAGAATAAAAACTCTAACAAACTTCCACTCCTAATCCACTAACGGTTACACACAAAGAATGGTTACACCACTACTCTATTATATAGTGTGTTTTAATTATATTACTTAATGGCTAAATACAATACTACTTATATACACAAACAATAATATCACTTAGACTAAATACTAAAATATTAAATTATATCTTAATTCTTGAACATTTTATATAATTCTTGAACACTTTATAAAAGTATACATCCAACTATCACCTCACTAAATATTGTCCAAAATATCGGACAAACTAAAAATGGTTATAATAAATGTGACATTAAATTATCTATAAATACTTTTTTAACAAACTCTTACAAAGTTACACCTCATTTAAACCATAATGCATCATTACTAACATTTTGCAAATATCCTCAAATCATTCAAGAACCATAACCATTATCTTTAACTTTTTATCTAAATTTGTTCTCTACTATATAAAAAGATAGAATCATTATTTTTTTAGTAAGATAACGCAAAATAAGTAAAAAGTAAGACAAAATTATTGCTAATAATACATAATATTCAATAAGCATATATTCTATATACTTTTTATTTTTGTAATAAAGTAATAAAAGGAAAACTTTTTCAAAAGAGAACAAAAAAAGTTAACAAAAGAACTTTCGTGAATATAAATTTCTAGAATGGATACATACCACCATCCCAAAGAGTGATTCTTAAATAATTGATTGGTTCAGAATATATATTTTAGTATATATTTTAATACAATGATGGATGACCATGAAATATTATTGACAACTAAGTCTACACCAACCCTTACCAATTGGCAGCCTCACTAACTTGATCAAACCACTATTAGGCAAAACATACAAAGTCAAGAAAATGCCAATAATAATAATAATAATAATAATAATAATAATAATAATAATAATAATAATAATAATAATAATAACAATTATAATACACATAAACCAGTACTATAGGTAATATTAATATTCAATAAATCAACTAGTTAGACTAAAATAGTTAATAAACTTCCATTGACTATTAAATCTTTGAGATAATCAAAATTCACATTTTAATTGCACAATTTATAAATAGACTAAATAACATAAAACTTAAAGTCTAGTTTAGCAAATAGCCGCAATATACTTTTATTTCACACACATTATCAATATGAATGAATTTGACCAAATAATTGTACACAAAAAATAATTGTCAACTAGCTCACCACCAAGGAAATCGGTGTACTAGTGCATATATATATATATATATATATATATATATATATATATATATATATATATATATATATATATATATATATAACATCAACAACAACTTTTATCAAACAAAAACACAGTCAAAGTTGAAAACCATTACAAGTTGCAATAATAATAATAATAATAATAATAATAATAATAATAATAATAATAATAATAATAATAATAATAATAATAATAATATTATTATTATTATTATTATTATTATTATTATTATTATTATTATTATTATTATTATTATTATTATTATTATTATTATTATTATTATTATTATTATTATTATTATTATTATTATTATTATTATTATTATTATTATTATTATTATTATTATTATTAATGATTGTTAATAAAACCAAGCCAGCAAAGCAGACCCATGTTTCATTGATTCAACAAGTTTGAGTTTTACACGCAGAGAAAAAACAACGGCTACCCAAATTGTTTTAGAATATATAAGTTTCTTTCTTTAATCGCTTAAATAATAATCCCATTTTTTGGCTTCTTCAATGAAAAGTCATCATAATCATCTTCATTCTTCCTTTACTTCTTCTGATAATAACAATTCTATCATACACTTAAACTACAATCACCATTTCACAAAAACCATGGCAATATCACCTCAAACTTTTCCAACAACTAAACGACCACCTTCAGAGTCGTCGTTTATCTCTCCAAACCTCAATAACTTTAATCTTCTACACTCTCTGTTACACCTCACACACCAAATAGGTTCATTAAACGCAGCTCCTTGGTGTCGTTTTCTGTTGAACAAAACCTCCTCTTCCACCATCCGTAAAACGCAGCTACTTGGCGTCGTTTTCGAAGAACTAGTTTGCAATTTCAATTCAATTTCAATTTCAACTACTCTATGTTCAAACTCGTTTGTTCTTTGTCTTGAAGAAATGTACATAGTGTTACACAGAATTAAAACCTTGATTGAAGATTGTTCCAATGGAAGTAAATTCTCTGTTTTGATGCAAATAGAAACCGTTGCTGATAATTTTAACAAACTCACCGGAGAATTATCAACGCTTCTTGATGTTTTTCCGATTCAACAGTTTAGCCTCAACGACGACGTTTTGGAGATTGTTCATCTCATCAAAAAACAGTGTTCAGAATCAAAACTTCAATTAGGAGAAGAACAAACTAAGCTCCGAAACGATGTCGTTTCTGTTCTCGAAGGGATTAAAAGAGAGATTATCCCGAATCAAGAAAAGCTATCTTCGATTTTCGAGAAATTGGAGATCCGCGATTCATCAAGTTGCAGAAGTGAGATTGAAAATCTCCAAGAAGAGATTCAGAATCGAAGCGAAGAACAATCGAAATCCGAAATCGTTGCTTTGATCGGCCTCGTTCGTTATGCGAAGTGTGTTCTCTTCGGAGCATCGACACCGTCGACGAGAAACGAGACGCTACGGCGGAATCAGTCGTTGGATGTGGTTGTTCCGTCGGATTACCGTTGTCCGATAAGCTTAGAACTGATTCGGGATCCTGTTGTCGTGGCAACAGGACAGACGTACGATCGTGCCTCCATTAAGTTATGGATTGAATCTGGACACAACACGTGTCCGAAAACAGGTCAGACCCTGGTCCACACGGATTTAATACCTAACCATGCTTTGAGAAACATGATAGCTTTGTGGTGCCGAGAACAGAAAATTCCGTTTGATGATGAAACGGTTACCGTTAAAATAAACGGCGGGGTGACGAATAAAACAGCATTTGAAGCCACAAGAATGACGGCGTCATTTTTAGTCAACAAGTTGAATAATGGGTCATTACTTTCAGGGGAAGATACAAACGCTGTCGTTTATGAGCTTCGGGTGTTATCGAAAACAGATTCAGAGAGCCGAGCCTGTATAGCCGAAGCTGGAGCCATAGAGCTTTTGGTTCGGTTTTTAAGCTATGAAGCTGGTTCGCAACACCCGAGCCTACAGGTTAACGCTGTTACAACGATTTTAAATCTTTCGATACTTGAAGCGAACAAGACAAGGATAATGGAAAGTGACGGGGCGTTAAATGGAATAACGGAGGTTTTACGAACAGGTGCCACGTGGGAGGCTAAATCGAATGCTGCGGCTACGGTGTTTAGTTTAACGGGAGTTGTGGCTTTTAGAAAACGTTTAGGGAGAAAGATACGTGTCGTTAGTGGATTGGTAGAGTTAGCGAAGTGTGGGCCTGAGGGAGCGAAACGGGACGCGCTTGCGGCGATTCTGAATCTGGCGTCGGATCGTGAGACGGTGGCGAGGTTAGTTGAGAGTGGTGCTGTGCAGATGACGGCGGAGATTATGACGGGAATGCCGGAGGAAGCTGTGACGATACTTGAAGCAGTGGTTAAGCGTGGAGGATTGGTGGCGGTGGCAGCTGCTTTTATGGGGATAAAGAAATTGGGGAAGGTGTTGAGGGAGGGATCGGAGAGAGCAAGGGAGAGTGCCGCAGCGACGCTTGTGACCATGTGTAGGAAAGGTGGATCGGAGATTGTGACTGAGCTTGCAGCTATTCATGGAGTGGAAAGGGTGATTTGGGAGTTAATGGCGGTCGGGAGTGTGAGAGGGAGAAGGAAGGCCGCAACGTTGTTGAGGATTTTACGGCGGTGGGCGGCGGGTTTGAACGGTGGTGAAATGGAAGGATTTTCAACCACTAATGCTTCTTCTGTTAGTGCGTCAACTACCGTGGTTGTTCCAACTACCACTTCATCAGCACAGTATCACAATTAATTTGTAAATTTCTCATCTGTTCTTGTGAGTTAGTTGTTCTTTTACTCTTTTTATTTAATTGATTTTATTGTTCCTGTAAAGTGTAGTCTATGGAGCAATGTTTTTGTTTTTTTGTTATTTGAAAAATATAAATACATTCTTTGATTATTTGTATTTCTTTTCATTTTAAATTGAACTGCTATTTATTATGAAATAAAAAGTGAAAATAATATTATCCAGCGCAAATGGGCGTGAGTTAAAGATGAGAACAGTGTTAGGGATATCATGTCCGTAATAAATGATATTGTTTGATTGTTCTAATCTCTTAGACATGTTGTGGGTTAAGTCTTTTTTATTTGTTGTTTGTGTTGTTGTTTTTGCGTATTTATGTTGGTATGCTATGTCATATGTTGTTCGCGTGCAGAAACTGTTTTTTAAGGGTGTTTATGTTATTTATGTTGTAACCAAAAGTTTTTATATAAATTATAAATATCAAGGTTACAAAAATTTAAAGAAAAAATAAATGATCACGTAGATCTTGCTTCGATATTGGGATAATTTGTCCGATTGTGTCTTAATTGACAACATATACCACATAATCTTACTATTTTATCAGTCGTATCAATTTCTGTTCTAAAACACGTGCTGTTAGGGTGATCATTTTTCTTCTGTCACATATTTTTATTGTGTCAAATTATTCCCCCTTGATATGTAGGCCAATAATCTTCCATTGCTACCACTGAGAAGTTATTGTTGTACACATTTAAAAGATTAATGACTTTGTAAACATTTGATAGATGCTTGAAAGCTTCCTGGCGAGCTACGAACATGTTGCAATGGCATGAGAGCAAGGCATACATAAGGCTTGAAAGTTGTCACAGTCGTACCAACCTCTATTCAATTGGACACGATAGTCTCAATTCGGCCTCCCCTTATTGTGGTCCATTATTTCCTTTACACTAAAAGTGTGTATATGACGGTCAAAGATTGTAAAGTCATGTGTGCTAGCCTTGAGAATTTCCTCCATCACTTTCATGCAACTTTTACTGAATAATTGCCACAACCGTAACACCGAACTCCATAGTGATTGTGTGAAAGTGAAATTTGAAATGCTTCAAAATATCCCAGATCCCTCGACGTGCCTCAGACAATAGCACCAACGAAAAATTAATGAACAATGGAACTTTGACAATTGGTAGGATTTCGCTAAATCTGAGTGTCCTAAATGGAGGTACCGCTGTGACCATGTCTTATGTGACGTTGTGTTGCCAACCTAATTTAAACCAACTAATAATTATATGACTTGGTACAGATCAGTTGCAAATGAGTTTGTCTCCGAAGATAAGTATATATACGACCCATGCCAAACCACTTACACACAAGAAACTTCAACGTCTACCCCCCACAAAATTATCAGACCTATTACTCACGAGCCCCTACCCAACAAAATTATTGACCCCCAAACACACGAACCTAAAATCAAAACATGCCAAACACCCAACCACAATACTAAGAGCGTCCCCCATACCATCGCCAACAAGATGACTATTATTAAGACACCCAAAATGCATATGCCCCAACACATCATTCTACCATAGCCAAAACACCTAAGAAACATATAACACCAACCTTTCCTCCTAGCATAGCCAAAACACCCAAACATCACAATAACCATATGGCTACCAAACACCATAACAATTATTTCAACCTTTCTCCAACGAATCATTCACACCAATTGTTAGAACACAGATTGGTTCTTAATAATATCTCTTTGTTTTGATGATAACTATTAGAAAATTTTGTATTTAAGAATTATATACTCTAAAATTTGCTTGAGAGGTTTTACTGCAGATAGTAAAGAAATTAACACTCCAGAAGCAAATCTGAATTGTATACAAGAAATTAACTGACTCTGAAGCGCCAGATGCACTCATTAGAAGATTCTGATTGATGTCAACAGAAGATCCTGAGCGTAGCTTCCAGAAGGATCTAAGGCAAGAAGCTCCAGAAGATTCTGAAGCAGAAGCTCCAGAAGAATCTGAAGCAAGCAGAAGCATCTGAAGCAAGTCAGAAGCATCTGAAGCTAAGAAGAATATTGTATGAAGAGCTTTTCAAAGCATAGTTTCTACAGAAGATTATGAAAGTACTAAAGCTGCCAGTACTGAAGTTCTGTTTCAAATATGCTCTGATTTTTAACACGCTGAAAGCACACATGCTGCAGAAGACTCTGATCCAGCAAAGTTCTGATCATCATTAGAAGACTCTGACCCAATCAGACTCTGATGAACTTGCTGAAAACTGAAGAAGAAATATTCAAAGAATATATCCGTTGGAGAAAATCAAACGTCTCTTTCCTCATTTATGCTAGACACAAGAACACAGACAAAAAGGATTTTTCTGCGCTTTCTTCTTCTAGGAAAGGTCACTTGATGTGAAGACAAAAAAGGCTCAGACCTTTTTGGGACACTCTTCTCAACGCTCAGCTCTCCTTGGATCAGCTGCCTATAAAAGGAAGACTCCACCAAATTCTTCAGTTGGACATTTTGCTGAAAAGAAATTGACACATTCAAGTTCTCATATTCTCATATTCATTCTTAGAATTATTTGTACTTAAACTTAAGAGAAATATCACTGTTGTGATAAAAGCTTTGTAGAAGCATTCTTACTCTTGTATTAGATTTACATTGATTGTAAAGGATTTCCTTAAGAGGATTCATTTGGAATCAGTAGCTCTTGAGAAGACTAAGAACAATTGTTCTTAGGTGTTACTATTGTAATTTGTTTGATTAAATAGTGGATTAAGTCCTTGTTGAGAAAGGCAAATCACTCTAGGAAGGGTGGACTGGAGTAGTTGAGTTCAACGAACCAGGATAAAAATAATTGTGTTTTAATTCTAAGTTTTTAATCTTTCATACTTATTCAACCCCCCTTCTAAGTATTTTCTCACCTTCACCAATGTCTCTCTTCAATCGTTCCGAGCACGCACTAATAACCCCATCAACATATCCCAACTACTTTGTAATCGATCGCAAACTTAGTTACGGAAGTGTGTTGCTTCATACACAAGACTTCAAAGAAATGAAAGAAATTCTTAGAGATTATGGGGATGTTCCTAAGACCTTAAATCCTCAAACATCCAGGGTGGATCAACAACGAGTGCAACGAGTTAGAGTATCTATGAGTG
This sequence comes from Lathyrus sativus, assembly GCA_963859935.3. Taxonomy (NCBI): domain Eukaryota; kingdom Viridiplantae; phylum Streptophyta; class Magnoliopsida; order Fabales; family Fabaceae; genus Lathyrus; species Lathyrus sativus. The sequence goes on along the minus strand of OZ012741.1, from coordinate 48,381,121 downwards.
TGAAACTGGTTGGCGGTATGACTAACCTGGTCGTCATCGTTAGTGTTTGTAAAAGTATTTTAAATTAAATGTTAATGTTTATTACTTATGTTTTAAAAAAATATCAATACACACTAGCGCCAGATGAATTGACACCACTTTTGAAAAGGTATACATTGCGCAAATTGAGTTGAAAACACTGTCGCGGTGAAATTTGGATACCAAGCTATTGATGAGCTTGAATCTTAATTCATTTTGCAACCGAACTTTGATTTTTCCAAAGGAAGGGAAAAAGATCGAAATACCCACAATGCAATGAAAATGCAAGCTAGAGAGTTATAGGTTCGGGGGTTGGTTAAACTTAGGGAAGGTGCTAGCATCCTAAGTTTCTGTAGTACTCTATAGGATCCTCTTGTTTATGTTTGTTTATTGCTAAGGGTTATCTGCTTAAAGGATGAAAGACCTATGGGTTTATATCTAAGTATACTCGATAAGATATCGCATCTTATGCCTACATATACTTACGGGAGTGGAATCAGAGTATCTATAGTTCCCCTAAAGGGTTTGAGGAGTTCTTTGACTGTGGTCAAAGTTCCTACGGGATAAAGGGTAGTTGATTGATTGATTTTAGGAGAAAAGATGAGTTGTCATTTCAAGGGAGATTACTTTGATTTGAACCACCACAACTTTGTAGGAAAATAGTCTTTGAATCGTCTTAAGAGAAATGCTTAAGTACTCGGAATTTAATTGACAAGTATGCCACTATCTCTCTTAAGGCAAAGTTCCTACATATTGATTGAATTGTTATGGGGTAGGAGTTTTATCTCGCTTAAGATGATTAACATCTTATTCTCTAATGTTTGAATATGTGTTTGATTGAGTTGTTTTCCTATGTTGTAAAGATAAAACAAAGGTCCTTCCTATGGGGTAGGATCTAAACTTAAGAGATCGACTTGATTGGGATCAAGGATCATGGAAAAATGATGCAAATGGGATGTATACACGCAAGTTTTACGTTACGTGCAAGTTCTTCCTTTGGACAGAATGCAATGCGATAAAATAAATGCGGTAAATGTAAATTGCGGGTAAAATAGAGGCAGATAGATAAAGACATACACACGCATGAAAGCGCTGAAGTGTACGAATGTGTGAATTGTGAATAATGTGAATGTGCGGATACGGAAGCGCACACGATTGATGTTGATTTATTTTAGACGGGATTATCAATTTTAGTTGACTTATACTTATGAGACAATATACATTTTTGGTGAGATTGTTTTTAAGGGAAAATTATTTTTAAAGGGGGGAATTGATTTTAAGAGGATTGATTTTAGTAAAGGTTTTATTTTATTATTATTTCGATAAGCATTACGAATTACTAAATTATAGATTAATTGAAATTAATTTAGAAATAAATTATAAGTATAAAGAAAAGTTCTTTTATTATTAAATAAAAGTTGGTTGTGATTATAAAAGGTTATTTAAAAAAGGGTTTTAAGCGAATTATATTATTAAGAGAAAAAGGTATTAAAATTGAAAAAAACAAATTAATAAAATAAATAAGCTAATAAAAGATTTGTTAATTGTTTATAAATTTTTTTTTGCTTAATTTAGAAAAAAGAGATTAAATATGCAACTAGTTTTTAGTCATTAATAAAATGTAAGTTATGTTTTTTCTTTTTTTTAAAAGTTGTTGAATAATATTATATAAAACGTATAGCTTATTAAATTAAAAGTTGATTAATTAAAAAGGTTAATTAATAATTGTTTTAAATAAAAGTCAATTATAAAGTGATAATAAAAGAGTTAATTATATTAAAATAAAATGGTAGGCTAAAGGTTACTAATTAAAAAATTAATTAGGTTATTTAAATAATTAGTTATTAAGATTAATGGCCAATTTAAATGATTTAACAGTTAATGAAAGGTTTAAGGGGGTGGCGGATGGATTTGGTGCGACGGAGGTAGCGAGGGTGTATCGTGGGCAGCAGTGTGGATCGCATGATGGTGATCTGTTGAAGATCGTGTAGCTGTGAGTGAAGGTGCACGGTATGTGTGTGTGTGCTGCATACAGGTGATTACATGATAATAAGAAAAAAAAACAAACACAACGGAAGAACCCTAAGTTCCCAGAATCCCTAAACCGTCGATCTACTCATTCTCTCTCGATTCACCCCTCCCCGATGCGATTTTCGGTTCCTCATTCTCCCTTTCCTCGTTTCGTTCTCACCTCCTTCTTCCATTATTTCCTCTATTTTAAACCTGAAACACAAATCAAAACATTAATAGTTCAATAATATTAACACGTATAAAGATTTACCGAAAGTTGGGGACGGCGACGGATTCTAGATGACAAGGGTTCTAGATGACGGGAGCTTCGTCGGTACGGGGACTCGCGGCGGGTGGTGACGGCTTCAACGGTTCTGACGGCGGAAAAGATAGGTTTTCTCACTTTTTCGATTTCGCGAGTTTATGGCTTCACTTTAAGATTTCTTTGAGTATCGTTCGTGCCTTTTCGTTAGGGTTCTTTGTTCCTTTTATAGGTGATTTGCAATTTCAAATTTGGATGATGATGAATGTCTTTCCTTTTTGGGGAGACATGTTTGGGACCGATTTGGGAAAGGTTTAATCAATTTTATTGTGAATTGAAACTTGCCCTTTCTGACTCATTATGCCTGATTTTGTTGTAGGTCCATCAATTTGGTAATCAACGGTAATCAATGCTGGGAATTCAACGGTTTACTTCAGTTTGCGGAGTACGTGGCTCAAACGTCCGAAGCTCTCCACGAGTGTGATAATGGCTTTCGCAAAATCTATTTCTTCTGGAACTGGTATTGAACTTCCATTCCTTCCATTATTTCTCTGTTTTGAACCATTACTACCATTTTTCTTGTAACACGGTTCGTATGTCTGGAGTTTGCTTAGAATTTTGATGGTAACTAACATGGGGCTTGCTTAGGGTTTCAGCTCTGATCAAAGGCTTGGAGTTGCTTTCATCTTGGTGTGTTACTTACGACAACATGGAGGAACTTGAGGCAGGGAGAAAATCGAGAGTGTTTCGCTAAACAGGCCAACAGAATTAAAGAGGTAGCTAGCAATGGCTGCACTAAGTAAATGGAGAATGCGTGTGCTAGCTTATATTCAGGATCTTTTGACGCTCCAACCTGCATAATATTGTGAACCAGAATAGCATATGAGATAACCACTGTCTGTCCAATTTCCCGGCCATTTAATCCAGCATGTATGTTGATCGAATTTGTGCAGAAAGCGGCCAATAGCCCCATGTAGTTTATGTATCCATCCGAGTTCAAAAATCTCTATGCCAGTGTATGGTACAAGTGGCTTTGGTAGGACTATAGCTGTGTCCAACATATGTCACGCAGCAAATGATGGTAGTAGCAATTTACTCCCCAAGCGACATCCAGGATATCATCGACAAATCTCAGCAATGTCATGAAACAGGTGTGTGCTAAAGCAGCATTGTACTCAACAAGCCAGTTTGAATTTGTTGTGAAGTTGAAATACTGAAATAAGATTGTCACAACCAAGAAGGTAATACCAAAAACTATGCTCAAGGATTCAGGTATTTTAATGTTTCTCTTAGGAGTGCCCTTCTTGTTAATATCGTATCCAAAGGGATTTTGTTTGAGAACTTATCTAGATGCAACAGGTATCCTTCTTACTGTAAGGAAGGAGCTGCGAGACTGATTCCAACATCGTAACAGGTCTGCACTTGGTGGGGATACGTGAGCAAAGTGGCATGGCATTCTTGGCACAATTCTCAGGAAAACAAGGAAGATAAGTATCAAGCTCATTTTGAATAATGTCTGCAGAGAAATTTGGTTTTACGCTTACTGAGCAACTGTTTATGTCATTTATGTTTTGAATTTCCCATTTTCCTAATGATGGTTTTGTGATTCTCATGTTACTTTAATTTGGAAACACATGGTGACCGTTATAGATTATCTCTGTGTGACAGGGCCACTGTTATTGACTGTTCAATTGAAGGTAACTCATCTTTATATTGAACAATGGAGCTTTGATCATTCAAGTTGTGGTGTGAGGTTGCCATTATTAATGTCTGCACCAGCAACGCGAGGCCATGGCATAAATATTCTCGATAAAAACTTGCAGTTGTTGTAGACTTTGGCTCTATTTTAGGGCGCCTACAGGTAAACCTTGTATCATATGACATTCTTGTGACTTAGGAGTTGTAGGATTCTTGTAATGCTTCTCGCCTTAACTGATTTTCGAATTTTTCTCGTAACAGGATTCTAAGCTTTCTCAAGGTTCTCACCCTATCTCCTGGTCCCTTGCTTTGCAGCTGCCCATGGGATAATTCTCAAGTTATCCGATTCGGCCAGACAAATTCACCCAATTGGTGGGATGATGAACTATATGGTCGTGAATGCTTATAGAATTGGAGAAATTCTATTCCGGTTTCACCAGCTTTGGACAATAATCCTCCAGTTAGGTATTAGTTTAGTAACTCCTTCTGCACGATTGGACTCACAACACCAGCATCATTGGCAGTGATGGTTCTCTTTGTGATTGGTAGTAACAATATTAAAATTCTGACTCAGTATCAATTGTACCTCTCAATGCTATGTAATAATTCAGTACTGCTTTGGTTTTAAGCTTGGAATTGTATATGGAGTTCATGAGATATAAGTGGGCCATTTGAGATTTGTATGGGTATTTGGAGATCTTCATAGGATTAATATAACAAAAAATTTGTAAACCTTGTTCTTCTTTGTAAGGGTTTTGAAAAGTTAATGCAAATTGGGCTTTGTATTTCTCTGTGGGAACCTTTGAAAGGTTAATGAAATTCACATTTGGTACTTCTTGTGTAACTTAGACACATATGAATCTTAGTTGATACTAGTTTTAGGATTATCCCTTATTTGTTCCTAATAGTAGCAAGGCTCGTATGATGTGTATATAAGTATGTAACATTATTGACATAGCCTTATATTCTTGAACTTTTGAATCGTATTGAAGTTGAATAAACTTGATATTATTGGATTATGGAAAACTTCTTTGCTTGAACATGAACTAGAATCCTCCTTGGTTTGAATAAAATGGTTCAAAAATTAAATGCCTTTGACTTTTTGCAATTGAGCTCCAAGCTATTCTCATAGACAACCACGTTAGAAACTTTGATCTTGAATGTCGAATATTGCATTCCAATACAACTTGGTTTCAAAACGGCCCTTTTGAATGGTCTTTAAACATAACACTTGTAACCTTCCTCTTTGAGTATGCCATAAGCATGAACCTCTTAGCTTGACCATGAAGATAAATTTTCCTTTTAAATCCATGGGAACTCTAGGATTAGGGCAAGTTAGTTATGTTCTGAAATGCTTGATTGCTAGGAATTACACTGGGAAATACTACACCTACATGAGCTGGTTAGTCGCAAAAAAACATAAATATTAAATTAAAGTCAAATAACAAAAGAAAACGCGCAAAAAAGTAGGTGGGATCTTACTGTCAAAAATTGGGGTGTGACAGATGCCCCTATTTAAGTTTCTTCTATCCGGAGATATGGAGATTGAAATCTCCATCTCGACGAGATAGAAGGGACTTAAATACAAACATTGCACGAATTTTTGGCCCTAAGAAGCCACCAGATGCAAATGATATGCAATGATATGAAAATGCAAGACAAACGGTCCTGTGAGGAAAAGATGTCACAGGGAGGTGAATTGGACACAACACGCGAAACAAAGGAGCAACAGACCCAACGAAGCGGGACTCCACGGGGACAGGAAACAACCACCAATGGGGAATCTCCAAAGTATAACAGTAGTACATACACCAAGGATATGGAGATTTAAACAATAGGTGGGAAACTTGTAATCGAAGAGTAATTTATTACCAACACAGAGCAATCCAGATGACGGTAATAACCAAAATGAATTTTCTGATCGAGTCAATAATTCAGTTTGTTTTGTTTTCTCTCTTTTTATTTTTCAATCCAACTGAAAATAGTAAAATGTATAACCTCCCCGAGTGTCATGGTCTGGGTGCCATGAGCTGGTCTCAGTCTCTTGATGTAAAACCTCCCCGAGCATCATGGTCTGGGTGCCATGAGCTGGTCGCAGTCTCTTGATGTAAAACCTCCCAGAGCGTCATGGTCTGGGTGCCATGAGCTGGTCTCATTATCTTGATGTAAAACCTCCCCGAGCGTCATGGTCTGGGTGCCATGAGCTGGTTTCAGTCTCTTGATGTAAAACCTCCCCGAGCGTCATGGTATGGGTGTCATGAGCTGGTCTCAGTCTCTTGATGAACCTCCCCGAGCGTCATGGTCTGGGTGCCATGAGCTGGTCTCAGTCTCTTGATGTAAAACCTCTTGGAGCATCATGGTCTGGGTGCCATGAGCTGGTCTCAGTCTCTTCCCGAAATGATGAAAACTCGTGAGAGCATCTTCATAGGGGATCATAGATTTTGTAGATTGTAGATGTCATTGTAGATTGTAGATGTCATTGTAGATTGTAGATGTCATTGTAGATTGTAGATGTCATTGTAGAACTTCGGCTGTAAGCCATAATGTACTGGAGTTTGTAAAGCTTTATCGGGGATCTTCGGAAGAGATGCCATTTGATAGAATTAGACTTGTGTAGTGAACTCACTGGGGAAAATATTCCTGAGGAGTGTCTTTATTGTAGTTGTAAAATATTCTATGAATTTTCAAATAAAGAGAAGTGTCTTGTAATGTCTTCGGAAAACTTCTCTGATGGATTTATGAAGAGATGCCGTTTGATGAGTTGATAATGCTGATAAATCCACTAGGGGTGGACGAACTGCCATTGTGGAGATTGTCATTTGTTGTTTTGAATAAGATCTCGGTCAAAACGAGTTGCTCAAATAAAGAGATGTTTATAGTCCAAATGTAGATGGTTGAGAAAATCTTGTGATATTGTTGGAGAAATATTTGTCTTTATAAAGATTCTTCCTAGGGAGCGAAGTGCACACTTAATTCATACTCAAAAGTTAGAGATATCCCAAAAATGTGATTGCCAAGGACCGAAGTTCGATTCAGGAAATAACTAAAGAGAAACTGTCAAGTAAGACTCGACCATCGAGGTATGAACTTAAATGGGATTTTAACTAAAGCAACCGTCCTCCATGAGGATCAAAATCCATGGGGAGATAGAAATATTGTGCTCTTTCTGCCTAGAGCTGACAACTCTACTTGGAGGGAGAAGACACACCCAGTCACTCGGGGATAAACACAGCCAAAGCGACAGAATGAAACAAACACAAAAAGATGCAAAATTCACATGCCATGCTATCTATATATATGCTATGTGTATGCTAACAAAACCAAACAGAGATGAAAAAACATCTCGAACAAAAGGCACTCAAACCAAATCTTCACAGATTAAACATCGCTTGGAGAAATGTAAGTTTGCTTTTAGAATTCCTTCTGGGGGAAAAATATCGGACCAATCTTCGAAGATAGAAACACCGCTGGGGATGGGTGGAGAACCAAATATGGGATCACCATCCCGTCTCGAGATTTCAAAACTCTAAGGAATAGAAAACACTCCACTTGGGGTATAACATCTTGATAAGTCTGAAAGGTTGTCCTGTTGAAGACAAGGAAAAAGATCTACTAGTAGCGTACCATTCTCATAACTGGAGGACCTTCACGGGTAAAATAAATATCCATCTCGTTGGAGAGATTACTTACTGGAAATGTAGATGGAAATACCCAAATTGAAGTTTCACAGGGGATAAAATAAATATCCTCTTCAAATGAGCAACCTGGGTCATTCTAGCTGTTGGAGTTGGAGTTGAGCTTCAGTGGGGATGAAACAAACATCCGCTTCGCTGGAGAAGACTGGTGTTATAGAAGATCCACTGAGGATTCGAATAATATATACTTCTTTGGAAATGTGAAGCTTACGAAGGTTCACTGGTATTTTTGCATTGAAAAGATTCATCGGAGAGTTTTGATGAAATTCGGTATTGATGAGTTGCGTAATGGTAGTCGTCATATCAATCCTCAAATGCCCCAAGTCATCTGGTTCACGAGAAACAAGAGTTTTCAAAGAGGATTTTACAGAAAACATGGCGTCCCACTGTTTTCAAACTCTTAGAGAGATTCGACGAATCTCGACGTAACTGGCCCTGATTGACGGTATTAAGACTAAGTCTTCAAAAATGGTTCTTTAGAAAGTCAAATTTGCATTAGAACAAACCACTTGGAAACAAGCTTGCTCCGGGTCAACAGAGTCTTCAAGTTCCAATAGAATAAACTTATTATTGATGCTCAGGTGTAATCTTTCTAAGATATCAAACAAGGTTAGCAAGTCAGAAATGTTAATTCTGAATTTATCAATGCAACATACGTTTGTCTTTACGTTTGTTTTTTTTATAAAAAAGGTATCCCAATAACTAGTGACCGAAATCACTGGTTAGGATATAAATTAATTTTATAATGCCAAAAAAATTGAGCATGGCTCATAGGAGTCAGGAAACGATATCTCATCAAGTGCGTTTTCGAACTAAACCTTACTTCAATTAGGACTTTTGAGGGTTGTATCTGGGTTTAGTTTCTGATTTGTAAAACAAAGGAATGAAAGGCTAAAATATATTTGTGCCCACCCAATCTTTGAAAGATGCTCATTTTTGATGATACCCTGCCCCAGGTTAAAAATGAGGGTTTTGATTTGGGGAAAAAAAATAGATCCTTTCTCAAGGCTTAGAAGAGGGGGTTAACTATTTTTGGTGTTTAGGAGGTTTGAAACAATGCCTTACATCATCAGTAGAGTTTTTATTCAACAGTATACCACAGGATTCTGCGTTTTACTTCGTCATCCTCCTTCCAATTATTCACCAAAGTGAAAAGAAAATTGGATAAAGTTGACATTATAAATTATGAAAAACATTTTACGAGTGAAAAAGAATGGATTTCTTCAAGACAAACACTTATTGCACTACTTATTCAAAATAACAAGTTCTTACATGCCAAATATGCTTTTAATCAAAGAAACGGAAAAACACAAAAGCAAAATAAATTGAAAAAGCCAAACAAGTCCTTTTCTTGGATTTTATTACGCCTTGGAATGGAGAGGCTCGCGGAATCGTCTGATATGTAGCCTTCAGGCGCTATATTGATATGAGTCTCCCAAATAACCTTGGATCATGTTCAAGAAGGACGAACCATGTTGAGGTTAGGATTGGAACCTCTGAAGGATAAGATTCCGCCCTTAACCAACCTTTGAACGTCTGCTTTCAAACCGTAACAGTTCTCAATACCGTAGCCTGGATCACCTTGATGATATGGGCAAAATTTGTCAGCTTTGTACCAGTACAGAAGTTTCTTGGGCACCTTAAGTGGAGCCCTTGTCTGGATGTGACCTTTTTGAATCAAAGCTGGGAACAAATTAGCATACTTCATAGGGATGGGGTCAAACCGACAAATTCCTTTTCTCGGAATATCCAAAGATATCTTCTGATTACGAAACCGTTTCCGAAACCGTCGATTCTATGGTCGATCTGGAGAGGTCAACTTCTGCTTGGGAGGTAGTTGTTCGCACTGAGCGGGCGTTGCATACTGATGTTGGGGATGAGGTATCGAAGCTATGAATTCTCTGGAAGATTCATTGTCATTTTTATTATCTGGAGCTATACCCAAATTGTGATTGTATTGTTTCACAAAAGCAACGGCTAAGTCTTCCCAAGACTGAATGTGGTTACTTTGTAGCTTCATATACCATATTAAGGATGCCCCACATAAACTTTCTTGAAAGCAGTGAATCATCAATTTGTTGTTGTCAATATAAGCAGTCATCTTTCGACAAAACATCGTCAAATGGTATTTTGGACAACTGACACCCTTGTATACTTCGAAGATAGGCATCTTGAAGTTTGGAGGGATAATTACGCCTGGAACTAAACATAGGTCATGAGCATCAAGACCAAATGCATTGGCTCCTTTCATCATCTTCACTTGTTCTTGGAGATCACAAAATCCTTTCTCAATTGCTGCAATTCTAGGATCGTCCACTTCCTTCTCAGTATGAGTATTCTGAATATCAACAAACAGGTTGTCTTATAAAGGCTGAGTTGCGCAGGAACATTCACTTGTTGAACAAAGTCGTCGGAGGAACAGTCAAATGTCGGATTAGTCCTTACTTTGAAGCCAGTCATGCGATCCATATCTTTGTTCTCTTTACTATCCTTCAGCACGTACTTCGAGCTTGGTCAAATGGTCGAGACGTCAGCTGGCGAGACAAAGACAGAAAAACAGATGAGGACGCAGTGGAGAAGAGACACATGCACATGCTAAAATGCTATATGCTATGCAGAATGCAGGATGAAACTTCAAGAAACTCAAATTGTTTTTTCTCTCGATATTATAACGTTGAATAAAACTTCTTTTATTTTTTTGATATTCAAGAAGCATTACAAAGCAAATTACTCTTTTAAGAGTTTATTACATTGGAACGAAAGAGAAAGAAAACTTAGAGATCTACTCCTTATGCTCTTTCTGCACACGAAACTCCTCTACCAGCTGATTGACGCGTTCCTGCAGTTCAGCCTTCTCACTGATGAGTCGATCTACATATTCTTTCCAAGCCACAGTAGCTGGGGGAAGATCATCCTTGGTGACAGTTCTTGAAGAGGTGTGAGAGGAAAATAAATCCTCTCACGCCTTCCTTTTTCTTGCAGATTCTATTTCTGGCAGCTTCTGAGACTTCTCTTTCTCTACCTTAAGGGTGAAAAACTTGTTCCTCCAAGCGGTCTTCAGCTTCCGAGCCTCGTCCAAGGCGGCCTTTAATTGATCTACCTCACTCACATCAAACCAATCAGGATCATGAAAGGTCAACACCATGGGTTCATGAAAAGGGAAAGGCATCTTGAGGTCGAGAGCCCTCTCGCGCACCCAACACAGATAGTCCTCAGAGGCAACACAATTAGGGAATCCTAAAGCAGTATTTCCTTCCATGTTGACGTATTTCCATGCATATATTATGGTAGCCTTCAAGTATGGATCCTCTCATTCCTTGAAAAAGATCCCCTCCATCAAAGTTGGGTCAGGTACTTTGTTCATCGGGTGCCCTAATTGTCGGCGAGCCAAAGCAGGGTTGTAACTAATGCATCATTCCCTCCCAATAAGAGGAACATTGGGGAATCCTCCACAGCTATGAATCATCTTAGCACCTCCATAAGTAGGGTCATACCACACAACATCAGAGTGAGTAAGGGCCATGACTATTTTAGACCAACGGGGTTCTTCTATCTGCTCCCAAACAGATGGATGCAGAGCTAGGCGAGCAATAAACCATGAATACAACAGGGCGGTACAACAAACAACATGTCCTCCTCCTTCAGCATTCTTCGAATGGATCGAATGGTATGTGTCAACTAACAAAGTAGGAGTTGGGTTCTTGAAGATGAACAACTTAATTGCATCCATGTCGACAAAATAATCAATCTTTGGGAACCAGAAAATCCCCTAGACTAACAAGGCAAAGGTAGCTTCCATGGTCAAGACCTCCTTCCTTTCAGCGTGGTAACGAACTTTCTCAATCAGGAAATCGGCTGGAAATCCAAGGACTCCTTCCTTGGTGGTTGAATGAGCTTGAACGTCTGCTAGGCTGAGACGGGTAGCGTTGGTGATCTCTTGGTCACTAGGCGTGTCCTCCAATCCGGTAAACACAGGCCGGGTAGTCACAGGTATCTTCAAAAATTCAGAATACTCCTCCAGGGTCGGCATTAGCCGGTAATCTAGAAAGGTGAAACAATGGTACAACAGATCGTAGAGCTGAACAAGGGTCTCCAACAAGCCCTCTTTCATCTTGAGCTCGAGAAAGTGGAAGGCTCCTCCATATTCTGTTGCAAAAGCGTGACGGTTCTCGATGAGTTTCGCTAGCTCTCTTAAGCTTTCAATGTTAGGTCTCTGAAAAGTGTAATTCAATGCTTCTCTTTTGAAGTCCATGGTTATAATACCTGTGAAACAAAATTGAGTTTCTTGAAGTGAACAAAGAAAAAGAATGCAATGCAAGATGAGTAGGACTTCATGGGATCCCAACTATTTATAAACATTGCGGTAAAAGAAAATGTTTTATTAATTTTGAAACGGATTACAAATAATTATGCTTTTAAAAGTCCCAAATAATTAGCTAAATAAAAGTTAATGAAAGTCCTAAGGAAGTTCTGAATTCCGCTGCTTGAGCTGCTCTTCCAGCTGGGTCTTCTCAAGGATAAGGTTATCCACAATCAACCTCCAAATAGTACATTGTGGGTCGGAGAAAAATAAATCCTCTAGGGCTTTCCTCTTCTTGCAAGGAAGTAATTCATCATTCTTCGACTGTATCTGTTTCTGAAGTTCATCTTTCTATTTCTGAAGTTCATCATTCTCTACAACAACCACTTGATACTTGTTCTTCCATGACTCTAACTCATGTTGCGCCTTCCTCAGTGCAACTTCTAACTTCTAACTTCTCAGCTTCAGACATAAAGACATATGTGGGTTTTCTTCTCGGAGGTATAGGATCCTGACGAGAATAAGGCATCTTTAACTTGATTGCTCTCTCTGACCCACTGAAGGTACGGTTCCAAGGACACACAATTAAGTTTTCCAAGGCTTTCCTTCCCTTTCCTATGCAAATGATCCCATGCAGCCAGAATCTTGTCTTGAAGTTCCTTGTTATCCCTAAAGAAAATGCTCTCCACTTGAACACTCTTAGGTGGCTCCTTCAACGGATATCCCAACTGTCGACGAGCTAAAACCGGATTGTAACTGATCCCCCCATTAAAACTAAGTAATGACACATTAGCAAAATCCCCACAACCATCAATAATTAATGTCCCATCATATGCTCGGTTGTACCAATCAATGTCTGAATGGGTCAATGCCATAACTCTCGGGGACCACAACCCTTTATCTAGATTTGAAAAAGAACTAGACTTAGGCAAGTGCAAAATAAACCACTTGTAGAGTAAGGGCACACAACAGGTGATCATCCCTCCACCATAGAAGTTTCGGAGATGCACATAATGATAAGTATTACCCAAAAGAGTTGGCACTGGGTTGTTCTTCATAAAGATCTTAATTGCGTTAAGGTCGATGAACCCCTCAAAACTTGGAAACAAAAACACCCCATAAATAAGTAGGGCGAAGATTGCCTCGAATGGAGTCCTGTTCATATAATCGGCATAAAATATAGCTTTACTGATTAAGAAGTCCGTAGTCAAACCAAAAGTACCACCTTTACTAATTAAGTTTCCCTTGACGTCGGGTACCTTTAAATAAAGAGCCTTAGCAATATCTCTTTCCTCAGGGTCGCTCTCCAAAAAGGGGAAACGAGATTCTTTTAGGATAGGTAGACCAACCAAAAAGGAGTACTCTTCCAATGTATGTAATAGTTGAAAGTCGGAGAATGTAAAACAGTGATAAAGCGGATCATAAAACTGCAATAAAGTGGAAAGGAGTCCTTCATCCACTTGGAGACTTAATAAAGATATTAGCTTCCCATATTTGCTCTTAAACTTGTCTTGGTCTTCAATCAAGGCTGCCAACTTCCTTAGGCCATCCAATTTAGGACTCTTAAAAGTGTATTTCAAAATGTGTCTTCTGTTGGAATCCATAATGCCCTACAATGTTCATAAACAAAGACGAATCCCATGAAGTCCAATGCGATATGATGCTTTATGAATGCAACAAACACAAGTAAGCACATAAGGACACAAAGGTAAACAAACAAGGGAGACCCTAGGTTTGCAACGAGCATGGAGCCAAAGGGTATACCCATTCCCAAAGGATATGGACTAAAGGTTGATTGTACCTGCAGAACAAGGTTCTAAGAAGGTTCCCAAAGTCATTAGCCCGTCTTTTGGATATTATCGACTTCCCAATTACTTGGTGATTAATAATATTCTTAAGAGAACTTCTTTTGAGTGTAGCATCGCGTAGCACTATTTCGGGTGTACTCCCTCATAGTCCCGCACTACATCCTAATAAAGGCCAAAGTGGGATTAAGGTAACTATGGTCCTCAATATCATAGGCTCCAACATCGAAAATAGTGTATGTTTTCACGATTAAAAACTCGTTCAACAGTACAGCTTTCGAGAGGGCCTCAATTGAGCGTGATTTTCAAGTCAGCTTGGTTGGGATTCCACCCCCTATAAGCCTCATCGAACATATCACTATCCTATCTTAAGTTCACTCAAGTCCGGGTGTAGGACTTTGTCTCACCACTCAAGAGATCAACCCAAAGGCAATAAACAAACAAGTATACAAGTAAACAATTAAGCAAATATAAACAAATATAAACAAACATAAAAAACAAGTTAGGGAAACCCACTAAAGGCGTCCCCAGCGAAGTCGCCATTTCTGTTGCGGTGAAATTTGGATACCAAGATATTGGTGAGCTTGAATCTTAATTCATTTTGCAACCGAACTTTGATTTGTCCAAAGGAAGGGAAAAAGATCGAAATACCCACAATGCAATGCAAATGCAAGCTAGAGAGTTATAGGTTTGGGGGTTGGTTAAACTTAGGGAAGGTGCTAGCATCCTAAGTTTCTGTAGTACTCTATAGGAACCTCTTGTTTATATTTGTTTATTGCTAAGGGTTATCTGCTTAAAGGATGAAAGACCTAGGGGTTTATATCTAAGTATACTCGATAAGATATCACATCTTATGCCTACATATCCTTACGAGAGTGGAATCAGAGTATCTGTAGTTCCTCTAAAGGGTTTGAGGAGTTCTTTGACTGTGGTCAAAGTTCCTACGGGATAAAGGGTAGTTGATTGATTGATTTTAGGAGAAAAGATGAGTTGTCATTTTAAGGGAGATTACTTTGATTTGAACCACCACAACTTTGTAGGAAAATAGTCTTTGCATCGTCTTAAGAGAAAGGCTCAAGTACTCGGAATTTAATCGACAAGTATGCCACTATCTCTCTTAAGGCAAAGTCCCTACATATTGATTGAATTGTTATGGGATATGAGTTTTATCTCGCTTAAGATGATTAACATCTTATTCTCTAATGTTTGAATATGTATTTGATTGAGTTGTTTTCCTATGTTGTAAAGATAAAACAAAGGTCCTTCCTATGGGGTAGAATCTAAACTTAAAAGATCGACTCGAATGGGATCAAGGATCATGGGAAAATGATGCAAATGGGATGCATACGCACAAGTTTTACGTTACGTGCAAGTTCTTCCTTTGGACAGAATGCAATGCGATAAAATAAATGCGGTAAATGTAAATTGCGGGTAAAATAGAGGCAGATAAATAAAGGCATACACACGCATGAAAGCGCTGAAGTGTACGAATGTGTGAATTGTGAATAATGTGAATGTGCGGATACAGAAGCGCGCACGATTGATGTTGATTTATTTTAGACGGGATTATCAATTTTAGTTGACTTATACTTATGAGACAATATACATTTTTGGTGAGATTGTTTTTAAGGGAAAATTGTTTTTAAAGGGGGGAATTGATTTTAAGATGATTGATTTTAGTAAAGGTTTTATTTTATTATTATTTCGAATAAGCATTACGAATTACTAAATTAAAGATTAATTGAAATTAATTTAGAAATAAATTATAAGTATAAAGAAAAGTTCTTTTATTATTAAATAAAAGTTGGATGTGATTATAAAAGGTTATTTAACAAAGAGTTTTAAGCGAATTATATTATTAAGAGAAAAAGGTATTAAAATTGAAAGAAACAAATTAATAAAATAAATAAGCTAATAAAAGATTTGTTAATTGTTTATAAATTTTTTTTTGCTTAATTTAGAAAAAAGAGATTAAATATGCAACTAGTTTTTAGTCATTAATAAAATGTAAGTTATGATTTTTTCTTTTTTTTAAAAGTTGTTGAATAATATTATATAAAAGGCATAGCTTATTAAATTAAAAGTTGATTAATTAAAAAGGTTAATTAATAATTGTTTTAAATAAAAGTCAATTATAAAGTGATAATAAAAGAGTTAATTATATTAAAATAAAATGGTAGGCTAAAGGTTACTAATTAAAAAATTAATTAGGTTATTTAAATAATTAGTTATTAAGATTAATGGCCAATTTAAATGATTTAACGGTTAATGAAAGGTTTAAGGGGGTGGCGGATGGATCTGGTGCGACGGAGGTAGCGAGGGTGTATCGTGGGCAGCAGTGTGGATCGCATGATGGTGATCTGTTGAAGATCGTGTAGCTGTGAGTGAAGGGACACGGTATGTGTGTGTGTGCTGCATACAGGCGATTGCATGATAATAAGAAGAAAAAAACAAACACAACGGAAGAACCCTAAGTTCCCAGAATCCCCAAATCGTCGATCTACTCATTCTCTCTTGATTCACCCCTCCCCGATGCGATTTTCGATTCTTCATTCTCCCTTTCCTCGTTTCGTTCTCACCTCCTTCTTCCATTATTTCCTCTATTTTAAACCTGAAACACAAATCAAAACATCAATAGTTCAATCATCTTAACACGTATAAAGATTTACCGAAAGTTGGGGACGACAACGGATTCTAGATGACAATGGTTCTAGATGACGGGAGCTTCGTCGGTACGGGGACTCGCGGCGTGTGGTGACGGCTTCAACGGTTCTGACGGCGGAAAAGATAGGTTTTCTCACTTTTTCGATTTCGCGAGTTTATGGCTTCACTTTGAGATTTCTTTGAGTATCGTTCGTGCCTTTTCGTTAGGGTTCTCTGTTCCTTTTATAGGTGATTTGCAATTTCAAATTTGGATGATGATGAATGTCTTTCCTTTTTGGGGAGACATGTTTGGGACCGATTTGGGAAAGGTTTAATCAATTTTATTGTGAATTGAAACTTGCCCTTTCTGACTCATTATGCCTGATTTTGTTGTAGGTCCATCAATTTGGTAATCAACGGTAATCAATGCTGGGAATTCAACGGTTTACTTCAGTTTGCGGAGTACGTGGCTCAAACGTCTGAAGGTCTCCACGAGTGTGATAATGGCTTTCGCAAAATCTATTTCTTCTGGAACTGGTATTGAACTTCCATTCCTTCCATTATTTCTCTGTTTTGAACCATTACTACCATTTTTCTTGTAACACGGTTCGTATGTCTGGCGTTTGCTTAGAATTTTGATGGTAACTAACATGGGGCTTACTTATGGTTTCAGCTCTGATCAAAGGCTTGGAGTTGCTTTCGTCTTGGTGTGTTACTTACGACAACATGGAGGAACTTGAGGCAGGGAGAAAATCGAGAGTGTTTCGCTAAACCGGCTAACAGAACTGAAGAGGTAGCTAGCAATGGCTGCACTAAGTAAATGGAGAATGCGTGTGCTAGCTTATATTCAGTATCTTTTGACGCTCCAACCTGCATAATATTGTGAACCAGAATAGAATATGAGATAACCATTGTCTGTCCAATTTCCTAGCCATTTAATCCAGCATGTATGTTGATCGAATTTGTGCAGAAAGCGGCCAATAGCCCCATGTAGTTTATGTATCCATCCGAGTTCAAAAATCTCTATGCCAATGTATGGTACAAGTGGCTTTGGTAGGACTATAGTTGTGTCTAGCATATGTCACGCAACAAATAATGGTAGTAGCAATTTACTCCCCAAGGGACATCCAGGATATCATCGACAAATCCCAGCAATGTCATGAAACAGGTGTGTGCTAAAGCAGCATTGTACTCAAAAAGCCAGTTTGAATTTGTTGTGAAGTTGAAATACTGAAATAAGATTGTCATAACCAAGAAGGCAATACCAAAAACTATGGTCAAGGATTCGGGTATTTTAATGTTTCTCTTAGGAGTGCCCTTCTTGTTAATATCGTATCCAAAGGGATTTTGTTTGAGAACTTATCTAGATGCAACAGGTATCCTTCTTACTGTAAGGAAGGAGCTGCGAGACTGATTCCAACATCGTAACAGGTCTGCACTTGGTGGGGATACGTGAGCAAAGTGGCATGGCATTCTTGGCACAATTCTCAGGAAAACAAGGAAGATAAGTATCAAGCTCATTTTGAATAATGTCTGTGGAGAAATTTGGTTTTACGCTTACTAAGCAACTGTTTATGTCATTTATGTTTTGAATTTCCCATTTTCCTAATGATGGTTTTGTGATTCTCATGTTACTTTAATTTGGAAATACATGGTGACCGTTATCGATTATCTCTGTGTGACAGAGCCACTATTGTTGAGTGTTCAATTGAAGGTAACTCATCTTTATATTGAACAATGGAGCTTTGATCATTCAAGTTGTGGTGTGAGGTTGCCATTATTAATGTCAGCACCAGCAACGCGAGGCCATGACATAGATATTCTCGATAAAAACTTGCAGTTGTTGTAGACTTTGGTTTTATTTTAGGGCGCCTACAGGTAAACCTTGTATCATATGACATTCTTGTGACTTAGGAGTTGTAGGATTCTTGTAATGCTTCTCGCCTTAACTGATTTTCTAATTTTTCTCGTAACAGGATTCTAAGCTTTCTCAAGGTTCTCACCCTATCTCCTGGTCCCTTGCTTTGCAGCTTCCCATGGGATAATTCTCAAGTTATCCAATTCGGCCAGACAAATTCACCCAATTGGTGGGATGATGAACTATATGGTCGTGAATGCTTATAGAATTGGAGAAATTCTATTCCGGTTTCACCAGCTTTGGACAGCAATCCTCCAGTTAGGTATTAGTTTAGTAACTCCTTCTGCACGATTGGACTCACAGCACCAACATCATTGGCAATGATGGTTCTCTTTGTGATTGGTAGTAACAATATTAAAATTCTGACTCAGTATCAATTGTACCTCTCAATGCTCTGTAATAATTCGGTACTGCTTTGGTTTTAAGCTTGGAATTGTATATGGAGTTCATGAGATATAAGTGGGCCATTTTAGATTTGTATGGGTATTTGGAGGTCTTCATAGGATTAATATAATGAAAACTTTGCAAACCTTGTTATGCTTTGTAAGGGTTTTGAAAAGTTAATGCAAATTGGGCTTTGTATTTCTCTGTGGGAACCTTTGAAAGGTTAATGAAATTCACATTTGGTACTTCTTGTGTAACTTAAACACATATGAATCTTAGTTGATACTAGTTTTAGGATTATCCCTTATTCGTTCCTAATAGTAGCAAGGCTCGTATGATGTGTATATAAGTATGTAACATTATTTACATAGCCTTATTCTTGAACTTTTGAATCGTACTGAAGTTGAATAAACTTGATATTATTGGATTATGGAAAACTTCTTTGCTTGAACATGAACTAGAATCCTCCTTGGTTTGAATAAAATGGTTCAAAAATTAAATGCCTTTGACTTTTTGCAATTGAGCTACAAGCTATTCTCATAGACAACCACATTAGAAACTTTGATCTTGAAAGTCGAATATTGCATTCCAATACAACTTGGTTTCAAAACGGCCCTTTCGAATGGTCTTTAAACATAACACTTGTAACCTTCCTCTTTGAGTATGCCATAAGCATGAACCTCTTAGCTTGACCATGAAGATGAATTTTCCTTTTAAATCCATGGGAACTCTAGGATCAGGGCAAGTTAGTTATGTTCTGAAATGCTTGATTGCTAGGAATTACACTGGGAAATACTGCACCTACATGAGCTGGTTAGTCGCAAAAAAACATAAATATTAAATTAAAGTCAAATAACAAAAGAAAATGCGCAAAAAAAGAGGTGGGATCTTACGGTCAAAAATTGGGGTGTGACAAACACCATATGCAGTCAACAATCCAATTAGCACTACCATTGGAAAAGTAAGTGAAGTCGCTAATTGCCCTAGCACCATCACTTTATTCTAAAAAAAAATTGTTTGATAGTGGGGTAGATTGAGAATTTTTTAAAACATGGATTATTTTGAGAATAAATTTTAAAAAATGAATTATTTGGATAAAAAATCTCTTTTTATTATGAGTTTTAGAACTTTAAAATTAATGTTTAATAGAATTTTGATTCTCTTATCTAGTTATTTAATTGGATTAGGATCATCTATTTAATCTTTTGAATATGCTTCTTTGGTTTGTTTTTCATGCAAAAGTTTTTGAAAATTAGTGAATTCAATCTCATTTTAAATTGTAAGATATATTTATTCTTTATTTAATATACTACACTACCACAAGCCTTTTTTATAGACACCTTCCAAGTCATCTTTGAACATTCTAAGGATATCTATGGGACAATTATCATACAATTGATATCTCAAGTTGAGACTAGCACCTAATGTCTCCAAACCATCAATATCATTTTGTGATTTGATTGGTTTGTGATGTTACACTACGCCTCGTGCTAGAGTTTGTCATCACACTAGAATTCGAGCCCTTGCGATGCAATTCGCAAACGCATTATGATTCTCACCTTTCATTTATTCTTCAACCATTTTCACCATAAATTTAAAACTAATTTCAAACTATTTCAAAAATCATTAGTTATTTCATATCACAATGCACATCAAACCTCGATCAACATCAAATGCCTTTTTCTTAATTAAATTAAAACATCTAAACTTTTGAACACCTTTTCACAAAGGAAGAAAAATGAAATGGTCTAGTTCCTACTATTCTTTTTCTTTATTGTTTGGATACGAGTTGCCTAAATCAAAACCATCAATCCATTTCATCTCAAACCATTTTTGTAATCAAATCTTAAACGGTCATATTTTCAAAAAAAACTCTGATGAAAAAGGAAATGGTCTAGTGCATATTGTAACACCCCAAATTTATTGGAATATTTATTTAATTTATTTAAATATGAATATTCGCGTTTTCGATGATTTTCGGTGGTTGGTGTGAAATATTGAGAATTATGGATTTTGGGTTATTTATTTAAATAACATTATATAATATGAATATATTGGTATTATTATTAATTTAAATAAATATAAGTTAACTAAGGGAAAATTGGACAATTAAGGAGGAGTTAGTGAGAATAATATTGGAAAAACCCAATTTATAGGCCCAAAGTTAGGTTTAACAAAAAGGGATTTTTGAAGGAATTAGAATTCATTCTTGTTAGATCGTGAAAAGAGAAGGAATAGAGGCCAGAGCTCTGAGGAAGAGGATTGAGGCAAAAGCTTCGCAAGGTTTTCTGAGAATCAAGGAGAAGACTTAGAGTCGGCAATTAAGGTATGCCTTCTTTGGTTTCAATGTGTGATTTCAATGTGTTTAAAGCTGATTTAAGGGTTTAAGGGTAGAAGGTTTTTTGAGCATTTGTATTGTTGTTGTCTTTTTAAGGTGTAAGAGTATTAAGGGATTTGAACTGATGGTCTGATAGGTTCGAGGTCGATTTAGGTTTGAGGGAAAGTAGGCCTCCGTGGCCAAAATCGGTTGTTGAGATTTTAACCGTATAGGGAAATTAGATAGTGAGAACTCTAATGACCGTGGTGTAGTTGTAAGGAATTATGGGAATTATAACATGAATGTGATATGAGATTGACCTAATAAGTCGTAGATTTTATGCCTTTATCGCCGTAATACCTTAGGAATGATTTAGGGATGTTTTTGGGTTATTAGGGAAGTGAATCGTTGGACTTCCGGGTTAATTTTAGGTTCTGGTGCGTAACAGCGATTTGCTATAATCTCGTGTTCGCACAGTGAAAAATTCGTCCCAGACTCGCACAACGAATAAACTCGCCCCATAGTCGCACAACGAACTTGCTAGCGAATGTAACAGAGTTTTGCGAATTCTGATTTTTGTGCAGTGATGCCTTAATGTTTTGATGCTGTGATTTCTTTGATGAATTAATATGAGTATGACTGTGGTTTCTATGTGATTAGTACATGATTATATGATGATTCTATGATGACATGATATATGATGATGATGATTTTGGTGAATGATTATGCACCTATGATTTTATTATGAGGATGATTATTGACGTGTGCATCATGCATTCATATGCATTCATACTTCGGTTCAGGACCTTGATTTCTTTGGCTTCAATCCCATTGTGCGGATGTGAGGTATTTTGATGTGCTCCGGTTCTTATACATAATCGATCCTATTGATGGGGATCTACGGAGGGTTGATTGCCTAGTGTCCATCGAGCTGTGATGATTGGTACCACATGCATGAGTCTTGTTTCATTTGCATTATGAGATAATCTTGAGTAATTTACGATGTTGTGGCCTTTGATGCCCATAGATGAATATGATGATGCATAGTATGAAAATGACATTTTTTTATATATTGATTTTCTATATTAATTATTATGAATCGTTTTACTCACCCTACCTGTTTGAATGTTGCCTCCACGTGGGTAACCTGCAGATGACCATGTTTAGCCGTGGATGTCGTTGAGGATCTTGTTGGAGTTTTGAGTTGTTGGCCATCTTGTTTAACTTAGAGGGTCTTGCTCTGATAGTGTAACATCGGGTTGGGGTCTTTGAGTTAAACCATGTTTTATTTGATTTTTGTTATTTTGATTATGTTTTCGTACAAGGAAAACTTTGGATTATGCCTTTTGAGTTCCGCTGCCTTTTGAGCAATTTTTTGATAACTTTTGGGAAAACCCGTTGTTTACGGAGCCTTGACCTATATTTGATTTATTGAGAAATGTACGCCCTTTGAGGTAATTTTTTGAGTTTAATATTTTACTATGATAAATGTGAATATTTTGCCATTAAAATTGTGGGGTAGAAAGGGTGTTATATTAGTGGTATCAGAATAGGTCGGCCTGTCCAGCCAAGTTTTTATGTTGTTAGTCCCCTGTCAGTCAATAGTGTGAGAACACTATTTTCTTCTAACCCTGTTGGTGGTTGCAGATGGCTGGAAGAAATGATTGTGCTATTGCCGATGCGCTGGAATCACTTGCCCAAGTGATGACCTAGAATGGTGGACCTACAAATGAGTTTCGTGCTTTAGGAAAGTTCCAGAGGAACAATCCGCCGACTTTGTAGGCACTTATGATCCTGATGGTGCGCAGAAGTGGCTGAAAGTGATTGAGAAGAATTAGAGGCCAGAGCTCTAAGGAAGAGGATTGAGGCAAAAGCTTCGCAATATTTTTTGAGAATCAAGGAGAAGGCTTAGAGTCAGTAATCAAGGTATGGGGAGTATTGCCTTCATTGTTTTCATTGTGTTATTTTAATGTGTTTAAAGCTGATTTAAGGGTTTAAGTGTAGAAGGTTTTGTGAGCATTTGTATTGTTGTTGCCTTTTTAAGGTGTAGGAGTATTAAGGGATTTGAACTAATGGTCTGATAGGTTCGAGGTCGATTTGGGTTTGAGGGAAAGTAGGCCTCCGTGGCCAAAATCGGTTGTTGAGGTTTTAACTGTATAGGGAAATTAGATAGTGAGAACTCTAATGACCGTGGTGTAGTTGTAAGGAATTATGGGAATTAGAGCGTGAATGTGATACGGGATTGGCCTAATAAGTCGTAGATTTTGTGCCTTTATCGCCGTAATACCTTAGAAATGATTTAGGGATGTTTTTGGGTTATTGGGGAAGTGAATCGTTGGACTTTTGGGTTGATTTTAGGTTCTGGTGCGTAATAGTGTTTTGCTGTAATAATGTGTTCACACAGCGGACAAACTCGTCCTAGACTCGCACAACGAAGAATCCTTCGCACAGTAAATAAACTCACCCCAGAATCGCACATCGAACTTGCTAGCGAACGTAGCAGAGTTTCGCAAATTCTGATTTTTGTGCAGTGATGCCTTAATGTTTTGATGCTGTGATTTCTTTGACGAATTAATATTAGTATAACTGTGGTTTCTATGTGATTAGTACATGATTATATGATGATTCTATAATGACATGATATATGATGATGATTTTGATGATGATGATTTTGATGAATGATGCACCTAAGATGTTATTATGAGGATGATTATTGACGTGTGCATCATGCATTCATATGCATCCGGACTTCGGTTCAGGACCTTGATTTCTTTGGCTTCAGTCTTATTGTGCGGATGTGAGGTATTTTGATGTGCTCCGGTTCTTACATAATCAATCCTATTAATGGGGATCTATGGAGGGTTGATGACCCAGTGTCCATTGAGCTGTGATGATTGATACCACATGCACGAGTCTTGTTGCATTTGCATTATGAGATAATCTTGAGTAATTTACGATGTTGTGGCCTTTGATGCCCATTGATGAATATGATGATGCATAATATGAAAATGACGTTGTTTTATATATTGATTTCTTATATTGATTATTATGAATCGTTTTACTCATCCTGCCTGTTTGAATGTTGCCTCCACGTGGGTAACGTGCAGATGACCAGGTTTAGCCGTGGATGCTGTCGAGGATCTTGTTGGAGTTTTGAGTTGTTGGCCATCTTGGTTATCTTAGAGGGTCTTTCTCTTATAGTGTAACATCGAGTTGGGGTCTTTGAGTTAAACTATGTTTTATTTGATTTTTTTTTTAATTTTGATTATGTTTCCGTACAAGAAAAACTTTGGATTATGCCTTTTGAGTTTCGCTGCCTTTTGAGCAATTTTTTGATAAAATCTGGGAAAACCCGTTGTTTACGGAGCCTTGACCTATATTTGATTTATTGGGAAATGTACGCCCTTTGAGGTGATTTTTTGAGTTTAATATTTTACTCTGATAAATGTGAATATTTTGCCATTAAAACTGTGGGGTAGAAAAGGTGTTACACATATTATTCTTTTCCCTGAATACTTGAGTATGAGTTTCCTAACTGACCATTCAAGTATTCTTCGTCTACTCAAAATACCTTAATGATATCCAGTCCTTTTGCAATTAAAAGGATAAAAAATAAAATGGTCTCATGAATACTATTCTTTTCCCCGATTGTTTGGATACGATTTGCCTAATTTGACCATTCGAGTAATTATCATCTACTCAAAAATCAAACTTCAACACACAAAACTATTTTCTCGCTCCCGCACGATCGAAAACTTTTTAAAAAAGAACATTGTTTAGTACATTCTACCGCGATACAAACAAACAATTTAAGCTTTCAATTGCGAGTACAAGCAACGTTTAACCGCTAGAGCGCGACCTAAAAATTTGTTCAATAAAATAAACTACCCAATACTTAGTTTTCTATAATGAACTACATAGCTTTGAATTCCTCATTGTACCTAAGGATACGTAGGAGTGAGACCTGCAATATGGTCAAACACCCTAATAAAAACCTTTTTGTGACCCCTTTTATTTTCCCTTTTAATCTTTTATAACTCGAAGAAAACAATAAACATAAGTTAACATTTCAATTGCAAATTTAAGTAAATGGTTCCCATTGAGTACAACGAACGTGAGGGGTGCTAATATTTTATCCTTGCGTAATCGACTCTTGAAACCGAATTTGGTTGTGACGAACATTTCCTATTTATTTTAAGGGTTTTATCAGTATTTTCCCTTTTCTTCTTTGGAATAAATAAAGTTTAGTGGCGACTTTTTTCAATTATTCCGTGAGCACGTGAACACTTGTAAGGCCATATTTTTCGAGATGCGACAAATACTCTAAAGTATAATTCTTGGGATATGATTAGGTCTTCTTGGATGAACTTATATAATCTTTTGGGTTTATTTCTCTCCCCTTATCTCTTTTATTTTCAGTAATTTCGTTTATTTTGAATATATGCAACATATTTACTCAACCAATTTTGTAAAATATTTTCACACTATGATTTATCAAATGATTTTAATTGAAATTAATATTTTTAAAACCTCCATAATTCACACCCTCCCCTCTTGGGCAGGGATTCAAATGTCCAACAAGTGGCATTAGAGCTTAATTCTTGTTCAAAGGCTAATTGTCTTAAAAGAAAGATGACTTTCAACACTTCTTTTGAGAAGAGGACTTTCATTAATACACCTCCACCATTCAATGATGACGAGTTTGAATTGTGGTAAACTGTATTTAAAGTTTTCATTCAAATTTTTTTATCATGAATTGTGGGAAACAATAATTATTGGTCTATTTATTCCTACTTACTATGATAATGGTGAAGTAGTAGATAAACTTGATTTTGTTTAGACAATTGAAGATAAGAGAAAGTTCAAAGATGATTTCAAAGGTAATTTTGTTATTTGTGTAAATTAAAATCAATTTCTTTATGTTTATAATTGAAACTCCTCCAAAGAAATGTGGGACATGTTAGAACACAGATTGGTTCTTAGTTATATCTCTATGTTTTGATGATAACACTAATGAAATTTTGTATTAAGAAATTATATACTCTAAATTTGTTCAAGTATTTTTGTTGCAGATATTAAATTTAATATCCTTCTGAAAGCAAAAATGATCTGAACATTGAACTACGCAAGGCTCTGAAGCGTCAGAAGCATCTCGTTAGAAGACTCTGACCGCTGCCTACAGAAGCATCTGAAGCAGAAGCTACAGAAGCATCTGAAGCGTAAACTGAAGACTTTGTATGAAGAGTTTCAAGCATTGTTTTTCAGAAGACTCTGATAGTACTGGTCGCTGCAAGTACTGAGGATCTGATCACCAAACTCTGCTCTGACTATTACTCACGCTGAAGCACACATGCTGCAATACTCTGATACAACAAACTCTGATAACATCAAGACTCTGATCACTCAAGGCTCTGATGTTGATTGTTGTGAGATAGAAACTTGTTGAAGAAGAATATTCAAAGTTATATCCGTTGGTTATGCCAAACGACTCTTTCCTCTTTTATGCTAGACACAAGAACTCAGGCAAAAAGGATTTCTCTGAACGTTCTACTTCTAGAAAAGTTCAAGTCATATGAAGACAAAAGGCTACATCTACTTTGCAGTACATGGTCTTCAAGCTTGCAACGTCTTGGACTTCTTTGTCTATATAAGCAAGACTTCAACAACTTTCTACAGTTGACGAATATTAACTAATCTATTGAAAACTCTCTCAAAGCTCTCATACAAGTTATTTCTTTGTTGAATAGTTTCATTCGTTCTTAAACTTAAGTGTATAAATCACAGTTGTGATATAGCTTTCATAGAAACATTTAAACACTTGTTTAGTTTACATTTGATTGTAAAAGTTCCTTAAGAAGACCAAGTTATGGTCAATAGTTTTTGAGAAGACTAAGACAGTTGTTCTTAGTGTTTGACATTGTAATCAGTTTGACTATAGTGGATTAAGTCCTTGTGGAGAAAGGCAAATCACTCTGGATTAGTTGAGTTCAACGAAACAGGATAAAAATCATTGTGTTTTTATTGCCATAATATTTTCTAAACCCTTATTCAACCCCCCCCCTCTTCTAAGTGTTTTCTCATCTTCAGGACACTCTTGTAATGATATATGGAGTATCTCCAAGTAATGAACAAGAGGGAAATAAAGCACGAGGAAATAAAATGAATGTAAATGTTACTTTCAGAAACTAGTGGGATACCCGAGTTCGCACGGGTAATGGTGTGTTACGCACATTTATAAAGACAAAATTACTTTACCAAAAGAGTTTATTATTTTTAAAAGAAATATTATTTTGATTTATATACAGATTATAAAGATAATTTTTCTATATATAAAAATATTTGTATAAAAAACTTGTTGTCATTTAAAAAATTATATTGCGTTTCACTCATTAATTCAAAAATAATAATTTCTCAATAATAATATATATTAGTGAAATGATTATATAAATAATATATAACTCACTTTTCCATATATTATATTAAAAATATTGTTTCTTAAATTAAAAATAATTTTAAAATAAAAATATTAGTAATATAAATAATAAAAAATAAAACATTTTTCTCGTGTTTTAATTCATTAAATATATTTATTTTTATTTTCTTTAATTATAAAAATATAATAACCTGTAGATTCACACGAATTATGGTCTGGATACCCGTGGGTTCGCACAAGTTCTGGTATGGATACACGTGCGCTCATACGAATACTGTTATGTACATTAGTTTCTAAAATTTAATGAGAATAAAAAACATAAAGACAAAATTGTTTAACCAAAAGATTTTATTATTTAACAAAAAACAAATTTTGATTTATATTTGGAACATAAATATAGTTTTTTTTTATATATACAAATATTTGGATCAACCGTATATTTTCTCGTATGTAAATATTAATTTTGTTTTGACATTTTTTATAAAAATATTTATACAATCATTTACTTTTATAAATCCCAACTAATAACATAATACTTGTAAATATTGTTTTAATTATATAAGTAAATATTAATAAAATAAATACATATATTTTTCTCTTGTTTAAATTCTTTCATTATTTTAAATATTTTTATTTTTATTTTATTTAATTATCAGTCAACTAAATAAAAAAAACTACTAAGATAGTGAGTGTTTACTGTGAATTTTGGTAAACAACCGTTGGTCTATCAATTCAGGGTAAAATTGACTAACTTGCATGATCGACCATACTAGATCCTAAAACATGTGCTAAGCGTGCAAAAGACCCTAAGTTGAACTCCACGTTTGACTGCGAAACCTTTTGAAAAGTAAGATGACTTGAAGATTTAAAAGAAAACAAGTAATGCGTCGAAGATTAAAAGCAAAAAGTGCAGTAATGTAAAAGCTTTTAAAAGTAAATGTTGTAAAGTAAAGGGCGAGAGATTATAATCAAACTCCGCGTTCGACTATGAAGTCTTTGTAAAGTAAATGGTGTTGAAGATAAATGTGCAAGAAAGTAAAGTGCTTTGAAAATAAATGTGCGAAAGATTCTACTCTGAACTCTAGGTTCGACTAGAGATCTTTGGAAGTTAAATTGCAAGAAGGTAAATAACTTTGGAAATAAATGTGCGAAAGATTAAAAGTGCAGAAAAGTTTAAATGGCATAAAATAACTCTAATCTGAACTCCACGTTCACTAGGGGATCTTTGAAAGTAAAACGAAGAAAAAGCTTGTGAAATGGTTTAAATGTAAAAGCTGAAAGTTAAAGTGAAAAATGAGTAAAGGTGCATAAAGGGTAAAGGCAAGTAAATTGCATTAATGAAAAAAGGTTGATGTTGTATCACATACATTCTCGCTAACTCGTTTCTCTACACGCGGGTACTTTGAGTTGTTTGGAGTGACTGATATGAAATGAATGAACACCCTTATTACATAAAAATGACAACTGTTTATAGTACTAGAAAATAACTACTAAGTGACGGTTGAGGCTTCACAACGTGTCCCTTTTGGCGCTTTTTCCACTATCTCAACCGTTCACACGTTCGTCCACTCTTAGTTTAAAATTTGAACACTTAATATCTCCCTCCAATTTTGGTTGTGACTTCTGCGCGTTCTTCTCAGCGTGACCCTTGTCGAGCACTTCTCAGTACTTAGAAAATTTTAGTAGCTTTGTCCACCTCTCTTCGACTTGGATTGTTCTCTGATTGTGTCGAAAGGTTGACATGTTTCAAATTGATATTTTGACTTGAGGTGATTCTAAAGTCAACTAGCGTCGAAAATTGAGAGCTAACAGTGAGACACTCGAATCACATATCTTCAGAGAATGGCTCATAGTTGTGCAAGGCTTCTATAATCGCCTCATACTCTTGATCCTTCCTGACCTAAATGTTCACACCTATTGTTTTCAGTTAAGCATTGCTTAATTTTACTTTACGAAGTAATCCTCCATATTCTGTTGAGTCATGAAACGCTCTCACAAATATGGAACTAGCATGTGGTTAAGGGATTCGTTAAGATGTGTCTAGATGTTTGAAGTAAACTGAGGTGGATTTTATATGCCAGTTTCCCAACTTGATATTCCTAGTATGTGTTCTTCCAACCTCTAAATATGATGTTGAAGAAACTCTTGAACTTGGTATTGTTAGTTCTGAGCTTCATGTTGTTAAGGTGCTTCAGGGTGACCGGATTTCTCTTGGTCTCCTTCATATTGATCTTCTTTGCCATCTTGACTAACCGGGCTTCTTGGCAACCTGCACATATACATTGTGTTGATGGGAACCATGGGTTTGGTCATGTCATCATCCACGTGGCTCCTTACACCAACTAACCTATATAATTAATTAATAATACATAAGAGGTCGCAATTCCACTATTTGGATTCAACCATGGCTTAAATATTTTCAAAAATCAACCTCCTCACATTAATTAGTTAATCGATCATAATATTTGTTATGGTGAGAATCGGATATCAAGCTATTAGTTAACTTGAACCACAAATCTTCAAATATTCACCACCAAGCTTTGATTTATCCAAAGGAAATGGTAAAGATCGAAGAAAACCCTAAGTGTGTCACGTAACATCAAAGCTAAGAGATCGGGGGGTTTGGGCGTTAGTTATACTAAGGGAAGGTATTAACACCCTAAGTATCGGTAGTACTCTACATGAGCCTCTTATTTGGAAATTATGTTTTTGTTAATGTTTGTCTGCTAATGGTTATGTGCTAAGGTAAGGATTGCTAAAGGTAAAGACCTATGGATATATACACTAAGTATGCTCGCCAAGACATCACATCTCGTGCCTACGTATCCTAACAAGGATGGATGTAGAGAAACCGTAGTTCTCCTAACTAGGGTGAAAGAACTCTTGACTATGGTCAAGGTTGTAATGGAAATAAGTATCAACAGTGGTACTTATATAGAGTTAACAAACTCTCTAAGTCTAAGTTGAAAGACCTAACTAGGGATTGACTTTAACAAAAGTCAAAAAGGGGAAGGTGAGTACCCATAACAATGATACACACATAGAGTTAACAAGCTATAGGCCTAAGTTCTAAGTTATAGGACTCCTAACAAGGTGTGCTAAAGGTATTGACTTGACAAAGTCAAAGGGATGTAGGT
Source organism: Lathyrus sativus (assembly GCA_963859935.3). NCBI lineage: Eukaryota > Viridiplantae > Streptophyta > Magnoliopsida > Fabales > Fabaceae > Lathyrus > Lathyrus sativus. The sequence goes on along the minus strand of OZ012741.1, from coordinate 48,350,501 downwards.
TCTAACTTAAGGCTAAGTTGAAAGTCCTAATGACTCTAACAAGGTCAAAGGGAGATGGGAATAATGAGCTATCTATGACATTGAGTCAATAGAGAGACTTTTTAGACTTTAGGAACAAAAGGGGCAACTTTTTAGGATGAAATCTAACAAGCTACATCACTTGGAGAAACTTTAACAAAGCTTAATCACTCATATACATTCATTCAAACATGATGAAGATATAAAATCATGGTAACAACCAAGAAAGTAAGGGCAAGCATGTGACAACATCAAGCAAAGATATGACAAAGCTAATAGATTACAAGGTTACAACCAAGCATCCATTCATGGAAGTTTAAAATAAAACTAAATGGTTACAACCAAAGGTAAACATAGATGTTATAACCAAATAGGAGTATTCCTCTAGTGTGGGTACTAGCTGATAATCGGGAAAAGTGAAACAATGGTAGATTGGATCATAAAACTGGAGAAGCATGGAGAGAAGTCCATTATCCATCCTCATCTTCAATAATGACAACAATTTCCCATATCTGCTCTTGAATTCCTCTAGGTCTGTCACCAAGGTGCTTAACCTCCTCAGGTCATCCAAGTTAAAACTCTTGTAAATGTACTTCAAAGTTTTCTTCCTTTTACCATCCATAAAGACCTTGATGTTTACAAACAAAAGTCTGAGTTCCATGAAACTTTATGATATGATACTCATGAATGCAAGAATGCACAAACACATGCAAGCAAAGATCACACATGCACACAGACAAAAGCCTAGGTTCAGAGAACACGAGTGTGGATCCATGGTCTACCCATCCCAAAAGGTGTGTAATATGGATTCTCAAACCTGCAGAACAAGGTTCTAATAGGTTCTCAGAGTCAACAATCCATCTTTAGGATATTATCAATTTCCCAAATCATTCGATAATCGATAATATTCTCTAGAGAGCCTCGTCCAAATGTAGTATCGTGTATCAACTAATTCGGGAATACTCCCTTATAGCCATCGCACTACGTCCTAATAAGGCCAAAGTATGATCTTCCTTATGAATTTTTATTGACTGACCTCCCATAGTATGATCTTCCTTATAGATTGTGCTACAATTGTTTAACATAGCACTAAATTTGTCCTGAATCGGATTATTAACTCTAACATGAATACTAACAATATTATTGTGTTAACTTTTACTTTATGCCATTTACTTTTCTTACACCTTTGTTTTTATGTTCTTTACTTCATGCTCTTTATACTATGCTTTTTAATTCATCATTCACAATTCATATTGTTTATGTTTATGCTTCTTTTTTCCTTTGTCCACTTGGACTTTTATTTTTCTTTTAAAGACATTAATAAAGAAAAAACCTCTAAAAGACTTAATTGTTTCCTTGGACTATTGGTTACTATCCCAAGCTTGGATGTTGGACTTATGGACTTAGATTTAGATTATTGATCCTTTTCTTTGGAGTTGTAATTTGATACCTTGGAATTTATCTGGTACCTTTGACCTTGGGTTGACATCTTGGAGACATGGCTCTGATACTTTGGTTTTGACCTTTTGACCTGGATTCTTCTTTCATTCGTCATCTTTATTTTTTCTTTGATTACTTGGCTTGCTTGTGGCTTAATCCAAATGATGAAAAGTTTTGCTTGACTTATGTCAATTAGCTTATTTCACTTCTAGTTAGTACACTTGCACGCGATTTCACTTTATTGCTTTTATTAGGGTAGTCTCTTCATCTCCTCCCCTTCTTAAATTTTCAAAGTCTTCTCCATTTTTCAAAACCTTATTATTTTATAACTTGAACCACTTTCTCAATAAACCTTGATCTTGTCAAGTGATTTTCAAACTTTTTTTCTTAAATAAATGTTAATTCATCTTAAGGGTATCAAGACCATTTCAAAAGACATAAAAAATACATAACTCATTCAAACTATTTTGTGCCCTTTGTGTACTTTTCTCCTTTGAAACCTTTTCTTAAGGATTAGACATGAGTCATTTTCATAGTTGAGATGTAATTCTTCTATCTCCATAGTAATGTTTGATGTTGATTCTTTTCCACTTGAGAGAGTTAGTGGCATACTTGTTGATTTCTATCCAAGTTGGAGCCCTTCTCAGTAGTGATGCAAAGGTCCATTTTAATATACTTGTGGGTGATTAGTTGAGTTTTCTACTTAAAATGATAACTTTTCTTTCCATTTAAAATCAATCATAACAAACCCGTTTTTTATTTTTACCACGAAATACAAAGTTTTGATCCTCCATTGCACTTTGTGGGTAAGTAGGCTCGAGGCTCAGGAAGTCTTGCAAACACTAAAAACCCTAAAAAAATATTTCTCATCTCTTCAATCTTTTGCAAACAACACCTTTTAATACAAACATAGATTTTCAAGAGGTTCCTATAGAGTACTATAGATGTTTTGGGTGCTAACACCTTCCCATTGTATAACCAACCCCCTTACTCTTTGTCTCTCAGTTTTATTTGTTTTGTTTTAAAACTTCTGTGGGTTTTATTCATTATTTTCCCATTCCTTTGGAAAAAATAAAGTGCGGTGGCAGCTTTTACTTTATGAGTTAAGTTAATCAATATCTTAATCTCAATTTTCCCTGCTACACTAAGTATGATAAATTTCCCCCATGGTGACACGTCCTAAGTCATGTAGTAGTTTTCCCTGACGCCAATAACTCATTATCCCCATCGATGCCTTCGAAGTCGACCCTGTTAGCTAGCATGCTCTAATAGATTGTCCATTCTCAACATTGTTTCCATTATAGTGATGAACTCCACATCTGGTGGCTGAGTTGACATTACTTCCATTCTAATGATGGACTCCAACCTTAGTCAACATAGCATAGTACTCAATTTCGCTAAGTCCCCGTTCTCTTTACTACGTCTTTCGATCTTTCCACTTTTGACCAGTATCCCTTTACATGACTATCGACCTTGATTCATCTTGATCATGTGGACTTACTTATTCGTAGCGTATCTATAGCTATTCTCATGAATATTTCCATTTATAGTCTATTCAAAAAATCCAGTGTAACAAATTACCCCCAAAAGGCCATGTTTCGATTCACATCGAACAAGAGACGTGGCCTTTTTATCGTAATTTTTCGACGTTGTTTCACATCTGCTGACGTCATCATCATCATTACTCTTTTTACTGCGTATTGTACTTTTCAATAGATTAGCTCAAAATCTCATCATCATTCATCATTCCTACTTCCTAAGAATACGTGGGTTTTCACGTTTTCAGTAATTGCTCCCACTTCTCATTAATATGTTACATCGAAACCCCATGAAACACATGCAGTGAAGCCTATAAATAATCTCTCTCAGCTCCTTTTTCCTTTCTCCACTGCATCTTCTCGCATCTGCTTATCTCAACATCCTTTAAAGCCATCGCCGGTAATAACTCACTTGCTTTCGTCATCCCTCCTGCTGAGAGTGAAGAAGTGAAGGATTTCCTCCCCGAACCTTCCTTTGAGAATAACAAAATTGCTATCTTGAAAAACCAAATGTTGATCCCTTACGCCACGAACAACAAATTATACGCTTTCTCAGGGCCTTATCCTTCAATAAGGTCCCACGTAGTAAAGGTTGCTCACCTTTTCCCAGGCTATGCTCTCACTATGCCATTTGCGCTTGAAGAAAGGGCCATCGACCTTTCTTTCATGGTCAAACCCAACCGTGTATTTCGATCTACTCCATCAGCCCTTACTAATGAATATCTGGCTTGGCTCAACAAAGTTCAAGCCAAAAAGAAAGGGAATTGGGAACATTGGGCATCTACCACATGGTCAACCTGTCTAGGACTGGTCCTAAATATAACCCATGTATGTCGCTACCCTCGATTTTCTTCTAGGAAGGTTCAACCAACAGTTTCCAGCTTCCTTGTGGCATGTTGACGCCAACTTTGTTCAACGTTGCCTCCATTACAGGCTTAAATCCCGTTGGTGTCATTTTTTCTTAACTCTGACAACTCCACATGAACTTACCATCAAACACCCCACTTACAAGAATTTCATCTCCGAAAACTACGACATTGCCAGTGAAAAGGTCTTCGACCAAGAACATATTTCTTTTCTAGAATTTTGGCTCTCCTACTATGTTTTCTGCTCTAGCTCCCTGCAGATGGCAAAGAAATTTTTCCCCTGGCCATTCAACTTCATTAAGGATGAAAAATTTCCTTCAACAAACTTCTCTTGGCCAACCTCTATAAGTCACTTAGATATGCCTCCAACAAACTCAAGAAACTTCCTAAAAACACAAAAATTAAGTCCTTCCCACACTCTGGACCCTTCTGGCTCTTACAATTGTGGTTGAACGCCACTTTCGAATCAAAGCTTCATGTTACTATTTTTGAAGCCCTGATGAGGGCAACTGAGAAAAGGGACATCGAAGGTACGAGCTCTTCCTTGGAACCAAAGTCTTTATGCGACCATGGCACCTTTTGTGGATCGCTCAATTGGTCCAACGTGGCTAAAGAACAAGTTTCTTGGCTCCTCTCCTTCTACCGCTGTTATGTAGAATGCAATTTGGCCCGCTTTCCTCACCCTTACAATCTTGTCATTAAGATTTGAGGCTGTTGGCTATGGTTTTGCTGGCTATCAGCCCAATTTGGTTGCCAGGAAATTTGGCTGCAACCAATTTCAATCTTCTTCTCTCTATGTTTTGGAGGATGATATATGTTGGTTGGAGCGCAAGTACACCTATGAAGGGTTTAAACTCTGCACCAAATTTTCTCGCAACCAATTCTTAGAGCGTCCCCTTTTTGAGTTCCAACAATCATTCAACACAGCCTAAAGGTTCTACAACTGTGTACCGGGTATCTGTGTCGTCGCCTCTCAGAAGACCAATTCTTGGCCAGGCTTGTTGACACCCACTCTGACATGTCTAAGGAGCAGTAAGGTATGTTTCTTTAAGAAAATTTTATTTCACTAATTCCCTCTTTTTTTACTCGCCTTTTGATCTTCAAATGAAACCGAAGCTCTAGGCGACAACCACCTCGAAGGACCTTCTGACGTGTGAGAGACGAATCGGCCTGAGGAACCTAAAAAGAAGGTATTCTAACTTCTCACACCCTCTTTTGTCTTTAGAACACTCCTCACAGTATTGATTTTCCAGATTTAACAAAGAGATCTTGAATCCTCATCTTCCAAACCCAAGAAAAAGAAAACAAAGACTTATGTTGCCACAAAGACTACTACCGCCCCTAGTCAGGAATCGTAGCCGAAACCTATTCTTGCTTATTCTTCTTTTAGCATTGTCGCTACTCGAAAAATGCATCGCGCAACGACGGGTAGGCGAAAAGGGATGGACAGAATAGTCGCCACCGAATTTTATTTATCCCATGAGGGGAAAGGAAAATATCGAGAAAACCTAAAGAAAAGGAAGGATAAGATGGTATCGCAACAAAGAACGGGTTCGGAAGCCGGTTATGCGAGGGGAAGGTATTATCACCCCTCGCATCCATTGTACTCGATGGGAACCATTTGCTTGTCAATGTATGATTATATCTGCGTAAGTTTTATGCTATAAAAGTGTTTTCCAAAGGGTAAATAAAAAGGGTCTAGAAACTAAGAAAGGAGGCAACGGGGAAGAAGAGAAAAAAGACAGACTCGATAAGACTTCGCGGTTCTATGCCCATGTATTCTCAATAGACGTGAGAAAAACATGGTCGACGTAGTTCGGGGAACTACAGATATGGGGGGAATGTGCTCGGCAAGGATTGTAGCCCTTGTGCCTATGTATCTTTACTTAAAAGAAGTAAAGAATCAGAGCAGCCGTAGTTCGGCCCACGGTTTGTAGATATTTTTATGGATGATGCTATCGTGCGCATTCTAGCAGTTTAGGTGTTTTGCTGCTCGCATGTGAGGAGACTTACGCGTTACCTGTTGTCGCTACTGCGAAAATCGGTGCCGGCTGAACAGAAGAGTCGCCACCGTGCGTTATTTATCCCAAAGGAGGGAAAGGAAACGCTCGAAGTAAACCTAACGCAAAGACGGGAAAGGAATGGTCATCGCAACCAAATCCTGGATTCGGGAGTCGGTTACGCAAGGGGAAGGTATTAGCACCCCTCACGTCCGTCGTACTCGACGGGATCCACGCTTGTTTTCTAATACGGATTATTATTCTATCTATTCTACAGGTCTAGGGTTAAAAGAAAATAAAATGACTCGGCAAAGTATCGCACTTTATGCCTACGTATTCCCGTCTGAAACGAGAAATCAGAGTCAACGTAGTTCGCCTACCTACGGGAAAGGAGGGGAAGGTTGCTCGCTAGGATATCGCATCCTATGCCTACGTACTTTCATACAGCATGAAAGATCAGAGCAAACATAGTTCGGGCCACGTACGACACAAGTCTGTCCTGATTGTTTTTATCTCCTTCTAAAAAGAGTTTTCTGATTACTGGTCCGAGCGGACAAAAATTGACGTTTTGATGAGTTCACATTCTTTTACGGAAGAAGTGTCTTTTATTGTGTTTGAAATATTTATTGCGTTTTTTGTTTGTTTTGAGAAAGAAGAGACAGAACTCTAAAACCTATGGTTTAAAAAGGGAATCAAAATCTAACCTAATGTTATCATGCATGGATGAAAGCCTAATGTCTGTCATGTTCCTCTCTTGCGCAGAGAGAAACAGAGATCCTAAGGGAATAAACGGAAAAACAACATCATATATACAATAAAGCAGTAAAATGCATGAATGCAGCAGTACAAGCGAGGCAAGGGAGTCCCACTCTACCTCGAAAACAACAGGCAGAAGCGAACGAAATTCACTTCCAACCTAACAGATTAATTGGCAAACAATACAGTCCGGGAAACTCAAACAATACATCAAAAGCTTATAAACAGCAAAAATAAACAGCAAACAACAACTCTGCACAGCAAGCGCCATCATCTTCTATCTTCAAGTCATCTTCAAAACATCTACCAGCTTCGGGCAAGCATCAATCTTCATCTTCACAGCCTTCAAGCAAGGTCTCTATCTTCAATCTTTCAGGGCTCTTCTTCAAGTCCCACTCTCTAAGATGAGTAGCAGTTAACAAGATGAATTGGATGTTAAGCAGTCAGTTGCCTACCAAGGGTGGCCTACTGACTGTTAACATGATACAGACAGTTTTCTCTCAAAAGTTCTATCTTTTAAATACATTCACTAATCCTCCCAAAGGAAGGAGGTGTGTATTTAAAAGAGACTTTGAATCATAGAGAAAGAATGGAGGCAAACAAGACCTTCCATGTTTATGAATCAAGCTTCTATTCTAGAGCTCTACCTAGCTCCTAAATCCTATACTCTTCAACAGCTGCCAGCAAGATACATTCTTCATCCACTCTTGAAATTGATCTTCACTCCTTTTGTCTTCAATGGCTTCAGAAGCAAAGTCTTCAGCTCAAACCCAAACCCCAAGCAGGCCCAATACTCCACACAGTCAAACAATAACCCTAGAGAGGGCACACCATACACTCAATCAATTACAAAAATATACTAAAAGTATTAATACAATGGGAAAAATTCTACTATTTATTCTAAGGGATCTATTATGCTTACCCTCGATACCCCTATAGTCCCAGGTCCTAATTCAGTCTAAAAACCCAAAAGAAAATTATTTTGCTACCTCTATGTTATTAACCTAAAACTATATTAAAACCATCTTAAAAAATATTCTACTGTTATAATCTATTTTATATACACTATTTTTGCTACATTTTATCTAAGTCTTTTATCCTAAAGAAAAAATAAAAAAACTACACTATGTTAGTATTTTTATTGTATTTATCCTAATATTTTTATCACTACAATTTTTTTAACCTAAAGTTTTTGTTACATAAAGTTTTTTATTATCTTTTGCTATCTAACCTATATTAATATTCTTAATGTTTTCTATATACTATATTTTTCCTAAGGTTTTTTTTATACTATCTTTTATTATATATTTTTTTAAGGTTTTTAATGTCATTCTAATATTTTAATGTTACTCTAATGTTACCCTAATTAAACTAAATCTGAACATTAAAATAAGGCTTAAAAAAACAAAATAAGTGCCAAACAGGGGATGTACTATCAAGCTACAGAAGGGTTTTAACAGTAAAGAAGGGAAAGGCCCAGCCCAGATGCTTGTCTCATATTCGCTCAGCCAGGTGGGGGGGGGGGTGCGAAATCAAACAGATGCATCATCAGCAAGATGCCTGGGCTTAAGCGAAGCCCGATAACTAAATCAGTAATGCAGTGGGTGTAATGAGAGGAAAAGAGGTATACCAGGCCAGAGGTTCGTGGGCCCAACTAAGTCCGTAACCCAACGTTCATCAAACGAAATCAATCCCCCCCTCAGCAACACTCTATACTGTTCACACACATTCTACTCCAAACCCTAGCGCCTCCCAAACACTCTCTCCGTCTTCTCTCTTGAAACCGCACAACCGCCCACAAAAAAAAACTGCCACCGCCCATCATCAACAAACCTCGATCCTAGAACAAACTTCAATCCTAAATCAAATCCTCACAACATCTACCGCTATCAGTGATTGGCACTCAGAATCCCAAATCTTACCATATCTACCTCACAGCACCCATCGTTCAACTAAACGGAGGATCCCCCTTAAGTCATTTCAACCTAACATTTAAGCTAAAGTAAAACATGCAGGTTTTGATCTAGAGAAGGAATAACGAGAAAACCTGGAGGATCTTATGCGGACGGAGATTCTGAGAAGATTTCGAAGGGTCTTGAGGTTCTTGAAGGAAATCCTGGAAAACGACGTTGAAGGAGACTTCGAAGGCGACGTCGTTTACATTACGAAGATCAACGACAGTCTTGTGTGGAAAAACTCTGACGGCGTCCTTGCAAGAAACTCCAACGAACTACGAAAATTCAAGCGTTGATTTAAAGATGTTGACGGATGATGAACTTCAAGTGGAGGATGAAGATCTGGATATTGAACATTTTCTGGAAATGAAGGATGTTCTTTGCTGATGAAGGTATAGAGAAACCATAAGAAATACGGGTGATGATCGTTGGAAGTTTGTTGGAAACAGATTATTGATGAAGAGGTTTGATGATCGTTGATGAGGTTTTCTGAAAGAAGAAGAATCAGAGAACAAGGTGAAGATTAGCGGAGATGATTATTGCTTATGATCGGAGAAGGAAGGAGAAGATTGGTGTAGAAAATCGGATTTCCTGGTGATTTTGTGTTCTCCGGCGAATTGGACGGTGGTCGGAGTTGGTTGTCATCGGGTTTGCATGGCCGGCGGGGACATTCCCGGCGAGGAGATGGTGAGGACAAGTGTTACGGTAGGTGGCAGAGGGATTGGTGCATGGAGCACACGTGTTACAGAGGGTTTGTGAGTGGGACGCGTGTTGGCTACTGGTGGTAGGAGAGAGGTGACGTGGGTTGATTCTGAGAGATGAGGAAGTGAGGTGGCTAAGCTGAAAATCATACACGTGTGGCTGTTTTATAGTGGACACCTGGACCTTTTTTGGACTTTGTTTAATGGGCCTTGTGCCCTGATACGTGGATAGTAAGCCCAATGATAGACTAATGAAATGGACAAATATGGATTAGCATGAGACAATGATACTAAACGTGATGATTAAAAATGGATTAACAAATGGAAATGGATTAATATGAGAACTAACGAAAATGGAACGACCTAATAAAATTCTAATCAATTAAAACAATAAAATTAATATTCCACTCTATTAATATCTATATTAATCTCAAATCCTACTAAAAATAAAAAGAAATCTATTTATTGAAATTCTATTATATCCTATATTAAAATCACTATTAAAATCTATTTAACAAAATCTATTAAAACTATTGCACTAAAAAATCTATTAATTTCCATATAAGAAAAACCTATTAATTCTATAAAAACTATACTATTCTATATTATTAAAAAAAGAAGAAACTATTTTTTATTTAGAAACAAGAAAATCTATTAAAGCTATTTTCTAAACCTAATAGACCATACTGACACCTAAAATTCTATTTATTATATTTTAAAAATCTCTTTAAAAATCTATTTAATTTCTCAAATGCAATTTAAATCTAATAAACCCTACAAAAGCAATTAAATCCTATTAAAAAGAACACAATATCGAAGCGGAACCAACGATAAAACCCGGACACCGGAAGTCCTCAAAACAACTGTAAGCTTGAAAAACACCCGGGAAGCGCACAACTTCCCAAAAATAGCCTCTGATTATCTGAATCGGTCTGAAACCTCTGATACGTGAACATATGGCTGTAAATCCGATAAAATCGCCATGATTGAGAAAATGCACTATATGTAGTATGCGAATGCGAATACGAAAATGCGAATACGAAAATGCGTCGAAGCATAAACCGAAAGTGGGGGCCCGGTTGGTCAAATTTTAGGGTGCAACAGCTGCCCCTATTCAAACGGCTTGGACCCGACTGGGTGAAACTCCCGGAGCCTTCAGACAATCGAGGTACAAGACGGTTGAATACAAAATAAACCCAGAAATTTGCCAACCGCAGAAATAAACTGCACCACTGCTTGGGGAACATTATCTATAAATCTGATTACAACATTATCTTGTCAATACTGGAATGAACTTATTGACTTCACTGGGAGAAGTACTTCTGTCAACAAAACGTGACCCTGCCAACGATTCAGGAGAATCACTCTGCCATCACTACGAGAAATCACTCCGCCACCACTGCGGGAAAATTTTGTCTTTATTACGGGAAAATGACTCCGCCACCACTGCGGGTACACACTCTGCCAAATACTGGAAAATAACTCCGCCTTTGCTACGGGTAAACACTCTGTCGAATACAGGAAAATAACTCCGTCTCTGCTACGGGAGATACTCTGTCAAATACAGGAAAATAACTCTGCTGCGGGTAATACTCTGTCGAATACAGGAAAATAACTCCGTCTCTGCTACGGGAAATACTCTGTCAAATACAGAAAAATAACTCCGCCTCTGCTACGGGTAATACTCTGTCGAATACAGGAAAATAACTTCGTCTCTACTACGGGAAATACTCTGTCAAATACAGGAAAATAACTCCACCTTTGCTACGGGTAAACACTCTGTCAAATACAGGAAAATAACTCCGCCTTTGCTACGGGTAAACACTCTGCCGAATATAGGAAAATAACTCCGCCTTTGCTACGGGTAAACACTCTGTCGAATACAGGAAAATAACTCCGTCTCTGCTACGGGAAATACTCTGTCAAATACAGGAAAATAACTCCGCCTTTGCTATGGGTAAACACTCTGCCGAATACAGGAAAATAACTCCGCCTTTGCTACGGGTAAACACTCTATCGAATACAGGAAAATAACTCCGTCTCTGCTACGGGTAATACTCTGTCAAATACAGGTTTTCTGCCTATCTTTGCAGCAGCTGGCTCCATCAATCATATGGATGACACAATATGAGCCTAGTCTCCCAATTTTTCAGTGCTGACATGGCAGCAAATCTGAGAAAGACTCTCCTGGGGATTTTCTGAATCCACACTGCCAGACAACCTCCAAAAATTGATTCACGAACTCTTTTGATATTGTTATAACAACAATCCTGAAGAAATACCCCGCCGGAGGGGTCAGAGAAACTTAAACAAGCAACTCTGTGGGGAATAATGCCACAATTGACATTATCATTACATGTCTCACGCCGAGATCTTGAATGTTTGGTAATTAATTTGAGCAAGGGCTCTCTCCACCTGCAAGGGGAACAATACTTGAAAACAAACGGTTAACCAATCTGGTTTATGTTTCAGAATGCATGTGTTTGCCAATGGCGTAATGCTCCATTCGACATGGAAATGCTACGCGTTTTTATTTGGTAGATGCAAATATGACACTATATGCCAATGCAGATGCAAGCTCGAACTGCTGGGATACATAAAATCGCTTTAGCAAAATAAATGCTGAGGACAACGCCAACTCCTCTGGGGATAACCAGGCGTCACAGAATTATTCCAGCAAAATAAATGCTGGAAGAGTGAAGCCAACTTCGCTGAGGAATAACTGAATGCGCCCATCATGATTGGACTTCCGTCAGGGACAACTTACCCATGCCAACGAAAATTGGACTTTTGCTGGGGAGTGAACGGGTATCACACGGTATTCTGGCGAAATAAATGCCAAGACATACAGCCAACTCTGCCGGAGAGAGCTTTAACCTTTGAGTTCCACTGGGAGGAAAGAAAACACTTGCTGAAAAGAGAACTCCGCGGGGGACGAAGCGATTCTCTTGGGGAAAATCAACTGACTCCGTTGGGGAGAATAAATGACCCTACTGAGAAGGGAATCTCTACTGGAAGAGTAGACTGTCTAGGTACAGCTCACAAGTTGGAAATATTAATCTTCTGAGGCTAAACCACTTTGCTCGGGATGGGGGAATCCTTTTGGGGGACACCATACTATCTGAATACAGCCTTTGATCTTGGAATCATCAATTCTGTTGAGGGTAAACGACCCTGCTAGAGAATGTCCCTCGGATAAGCTACGACTAGCGGGGGAATTTGATCCTTCTTTAGTAAGGAACATTGTCATCTCGGAAGCGCGACCTGCATGGGGATCCACTTTGCGTGACGAGCTTCTGGTCAGTACTGCAATCTTTTGATCGTCCACTTCGCATGGTCAAGAACCCTGCAACACCACAAACGAGACAAGACAAGTCTATGCAACCAAATCTATTCAGATTAGCGTTCGTGACATTATTTTCAGTTAATTCAAAGTTTTAGCAATTATTGGCAAGGGCCAGCGACGTTATACACTTGCTAGTTTTATTAAACCTTGGCGTTTGTCATGTACAAAACAGTAAAGAACCAGCATCAAATACTGAATAACACGTTTTATTGATTAGGCCCCTAAATGGGCAGAGTCTTGTACACGGAATGTAACTCCTGAAAAGAGGAAGCTACTCACAACAAATATACAAGTATGCACAAAAAATGATAAATACAATGACAGATCAAATTTGTACACATGTCGGCAACGGGATGCAGACGAACATCATGAGCTGATCCTCCTATGACTCGCCCGACTCTAGTGCTTCCCCGGTATTCACACTTCCGAAGAGATTGTATCTGATAATCGACCCCTCAGGTATATTCTCCCGCACCAATGCGCACCGCAGTATCAAATTTGGACCGCAGTCATTTGCTTTTCAAATCCCTAACTTTTGCGTGATCCGCCCTTTACGGGTTTTCAGTTCACCGGGATACCCTTTTTTGCCGAAGCCGCCCAATGTAGGTTTTCAACTTCGCGGGCGTACATTTTTCAATTTTATCCCTAATTTTTGCCCGAACCTTTCATTCTGTTTTTGGTTCGCCAGGATGCCCCATTTTTTCCTGGACTCTCTTTTTTCTGTCCAGCGGGTCAATTTCAAGCAAAGTATTTTTTAACTGCGTCCGAATTCACAGGCGACGTAAAGTCTTCACCGTCCATGGTGGACAACAACAAAGCTCCTCCTGAAAAGACTTTTCTGACAACGTATGGCCCTTCGTAGTTGGGGGTCCACTTGCCCCTGTGATCTGCCTGTGGCGGGAGAATCCTTTTCAGCACAAGGTCGCCCGTTTGAAAGCTCCGAGGATGTATCTTCTTATCATATGCTTTCTTCATTCGGCTCTGGTACAAACGACCGTATGCTAGAGAAGCTAGCCTCTTCTCATCCATTAAACTCAGCTGGTTCAACCTGTCTTTCACCCATTCTGCCTCGTCTAGTTGGACATCTCGTAATACTCTCAGGGAAGGAATCTCAACTTCCAGTGGTAACACTGCTTCCATTCCATATACCAACGAGAACGGGGTTGCCCCGGTTGATGTGCGTACCGTCGTACGATAACCGTGCAAAGCGAAAGGTAGCATTTCATGCCAGTCCTTATAGGTCACCACCATCTTCTGAACAATCTTCTTTATATTCTTATTGGCCGCTTCAACAACGCCATTCATCTTGGGTCGGTAAGGGGAAGAGTTGTGATGCTCGATCTTAAAATTCTGACACAGCTCCTTCATCATTTTGTTATTTAAGTTTGAACCGTTGTCGGTAATTATCCGCTCGGGGATTCCATATCTGCAAATGATATCTCTCTTGATGAACCTGGCTACCACCTGCTTGGTCACATTTGCATAAGATGCCGCTTCAACCCATTTGGTAAAATAATCGATTGCTACCAGAACGAACCGGTGTCCGTTAGATGCCGTTGGATCGATCTTTCCAATCATATCGATTCCCCACATTGAGAATGGCCACGGTGACGACATCACGTTCAGAGGACTCGGAGGCACATGGATCTTATCTGCATAGATCTGGCACTTATGACACCTCTTCACAAACTTGAAACAATCGGTTTCCATAGTTAGCCAATAATAACCTGCCCGCAGCAGCTTCCTCGTCATAGCATGCCCACCAGCATGCGTACCAAATGTACCCTCATGTATTTCCTCCATGAGCAGCTTCGCCTCTTTCTCGTCTACACAACGTAGTAGCACCAAGTCGTGATTTCTCTTGTATAAAACACCGTCCGGATTCAGATAGAAATTACCCTCCAATCTCCTGAGAGTCTTCTGATCGTGACTGGATGCCCCAGCCGGATACTCTTTGTTTTTCAGGAAATTAAGGATATCAAAATACCAGGGTTTATCATCAGATGCTTCGCCAATGGCAAATACGAAGGCGGGTCTGTCAAGCCGAGAGATAACAATTCTGGGAGCCTCATTCCAGAAGTTGACTTTATACATGGAAGACAAAGTGGCCAGGGCGTCAGCCATCTGATTCTCTGCTCGCGGTACATGATGTAACTCAACCTTGTCAAAGAAAGGCAACAATCTCCTCGCGTAATTCATGTATGGTATCAAATTAGGCTGACGTGTCTCCCATTCTCCTTTTATTTGATTCACCACCAGAGCTGAGTCTCCGTATACATCCAGATTTTTGATTCGCAAATCAATGGCTTCTTCAAGCCCCATGATACAAGCTTCGTATTCGGCTTCATTATTGGTAACTGGAAAGGTCAATCGAGCAGTAAATGGGATGTGCGACCCATGTGGAGTAGTGATGATTGCCCCTATTCCGCTACCGTAGGAGTTTACAGCTCCGTCAAAGATCAACTGCCACTTTGAACCCAACTCTGGTCCTTCATCCGACAATGGTTCTTCACAATCTTTCATCTTCAGGTACATGATATCCTCGTCAGGAAACTTAAACCTCATCGATTGGTAGTCCTCAATAGGCTACTCTGCCAAGTATTCCGATAATACACTCCCCTTTATAACCTTCTGTGAGACATACTGGATGTCGTATTCGGTTAAAACCATCTGCCAACGGGCAATTCTCCCCGATAATGCCTGCTTTTCGAATACGTATTTAATAGGATCCATCTTCGAGATGAGCATGGTTGTATGGTTCAGCATGTACTGCCTCAAACGCTTGGCGGCCCAGGCTAGAGCGCAACAAGTTTTTTCAAGCATTGAATATCGAGATTCACATTCAGCAAACTTCTTACTCAGGTAGTATATCGCGTGCTCTTTTCTTCCTGTCTCGTCGTGTTGACCGAGAAAACAACCCATACTTCCCTCGAGAACCGTCAAATACATAATCAAGGGTCTCCCTGCCACCGGGGGTATCAAAATAGGAGGCTCTTGCAAATACTGTTTTATTTTATCGAACGCCTTTTGACAATTTTCATTCCATGTTACAGCCTGGTCTTTTTTCAACAGCTTGAATAATGGCTCACATGTAGCTGTTAGGTGAGATATGAACCGAGCGATGTAGTTCAACCTCCCCAAGAACCCACGTACTTCTTTTTCTGTTTTAGGCGTCGGCATCTCTTGTATGGCTTTTATTTTTGCAGGATCAACCTCTATTCCTTTTTCGCTCACGATAAACCCCAGCAGTTTACCCGATCTCACCCCGAAGGTGCACTTGTTAGGGTTCAATCTCAGCCTGAACTTCCTAAGCCTTTTGAATAGCTTCAGCAGATTTACCAAATGTTCTTCCTCCGTCTGGGATTTGGCAATCATATCATCGACATAAACCTCGATCTCTTTATGCATCATATCATGAAAAAGAGTCGTCATTGCACGCTGATACGTTGCCCCAGCATTCTTTAATCCGAAGGGCATCACTTTGTAACAAAATGTTCCCCAAGGTGTTATGAAAGTAGTCTTCTCCATGTCTTCTGGCGCCATCTTAATCTGATTATAGCCCGAGAAGCCATCCATGAAGGAGAACACGGAGAATTGAGCAGTGTTGTCAACCAGCACATCGATGTGAGGAAGCGGAAAATCATCTTTCGGGCTCGCTTTGTTCAGATCACGGTAATCCACGCACATTCTCACTTTACCGTCTTTCTTTGGCACTGGTACAATATTAGCGACCCATGAGGGATATTTTGTAACAGCTAGGAAACCAGCATCCCACTGCTTTTGTTCTCCTCCTTAATTTTTACTGCCATATCAGGTCTAGTTCTGCGAAGTTTCTGCTTAACCGGCGGGCATTCTTCTTTTAGCGGCAGACGATGCACAACCATATCCGTATCCAGCCCAGGCATGTCTTCATACGACCAAGCGAACACATCACTGTACTCTCTGAGCATCTCAACCAGTCTTCGCTTGACGTCGCTCTGCAGCGCGGCTCCTATATGAATGTTCTTTTCAACCCCTTCCGACCCCAGGTTAATAATTTCAATGACCTCCTCATGAGGCAGAATGACTCGTTCTTCTTGCTTTACCAACCAAGACAATTCTTCGGGAACGTCGCCATTTTCATCAATCTCTTCTTCGACCTGAAATACCGGGTGCTCAAAGTCGAAATGAGTCATAGGCGGTTCGATGATGTCATCTGAAAATGTTATCCTGCAAAAGGAATGGTTAAATGCTTCAAAATATGTATAAAGCGAATAACCACGTTGCCATTTTATTGTAAAACACAAAAACAGGAAAAACAGAGATCGCAATATTTGTACATGAAAAAAACGCCTTTTATTTAATGATTAAACAACGCAATGTACATAACAGCACAACCCTAAGCAAAATCACGATGCCCCGGGTAAGACACCGGATTGTTCAACAATTAAGAAAACAAAGTATTACTGTTTGTGAGTCACAGGAACAATCTCCTGAATAGACCAATTGCATAATCCTTGTCCTGGCACGCTCGGCTGAATCCAGGCGTCCATGTCGCAGTCACTGTCTCCTTCTTCAGAATCTGAAACAGCGTTGATGGCCTCGCGATACACTCCACTAGCTGTGATTGTTATCGGTCCTTTGAAACGGGGTGCCCCTGCAGCAGGCGTTGATGATGATGGTTGATATCCTAGCCCAAATCTGTCCATCTTCACGGGAATATCCAGAACCTTGCCCCAGCCTTCTGTCTCACCAGCCTTCACTAGAGCCTGAGCCTCCTTGTATGACGAGACGACCACCTCTGACGCTTTACTCGGCCCTGGAACCTTGTCTTTGATGCGCAACCCTTCAAAGGCTTGACAGGGTGTTTCATGAATCTCGCCGTCGACTTCTACATACTTGAATGATGACAGATGGCTAACCAATATATCTTCTTCTCCACAGACCGTGACCACACTGTCCCCTACCATGTACTTCAGCTTTTGGTGCAAGGTAGATGTGACTGCCCCAGCACCGTGGATCCAGGGTCGTCCGAGAAGACAGCTGTATGCTGGTTGGATGTCCATAATGTAAAATTCAGTTTCAAAAACCTCCGGCCCCACCTGTAGAGGTAGCGTTATGGATCCAAAGACTGTTCTTCGTGTACCATCAAATGCCCTGACCACCAAGTCACTAGGCGTGCAAATGATTCCCCTGACGTCCAATTTCATCATTGCTTTCTTTGGCAGCACATTTAAGGAAGATCCGGTATCTACCAGTACATGAGACATGACTGAGCCCCTACACTCAACTGAGACGTGCAACACCATGTTATGCTCTCTCCCTTTCGGGGTCAAATCAAAGTTTGTAAATCCCAAGCTATGGCCTGCGTTCACATGTGCCAACACCCCCTCCAGCTGATTCACAGAAACATCTTGGGGTACGAAGGACGTATCCAGAACTTTCAACAATGCATTTCTATGAGCTTCGGAACACAGTAGCAACGACAGTATGGATATCTTCGATGGCTTCTGTTGAAGGTGCTCAACAATCTTATAATCACTCTTACGAATAAGGCGCATAAACTCTTCCACATCCTTCAATGACGTTTCTTTTTCGTTCCTCTGCACAGGGACATCCTCATTCATCTTTCCTTTTCCTTTCGCCAGTCGTTCAGCCTCTACCTCAGGCGATATAAAAATTCTCCCACTTCTCGTCATCCCTCCGGTACCGACGACGTTGTCTACAACCTCAACTGACTGCTTACTAATATTAATTTTCACCCCATCACAGTATGCTTCCAACCCATAGGTCCAGGGTACTGCCTTAGTGCTCTCGTAAGGGATTGGTCCTGCCTTGGTGATAGTGATCGGTGGTCGCCTGGCTGGCGCTGTTATAGTTATTGTTTTTCGGGGGATTGTCACGGTAGCTACATCACTTTGCTCATCTACTGATAACTCTGCAGGTTCTTCAACTGCCGTTCTGTCGAATTGTAATGTGCCTCCATCTATTAAGGTCTGAATACCCCTCTTCAATTCGGCACAACCCCCAGCTTGGGTCCAACACTCTAAACAAAACTCATCGCAGCCCGGATACACACCTCCTTTCAATAATCTGCTCTTTATCTCACACAACGGTGTCTTAAGGTCATCAACATTCATGATCAAGTTCAAACCCTCCTCGGTTAAAATAGCATTTTCCCCATGGTTGGGCATGGGCTTTTGCACTATGTTCGGACCTGCTTGTCCAAAATTGATAGCCTTGCTATCCAACAGATCTTGTACCACATGCTTGAACGCGTGGCAATTCTCTATGTCGTGGCCAGGAGCCCCGGAGTGGAATTCACAGTGCTTGCTTGCGTCGAAGCCGTACAGAGGAGTGCCTGTTACTGGCGCCATAGTCCTCTTTTCCACCAAGTTCAAACCCAGTAACGTCTGTAGCAATTCTGCATACATTGAGGGAGGCGCTTCAAACACCCTCCTTGGTCTGCCCCCCTGAATTCTGCGCTGGGCAGGATGTGCCCCTTGTTGTGGCTGCTGTTGCTGTTGTTGTATTGGTTGTTGCTGAAATGGAATGGTGACACTTGCCACTTGCTGCGGCTGATTGTACTGGTTTCGACCTCTGCCCCGGCCTCGGCCTCGGCCCCCGAATACTGCACTTGCATCACCTTGACGGCGACCACCGAAAGCCCTTCTGTTACTGCCAGCTGAAGTGGATTCCTCAGCTTGGAATCTTCCCAGTTTAATATTGCTTTCAATTTTCTCACCCATCAGGATTAAGTCCGACAAACTGCCCAAAGAAGTATGAAACAGCTTGTCATAAAACATACCGGTAAATGTTCATATGAACATATCATTCATTTCTTTGTCGTCCAAAGGAGGATGAACTCGTGCAGCCATGTCGCGCCATCTCTGCGCATATTCTTTGAAGCTCTCGTCTTTCTTCTGGGACAACCCCTGCAATTGGACCCGGTTGGGTGCCAAGTCACTATTGTACTTATAATGAGCCACAAACGCTTCGGCCAGCTGCTTCCAAGTCTTTATCTGAGTTGGCTCCAACCCCATGTACCATTCAAGGGAAGGATCAGACAAGCTATCTTGAAAGAAATGCATCAGCATCCTCTCATCGTTTGAATAGGCCGACATCCTTCTATAGTATGACCACACATGCACCTTTGGACAGGTATCCTCCTTATATTTGTCCAATGTGGGAGCTTTGAATTTTAGCGGTACCCTCAGACCAGGCACCAGACCCATTGTGGTCATATCTAAACCAACAGCACTTTGATTCACGACGCCTTTCATCTGCTCCTCGAGCATCTTGATTCTCTGAGAATCATCCATAGGACCTTCAAAACCTCCACCAGAGAAAGCATCTTCTTGCTGATCTTCTAGCCAATTACCGTTCCCATTTCCGTATCCATCGTACCCGTTGTTACGGCCAAATCTAGTCTGATTCATTACAGGGCCCCGACCCCTGTTACCATACCCCGGAGCGACTCCGGCAGGTCCAAAAGACATTATCCCGGCACCATTTCCATTTCCGAATCCGCCATAACCCTGATTAGTCATACCAAATCCGTCCTGTCCGAAGCCTTGAGCGTTGAAGCCGTACTTCCCAGCATGATCAAACCCCTGGTCATTAAAGCCAAATCCGTTGTTACCAAAGCCATTTCCTCCAATATTATCACCACCCAGGTTGACATCTCCGAACCCAATGTTGTTGACGACAGTCTCATTACCGATTCTTGCGTTACCGTTCCCGGCGGCAGCGCCGTTGTTCACATTGACAGCAGGTATGCTCACCACAGGTGGAGCTACCGGTGTAGGAGTACCATCCCCGTGAATAGTGTCAACTCGCACAGAATTATGGTCTTCATTTCCGTGCCCAGCATTTCTCATCAGCAAAGGCTGCACCAAAGCTTGCAAGTTCTCCTGGCCTTTCACAATGGTCTCCATTGTCTGCATGAATAGCGCCAGCTTCTCACGCATGTCCTGCATTTCATTCTGCATCTGATCTATAACTCTTCTGCAGTTGGTACGAGTGGAGTATCGGTGCGGGCGTTGGCTTTCAATCCTGGAAAGACCTGGAGGTGCAGGAAATGAGACACAGTTCAATAATCACCTGTAATGCAATATGAATGCGAATGCAATGCAATATGTGTCTGTGCATTAGGGAATATCATTCCCCGATTCTAGTGCGAATGTGCCAGTGTGGTGGTAGTGACAGCAATA
Organism: Lathyrus sativus; assembly: GCA_963859935.3. Taxonomy (NCBI): domain Eukaryota; kingdom Viridiplantae; phylum Streptophyta; class Magnoliopsida; order Fabales; family Fabaceae; genus Lathyrus; species Lathyrus sativus. Next base: position 48,329,689 of record OZ012741.1, on the reverse strand, counting down.
CAAAGTTCAGAGCCGAATCATAGAAAACACCTCATATATTGCAGAGAAATCCATTAAGCCAGGAATACAATATCAAGGAGTGTACAATAAGAAGGCATGACCTCAACCAACAATCCTGGTGATGGTCAGCGCAATGCAAATAAAGCATACACATTAATACATGAAATGGTCAAGTGCTCCCATAGGCCTGGTACTCTTCTAATAACCTCTTAGTCTCTGGATGACTTGGTCGGGTAAGCAGACCCTCAACAAGTAGATCTCTTTGCTTGAGAACACGGCGTAAATCACCAGCAGATTCCTCCCATGCCCCTTCTCCGAAGCGATCCTCTAGCTTCCGTTTCTGAGACACAACCTCTTTCTTGCTTTCGATGGCCTTGTTCAATGCGTTCTGAAGACTATATCTTGCCATCACCTCCTCTTCATACTTTTTAGTGCTAGCCTTCAACTGTTCTTCGAGTTCAGAAATTTGCTGCTTCAATTTGTCTTCCCTCTTTTTGTTGTTGGTTAGCATAGCATTCCATGTTTTGTTACAAGAAGAGATTTCCCGGTGGGCGGCATCGAGTGCTTTCTTTTTGGACTCCAACATATCATGAGAACTTCTGAATTCTTTCCCCAGGCGTTCACGCTTCTTTTTCTCTTCGGTCAGTTCAGCACCCAGCCTGTTTACCAATTCAGTCTGCTGTTGGAAAGAATGCACAGCCTTGTTCTTCTCACTACGCATCTGAGCCAGTTCCTTTTCTAACTCTTCATTAGCCAACAGCAAGGCTTCCTTCTCTTTTACAACTCGCTCGTAGACCTCTATAGTAACGGTGGTTGGTTCCTCTACTGGAATATGAACGGGGACTGGTGCAGCCGGAAACGGCATTAGCAACTGTTTTGCTCTCTCCTGTATCCAAACTTTGTATGGTACATAAGCCTGACAATCATTCTTCCCCAACAGTGGTTTCCCTCTTCTATTGATACGCATCCAAGCGTGCTGAAGCTTGGCTAGTAACTCTCCATTCAAATCACCGGTGAAGTACAGAGATTCCTGTACTTCTTCCTCCCTAGGTGGGTTCTTCAATGCGTATCCAAATTGGCGAACAAACAGCGATGGATTATAATTGATGCACCCTTTCCTTCCTATCAAAGGAACATTAGGATATCCGGCGCAACTGAAAATAAGCTCAGACCCCAGCAAGTCTCGGTCAAACCACTCAATGTCTTCAGAAGATAGTCTCATCAGGCGCTCTGGCCAGTCAGCCGTAGTTGCACTATCTACAAAAGGTCCCTTTAGGGGAAGAGGGCTCTTAAACCACATGTTCAACAGCGGCGCACAACAGTAAACAGTCTTTCCTCTCCTATTTTCATTTTTGTAGTGCAATGAATGATAGAGATCTCCAATCAAAGTGGGTACAGGGTTGCCAGCAGCAAACAGATGAAAGGCGTCAAAATGCACAAAATTGGGTAAATTGGGAAACAACACTATTCCGTAGATGCACAGAGCCAAGATAGCATTAAAGACTATCCAGCACCCGCTCTTGGCGTATTCTTGAGCTTTGCCAACCAGAAAACCGAGGGAGAAACCTGGAACCCCGAGCCAAGAAGTCACTAATAGTTCAGAAGCGTTCATGTGCAAGGCCTTAGCTAAGTCCTCCAGCTGGGGCTTAGCGTCACGATGGATGAAAGGAACCTTATTTTGCACCGGCGGCTCGATAAACTCTGCGTATTCTTCCATGGTAGGCCCTAAAATAAAGTCAGCAAATGTGAAACATCTTAAGGCAGGGTCATAGAATTGCATCAATGTATACAACCCATTCATCTCAACAGCAGTTGGCTTGCAGACCAGTCTCAACAGTCTTCCATAACTCATCCTGAAACTTCTCCTAACCTCCTCATCAGCAAAGGACATCAGACCAAGTAGGGGAGTAATGTCAGGTGTAGGTAACTTGTACGCAACTGTCTTTCTCAAACCAGCCATGATCAATAAGCAGAAGTCCGGGCACTAGAATCAGGGAATATGCAAATGCACCTGGAGCACAGACACACGTTAATGAAATGCACATGATAATGGTTATGCAAACAATGCAATGCAAATAGATGCAACAGGGACCAAATGCCATGGCTGAGAAGCCTGAACCACATCATAAGTCTCAGATAGCCCATCCAAAATTCCTCAAACCCTGGTTTTAGACAGACCCAATACAAAGCTCCAACTCTGGTCTCTGATAGACCCCATAACATAACTCCACCTGGTCTCTGATAGACCCCTCAACTGTCCATAAATACCCTGAATCTCAAATCAAGAAACAAACCGGTATCTGAAGGTCTAGTTACCTGCATAGCCCCAAACCCTCTCACAGGTAGGCGTCCTAGTAACTGACAATGGTATGGCATCCTATGCGGTCGTCGGTGTCACAGACTTTCAGGGTTGATGATACGATTCCCAGAAGGAGTGGCATCATCAAATCCTGAAGTGGACTCACTTAGCCAACTTCCAAATGATCGGTTCCCGGAGTCGACAATTCAACTAACCAGCAACCCCTTCGACCCAAAGGGTAGAAAAAGAAGCCAACCAGAAGAACCTCGTCCGAGTGTGGATTTTGTGGGACACTAATGCAAGCAAAGCCGGCACGCGCCCACTACTTTCCACTCTAATTCTAAGTGCACTCAAGCCCAGGTCCGGCTTATCTCTCAATCATAGAACACCCGTCACAACCCCAATACAACAATAATACCAATAATATAATTCTGAAAGTAAAATACAGAAATAGTAAATCCATACAAAATCCTCGACGGGAAAACAAACGCTAGGATTGACTCGCTTAAGGGACGTTGGATCCCAAATGCATAAGGAACTATCGCAGTCCTTAGCAGCCAGGGGACGTTGGATCCCCAGCAGAGTCGCCAGCTGTCGCTACTGCGAAAATCGGCGTCGGCTGAACAGAAGAGTCGCCAGCTGTCGCTACTGCGAAAATCGGCGCCGGCTGAACAGAAGAGTCGCCACCGTGCGTTATTTATCCCAAAGGAGGGAAAGGAAACGCTTGAAGTAAACCTAACGCAAAGACGGGAAAGGAATGGTCATCGCAACCAAATCCTGGATTCGGGAGTCGGTTACGCAAGGGGAAGGTATTAGCACCCCTCACGTCCGTCGTACTCGACGGGATCCACGCTTGTTTTCTAATACGGATTGTTATTCTATCTATTCTACAGGTCTAGGGTTAAAAGAAAATAAACTGACTCGGCAAAGTATCGCACTTTATGCCTACGTATTCCCGTCTGGAACGAGAAATCAGAGTCAACGTAGTTCGCCTACCTACGGGAAAGGAGGGGAAGGTTGCTCGCTAGGATATCGCATCCTATGCCTACGTACTTTCATACAGCATGAAAGATCAGAGCAAACGTAGTTCGGGCCACGTACGACCCAAGTCTATCCTGATTGTTTTTATCTCCTTCTAAAAAGGGTTTTCTGATTACTGGTCTGAGCGGACAAAAATTGACGTTTTGATGAGTTCACATTCTTTTACGGAAGAAGTGTCTTTTATTGTGTTTGAAATATTTATTGTGTTTTTTGTTTGTTTTGAGAAAGAAGAGACAGAACTCTAAAACCTATGGTTTAAAAAGGGAATCAAAATCTAACCTAATGTTATCATGCATGGATGAAAGCCTAATGTCTGTCATGTTCCTCTCTTGCGCAGAGAGAAACAGAGATCCTAAGGGAATAAACGGAAAAACAACAACATATATACAATAAAGCAGTAAAATGCATGAATGCAGCAGTACAAGCGAGGCAAGGGAGTCCCACTCTACCTCGAAAACAACAGGCAGAAGCGAACGAAATTCACTTCCAACCTAACAGATTAATTGGCAAACAATACAGTCCGGGAAACTCAAACAATACATCAAAAGCTTATAAACAGCAAAAATAAACAGCAAACAGCAACTCTGCACAGCAAGCGCCATCATCTTCTATCTTCAAGTCATCTTCAAAACATCTACCAGCTTCGGGAAAGCATCAATCTTCATCTTCACAGCCTTCAAGCAAGGTCTCTATCTTCAATCTTTCAGGGCTCTTCTTCAAGTCCCACTCTCTAAGATGAGTAGCAGTTAACAAGATGAATTGGATGTTAAGCAGTCAGTTGCCTACCAAGGGTGACCTACTGACTGTTAACATGATACAGACAGTTTTCTCTCAAAAGTTCTATCTTTTAAATACATTCACTAATCCTCCCAAAGGAAGGAGGTGTGTATTTAAAAGAGACTTTGAATCATAGAGAAAGAATGGAGGCAAACAAGACCTTCCATGTTTGTGAATCAAGCTTCTATTCTAGAGCTCTACCTAGCTCCTAAATCCTATACTCTTCAACAGCTGCCAGCAAGATACATTCTTCATCCACTCTTGAAATTGATCTTCACTCCTTTTGTCTTCAATTGCTTCAGAAACAAAGTCTTCAGCTCAAACCCAAACCCCAAGCAAGCCCAATACCCCACACAGTCAAACAATAACCCTAGAGAGGGCACACCATACACTCAATCAATTACAAAAATATACTAAAAGTATTAATACAATGGGAAAAATTCTACTATTTATTCTAAGGGATCTATTATGCTTACCCTCGATACCCCTATAGTCCCAGGTCCTAATTCAGTCTAAAAACCCAAAAGAAAATTATTTTGCTACCTCTATGTTATTAACCTAAAACTATATTAAAACCATCTTAAAAAATATTCTACTGTTATAATCTATTTTATATACACTATTTTTGCTACATTTTATCTAAGTCTTTTATCCTAAAGAAAAAAATAAAAAAACTACACTATGTTAGTATTTTTATTGTATTTATCCTAATATTTTTATCACAATAATTTTTTTAACCTAAAGTTTTTGTTACATAAAGCTTTTTATTATCTTTTGCTATCTAACCTATATTAATATTCTTAATGTTTTCTATATACTATATTTTTCCTAAGGTTTTTTTTATACTATCTTTTATTATATATTTTTTTAAGGTTTTTAATGTCATTCTAATATTCTAATGTTACTCTAATGTTACCCTAATTAAACTAAATCTGAACATTAAAATAAGGCTTAAAAAAACAAAATAAGTGCCAAACAGGGGATGTACTATCAAGCTACAGAAGGGTTTTAACAGTAAAGAAGGGAAAGGCCCAGCCCAGGTGCTTGTCTCATATTCACTCAGCCAGGGGGGGGGGGTGCGAAGTCAAACAAATGCATCATCAGCAAGATGCCTGGGCTTAAGCGAAGCCCGATAACTAAATCAGTAATGCAGTGGGTGTAATGAGAGGAAAAGAGGCATACCAGGCCAGAGGTTCGTGGGCCCAACTAAGTCCGTAACCCAACGTTCATCAAACGAAATCAATCCCCCCCTCAGCAACACTCTATACTGTTCACACACATTCTACTCCAAACCCTAGCGCCTCCCAAACACTCTCTCCGTCTTCTCTCTTGAAACCGCACAACCGCCCACAAAAAAACACTGCCACCGCCCATCATCAACAAACCTCGATCCTAGAACAAACTTCAATCCTAAATCAAATCCTCACAACATCTACCGCTGTCAGTGATTGGCACTCAGAATCCCAAATCTTACCCTATCTACCTCACAGCACCCATCGTTCAACTAAACGGAGGATCCCCCTTAAGTCATTTCAACCTAACATTCAAGCTAAAGTAAAACATGCAGGTTTTGATCTAGAGAAGGAATAACGAGAAAACCTGGAGGATCTTATGCGGACGGAGATTCTGAGAAGACTTCGAAGGGTCTTGAGGTTCTTGAAGGAAATCCTGGAACACGACGTTGAAGGAGACTTCGGAGGCGACGTCGTTTACGTTACGAAGATCAACGACAGTCTTGTGTGGAAAAACTCTGACGGCGTCCTTGCAAGAAACTCCAACGAACTACGAAAATTCAAGCGTTGATTTAAAGATGTTGACGGATGATGAACTTCAAGTGGAGGATGAAGATCTGGATCTTGAACATTTTCTGGAAATGAAGGATATTCTTTGCTGATGAATGTATAGAGAAACCATAAGAAATACGGGTGATGATCATTGGAAATTTGTTGGAAACAGATTATTGATGAAGAGGTTTGATGATCATTGATGAGGTTTTCTGAAAGAAGAAGAATCAGAGAACAAGGTGAAGATTAGCGGAGATGATTATTGCTTATGATCGGAGAAGGAAGGAGAAGATTGGTGTAGAAAACCAGATTTCCTGGTGATTTTGTGTTCTCCGGCGAATTGGACGGTGGCCGGAGGTGGTTGGCGGTGGCCGGAGTTGGTTGTCACCGGGTTTGCATGGCCGGCGGGGACATTCCCGACGAGGAGATGATGAGGACAAGTGTCACGGTAGGTGGCAGAGGGATTGGTGCATGGAGCACACGTGTTACAGAGGGTTTGTGAGTGGGACGCGTGTTGGCTACTGGTGGTAGGGGAGAGGTGACGTGGGTTGATTCTGAGAGATGAGGAAGTGAGGTGGCTAAGCTGAAAATCATACACGTGTGGCTGTTTTATAGTGGACACCTGGACCTTTTTTGGACTTTGTTTAATGGGCCTTGTGCCCTGATACGTGGATCGTAAGCCCAATGATAGACTAATGAAATGGACAAATATGGATTAGCATGAGACAATGATACTAAACGTGATGATTAAAAATGGATTAACAAATGGAAATGGATTAATATGAGAACTAACGAAAATGGAACGACCTAATAAAATTCTAATCAATTAAAACAATCAAATTAATATTCCACTCTATTAATATCTATATTAATCTCAAATCCTATTAAAAATAAAAAGAAATCTATTTATTGAAATTCTATTATATCCTATATTAAAATCACTATTAAAATCTATTTAACAAAATCTATTAAAACTATTACACTAAAAAATCTATTAATTTCCATATAAGAAAAACCTATTAATTCTATAAAAACTATACTATTCTATATTATTAAAAAAAGAAGAAACTATTTTTTATTTAGAAACAAGAAAATCTATTAAAGCTATTTTCTAAACCTAATAGACCATACTGACACCTAAAATTCTATTTATTATATTCTAAAAATCTCTTTAAAAATCTATTTAATTTCTCAAATGCAATTTAAATCTAATAAACCCTACAAAAGCAATTAAATCCTATTAAAAAGAACACAATATCGAAGCGGAACCAACGATAAAATCCGGACACCGGAAGTCCTCAAAACAACTGTAAGCTTGAAAAACACCCGGGAAGCGCACAACTTCCCAAAAATAGCCTCTGATTATCTGAATTGGTCTGAAACCTCTGATACGTGAACATATGGCTGTAAATCCGATAAAATCGCCATGATTGAGAAAATGCACTATATGTAGTATGCGAATGCGAATACGAAAATGCGTCGAAGCATAAACCGAAAGTGGGGGCCCGGTTGGTCAAATTTTAGGGTGCAACACCTGTTTGCGGTAGAACGGACGTAACATATCCTTTTTGAAAGATTGATTAGTTTTCTCCATGCGAGGCAAGATGTCACGTTTGATTGGTTGAATTATTTTTAGGGGTGGGATAAGTCCTTAGATAGTAACCCCTACAGGTAGTACCCAATTCTTTATCTCAAAGTTTTTGTTATGAAAGGTGTGGCGAACGTAGTGTCTTTGTATTGAAAGACAAGCATCAAAACCACCCACACTAAAGTGAATATCCTGACACTTGGAGAGGAAGGAGACTACACTCAATCCTCTCTCTTTAATTCAATTCCAAAATAACTTCATTCTTTTATTAAAGTATTTTGGCTTTGAATGGTAAGCGCTTTGTGACTGTAAACCCTACGGTAAATGTCAGCACTCGGGATATGAGAAGGCCTACGCCTAACCACTCCATGACCAATCAAGTTTTGTTACAAAAAATGAGTTTTAAAATGCACTCGGTGCGTGACCGAGGTTTTAGGTCATAAAGGTTTCGGAGGGGAGTTATGAAAGGAGAGAGATGGTGGATAAAGATAGGTGATGGATAAAATTGCGTCTTTGTATTGAAAAATGAGTATCAAGACCACTCACACTACAGTGAGTATCTTAACACTCAGAGAGGAAAAAAGTCTACACTTAATCCTTTCTTAATATAATTCAACACAAAGAGGAAATGATTTTTATAAATGAAGGTATTTAAGAAAATGAATTCGGTATGGGACCGAGGGTTTTTTATGAGGAAGATATGTAAGTTCTTGGTGATAATCAAAAGAGAGTAAACCCTAGCATGTTAACTAACATGGGATGCAAAAAAAAAAATCTCACAAGAAAGTTAAGCACATTCAAAAGGAAATCAACAACAAGTAGGAAAGTGATCTCAATGAAGGAACAAATTTCCACATAGGAAAAAGGCATCACTATTAATAACAACATGTAATATTTTTACACCACATGAAAGTAGATATTAGAACAAATATTTTTCAAAAAGAATGGACAAAAAAGGATAAAAAACGAACAAGATATGAATTTTTGAAGTTTTAATGAATTAATGTACAAAACATAAAACATGACAAACAAAAGAATAAAATAAAATGCAAGGGGTGTGAGCTGAACCCACGCCCCTCAGTTCACAAACTCAGGGCACCAACCACTAGGCCAATAAGCACGCATGTGACAAGAAATGGAAGTGCAAGAAGAGAATAACGAATTAAGGCAAAATATGAAAAAAACACAAAATGGTTGATCCTCCTCAGGGATCGAACCCAGGTCTGGCTGGTGAAAGGCTTGTTTTGAATAAGTTTCTTACCACTGGGGTGGCTATACATCCTTTGATATAGCCACCCCCATAAACATATATGGCGTGAATTCGTGGATTTCTGGGCAAAATAAAACAATGAAATGCCAAAATACGGTTTGATGCGTAACTCACTCAAAACTCAACCTTTTTTGATGAACTTTTAGTCTAACTTGACTGAAATTCCATGAGGATCATGATGGTGCAATTCTTTTCCCCAAATTATGCATATATAATAAAATTCGAATCAACATGCAAATTGAAGGTTTGAAATGCGTATTCCATGCTAGAACTCAACTCAGTCAAGATTGTACCAGTTTAAAAGCATGCACACACTCCAAATATGGTATACAAGAAGTTCCCAAACTCAAAGGGCTTAAATTCAAGCTGGAACAGAAAATAGCATAAGAGTTACAACATGGTGAAGTTTGAAAATGCATTTTGAGTTCAACAAGTCAAGACATATGTGTTTAAGGACAAGAAATGATCTGAGCATACTTGAAATGCAGTATGGAAGAGATTACAATAAGAAAGAAAGTCCAAAGATCCTAGACTGAAAAATTGGCATGTGAATTGCCAAAATGGTAAAAATTGGTGTTTTTGAACAACCTAGTCTTAACAACATTAGAGTAATGGTTCAAAGATAAAACACACTCACTGATCCTATCTATAACTGAGGTTTTAAGAGCACAATCTTGACAAGTTCTAAAAACAAAACAAAATCATGCACAAAGGAGGGCAGCCATCACTTTCCAACATAAGAAACCATAGGGTAAAAAATGAGCACAGCAGGGTTCCATTTGAAAACAGAAGCATCAACAAGGTTTTGGCAATGATTAACAAGCTTTGATAGCAGTTAGCAACAAACCAAAATGTCAATAAAACCTGAAAATCCAAGAACTCAGAATGGCCTATGACAGCAGCCCAAATGCATCAGGATTTTCAAGCATCAATCACTAACACTCAACAATAGTGTTAGAGCAACACAAAAGCCTTACAATTCTCACAAATCAAACTAAGGAGCAGTTAAGACATGAACTTAGCACAAACACAATGAAAAAAAGATACTTGACTGGAGGTTAACAGACCCTAGCAATATGTTGGTACCAATAAATTCACAACAATTTGACATCCTCACAAGACTAAACATAGACCAAAATAAGTGAACCACATGCCCATAGCTTGACTATAAAAGGGATTATAAAAGAAAATCTTCGATGGTCAAACCTCTCACTTAGTTTAAACAGCAGCCCCTTAATGCAAGACAGTAGCATGAAATCAAAGCTTCAAGTTCTAATCAGTTCATGATAGCATGGGGCAACAAAATCTGGCAGTGGTGTGTTCAGAAAATAACAGGCCAAGATTGTGGTATATGAGTTGGTTTATGCTTATGCCAATGTAAAGTACAGGTTTCAAATGCCTTAATTGATGGTTCTAGAAACACAAAATCAAGCTCCAACAGAGGAAAAGCAATATGTATTGCAAGCTATAGCAGAAAGTGCAGCATATTCTTTGATGATGCAATATGGATGTGTACAATAGTTGATTTAAATAGAACAAGGAAATCAAGGATGCAATCACCAACACATTTGCACAACCATGAGAAACATGCATATAGCAGATACAAAGTCAAACGCACACATAGAACATAACAGTTGTGCTGTGCCAAGTGAGCATTGGAGAAAAAAAATGCAAGTTGAAACCAAAATTAAGTAGCAGACAGAATTGGAATGGAAAGACCTATCAAACATCTTCAAAACATCATATGAAATGTGTCCACACTTCCAATTTACTCACATATATCATGGAATTGAAAATTAGGTGTCAACTGCTCAAGTATTCATAAATTGGCAACAAAAGGATCAAAAATAATTTAGAACAGTCTGAGATGCAAAGGACGCTACACACAAACTTCAAATAAGATAACATGTGAGTATTACCCTTAAGGTTATCATGAAATGCCTATAACAAGAAAATGACCAACAAGAATGCATTCTCAAACACGATGAAACCAAACTGTTATGACATAGTAAAGGGCAGATAGCAGTGATTGAATCATGAACACACAAGTTTCATATGTTATAAGAGGTCTAATACTATATGAATTATCTTGAAATTAACCAAGCCACAAAAAGTGAAGTGTGTGCCCAAGTGATTTTGCAAAACTGTTTCAGCAGCAGGGCATAAACATGGTTCAGTCACAAACAAATGGTCTCACATTGCTAGACATCACATACACATCTCATAAATGCAGGGAGAAATGTTGTGGCTTATTCTCACATTGCTAAACAAATGGTGTCACAACTCTAAAATTACACACATTGTAAGCAAGCAGGGTTTTGGTATGTTGTGGCTTATTCTAGCATGAAATGCAATTGGAAGTGAATTTGATGTTGCAGGCAAGAATAGATCAAATGAACAATGTGCACATATCATTATCATGGTAAGGAATGAATCTTAACTTCAAGAATGAGCATATGACAATTAGAATGAAAATTGGCATAATGGTGTGAATTGTAAAAAAACTGTCTTGGCAAGCACTTGGCACAAAGAGGCATTTTTCAAATTGTGAATTTTTATGTCAAAATAAGAACATACACATATCATAGATATGTTAAGGAAATAGTTCATGCATTGAAATCAAACTCAAAACAGTTAGAGCAAGATTTTGGTATGTTATGGGAATGAGAAACAGTTTTAGTGAACCAAAGTAGCAGCAGGTGGTATTCATGGCAGTTGGGCAGAAATGATAACACATACATGTTTTAAATGAGTAAGGCAATGAAAATATGCACATGGATCAAGTAGAAAATGATTGAAACAGAATGTGTCATGTTTGGCATCATGATATTTTGAAAAATGCAGTTGGGAGGATGTTATAGCAGTTTGAAAAATGCAGTTGGCATCATGATATTTTGAAAAATGCACATAGGCACCACACACACCCTAAACATAATGACAAATGAATCTCCAATCTTAAAAACAAACAAAAGATGCTCCACCCTAAAAATGACATGTTGAACCAAGTTTGACAGCAAAATATCTCAAGACAACCCTAAAGTTCAAACTTCATGCTTCTCACATTTCCACCAAAGCAAGCATCATGAATCAAGATCAAACACTAAACAAAGATTTGAGGCATAAGAAATAGCAAGCAAAACCACTCAAAAACCACTTCATAGCAATGATGAGCAAGATGACACAAAGAATGCATAAGAGCCAAAACAAAAGCCACATTGATTCAAACATGATCAAGGGCAGGGGGATTCTATGAGTAACTTATAAGTTGAGTCAAATATTACTAATGAGCCCGGTCTAACAATCCTAGGGCAAGCATGTTAACATTTCAACTTTGACCCCTAAAACTCTCACATGACAAAAATCTCACAAACAAGCTAAGCATGAAATCTAATCACAAACTTGGTAATACAAAATCCACATATCATTTACAAGTGACAAAATATTAATGAAAACAAGTATCATGATCATGGAAACTAGAGTTCTTGACAAAGAGCCACAATGGGGCAGCCATGGCTACATTTTCACAAAATCATCTCAAAATGACAAAACATAATAATGTATGATTAGTTAGGAGTTTGAATATCACATACCTCTTATAGACAAGCCTTGAGCAAGCTAAAAGCTTAGAAACCCAGAGATACTTCTTCCTTTGCAAAGACATAAAGCTTGCTTCCTCTTGATGCAACAAACCAACTTTCAAGACAGTTGGAGTTGTGTGATTTCCAGCTGATTTTTTATGGCTTAGATACTTGAGATATGATGTATAGGAGGTGTTAGGAGTGTTAGAATTGTATGAAGTGGTTCAAGTGAGATTTTGGCTTTCAAAGTGGAAGAAAGTCAAACTATTAAGGTGTGGAGTTTGACTTTTTGGAAAATGGTGCTTTTGAGAGGTTTTAGTGTATGGACACCTTCTACACCATATTTAGGGATTGTGTGGATGATTTTTAGAGGCTTGGAGATGGTAGAAATGGTATTGGGCAGAATTTTGCTCAAGACAGCTTTTTGGTAAAAAAATGGAAGTTTTGAGATTTTGAGATTCTTAAGGAATGAGAAGGAAATGAGAGCTATAGTTTCTCTGGTTTTTTGAGATTTCTCTGGTGTGTTGAATGAAGTAGAGGATGGCTCTATTTATAGGGAAACATGAGGAGAGGGCAGAATTGGAAGTTTGCCTTTTAAGAGGGAAAAATGACAATTTGGTTCAAATCTTGCAAAAGTGGTTCCTCGGCCTCAAGGTAATCAGAAGTCAAGTGTGATGAGTGACCTAGAGGTGGATAAAGTGGGGCTAGAATGGCTAGGGGCATGGTTGCTGCAGATTTTCTCTTTTCACCTTTTTGTATTTTTGAATATTTTAATGCAAGTTGCTTTGCAACTTGCCAAGCCACTTGCCTTGGCTTCTATTTCTCATGCTATCTGCATTTTCTTTGCATTTCCACACATCTAAGCTTCTACATATCAGAATAAACAAGATCCAAGGGTTGAGAAAGGTCCATCTTGATGAAAATCTCACTTGTAGAAAAATCAGATTTTGTGCTTCAAGTGTGACAGTCCCAACTTCACTAATTCATAACTCTCAGCTCACAAATGCCATTGAGATGTTCTAGTACTTTTTGGAAAGCCCTCATGTAGCTCTAAAACATTTATGTTTTCATGAACTTCAGATTCTCAAAGGAGCTTGGCCAAAAAGCCTCTCAAAGTTGCTGAAAAACAAGCTTAAAAGTGAAATTTCTCTAAGTTATTTTCCCTTCTTGAAATGAATTTGATCATAACTCCAAATCTATGCATTTTCTGATCATGGACCACTTGGAGACTTTTGTAGTATTTGTCAAGAGCTTTCCAATGAGCTTTGAACCACTTCATTTGGATGTGTGGTTGGGGAATTATGGTCTTTCCCCTTTCGAAATCCTAATTCCCGATTTTTGCAATTACTTCCTAACCCTTGATCCAATGGTCATGAAATTTTATGGGGAGGTTTAATATGACATAAGGAACATTTTTGATTCACATCTTGAAGTCAATTTTTTTATGGTTGGAGAGTTGACGTTTTGGTCAACCGTTCGATCAATCGGTGACTATTGAGCCGACTGTTGACGATCCGGGTGTCTTGAGGCCTTGAATCTTCTTGAATGGACTTCACTAAGCCATATAAACCCTATGAATCAAGATTTCATTATTAGAACACCTTTCATATCAAAAGTCAAACTACCGTTGACTTTTCATGATCGAAAACCCTAATCGGGCCTGAGCTGCATTGTCTTCAATATTTGAGTGCCAATCCTCAAATTGAATTCATATTTGAACCAATGTAGCATCCTTGAGCCTATTTCATGGGAAATCAATTCAAGACGTCGATTGATCAAACCATTGAAACCTCGACTTTTAACTGTGCGAAAACCCTAATTTCCCCTTTTTGCTTGGATACTGTGCAGATGAACTGGATGATCATTCCAACCCCACTATGACCTTTGAGATACTCAACAGGCTTCTCCTTTCTTTTTCTCATGCTCCTGATGACTTGTACCAATGCTTGTGGTCAAAAAGAGGCGGGAAAATTTAGGATATGACAAATGCCCCTGTCTAATCAACTTAAACCTAGTAAAACGAAATGCCACGACATTCATTCTTTCGAGGTAGAAGATGATTAGATATAGAAGAACCTAAATTTGCCCGGGAAAGTAAATACTTGGGAATAGGATATTGGATATTTCGCAAAGGTTGCTAACACCAAAAAGATGTTAACAGATAAAACTTGACACCAAAAGGATGACAAGCCTATCACCAAAAGGATGATAGTACACTCAAAACGTTGCTCTGAAAACAAAAGAAAGCGAAGGTCCTACTGTCAAAAGGACAGTGGAAATCATGCTAGTCATGACACCAAAAGGATGCCAGATCCATCACCACAAGGATGATGAAGCAAAAACAAGATTAACCCTAACACCAAAAGGATGTAAGGAATCCATTACCAAAAGGATAATGGAACATACGCTAGTCATGACATCAAAAGGATATCAGACCCATCATCAAAAGGGTGATGGAGCGAAAACAAGATTGACCCTAACACCAAAAGGATGTAGGGAATCCATTACCAAAAGGAAAATGGAAAATACGCTAGTCATGACATCAAAAGGATACCAGACCCATCATCAAAAGGGTGATGGAGCGAAAAAAAGATTGACCCTAACACCAAAAGGATGTAGGGAATACATTACCAAAAGGATAATGGAAAATACGCTGCAAGCTACTACCATAGAGAAGGATGATAATAATTCTCATGAGGAACGCTCACGCTACTGAATGACGTGCCCCTGATCAGGCTGAAACTGCTTTTGATAGACCCACACTTTTTGCAGATAATGCCCCTAACTGGGCCGATGGTCATTTTGAACCTCTGGAATTGATCCAACCAAAAGTTGCACCCTTCGTGGGGAACACCCACGGTCTTGCGGAAAATGCCCCTGACTTGACTAATGATCTTGGAAATCTTCGAGATTGATTTTGGATCTGAGCTCGCTCATGCGAATGTTTGATGATGATAATGTTCCAAAAATGGAAATGCAAATGCAAATGCTGACGCACGGAGATGCCAGAGCTGGGGAAAGAATGATTTGATTCTGGACATGCATATGATGCAAGATGCTTATGTAGTCGGACGCGGCGCGTATGATGCATATGATTATGACGGGTAATTGGAAATGCCAGCGCCGACGTGGATGATTTTGGTAGTTGCCAATGCGAGTTGGACTTTAGGTTTAGGTGGGAAGGTAGAGGACAAGCCTGACTTCCTGACATCAATCTTTTCATGATGTAAAAAAAACTTGGAGGTACTGAAATCTCCAACTCGGGACCGGCTTTGCTAGGCTTGACGGCCTTGTCAGTCAAGTCATTTCAAGATTTAGAATGGTGTTCCTGTGTACTCAGAATCATGGAGTCGTGGTCACCCCTTAATTATCCGAAAAGATTGAGTCATCCCTTAATTCAATCTTACCATAATGTCGTTATATACAAAACCAATCATCAAATAAACGAAACTTGCAACCATATGGAAAAAATAAAAAGAACAGAGAAAACTTCGATGAAAGTAATTTTTATTGATGAAAACCCATAAATGGGAAAATTACAAAAGGAGGCAATTCCTAAAAGAGGTAATTGCTTTGAAAGAAATATATAAAAGAAACTAAGACAATGTTGGAAACGATTCCTGCCGAGTTTCAAATCCGTTATGGCCCATATGTCTCTGAAAACCCTTCATGCCTTGCTTCTGAATGTAACGATTGAATTGATCTTTCTCAGTCGAGAGCTTGATGATTATGGAGGAGGGTTCGCACGTCTTTTCAAGATGCAATTTTGCCCTTTTCGAATCCCTAACTTTTGCCTAAGCCGCCCTTTCGGGTTTTCAGCTTACCAGGATATATTTTTTTTATCGTCCCTAATTTTTGCCTGAGCCATTTTTATGGCCCACCAGGACGCCCATTTTTGCGTGGATTCTCTTTTTGGTTCACAAGGTCTATTTTTTAGGCATAATATTTTTTAACTGCATCTGAATTCACAGGGAATGGAAGATCATCACCGTCCATGGTCGAGAGGATCAAGGCTCCTCCGGAGAAAACTTTCTTTACTATGTATGGGCCCTCGTAATTTGGTGCCCATTTACCCCTTGGATCAACGTGAGTTGGCTGGATCTTCCACAGTATCAAATCTCCTGCTTGAATATGTCGTGGGCGAACTTTCTTGTCAAAGGCCCTCTTCAACCGTTTTTGGTATAACTATCCATGACAAATGGCTGTCATGCGCTTCTCGTCGATGAGATTAAGCTGGTCGAGTCTGACCTGTATCCATTCAGCTTCATCTAGCTTGACGTCTGCCAAAATCCTCAAGGAAGGAATCTCTACTTCGATGGGCAATACTGCTTCCATGCCATATATGAGAGAAAGCGGGGTTGCCCCTGTGGAAGTGCGCACAGAGGTGCGGTAGCCATGCAGCACAAATGGCAACATCTCGTGCCAGTCTTTATAAGTCTTCACCATCTTCTGGACGATTTTCTTGATATTCTTATTTGCCGTCTCAACAGCTCCATTCATTTTGGGGCAATAAGGTGTTGAATTGTGGTGTTCAATCTTGAAGCTTTTACACAACTCTTCCATCATCTTATTGTTGAGGTTTGAACCGTTTTCCGTGATGATCTTGTTCGGGATTCCATATCGACAAATAATCTCTTTCTTGATGAAGCGAGTCACTACTTGCTTAGTGACGTTGGCATAAGATGCAGCTTCTACCCACTTGGTGAAGTAGTCGATGGCCACTAGGATGAAACGGTGTCCATTCGAAGCAGTTGGCTCGATGCGTCCAATTACATCTATACCCCACATGGTGAAAGGCCAAGGCGAAGTCAACACATTCAGAGGGAGTGGTGAAGTATGAACTTTGTCTGCGTATATTTGGCACTTGTGGAATGACTGGACATGGAGACAACAATCCGTTTCCATCGTCATCCAATAGTATCCCACCCTCAAAATCGTTTTAACCATAGTGTGACCACTAGCATGTGTTCCAAAAGATCCCTCATGCATTTCATTTATGATGCGTTCTGCTTCGTGTTTATCTACGCATCTGAGAAAAACTGAATCATAATTTCTCTTGTACAACACGCCATCGCTGAGTAAGAACTTTGAGGAGAGCTTTCTGAGATACTTCTTGTCAGTGATAATTATGCCTTCTGGATATTCCTGTGTCTCTAGGTACCACTTGATATCATAGAACCAAGGATGGTCATCAACTTTAGGTTCCTCTGCGTTGGCTGCCAGGCAATAAGCGGGTTCGTCCAGATACTCCAGACGGATAGATGGCGCTTCGTTTTCCCACTTGACATGAAACATGGACGCTAGTGTTTCTAGAGCATCAGCCAACTGATTTTCCCCTCTGGGAATGTGATGAAAAGTGATCTCATCAAAGTACGGGATTAGTTTCAATACGTGATCTTTGTAAGGAATCAACTTGAGGTCAAGTGTTTCGTATTTCCCTTTAATCTGGCATATGACAAGCGCAAAATCTCCATAGACTTCCAGAATCTTGATCTTATTGTCGATGGCAGCTTCAATTCCGAAAATACAGGCTTCATATTCAGCCATGTTATTAGTACATTTGAAGTATAATCTGGCGGTAAATGGTAGGTGAAAACCAGTTGGAGAAGTGATGACTGCCCCAATTCCACAACCTTTAGCATTTGCGGCACCGTCGAATACGAGCGTCCATCGTGATCCTGGTTCAGGTCCATCATTTGGGCCTGGCATGGTATAGTCTCTGGCAAACATGACATCTTCGTCGGGGAAATCAAAGCGCATGGACTGGTAGTTGTCCATAGGTTGGTGGGCAAGGTAGTCAGAGAGTACACTTCCTTTGATAGCATTTTGCGTAACATACTGGACGTCATACTCTGTTAATACCATTTGCTATTGGGCCACTTGTCCGGTGAGAGCGGGCTTCTCGAATATGTATTTAACAGGGTCCATCTTGGAGATCAATAAGCTCGTATGGGTGAGCATATATTGTCTCATGTGTTTTTCTGCCCAAGCCAAGGCACAACATGTCTTCTCGAGCATTGAATACCTGGATTAACAGTCGTTGAACTTCTTACTGAGGTAATAAATTGCATGCTCTTTTCTACCGGTTTCGTCATGTTGACCCAACACACATCCCATGGATCCTTCTAGCACAGTCAAGTACATGATTAAGGGTCGTCCGGGTACTGGAGGCATCAAGATCGATGGTTCTCGCAGATATTCCTTTATTTTCTCAAAGGCTTTGTGACAATTATCATTCCACACCACTGCTTGATCCTTTCGAAGTAGTTTGAAGATGTGCTCACAAGTGGCCGTTAGATGAGATATGAACCTAGCGATGTAGTTCAACCTCCCAAGGACACCTCAGACTTCCTTTTCTGTTTTAGGTGCCAGCATCTCTTGGATAGCTTTGACCTTATCTTGGTCGACTTCAATCCCCTTTTGGCTTACAATAAAACCTAGCAGTTTACCAGATCTTCACCAAAAGTGCATTTGTTGGGGTTTAATCTCAGCTGGAATTTCCTTAGTCTGACGAATAATTTTTCCAAGTGAATGAGGTGCTCTTCTTCAGTCTGGGATTTTGCAATCATATCGTCCACATAGCACTCAATCTCTTTATGTATCATGTCATGAAAAAGAGTGACCATTGCTCGCTGATATGTCACGCCTGCGTTCTTGAGCCCAAATGGCATGACCTTGTAACAGAAAGTTCCCCACGGGGTGATAAAAGTCTTTTTTTCCATATCTTCGGGCGCCATCTTAATCTGGTTATATCCAGAAAAGCCATCCATGAATGAGAAGACGGAGAACTGGGCTGTGTTGTATGCTAGTACATCAATATGTGGTAGAGGGAAGTCATCTTTCGGACTTGCTCTGTTGAGGTCTCTGTAATCGACACACATTCGCACCTTCCCATCTTTCTTTGGTACTGGGAAAATATTCGCTACCCATTGCGGATAGCTGGATACTGCCAGAAAACCAGCATCTAGTTGCTTCTGCACCTCTTCTTTGATCTTGAAGGACATTTCTGGCTTCGTTCTCCTCAACTTTTGCTTCACCGGCGGACAACCTTCTTTGAGGGGTAACTTGTGCACCACAATATCTTCATCTAGACCAGGCATATCTTTGTAGGACCAAGCAAATACATCGACATACTCTTGAAGCAATATGACTAACTTTGTCTTAATCTCTGACTCCAAAGCTGCACCTATCTTGATTTTCGTGAGGTCCTCTTCAGTTCCCATGTTGATGATTTCGACCTCTTCTTGATACGGCTGAATGACCTTTGACTCTTGTTTTAGCAATCTAGCTAACTCTTCTAGGAGATCACAATCTTCCTCGGAGTCTTCGTCGGCTTGGTAGATCGGGTTATCAAAATCATATCGGACCATAGCGGGGTCGTTATTGACAGGAACAGAGGAAGATCTGCATGATGAATGACTTCGTGCTTTTAAGAAAAGATGAAAGAAAGGGAACAAAACAGAACATTGCCTTTCAAAAATAATTTTATGGTGCAAAAAGTAAAAATGAAAGAAAGAGAGCGTAAAATGGATGCGAAAGTTTATTTATTGATGATAAGTTGTGCTTGTAAAAGCCAAAAGCCCTACAACATGATCCATATGCCTTGGGCTGAGCATAGGATTTTTTTAGGTAAAATAAAAACAGGGAATTACTCGTCTACTAGGGTAACTTCAGGGATTTCGACGACTCTCCAATTGCTCAAAGTTTGATTAGGCGCCCTAGGATACACCATGCACAACTCTTCATGATCTTCGGCTTCAGCTTCCAAAAACATGACTTGGCCATCGACAAGGTGACCCCCACTAGTAAAAACCAATGGAGTTGCAAGCCCCTTTCCTCTATCGGTTGTATTCTTCTGCTTGTAACCTAGACCAGCTCCATTTTTGTTAACGGGAAATTCCAACACTCTGCCCCATCCTCGTGGATGTCCTTCCTCTATCACTGTTCTCGCGTCCTTCCAAGTCACTATTGAAGATGCTGGATTTTCGTAAATCATTTCAACATTGATCACTTCAAAGGCTTGAAACGGAGTCTCATGCACTTCACCTCCTACTTCCACATAGCGGAAAGAAGCCAGATGGCTCACAAGAACATCTTCTTCACCCTCAATGATGACTATCTGATTATTAATCATAAATTTGATCTTTTGATGCAAAGTTGAAGTTACAGCACCTGCGGAATGAATCCACGGACGACCAAGGAGACAACTATAAGCGGGATATATATCGATTACATAAAATGTAATGATAAAAGTATGAGGTCCAATCTTGATCGGGAGATCCACCTCTCCTACCACCGTTCTCTTAGCTCCATCAAAAGCTTTTACAATAGTCTGACTTGGCTTCATCACAAGTCCTTCAATTGACAGCTTGCACAATGATCTCTTGGGAAACACATTCAGCGATGATCCAGTATCAACAAGTACTCTAGAAAATACGACATCCACACATTCGATAGTAATGTGTAAGAACGTGTTATGATTCTTACCTTCGGGAGGTAATTCATTATCATTAAAGCTCAAAATATGACCTGATGCTATATTCCCCACCACCTCTTCAAACTGCACCACTGATATCTCCTCTGGCACGTGAGCTGCCTTCAAGAATTTTAACATGGCTTCTTGATGGGCTTTTGAACACATTAGTAATGACAACATGGATATTTTCGAGGGAGTTTCATTGAGCTGGTCAATCAATTTGTAATCGCTTTTCTGAATGATTCTTAGAAACTCCTCTGCTTCATTATCTGGGGTATCTTTCTGCTTAGATGATTGCCCCTGTTCAATGGTGCTTGGTCTGGCAACATCTTTCTTTGCATTGTCACTGCTGTTGACAAGTGGTGTAGTTGGAGCAAAAATCTGACCACTTTTAGTGACACCACCAGTTCCCACGATGTTCTCTACAGTCTTTTTCTCTTCCAAGACATCGTTTTCTTCTATCTTCCGCCCGTTGAGAAAGACAGCCTCATCATATAGCCAAGGTACAACATTAGTGCTTTTGTATGGAAACGAAGTTGGGGCCGAAATGACAAGCTGGTTCATTGACGGTGGAGACATAGGTATCTTAACTGGATCATATGGGATTCGTAATGGGATAGAAGTCTGTCCATACATGTTGTCCTATTCTTCCTCATCACAGGGTATGGTTAATGTTGTACGAGTCAAATTATCCGAAGGAATCCACAGCTCATACCCATCATCACATGGTATCTTCAACATTTCAAATGGAATTTCAAGAGTAGCAACTTCTTCAGACTTTGACAGTTGTTCCACTACTAATACACCTTGATTAATCAGGTTTTGGATTCCTTTCTTCAACTCAGTACATCCTTGAGATTCGCCTAAACAAACGTGGCAGTCAGTTGAACATCCTGGATAAATGTTCTTCAACAAGAGTTGCTCCTTAATGGTGGAAAGAGGAGTTCTCAATTTGTCAATATCCGTAATTAATCGGATCCCCTTTGAGTCTTCAATCATGTTTTTTGAGTGGTGAGGCGGCATTGGATTGGTTTTGATGTTTGGAGTATTTCGAGTGAAGTTTATCGCCTTTGAATCGATAAGATCTTGTACAATGTGCTTCAGAGTCTTGCAATTTTCAATGTTATGGCCTGGGGCGCCAGAATGGAACTCACATTTAGCATTGGCGTCATAGCCAAAAGGGAGAACATCTGGGGGATTCCTCATTTCTCTAAGCTGAACAAGGCCTCCTTTCAACAAGAATGGTAGTAGTCTGGCGTAAGTTGACGGAATTGGATCAAATTTTCTTTCTGGTCTCCTCAGCCTTTGCTGACCTTGGTACTGATTTTGTCTTGGTTGATAGGGTTGTTGTTGTCTGTTTTGTTGCACGGTGGGTTGACTTGCTGGAATGGACAACAGTTGTTACGGAGCGACGGCAGCAACATGGTGATAACCTTGGTGAGTTCTGCCTCTATCCGCGAACACAACACTAGTTTCACCTTCTTTCTTCTTAACGAATCCCTGATAAGGTTTCTTGAACCCGCTTGAAGACCCGCTAGCATTCTGAATCTTTCCTGCCTTCATAAAACTCTCTAATCTTTCACCGGCCGTGACAAGTTCAGAAAACACTGTAGAGGTTGTGGACGCTATTTGTTTGAGGATCGTTCCCTGCAACGTGCCCATAAAAAGGTCTGTCAGCTCTTTTTCTATCAATAGAGGTTGTACCCTTGAAGCTACTCCCCTCCACCTCTGAGCAAAGTCTTTAAACGATTCATTTGGATTCTGGATTAAATTCTAAAGCTCCATCCGGTTTGGAGCAGTGTCAGTGTTGTATTGATAATGTCTCACAAAAGCGTCTGCTAACTCCTTCCAACTTTTCACATTGGATCGTTCAAGATGCATGTACCATTCTAGAGAAGACTCTGTTAAACTATCTTGAAAGGAATGGATTAATAGTTTCTCGTCATCAGAATACGCGGCCATCTTCCTGCAGTAAGACCTTATATGGGTCCTAGGACAACTGTTACCCCTGTATTTCTTGAAGGTTGGGATCACAAACTTTGGGGGTATCTTAACTCCAGGTACAAGACATATCTCAGCGGCATCTAGTCCCAAAACATCGGGGCCTTGCAGCGACTTTACCATTTCTTGTAAAGCATTGAACCTCTTCTCTAATTCAGCCGGTCTATGGCGCATATACTTCGCCTGAATTCTCGTAGAAGCCTTCATGATCATCATAATGAACTGGTGGTGGAATTGTGGTACCATGAGGATGAGTTGTACCGACTGGGGGATGGACTGTATTAATAGGTGCAACATTTGCAGAGGTAGGATTTGCCCCAACAGGGGTATGGATGGCGTCGGCAGGAGTTGGAACTGCGCCATCTGCGTTAGGAACTGCACCAATCAAAATTTGGTTAGCGTTCCTCTCTGCTGTTTGCCTTATCTCTTCTTGACTTCTGGCCATGTTCTGAATCACTTCCATGAGTTGATTCATCTGCGTCTTCATACCTAGCATCTTGTTCCTTAAAGTAGCCTGGTCTTGCTCTAGCTAATCCATGACTCTTTTCTGATTATTCCTTGTGTTGTACTGATGTCAAGAAGTCAGCTTGCTTTTACTCTCCCTCTCTCTCTTTCTGAAAGGGTAAGCGGCGTGTAAGATCGGGTTTTAGGGAATGCAAAAAGGAATGATGCACAAAACGTATGCAATGTTCAAGAGACTTTCGAGTTTTATGATTATCATTGGTACTATGACTGAATAATAAATAAATGCACAATTTAGACCAAAAAGAAAACTTTCATTAATTTGAGAGAAAATTCAATACAAACGATTGCTGAATAAGCTGAAAAATAACAATTCATGTTACAAGAAAGATACTTAATAACTAAAACTCTTTCTTTCGGAGACGTTCTTCAAGCTTCTTTGTCTCGAACATGAATCTTCTAACCATTTGGTCGCAGAGTTGGATGAAGTGGTGAATAGAAGGAGGGATATCATTTCTTTCGAAGTCTTGAATTGCGCTTTCCAACCTCCATGGGATATCTTGAATCATGAGATTGCAATACTCCACCAGATTGTTATACCTAGTGCGACACATGTCTAGAGTCGACTAGTAGTAACAAATAGAATCCACATGGGTGTCCAACAATTCATTAAGTTGAGCCTCCTTCTCGAGCCACTGTGCACTATCCTGTTGCAAGGTGTCGAAATGATTCCTCCATAGGGTAGCTGTTTCTTAAGTGGTCTCTAATTCCAAACATTTGTTGTTCAACATGTCAGGAGTGACATATGAAGCCCTTAATGCTCCCTCCTTGAGTTGTCGCTCATTTTCCACTAGGTTCAAGGCCTTTCTTAGTTGCTTTTCAAGGTCCTCAACATCAGCTTCAAACTTCTCTCTTGTCTCCTTCTTTTCAATAGAAGCTAATTCAAAGAAATGCCATGCTCGATCACAAGAAGCCTTGGTATCCTTTAGGCGTTGTCGAAGAGTTGTCAATGATGTATCAGCCCCTTCGAAACCCTGCTGGTATCTGATTCTCAGGTCTGTTTCTAACTTCAATTTCTTGTTATTCTCGGCTGCTCGGTCTTGTTCAAACTCTACCTTCCTTTTGTACTGGCCATTCTCCACTTTTGCTTGGTGAATTTCAGCCTCAAGTTTCTGATTTTCTTTAGTCAACCTTTCTACCATTAACTTCAGTTTCTCATACTCTTCCATAGATACATGGGTGGGAGCAGGAGGTCCTTCTTGCACAAGATGGTTCTGAGGGAAACGACAGTAATCTTTCAGCCACTCTGGCTAGCAACCATTGGTTGTATGGTTCTTTCGCCACACAATTCTTTATCTTCAAGTCTTTCCTCCCTTTTGTATGAATCTTGGCCCATGCTTTAGCAATCTTCCTAGCAAATGTAGGATCTTCTGTTGTGGCAGGCAAAAAGAAGCTTTGGACTTTCTCTGCTTCGGGCCCATCTTCCATAGCATAGCCCAACTGGCGCAATGCCATGACTGGGTTGTAATTGATACAACCAACCCTACTGACTAAAGGTACATTACCCAACTCCCCACAACTAAAGATAATCTCCACATCATAGTACTCTTGAGAATACCAAGCAATATCATTGGCTCCTAGAGACATAATACGCTGAGACCACTTCAGCTTCTTCTTGTTTTCCATGAATGGTCCACCCTTCGGTAGATGGGAGATGTACCATTTGAATAATACGTGAGAACAACATTGGATCATTCCAGTCTTCTTTTCACTTCTCCAATGAATAGAGTGGTAGACATCAGCGAGGAGGGTAGGGATAGGATTCTTTTAGATGAAGAGAACAATAGCAGTGATGTCTATGAAATTGTCTACATTTGGAAAGAGGACAGTCCCATAAATTATTAGAGCGACAACAATACCAAACCTTTCCCAATCTCCCATAGTCTTGTACTGAGCAGCTTTGTCTAGCAGAAATTTCAAAGGAAAGCCTTGAACCCCTCCCTTATTGGTTAGTCCCTCTTTGACCTCCTCTTTGGTCATACAAAGAGTAAGAGCGATGGCAGGAGGCTTTGGTTTTTCTTCCAAGCCAGTGTAAATAGGTTGATGCTTAATCTTGATATTCAAAATGTGAGAATATTCCTCAAGAGTAGGGGCCAACTGATAGTTTTGAAAAGTGAAACATCTGAGAGGTGCATCATAAAACTGAGCCATAGCAAACAGAGCCTATGTATCGACCTTAGAATGGATGAGATCAAGCAATTTCCCATACTTTCCCTGAAAGTTGATCTTGATAGCCTTTGGTACGTCAATCAGAATGTCTTGAATCAATTCCACCTATGGTTCTCTAAACTTGATGGAATTTGTGTTTCTCCTTTTTTGATCAGCCATTGTGTTCACCAATACCTGAGATAATCATAGTCTCTTAAGTCTCTTGATATGCAAAAATGCTATGCAATGCAATGTTTTATGAACGCACATGATAAAGCACAAAAAAGCAAGATCAAAGTCACAGGTCCTGCAAAACAATCACAAAAGGCATTTCTCCCATCGGGTGGGTAATCTACTGGTTTAGAGGGGATATCCCAAAGGTTTTAAACAAAGTCCCATGTACTAACCCTTAAAAGTTTCCCATCAGAACGACTACTCGTAAGACGGTAATCCTTTCAAAGGATGAACACAGAGTTATGTTTTAGCGACCCTTGGAATAAGGTTCAAAAAGGTCCTCAGAATCACAGATTCCCAGGTTGGAATAAAAACGCCATTACGACTACTCGTAAGACATAATCATCCCAAAGGGGTCTCATCTGAGCAGTGGGATTCAATCCAACTCAACGAGTCCTAAGTCTCGCAAATCAGAAAGACACCACCTCCTAATCTTAGTGTATACTAGAAAGCTCGGGTAGAAAGCTTTATCCTCACAAACCAATCCAATAAACCCAAAAAGGTTAGAAAACACAACAAAACATAAATAAAATAAAAACGGATAAATCACACATGCGACAAGAAAATTTGGTTTGGCTTGCTAGGAGTCCCCAGCAGAGTCGCCAGCTGTCGCTACTCAAAAAATGCATCGCGCAACGACGGGTAGGCGAAAAGGGATGGACAGAAGAGTCGCCACCGAATTTTATTTATCCCATGAGAGGAAAGAAAAATATCGAGAAAACCTAAAGAAAAGGAAGGATAAGATAGTCTCGCAACCAATAACGAGTTTGGAAGCCGGTTATGCGAGGGGAAGGTATTAGCACCCCTCGCATCCATCGTACTCGATGGGAACCATTTTCTTATCAACGTATGATTATATTTGCGTAAATTTTATGCTATAAAAGTGTTTTCCAAAGGGTAAAGAAAAAGGGTCTAGAAACTAAGAAAGGAGGCAACGGGGAAGAAGAGAAAAAAGAACAGACTCGATAAGACTTCGCGGTCCTATGCCCACGTATTCTCAATAGACGTGAGAAAAACAGGGTCGACGTAGTTCGGGGAACTACAGATATGGGGGGAATGTGCTCGGCAAGGATTGTAGCCCTTGTGCCTACGTATCTTTACTTAAAAGAAGTAAAGAATCAGAGCAGCCGTAGTTCGGCCCACGGTTTGTAGATATTTTTATGGATGATGCTATCGTGCGCATTCTAGCAGTTTAGGTGTTTTGCTGCTCGCATGTGAGGAGACTTATGCGTTACCTGTTTGCGGTAGAACGGACGTAACATATCCTTTTTGAAAGATTGATTAGTTTTCGCCATGCGAGGCAAGATGTCACGTTTGATTGGTTGAATTGTTTTTAGGGGTGGGATAAGTCCTTAGATAGTAACCCCTACAGGTAGTACCCAATTCTTTATCTCAAAGTTTTTGTTATGAAAGGTGTGACGAACGTAGCGTCTTTGTATTGAAAGACAAGCATCAAGACCGCCCACACTAAAGTGAATATCCTGACACTTGGAGAGGAAGGAGACTACACTCAATCCTCTCTCTTTAATTCAATTCCAAAAGAACTTCATTCTTTTATTAAAGTATTTTGGCTTTGAATGGTAAGCGCTTTGTGACTGTAAACCCTACGGTAAATCTCAGCACTCGGGATATGAGAAGGCCTACGCCTAACCACTCCATGACCAATCAAGTTTTGTTACAAAAAATGAGTTTTAAAATGCACTCGGTGCGTGACCGAGGTTTTAGGTCATAAAGGTTTCGGAGGGGAGTTATGAAAGGAGAGAGATGGTGGATAAAGATAGGTGATGGATAAAATTGCGTCTTTGTATTGAAAAATGAGTATCAAGACCACTCACACTACAATGAGTATCTTAACACTCAGAGAGGAAAAAAGTCTACACTTAAACCTTTCTTAATATAATTCAACACAAAGAGGAAATGATTTTTATAAATGAAGGTATTTAAGAAAATGAATTCGGTATGGGACCGAGGGTTTTTTATGAGGAAGATATGTAAGTTCTTGGTGATAACCAAAAGAGAGTAAACCCTAGCATGTTAACTAACATGGGATGCAAAAAAAAAATCTCACAAGAAAGTCAAGCACATTCAAAAGGAAATCAACAGCAAGTAGGAAAGCGATCTTAATGAAGGAACAAATTTCCATATAGACAAAAGGCATCACGATTAATAACAACATGTAATATTTTTACACCACATGAAAGTAGATATTAAACCAAATATTTTGCAAAAAGAATGGACAAAAAAGGATAAAAAACGAACAAGATATGAATTTTTGAAGTTTTAATGAATTAATGTACAAAACATAAAACATGACAAACAAAAGAATAAAATAAAATGCAAGGGGTGGGAGCTGAACCCACGCCCCTCAGTTCACAAACTCAGGGCACCAACCACTAGGCCAATAAGCACGCATGTGACAAGAAATGGAAGTGCAAGAAAAGAATAACGAATTAAGGCAAAATATGAAAAAAAAAAAAAACACAAAAGGGTTGATCCTCCTCAGGGATCGAACCCAGGTCTGGCTGGTGAAAGGCTTGTTTTGAATAAGTTTCTTACCACTGGGGTGGCTATACATCCGTTGATATAGCCACCCCCATAAACATATATGGCGTGAATTCGTGGATTTCTGGGCAAAATAAAACAATGAAATGCCAAAATACGGTTTGATGCGTAACTCACTTAAAACTCAACCTTTTTTGATGAAATTTTAGTCTAACTTGACTGAAATTCCATGAGGATCATGATGGTGCAATCCTTTTTCCCAAATTATGCATACATAATAAAATTTGAATGAACATGCAAATTGAAGGTTCGAAATGCGTATTCCATGCTAGAACTCAACTCAGTCAAGATTGTACCAGTTCAAAAGCATGCACACACTCCAAATATGGTACACAAGAAGTTCCCAAACTCAAAGGGCTTAAATTCAAGCTGGAAAAGAAAATAGCATAAGAGTTGCAACATGGTGAAGTTTAAAAATGCGTTTTGAGTTCAACAAGTCAAGACATATGTGTTTAAGGACAAGAAATGATCTGAGCATACTTGAAATGCAGTATGGAAGAGATTACAATAAGAAAAAAAGTCCAAAGATCCTAGAATGAAAAATTGGCATGTGAATTGCCAAAATGGTAAAAATTGGTGTTTTTGAACAACCTAGTGTTAACAACTTTAGAGTAATGGTTCAAAGATAAAACACACTCACTGATCCTATCTATAACTGAGGTTTTAAGAGCACAATCTTGACAAGTTCTAAAAACAAAACAAAATCATGCACAAAGGAGGGCAACCATCACTTTCCAACAGTAGAAACCATAGGGTAAAAAAATGAGCACAACAGGGTTCCATTTGAAAACAGAAGCATCAACAAGGTTTTTGCAATGATTAACAAGCTTTGATAGCAGTTAGCAACAAACCAAAATGTCAATAAAACCTGAAAATCCAAGAACTCAGAATGGCCTATGACAGCAGCCCAAATGCATCAGGATTTTCAAGCATCAATCACTAACACTCAATAATAGTGTTAGAGCAACACAAAAGCCTTACAATTCTCACAAACCAAACTAAGGAGCAGTTAAGACATGAACTTAGCACAAACACAATGAAAAAAAGACACTTGATTGGAGGTTAACAGACCCTAGCAATATGTTGGTACCAATAAAATCACAACAATTTGACAGCCTCATAAGTCTAAACATAGACCAAAATAAGTGAACCACTTGCCCATAGCTTGATGTCGATACTCGAAAAATACGCGCAACGACGGGGAAGGCGAAAAAGGAAAAGGACAGAAGAGTCGCCACCGAACTTTATTTATCCCTTAAAGGGAGAGGAAAATATCGAGAAAACCTTAAGAGAAGAACGGATAAGATGGTCTCGCGACCAAGAACAGGTTCGGAAGCCGATTATGCAAAGGGAAGGTATTAGCACCCCTCGCATCCATCGTACTCGATGGGAACCATTTGTTTGTCGTGTGGGAATTTATTTGCTTAAATATTATGTTATAAAAAGTGTTCCACGAGACAGTGAAAAAAGGGTTTAGAAACGGGGAAAGGACGTAATAGGGAAGAAGAGAGAAAGGAAGGACTCGGTAGGACTTCGCGGTCCTAGGCCTACGTATTCTCGATAGACGTGAGAAAATCAGAGTCGACGTAGTTCGGGGAACTACAAATATGGGGGGAAAGTGCTCGGCAAGGATTGTGGCCCTTGTGCCTACGTATCTTTACTTGAAAAAGTAAAGAATCAGAGCAGTCGTAGTTCGGCCTATGATTTGTTGATGTTTTTATGGATGATGCTATCGTACGCACTCTAGCAGTTAGGTGTATTGCTGCTCGCTTGTTGGAGACTTATACGTTACCTGTTTGCGGTAGAATGGACGTATCATATCCTTTTCGAAAGATAAGTTTTCGCCAGGTGAGGCAAGATGTCACATTTGATTTGTTGAATTATTTTTTAGGGGCGAGATAGGTCCTCGGATAGTAACCCCTGCGGGTAGTACCCAATTCTTTATCTCAAAGTTTTTGTTATGAAAGGGTGTGACGAACATAGCGCCTTCGTATTGAAAGACGAGTATCAAAACCACACACACTACAGTGAGCATCTCGACACTCGGAGAGGAAGAAGTCTACACTTAATCCTCTCTTTTTAGTTCAATACAAAGAGAACTTCATTCTCTTATTAAAGTGTTTTTGGTTTTGAATGGTAAGTGCTTTTGCGATAGAGAACCCTACGGTAAACGTCAGCACTCGGGATAGGAGAAGGCCTACGCCTAACCACTCCACGACCATTCAAATTTTTGTTATGAAAAGAGTTTAAAAATGCGCTCGGTACGGGACCGAGGTTTTTAGGTGACAAAGGTTACGGAAAGAAGTTGTAGAGGGAGATAGGTGGCGGATAAAGTCACGTCTTCGTATTGAAAGACGAGTATCGAGACCACCCACACTACAGTGAGTATCCAAACACTCGGAGAGGAAGAAGTCTACACTTAATCCTCTCTCTTTAGTTCAATACAAAGTGAACTTTATCGTTTTGTTAAATATGGTGAGTTGGCTTAACCATTATTTAAGAAAATTCGCTTGACGTTGGGTCAAGGATTTAATTTTTTAAAAAAGTTTGTGGTGAAGCGAGCAAGGTCGATGGCGGACGCACAAGGCGACCGACTTACAAGGGTTAAAAATGGCTCGATAAAATCGAGAGTTTGCTTTTGAAAATGGTTTTTGGAATCAAAAGTCACCAAGGACAATAGCAATAGTCCTACTAAAATCATACAACATATGGGATTAGTCGGCTAAAAAAAAAACAAAATAAAGTGGAAAACAGTGGGGTAACACGGGTGGCCGTGTTGTATGACACGGCCCGTGTCACAGTTCCAGTAAAAAAATGAGTTTGGGTCAAAAGTGGTGTGGCACGGCCGTGTTGTGTGACACGGGTGGCCGTGTTGTGTGACACGGCCCGTGTCACAAGGTCTGGACTAAAAAAAACAAGTTAGAATCTCAAACAGAGGTACAACACGGGTGCCCGTGTTGTGTGACACGGCCCGTGTTGTGAGCCCAGGGCATTTTCACTTTGAAAAGCCACTCAGAGATGTAACACGGTCGGCCGTGTCGTGTGACACGGCCCGTGTTGGGCTGCCAGATGAAAAAAATCCAAACTTTCTCTTGTTTTTTGCTTCTTTTTGTGGTTTTTTCAAAGGGGTTTCTTGGTCCCTATTAGGACCTTACATGTTATACTCAACACAACAACACTCAAACCAAGAGAACAAATGATAAATGCACAATATAGAAGAAGAGAAAAGTTTGAAGAAATGGATACCCAAGAGTTGTTTCCCTCCTTGCAAAGCCTCAACTGATTTTGGCTAGGTGTTCACTTCTCTTCCCTCTATGCTTTGATGGCTCTCCTTCTCAATGGCTCCCTTGTATTTTTCTTTCACTCTCTCAATCTTTTGCTGGTTTTTTGCTCTCTCTATTTTTTCTGGTTTTCTCTCTTACTCTTTGCTCTCAATATCTCCCTCAATCCTTGCTTTTGTGTTAATGATAGTGAGTGATAGTGAATGATAGTGAATCCTCTTTTGTGCAGCCCCCAAGCCTCCTTATCTCACTTTTCTGTCACCTTTTTCTGCTGTACCAAAACCACAACTCTTGCACACTTCTCCATTTTCAGAATTTCCATTCTTGGCAATATCTTTTACCACCTTTTGGTGCAGCCCCACTTTCCTTCCATTTCTAGTATGTTTTTGCTGCATTTTCTTCTGCAGCACTCTACCTCTCTATTCACCCTTGTACCCATTGGTTGGTTGATTTGTTTGGACATACCCATGTAGTCAATACACTATCTTTTGACAGCATTTTTGAAAACTGATTTTTAGCATGTAGATGTATCATTTGCATGTTATTTCTTTGTCCTTATGACATAAAAATAATTTTGTAACATGGCACATATGGTCCTCTCTTGCATGGGGCTGTTTTGCATAATATTCACATTACCCATGGCTAAGCAAACATAGTCTTGATCTTGACATTCCAACATTGAATTAGCTCTTAAATATTTTCCTTGCATGTTTGTAAGCACAAGGAGGGTCATGTGGACTTAATGGAGCATGGGGGATACCATGGCATGAAGTTATTTAGAATCTTGAATTAAGACTAGAAATAGCTTAATTTCCTAAGCGTTATCAAGAGTTTTGAAATTTGGTAACCAATGTAACATTCTTGAAAATGTCAAGAGATTTCTCTTTGTACAAAACTCTTGAATCTAGCCTTGAATTCATGAACCTTGAATTTGGAATGATGGGCCTCCCTTATGCCATTGAATTTGAAAGAAGCGAAAAAATGAGTCAAGTCTTGAAAGAGGACAAATTTTGGGGTGCAACACTTGACTATAAAAGGGATTCTAAAAGAAAATCTTAGATGGTCAAACCTCTCACTTAGTTTAAATAGCAGCCCCCTAATGCAAGACAGTAGCATGAAATCAAAGCTTCAAATTCTAATCAGTTCATGATAGCATGGGGCAACAAAATCTGGCAGTGGTGTGTTCAGAAAATAATAGGCCAAGATTGTGGTATATGAGTTAGTTTATGCTTATGCCAATGTCAAGTACAGGTTTCAAATGCCTTAATTGATGGTTCTAGACACACAAAATCAAGCTCCAACAGAGGAAAAGCGATATGTATTACAAGCTGTAGCCGAAAGTGCAGCATATTCTTTGATGATGTAATATGGATGTGTACAACAGTTGATTTAAATAGAACAAGGAAATCAAGGATGCAATCACCAACAAATTTGCACAACCATGAGAAACATGCATATAGCAGATACAAAGTTAAACTCACACATAGAACATAATAGCTGTGCTGTGCCAAGTGAGCATTGGAGAAAAAAAATGCAAGTTGAAACCAAAATTAAGTAGCAGACAGAATTGGAATGGAAAGACCTATCAAACATCTTCAAAACATCATATGAAATGTGTCCACACTTCCAATTTGCTCACATATATCATGGAATTGAAAATTAGGTGTCAACTGCTCAAGTATTCATAAATTGGCAACAAAAGGATCAAAAATGATTTGGAACAGTCTAAGATGCAAAGGATGCTACACACAAACTTCAAATAAGATAACATGTGAGTATTGCCCTTAAGGTTATCATGAAATGCCTATAACAAGAAAATGGCCAACAAGAATGCATTCTCAAACATGATGAAACCAAACTGTTATGACAGAGTAAAGGGCAGATAGCAGTGATTGAATCATGAACACACAAGTCTCATATGTTATAAGATGTCTAATACTATATGAATTATCTTGAAATTAACCAAGCCACAAAAAGTGAAGTGTGTGCCCAAGTGATTTTGCAAAACTGTTGCAGCAGCAGGGCATAAACATGGTTCAGTCACAAACAAATGGTCTCACATTGCTAGACATCACATACACATCTCATAAATGCAGGGAGGAATGAGTCACAACTCTAAAATTACACACATTGTAAGCAAGCAGGGTTTTGGTATGTTGTGGCTTATTCTAGCATGAAATGCAATTGGAAGTGAATTTGATGTTGCAGGCAAGAATAGATCAAATGAACAATGTGCACATATCATTATCATGGTAAGGAATGAATCTTAACTTCAAGAATGAGCATATGACAATTAGAATGAAAATTGGCATAATGGTGTGAATTGTAAAAAAACTGTCTTGGCAAGCACTTGGCACAAAGAGGCATTTTTCAAATTGTGAATTTTTATGTCAAAATAAGAACATACACACATCATAGATATGTTAAGGAAATAGTTCATGCATTGAAATCAAACTCAAAACAGTTAGAGCAAGATTTTGGTATGTTATGGGAATGAGAAACAGTTTTAGTGAACCAAAGTAGCAGCAGGTGGTATTCATGGCAGTTGGGCAGAAATGATAACACATACATGTTTTAAATGAGTAAGGCAATGAAAATATGCACATGGATCAAGTAGAAAATGATTGAAACAGAATGTGTCATGTTTGGCATCATGATATTTTGAAAAATGCAGTTGGGAGGATGTTATAGCAGTTTGAGCATTTAAAAAAAAAATTTGAACACATAGGCACCACACACACCCTAAACATAATGACAAATGAATCTCCAATATTAAAAACAAACAAAAGATGCTCCACCCCAAAAATGACATGTTGAACCAAGTTTGACAGCAAAATATCTCAAGACAGCCCTAAAGTTCAAACTTCATGCTTCTCACATTTCCACCAAAGCAAACATCATGAATCAAGATCAAACACTAAACAAAGATTTGAGGCATAAGAAATAGCAAGCAAAACCACTCAAAAACCACTTCATAGCAATGATGAGCAAGATGACACAAAGAATGCATAAGAGCCAAAACAAAAGCCACATTGATTCAAACATGATCAAGGGCAGGGGGATTCTATGAGTAACTTATAAGTTGAGTCAAACATTACTAATGAGCCCGGTCTAACAATCCTAGGGCAAGCATGTTAACATTTCAACTTTGACCCCTAAAACTCTCACATGACAAAAATCTCACAAACAAGCTAAGCATGAAATCTAATCACAAACTTGGTAATACAAAATCCACATATCATTTACAAGTGACAAAATATTAATGAAAACAAGTATCATGATCATGGAAACTAGAGTTCTTGACAAAGAGCCACAATGGGGCAGCCATGTCTACATTTTCACAAAATCATCTCAAAATGACAAAACATAATAATGTATGATTAGTGAGGAGTTTGAATATCACATACCTCTTATAGACAAGCCTTGAGCAAGCTAAAAGCTTAGAAACCCAGAGATACTTCTTCCTTTGCAAAGAGATAAAGCTTGCTTCCTCTTGAAGCAACAAACCAACTTTCAAGACAGTTGGAGTTGTGTGATTTCCAGCTGATTTTTTATGGCTTAGATACTTGAGATATGATATATAGGAGGTGTTAGGAGTGTTAGAATGGTAGGAAGTGGTTCAAGTGAGATTTTGGCTTTCAAAGTGGAAGAAAGTCAAACTATTAAGGTGTGGAGTTTGACTTTTTGGAAAATGGTGCTTTTGAGAGGTTTTAGTGTATGGACACCTTCTACACCATATTTAGGGATTGTATGGATGATTTTTAGAGGCTTGGAGATGGTAGAAATGGTCTTGAGCAGAATTTTGCTCAAGACAACTTTTTGGTAAAAAAATGGAAGTTTTGAGATTTTGAGATTCTTAAGGAATGAGAAGGAAATGAGAGCTATAGTTTCTCTGGTTTTTTGAGATTTCTCTGGTGTGTTGAATGAATTAGAGGATGGCTCTATTTATAGTGAAACATGAGGAGAGGGCAGAATTGGAAGTTTGCCTTTTAAGAGGGAAAAATGACAATTTGGTTCAAATCTTGCAAAAGTGGTTCCTTGGCCTCAAGGAAATCAGAAGTCAAGTGTGATGAGTGACCTAGAGGTGGATGAAGTGGGGCTAGAATGGCTAGGGGCATGGTTGCTGCAGATTTTCTCTTTTCACCTTTTTGTATTTTTGAATATTTTAATGCAAGTTGCTTTGCAACTTGCCAAGCCACTTGCCTTTGCTTCTATTTCTCATGCTATCTGCATTTTCTTTGCATTTCCACACATCTAAGCTTCTACATATCAGAATAAACAAGATCCAAGGGCTGAGAAAGGTCCATCTTGATGAAAATCTCACTTGTAGAAAAATCAGATTTTGTGCTTCAAGTGTGACAGTCCCAACTTCACTAATTCATAACTCTCAGATCACAAATGCCATTGAGATGTTCTAGTACTTTTTGGAAAGCCCTCATGTAGCTCTAAAACATTTATGTTTTCATGAACTTTAGATTCTCAAAGGAGCTTGGCCAAAAAGCCTCTCAAAGTTGTTGAAAAACAAGCATAAAAGTGAAATTTCTCTAAGTTATTTTCCCTTCTTGAAATGAGTTTGATCATAACTCCAAATCTATGCATTTTATGATCATGGACCACTTGGAGACTTTTGTAGGATTTGTCAAGAGCTTTCCAATGAGCTTTGAACCACTTCATTTGGATGTGTGGTTGGGGAGTTATGGTCTTTCCCCTTTCAAAACCCTAATTCCCGATTTTTGCAATTACTTCCTAACCCTTGATCCAATGGTCATGAAATTTTATAGGGAGGTGTAATATGACATAAGGAACATTTTTTATTCACATCTTGAAGTCAAATTTTTTATGGTTGGAGAGTTGACTTTTTGGTCAACCGTTCGATCAATCGGTGACTACTGAGCTGACTGTTGACGATCTAGGTGTCTTGAGGCCTTGAATCTTCTTGAATGGACTTTACTAAGCCATATAAACCCTATGAATCAAGATTTCATCATTAGAAAACCTTTCATATCAAAAGTCAAACTACAGTTGACTTTTCTTGATCGAAAACCCTAATCGAGCCTGAGCTGCATTGTCTTCAATATTTGAGTGTCAATCCTCAAATTGAATTCATATTTGAACCAATGTAGCATCCTTGAGCCTATTTCATGGGAAATCAATTCAAGACGTCGATTGATCAAACCATTGAAACCTCGACTTTTAACTGTGCGAAAACCCTAATTTCCCCTTTTTGCTTGGATACTGTGCAGATGAACTGGATGATCATTCCAACCCCACTATGACCTTTGAGATACTCAACAGGCTTCTCCTTTATTTTTCTCATGCTCCTGATGACTTGTACCAATGCTTGTGGTCAAAAAGAGGCGGGCAAATTTAGGATATGACAGATGCCCCTATCTAATCAGCTTAAACCTAGTAAGACGAAATGCCACGACATTCATTCTTTCGAGGTAGAAGATGATTAGATATAGAAGAACCTAAATTTTTCCGGGAAAGTAAATACTTGGGAATGGGATATTGGATATTTTGCAAAGGTTTCTAACACCAAAAAGATGTTAACAGAGAAAACTTGACACCAAAAGGATGACAAGCCTATCACCAAAAGGATGATAGTACACTCATAACGTTGCTCTGAAAACAAAAGAAAGCGAGGGTCCTACTGTCAAAAGGACAGTAGAAATCATGCTAGTCATGACACCAAAAGGATGCCAGATCTATCACCACAAGGATGATGGAGCGGAAACAAGATTAACCCTAACACCAAAAGGATGTAAGGAATCCATTACCAAAAGGATAATGGAACATACGCTAGTCATGACATCAAAAGGATATCAGACCCATCATCAAAAGGGTGATGGAGCGAAAACAAGATTGACCCTAACACCAAAAGGATGTAGGGAATCCATTACCAAAAGGATAATGGAAAATACGCTAGTCATGACATCAAAAGGATACCATACCCATGATCAAAAGGGTGATGGAGCGAAAACAAGATTGACCCTAACACCAAAAGGATGTAGGAAATCCATTACCAAAAGGATAATGGAACATACGCTAGTCATGACATCAAAAGGATACCAAACCCATCATCAAAAAGGTGATGGAGCAAAAACAAGATTGACTCTAACACCAAAAGGATGTAGGGAATCCATTACCAAAAGGATAATGGAACATACGCTAGTCATGACATCAAAAGGATATCAGACCCATCATCAAAAGGGTGATGGAGCGAAAACAAGATTGACCCTAACACCAAAAGGATGTAGGGAATCCATTACCAAAAGGATAATGGAAAATACGCTAGTCATGACATCAAAAGGATACCAGACCCATCATCAAAAGAGTGATGGAGCAAAAAAAAGATTGACCCTAACACCAAAAGGATGTAGGGAATACATTACCAAAAGGATAATGGAAAATACGTTGCAACTACTACCATAGAGAAGGATGATAATAATTCCCATGAGGAACGCTCATGTTACTGAATGACGTGCCCCTGATCAGGCTGACACTGCTTTTGATAAACCCACACTTTTTGCAGATAATGCCCCTGACTGGGCTGATGGTCATTTTGAACCTCTGGAATTGATCCAACCAAAAGTTGCACCCTTCGTGGGGAACACCCACGGTCTTGCGGAAAATGCCCCTGACTGGACTAATGATCTTGGAAATTTTCGAGATTGATATTGGATCTGAGCTCGCTCATGCGAATGTTTGATGATGATAATGTTCCAAAAATGGAAATGCAAATGCAAATGCTGACGCGCGGAGATGCCAGAGCTGGGGAAAGAATGATATGATTCTGGACATGCATATGATGCAAGATGCTTATGTAGTCGGACGCGGCGCGTATGATGCATATGATTATGACGGGTAATTGGAAATGCCAGCGCCGACGTGGATGATTTTGGTAGTTGCCAATGCGAGTTGGACTTTAGGTTTAGGTGGGAAGGTAGAGGACAAGCCTGACTTCCTGACATCAATCTTTTCATGATGTAAAAGAAATTTGGAGGTACTGATATCTCCAACTCGGGACCGGCTTTGCTAGGCTTGACGGCCTTGTCAGTCAAGTCATTTCAAGATTTAGAATGGTGTTCCTGTGTACTCTTTAGAATCATGGAGTCGTGGTTACCCCTTAATTATCCTAAAAGAGTGAGTCGTCCCTTAATTCAATCTTACCATAATGTCGTTATATGCAAAACCAATCATCAAATAAACGAAACTTGCAACCATATGGAAAAAATAAAAAGAATAGAGAAAACTTCGATGAAAGTAATTTTTATTGATGAAAACCCATAAATGGGAAAATTACAAAAGGAGGCAATTCCTAAAAGAGGTAATTGCTTTGAAAGAAATATATAAAAGAAACTAAGACAATGTTGGAAACGATTCCTGCCGAGTTTCAAATCTGTTATGGCCCATATGTCTCTGAAAACCCTTCATGCCTTGCTTCTGAATGTAACGATTGAATTGATCTTTCTCAGTCGAGAGCTTGATGATTATGGAGGAGGGTTCGCACGTCTTTTCAAGATGCAATTTTGCGCTTTTCGAATCCCTAACTTTTGCCTAAGCCGCCCTTTCGGGTTTTTAGCTTACCAGGATATATTTTTTTTATCGTCCCTAATTTTTGCCTGAGCCATTTTTATGGCCCACCAGGACGCCCATTTTTGCGTGGATTCTCTTTTTGGTCCACCGGGTCTATTTTTTAGGCATAATATTTTTTAACTGCATCTGAATTCACAGGGGATGGAAGATCATCACCGTCCATGGTCGAGAGGATCAAGGCTCCTCCGGAGAAAACTTTCTTTACTATGTATGGGCCCTCGTAATTTGGTGCCCATTTGCCCCTTGGATCAACGTGAGTTGGCTGGATCTTCCTCAGTATCAAATCTCCTGCTTGAATATGTCGTGGGCGAACTTTCTTGTCAAAGGCCCTCTTCAACCGTTTCTGGTATAATTGTCCATGACAGATGGCTGTCATGCGCTTCTCGTCGATGAGATTAAGCTGGTCGAGTCTGGCCTGTATCCATTCAGCTTCATCTAGCTTGACGTCTGCCAAAATCCTCAAGGAAGGAATCTCTACTTCGATGGGCAATACTGCTTCCATGCCATATACGAGAGAAAGCGGGGTTGCCCCTGTGGAAGTGCGCATAGAGGTGCGGTAGCCATGCAGCGCAAATGGCAACATCTTGTGCCAGTCTTTGTAAGTCTTCACCATCTTCTGGACGATTTTCTTGATATTCTTATTTGCCGCCTCAACAACTCCATTCATTTTGGGGCAATAAGGTGTTGAATTGTGGTGTTCAATCTTGAAGCTTTTACACAAATCTTCCATCATCTTATTGTTGAGGTTTGAACCGTTGTCCGTGATGATCTTGTTCGGGATTCCATACCGACAAATAATCTCTTTCTTGATGAAGCGAGTCAATACTTGCTTAGTGATGTTGGCATAAGATGCAGCTTCTACCCACTTGGTGAAGTAGTCGATGGCCACTAGGATGAAACGGTGTCCATTCGAAGCAGTTGGCTCGATGCGTCTAATTACATCTATACCCCACATGGCGAAAGGCCAAGGCGAAGTCAACACATTCAGAGGGAGTGGTGAAGTATGAACTTTGTCTACGTATATTTGGAACTAGTGGAATGAATGGACATGGAGACAACAATCCGCTTCCATCGTCATCCAATAGTATCCCGCCCTCAAAATCTTTTTAACCATAGTGTGACCACTAGCATGTGTTCCAAAAGATCCCTCGTGCATTTCATTTATGATGCGTTCTGCTTCGTGTTTATCTACGTATCTGAGCAAAACCCAATCATAATTTCTCTTGTACAACACGCCACCGCTGAGGAAGAAATTTGAGGAGAGACTTCTGAGATGCTTCTTGTCAGTGATAGTTATGCCTTCTGGATATTCCTGTGTCTCTAGGTACCACTTGATATCATAGAACCAAGGATAGTCATCAACTTTAGGTTCCTCTGCGTTGGCTGCCAAGCAATAAGCGGGTTCGTCTAGATACTCCAGACGGATAGATGGCGCTTCATTTTCCCACATGACTTGAAACATGGACGCTAGTGTTGCTAGAGCGTCAGCCAACTGATTTTCCCCTCTGGGAATGTGATGAAAAGTGATCTCATCAAAGTACGGGATTATTTTCAATACGTGATCTTTGTAAGGAATCAACTTGAGGTCAAGTGTTTCGTATTTCCCTTTAATCTGGCATATGACAAGCGCAAAATCTCCATAGACTTCCAGAATCTTGATCTTATTGTCGATGGCAGCTTCAATTCTGAAAATACAGGCTTCATATTCAGCCATGTTATTAGTACATTTGAAGCATAATCTGGCGGTAAATGGTAGGTGAAAACCAGTTGGAGAAGTGATGACTGCCCCAATTCCACAACCTTTAGCATTTGTGGCACCGTCGAATACGAGCGTCCATCGTGATCCTGGTTCAGGTCCATCATCTGGGCCTGGCATTGTATAGTCTCTGGCAAACATGACATCTTCATCGGGGAAATCAAAGCACATGGACTGGTAGTTGTCCATAGGTTGGTGGGCAAGGTAGTCAGAGAGTACACTTCCTTTGATAGCATTTTGCGTAACATACTGGATGTCATACTCTGTTAATACCATTTGCTAATGGGCCACTCGTCCGGTGAGAGCGGGCTTCTCGAATATGTATTTGACAGGGTCCATCTTGGAGATCAATAAGGTCGTATGGGTGAGCATATATTGTCTCAAGTGTTTTACTGCCCAAGCCAAGGCACAACATGTCTTCTCGAGCATTGAATACTTGGATTCACAGTCGTTGAACTTCTTGCTGAGGTAATAAATTGCATGCTCTTTTCTATCGGTTTCGTCATGTTGACCCAACACACATCCCATGGATCCTTCTAGCACAGTCAAGTACATGATTAAGGGTCGTCCGGGCACTGGAGGCATCAAGATCGGTGGTTCTCGCAGATATTCCTTTATTTTCTCAAAGGCTTTGTGACAATTATCATTCCACACCACTGCTTGATCCTTTCGAAGTAGTTTGAAGATGGGCTCACAAGTGGCCGTTAGATGAGATATGAACCTAGCGATGTAGTTCAACCTCCCAAGGAAACCTCAGACTTCCTTTTCTGTTTTAGGTGCCAACATCTCTTGGATAGCTTTGACCTTATCTGGGTCGACTTCAATCCCCTTTTGGCTTACAATAAAACCTAGCAGTTTACCAGATCTTACACCAAAAGTGCATTTGTTGGGATTTAATCTCAGCTGGAATTTCCTTAGTCTGGCAAATAATATTTCCAAGTGAATGAGGTGCTCTTCTTCAGTCTGGGATTTTGCAATCATATCGTCCACATAGCACTCAATCTCTTTATGTATCATGTCATGAAAAAGAGTGACCATTGCTCGCTGATATGTCACACCTGCGTTCTTGAGCCCAAATGGCATGACCTTGTAACAGAAAGTTCGCCACGGGGTGATAAAAGTCGTTTTTTTCCATATCTTCAGGCGCCATCTTAATCTGGTTATATCCAGAAAAGCCATCCATGAATGAGAAGACGGAGAACTGGGCTGTGTTGTCTACTAGTACATCAATTTGTGGTAGAGGGAAGTCATCTTTCAGACTTGCTCTGCTGAGGTCTCTGTAATCGACACACATTCGCACCTTCCCATCTTTCTTTGGTACTGGGACAATAATCGCTACCCATTGCGGATAGCTGGATACTGCCAGAAAACCAGCGTCTAGTTGCTTCTGCACCTCTTCTTTGATCTTGAAGGACATTTCTGGCTTCGTTCTCCTCAACTTTTGCTTCACCGGCGGGCAACCTTCTTTGAGGGGTAACTTGTGCACCACAATATCTTCATCTAGACCAGGCATATCTTTGTAGGACCAAGCAAATACATCGACATACTCTCGAAGTAATATGACTAACTTTGTCTTAATCTCTGACTCCAAAGCTGCACCTATCTTGATTTCCTTGACGTCCTCTTCAGTTCCCATGTTGATGATTTCGACCTCTTCTTGATACGGCTGAATGACCTTTGACTCTTGTTTTAGCAATCTAGCTAACTCTTCTAGGAGATCACAATCTTCCTCGCAGTCTTCGTCGGCTTGGTAGATCGGGTTATCAAAATCATATCGGACCATAGCGGGGTCGTTATTGACAGGAACAGAGGAAGATTTGCATGATGAATGACTTCGTGCTTTTAAGAAAAGATGAAAGAAAGAGAACAAACAAAACAGAACATTGCCTTTCAAAAATAATTTTATGGTGCAAAAAGTAAAAATGAAAGAAAGAGAGCGTAAAATGGATGCGAAAGTTTATTTATTGATGATAAGTTGTGCTTGTAAAAGCCAAAAGCCCTACAACATGATCCATATGCCTTGGGATGAGCATAGGATTTTTTTAGGTAAAATAAAAATAGGGAATTACTCGTCTACTAGGGTAACTTCAGGGATTTCGACGACTCTCCAATTGCTCAAAGTTTGATTAGGCGCCCTAGGATACACCATGCACAGCTCTTCATGATGTTCGGCTTCAACTTCCAAAAACATGACTTGGCCATCGACAAGGTGACCCCCACTAGTAAAAACCAATGGAGTTGCAAGCCCCTTGCCTCTATCGGTTGTATTCTTCTACTTGTAACCTAGACCAGCTCCATTTTTGTTAACGGGAAATTCCAACACTCTGCCCCATCCTCGTGGATGTCCTTCCTCTATCACTGTTCTCGCGTCCTTCCAAGTCACTATTGAAGATGCTGGCTTTTCGTAAATCATTTCAACATTGATCACTTCAAAGGCTTGAAACGGAGTCTCATGCACTTCACCTCCTACTTCCACATAGCGGAAAGAAGCCAGATGGCTCACAAGAACATCTTATTCACCCTCAATGATGACTATTTGATTATTAATCATAAATTTGATCTTTTGATGCAAAGTTGAAGTTACAGCACCTGCGGAATGAATCCACGGACGACCAAGGAGACAACTATAAGCGGGATATATATCCATTACATAAAATGTAATGATAAAAGTATGAGGTCCAATCTTGATCGGGAGATCCACCTCTCCTACCACCGTTCTCTTAGCTCCATCAAAAGCTTTTACAATAGTCTGACTTGGATTCATCACAAGTCCTTCAATTGACAGCTTGCACAACGAGCTCTTGGGAAACACATTCAGCGATGATCCAGTATCAACAAGTACTCTAGAAAATACGACATCCACACATTCGATAGTAATGTGTAAGGCCTTGTTATGATTCTTACCTTTGAGAG
This sequence comes from Lathyrus sativus, assembly GCA_963859935.3. NCBI lineage: Eukaryota > Viridiplantae > Streptophyta > Magnoliopsida > Fabales > Fabaceae > Lathyrus > Lathyrus sativus. The sequence goes on along the minus strand of OZ012741.1, from coordinate 48,285,860 downwards.
GTAATTCATTATCATTAAAGCTCAACATATGACCTGATGCTATATTCCCCACCACTGATATCTCCTCTGGCACGTGAGTTTCCTTCAAGAATTTTAACAGGGCTTCTTGATGGGCTTTTGAACACATTAGTAATGACAACATGGATATTTTCGAGGGAGTTTAATTAAGCTGGTCAATCACTTTGTAATCGCTTTTCTGAATGATTCTTAGAAACTCCTCTGCTTCTTTATCTGGGGCATCTTTCTGCTTAGATGATTGCCCCTGTTCAATGGTGCTTGGTCTAACAACATCTTTCTTTGCATTGTCACTGCTGTTGACAGGTGGTGTAGTTGGAGCAAAAATCCGATCACTTCTAGTGACACCACCGGTTCCCACGATGTTCTCTACAGTCTTTTTCGCTTCCAAGACATCCTTTTCTTCTATCTTCCGCCCGTTGAGAAAGACAGTCTCATCATATAGCCAAGGTACAACATTAGTGCTTTCGTATGGAAACGGAGCTGGGGCCGAAATGACAAGCTGGTTCATTGACGGTGGAGACATAGGTATCTTAACTGGATCATATGGGATTTGTAATGGGATAGAAGTCTGTCCATACATGTTGTCCCATTCTTCCTCATCACAGGGTATGGTTAATGGTGTACGAGTCAAATTATCCAAAGGAATCCACAGCTCATACCCATCATCACATGGTATCTCCAACATTTCAAATGGAATTTCAAGAGTAGCAACTTCTTCAGACTTTGACAGTTGTTCCGCTACTAATACTCCTTGATTAATCAGGTTTTGGATGCCTTTCTTCAACTCAGTACATACTTGAGATTCGCCTAAACAAACGTGGCAGTCAGTTGAACATCCTGGATAAATGTTCTTCAACAAGAGTTTCTCCTTAATGGTGGAAAGAGGAGTTCTCAATTTGTCAATATCCGAAATTAATCGGATCCCCTTTGAGTCTTCAATCATGTTTTTTGAGTGGTGAGGCGGCATTGGATTGGTTTTGGTGTTTGGAGTATTTCGAGTGAAGTTTATCGCCTTTGAATCGATAAGATCTTGTACAATGTGCTTCAGAGTCTTGAAATTTTCAATGTTATGGCCTGGGGCTCCAAAATGGAACTCACATTTAGCATTGGCGTCATAGCCAAAAGGGAGAACATATGGGGGATTCCTCATTTCTCTAAGCTGAACAAGGCCTCCTTTCAACAAGAATGGTAGTAGTCTGGCGTAAGTTGACGGAATTGGATCAAATTTTCTTTCAGGTCTCCTCAGCCTTTGCTGACCTTGGTACTGATTTTGTCTTGGTTGATAGGGTTGTTGTTTTCTGTTTTGTTGCACGGTGGGTTGACTTGCTGGAATGGACAATGGTTGCTGCGGAGCAACGGCAGCAACATGGTGATAACCTTGGTGAGTTCTGCCTCTATCTGCGAACACAACACTAGTTTCACCTTCTTTCTTCTTAACGAATCCCTGATAAGGTTTCTTGAACCCGCTTGAAGACCCTCTAGCATTCTGAATCTTTCCTGCCTTCATAAAACTCTCTAATCTTTCACCGGCCGTGACAAGTTCAGAAAACACTGTAGAGGTTGTGGACGCTAGTCGTTAGAGGATCGTTCCCTGCAACGTGCCCATAAAAAGGTCTGTCAGCTCTTTTTCTATCAATAGAGGTTGTACCCTTGAAGCTACTCCCCTCCACCTCTGAGCAAAGTCTTTGAACGATTCATTTGGTTTCTGGATTAAATTCTAAGGCTGCATCCGGTTTGGAGCCATGTCAGTGTTGTATTGATAATGTCTCACAAAAGCGTCTGCTAACTCCTTCCAACTTTTCACATTGGATCGTTCAAGATGCATGTACCATTCTAGAGAAGACTCTGTTAAACTATCTTGAAAGGAATGGATTAACAGTTTCTCGTCATCGGAATACGCGGCCATCTTCCTGCAGTAAGACCTTATATGGGTCCTAGGACAACTGTTACCCCTGTATTTCTCGAAGGTTGGGATCACAAACTTTGGGGGTATCTTAACTCCAGGTACAAGACATATCTCAGCGGCATCTAGTTCCAAAACATCGGGGCCTTGCAGCGACTTTACCATTTCTTGTAAAGCATTGAACCTCTTCTCTAATTCAGCGGTCTATGGCGCATATACTTCGCCTGAATTCTCGTAGAAGCCTTCATGATCATCATAATGAATTGGTGGTGGAATCGTGGTACTATGAGGATGAGTTGTACCGACTGGGGGATGGACTGTATTGATAGGTGCAACATTTGCAGAGGTAGGATTTGCCCCAACACGGGTTGGGATGGCGTCGGCAGGAGTTGGAACTGCGCCATCTGCGTTAGGAACTGCACCAGTCAAAATTTGGTTAGCGTTCCTCTCTGCTGTTTGCCTTATCTCTTCTTGACTTCTGGCCATGTTCTGAATCACTTCCATGATTTGATTCATCTGTGTCTTCATACCTAGCATCTCGTTCCTTAAAGTAGCCTTGGTCTTGCTCTAGCTAATCCATGACTCTTTTCTGATTATTCCTTGTGTTGTACTGATGTCGAGAAGTCAGCTTGCTTTTACTCTCCCTCTCTCTCTTTCTGAAAGGGTAAGCGGCGTGTAAGATCAGGTTTTAGGGAATGCAAGAAGGAATGATGCACAAAACATATGCAATGTTCAAGAGACTTTCGAGTTTTATGATTATCATTGGTACTATGACTGAATAATAAAGAAATGCACAATTTAGACCAAAAAGCAAACTTTCATTAATTTGAGAGAAAATTCAATACAAACGATTGCTGAATAAGCTGAAAAATAACAATTCATGTTACAAGAAAGATACTTAATAACTAAAACTCTTTCTTTCGGAGACGTTCTTCAAGCTTCTTTGTCTCGAACATGAATCTTCTAACCATTTGGTCGCAGAGTTGGATGAAGTGGTGAATAGAAGGAGGGATATCATTTCCTTCGAAGTCTTGAATTACGCTTTCCAACCTCCATGGGATATCTTGAATCATGAGATTGCAATGCTCCACCAGATTGTTATACCTAGTGCGACACATGTCTAGAGTCGACTGGTAGTAACAAATAGAATCCACATGGGTGTCCAACAATTCATTGAGTTGAGCCTCCTTCTCGAGCCACTGTGCACTATCCTGTTGCAAGGTGTCGAAACGATTCCTCCATAGGGTAGTTGTTTCTTAAGCGGTCTCTAATTCCAAACATTTGTTGTTCCACATGTTAGGAGTGACATATGAAGCCCTTAATGCTCCCTCCTTGAGTTGTCGCTCGTTTTCCACTAGGGTCAAGGCCTTTCTTAGTTGCTTTTCAAGGTCCTCAACATCAGCTTCAAACTTCTCTCTTGTCTCCTTCTTTTCAGTAGAAGCTAATTCAAAGAAATGCCATGCTCGATCACAAGAAGCCTTGGTATCCTTTAGGCCTTGTCGAAGAGTTGTCAATGATGTATAATCCCCTTCGAAACCCTACTGGTATCTGATTCTCAGGTCTGTTTCTAACTTCAATTTCTTATTATTCTCGGCCGCTCGGTCTTGCTCAAACTCTACCTTCCTTTTGTACTGGCCATTCTCCACATTTTCTTGGTGAATTTCAGCCTCAAGTTTCTGATTTTCTTTAGTCAACCTTTCTACCATTAACTTCAGTTTCTCATACTCTTCCATAGATACATGGGTGGGAGCAGGAGGTCCTTCTTGTATAGATGGTTCTGAGGGAAACGACAGTAATCTTTCAGCTACTCTGGCTAGCAACCATTGGCTGTATGGTTCTTTAGCCACCCAATTCTTTGCCTTTAAGTCTTTCCTCCCTTTTGTATGAATCTTGGCCCATATTTAGCAATCTTCCTAGAAAATGCAGGATCTTCTGTTGTGGCGGGCAAAAAGAAGCTTTGGACTTTCTCTGCTTCAGGCCCATCTTCCATAGCATAGCCCAACTGGCACAATGCCATGACTGGGTTGTAATTGATAAAACCAACCTTACTGACTAAAGGTACATTACCGAACTCCCCACAACTAAAGATAATCTCCACATCATAGTACTCTTGAGAATACCAAGCAATATCATTGGCTCCTAGAGACATAATACGCTGAGACCACTTCAGCTTCTTCTTGTTTTCCATGAATGGTCCACCCTTCGGTAGATGGGAGATGTACCATTTGAATAATACGTGAGAACAACATTGGATCATTCCAGTCTTCTTTTCACTTCTCCAATGAATAGAGTGGAAGACATCAGCGAGGAGGGTAGGGATAGGATTATTTTGGATGAAGAGAACAATAGCAGCGATGTCTATGAAATTGTCTACATTTGGAAAGAGGACAGTCCCATAAATCATTAGAGCGAAAACAATACCAAACCTTTCCCAATCTCCCATTGTCTTGTACTGAGCAGCTTTGTCTAGCAGAAATTTCAAAGGAAAGCCTTGAACCCCTCCCTTATTGGTTAGTCCCTCTTTGACCTCCTCTTTGGTCATACAAAGAGTAAGAGCGATGGCAGGAGGCTTTGGTTTTTCTTCCAAGCCAGTGTAAATAGGTTGATCCTTAATCTTGATATTCAAAATGTGAGAATATTCCTCAAGAGTATGGGCCAACTGATAGTTTTGAAAAGTGAAACATCTGAGAGGCGCATCATAAAACTGAGCCATAGCAAACAGAGCCCAAGTATCGACCTTAGAATGGATGAGATCAAGCAATTTCCCATACTTTCCCTGAAAGTTGATCTTGATAGCCTTTGGTACGTCAATCAGAATGTCTTGAATCAATTCCACCTTTGGTTCTCTAAACTTGATGGAATTTGTGCTTCTCCTTTTTTGATCAGCCATTGTGTTCACCAATACCTGAGATAATCATAGTCTCTTAAGTCTCTTGATATGCAAAAATGCTATGCAATGCAATGTTTTATGAATGCACATGATAAAGCACAAAAAAGCGAGATCAAAGTCACAGGTCCTGCAAAACAATCACAAAAGGCATTTCTCCCATCGGGTGGGTAATCTACTGGTTTAGAGGGGGTATCCCAAAGGTTTTAAACAAAGTCCCATGTACTAACCCTTAAAAGTTTCCCATCAGAACGACTACTCGTAAGACGGTAATCCTTTCAAAGGATGAACACAGAGTTATGTTTTAGCGACCCTGGAATAAGGTTCAAAAAGGTCCTCAGAATCACAGATTCCCAGGTTGGAATAAAAACGCCATTACGACTACTCGTAAGACATAATTATCCCAAAGGGGTCTCATCTGAGCGGTGGGATTCAATCCAACTCAACGAGTCCTAAGTCTCGCAAATCAGAAAGACACCACCTACTAATCTTAGTGTATACTAGAAAGCTCGGGTAGAAAGCTTTATCCTCACAAACCAATCCAATAAACCCAAAAAGGTTAGAAAATACAACAAAACATAAATAAAATAAAAACGGATAAATCACACATGCGACAAGAAAATTTGTGTTTGGCTTGCTAGGAGTCTGTTGCACCCCAAAATTTGACCAACATTTCTTTACTTAGCTTATGTTTCCTTGCATTCACATTAGCATTATCATTTGCATTTCATTGACATGTATGCAGGAGATCAAGAGGTATGAGTACCAATCAATATCTACACAAGACCTTGAAGCTAGATAAGAAGCTTATTCAAGTGTTCAAGGGTTGATATCCTTGTCAGAGAAGTTAAAAGATCCCCAGAGAGAGTGGTTGAAACCAAGAAGGTGTGCCTCCTAACTTGAGAGTTGTGGAAAGACCTCAGATGATTCTGAAGCCATGAATGTAGACTTAAAGCCTTGAGAGAGCTTATGATATGTCTTGAAAGCCATCATGAAGCCTAGACAGGTCATTGTGCAAGATTAAGAAGACTCAGCCATGAGTGGTGTAATTAGGGTTTGACTGGGTCAACCCTAGGTCAACTGATGATTTGGAGAGGGTTGAGACCTAAACCAAAGGCCATGTGATCATGGATTGATGCATTGAGGTTTTATAAGGATGATTCCAAGGTCAACTCATCATGATTGAAGAGTTTGAGAAGTTTCAAGCTAGGGTTTCTAAGGCTTGATAGTGTAAAATCCCCTAGTTTGACCCCTATCTTCAAGGCAGTTTAGCTCAAGATGTGATTGTCATCTGATCTTACCCCCAACATGAGTGTTGTAGATCTTGTTCTTAGCTTTAATTTGAGTACTATAAGTCCTTTATGGGATTTGTAGAGCTCAAGTTATGACTTTGACAAGTTACAGGTCATCTGAGGTATGTGAATCTGGGGCCTTAAAAGTTATCCCACTTGCATCAAACTTTTGCCCAAGAAGGATGATTCCTATAGACTTTTGGTCAACATGAATGTTGTTCCTTATCTTCTTAGCTTTCTAGAGAGTACTAGAAGTCCTTGATAGGATTTGTAGAACTCAAGTTATGGCTTTGACAAGTCAAGGGCATTTTGGTCATTTGGAGATTACAGGTCATTTCAAGTATAAAGCCATAACTCCTATTTCCGAGCTTCAAATGGAAAAATATTCAACATAAAACTTGTTCAAAATGATGTTTTAAGGCTAGTAAAGATGTCATGAGATGTTGGAAAGGCTTGTAGCTCAAAGTTGCAAAAATGACCTAAAATAAGGGCATAAGTTAAATAAACAAAGGTTGGAAATTGATATTTTCAACCTACACATCCAAACCATGGCATGTAATATATCATTTTGGCTCTAGAAAACATTTTAAGAACATTGGTTTAGCCACATTTTTGAGTTGAGATTCAATTTATGGACTTGCTTTGAAAAGCACTTACTTGCATATTAAGCAACATTTGCAAAACTCAAAATCAAGGCATGAGTGTTGCACCCCAAAATTTGCCCTCTTTTCAAGGCTTGACTCATTTCTTCATTTCTTTAAAATTCAATGACATAAAGGAAATCCATCATGAATTCAAGATTAAAGGCAAGAATATTATAAAGAGAAGTTTTGTGACATTACAAGAATGTCATTTGTTGCAAGATTTTCAACTCTAAGTAATGTTTAGAAATTAATTTATTTCTAATACTTCATTCAAGTCTCTAGTCAAATTCATGTTATGGTAATGCCACACCAAGTCTACATTATGCTTACAAACATCCAAGAAACATGCAAGGGTTAAATCCACATTGGAATGTTTTAGGACCAAGAGTATGCATGTTTAATCATGGCAAAACAGTCCCATGCAAGAGGTGACAAATTTCTTCATGTCACAAGATCACATGTCACAAGACCAAGGGAATAGCACATGTGACAATGCTTCTACATATCAGAATTTTCAAAATGCTGTCAAGAGTTGGTGGCATTGACCAAGAGGAGCTGTCTGTCGCTACTGCGAAAATCGGCGCCGGCTGAACAGAAGAGTCGCCACCGTGCGTTATTTATCCCAAAGGAGGGAAAGGAAACGCTCGAAGTAAACCTCGCAAAAAACGGGAAATGTATGGTCATCGCAACCAAAACCTGGGTTCGGGAGTCGGTTACGCAAGGGGAAGGTATTAGCACCCCTCACGTCCGTCGTACTCGACGGGATCCACGCTTGCTTGGTTTATACGGATTACACTTCTATCTAAACTAAAGGATGAGGTCTAAAAAGAAAAGAAAACATGACTCGGTAAAGCATCGCACCTTATGCCTACGTATTCCCGTCTGGAACGAGAAATCAGAGTCAACGTAGTTCGCCTAACTACGGGTGAAGGTGGGGAAAGGTTGCTCGCTAGGATATCGCATCCTATGCCTACGTACTTCCACACAGCATGGAATATCAGAGCAAACGTAGTTCGGGCTACGCACGACACAAGCTGTTCAAATGTCTTTTATGAAAAATCTCACCTTAAACAAGGGTTTTCTTATTGCGAAAAGGTTGATGTTTGTTCAATTCTTTTGACGGAAGAAATGAATTAATCTCTGTTATAACCTTTATTAATGTTTTTCTATTGTTTTGAAGGAAGAAGAGATGACACTCTGAAATCCTAGGGTTAAAAAGGGGATAAAAATCTACCCTAATGTTATCATGCATGGGTTAACTCCTAATGTCTATCATGCTCCTCTCTTGCGCAGAGAGAAACAGAGATCCTAAGGGAATAGACGGAAACAGAAATAGCAGATATATACAATAAAGCAGTAAAATGCATGGATGCAACAGTACAAGCGAGGCAAGGGAGTCCCACTCAACCTCGAACCTAGAAAACAATAGGCAAAAGTGAACAGGATTCACTTTCAACCCAACAAGTTAAACAGCAAACAATACAGACCAGGAAATTCACACAATACATCAAAAATTAAAATAGCTAAAAGCTAAACAGCAAAGCAGTCTTCATCAACATCAGCAACTATCTTTAGGCTTCAAACAGACATCAGTCTTCTATCTTCAATATCCCAGTGGCTTTTCTTCAAGTCCTAACCTCCAAGCTGAGGAATCAATCACAGGAATGAACTGGGTGTTAAGCAATTAGTTGACCACCAAAGGTGGCAAACAGACTGCTATCAACACAAAGAATATTTCTCTCAAGAGTTCTATCTCTTAGACACTATCACCAAGCCTTCCAAAGGAAGGGGGTGAGTGTCTTAGAGAGACTCTGCATCACAGAGAAGAATGGAGGCAGTCAAGACCTTCCATGTTTGAGAATCAAGTTGTCTACTCTAGGGCTCTGCCTAACTCCTAGATCCTACAAACTTCAACAACTGCCAGCAGGAGATACTCCTCATCAACTCTGGAAGTTGGTCTTTATTCTCTGATCTTCAAATGGGCTTCATTATCTCAGTCTTCATCTCAAACCCCAAGTCCCAAACAAACCCGATACCCCTCACAGACAAAAAGTAACCCTAAAGAGGGCACACCACACAATCAGTCAAATATGAGAAAAATACTAATAGCAGTAGGGGAAACCTAATATTTTCTAAGGGATCTATCCTATACCCATTACCCCTATAGTCCCATACCCCAAAATCAAATCAAAATTCCTAAAAGAATTAAATTTATCTCACCTATGCTCATTTAAAACCCTAATTTTCATTACTCTAATCTCACCTAGTCAAATCATCTAAAATTTAATCCTAAAAATATGAATTAAATCCTATGTACAAGTTGAAATCCTAAGCTAATCACTCTAAAAAGAATGAACCCTAAATCTAAAGGGAGCTAATAGAACTAAAATCAACAAATTTGAGTACTAAACTAAACTCATTAAAATGCTATTCACAAGAAAAATACACAAAAAATAGTAAAACAAAATAAAATGCTATTTTTATTATGGGATATTTTTCTAGACAGAATTATTGACCTACCACAAAAAGAACCAATTAAAAACAATCTATTTTCAATTTTTTATGATTTTTTAAAGGTGTTAAAAATATTAAAGAAAACAAAAATCACAAAAGAAATAAATTGGGGAGGGGGTGTTATAAGCAGACACGCCCAGTTCATTCTCCAGATGGGCCACAAGAGGGAGGCGCGAATATCATTTCTGCAAGGCCCAGTACGCTCAGAAAATGAATTAAAAAAATCAAAATAAAAAGGTTAGACTCACGGTGCAAATAGCAGCTAATTTCAGTTCAATTCCAATGGGCTTATCAAAAGGGGGTGGGGATATGAATCTGAATCCAGGCCCAGAGGTGCGTTTTAAGTGAAACGCATCGTTTCATGTTGAGTCAATTCCCTCCGTTTTCTTCTTCAAATCTGGACCGTTGGATGAGCTGAAAATGTCAAACAATTGGAATGATCTGACGGCCAGTGTATCGTCTTCTCCAATCAAACCTAGGGTTTGCAGAAATCCATGTCCATGCAGCCATGTTCAAGTCTATTGTTCTCCTTCAATATCCCATGAAATCATAAAATTTCAAAACCAAAATTGATCTATTCTTTCCCAGGAACACGATGGTGCCCTTAACTTGGATTGAAACTAACTCTAGAACGAAACTCGATAGGTGTAACAATCTGAATCCATCATTATGCACTGCAATGGAATCTCACAATTCTCCAATCTACTTATCCTATCTTGTTCATCATGCTACACTGATCTCAACAAGCTATTGCACAATCATTAAAACTCATTATCCAGCCTAATCTTGATCATCAAAGAATCATCACCCTGTTATGGAACCTCATAGAACTCTCTCTAATTCTCAGGAATCAATCACCTAAGGTCTCTAAACATGTTTACCCTAACCATTTCATCTAATAATGCATAAATAGAGAGATTCGAATGCTTTTGCAAACCTGAAAAATGGTGATGGCAAGTGCAGCTACACTCCAATCCAATGCTTGAAACTGGTCACAAATGATCTTCAATGGATGAGAACCTTTCTGTTTGCAAGATCTTGGATGGATAATGCTTGAATTGTGAGATTGGATCCAACTTGCTTCACTTGCACTTTGGAAGCTACACCTTCAAACACTCATCAATGGCCACTCCAATCTATGTGTATGTGTTCAATATGATCCAGAGAATTGATTTGTGGAGAAGAATTCAATGGAGATGAAGAAACAATGGAGTTTTAGATTGATTTGCAAAAATGGAAGAAAATGGTATATCACTCTCTCTTCACCCTCTTTTCACCAACCCCTTGCACCAATGATTAACACTCCTTATATAGATGATGATGGACAGATCTAGAAGCTTCTAGATTGATCTTAGAATGATTCTAGAATGTGGTGGAAAGTTATGGAAGTTCTCATGTGATGATACTTTGAAACATCTCATATCATGCTTGCATCCCTTTCATATTTGTGTTAAAATCTCCTTTCATGAGATATTGAGAGTGCATGTGTGAAAAAACAAGCCTTTCCTTTCATTATGTTGAGTTTTGCAAGGGTGCCTTAATATGCAAGTAACAACATTACAAAGCAAGTCCAATTTTTAACCCCTAACTCAAAAAAGTGGCTGAACCAATGTCTCTAAAATGATGTTTGGAATCAATTTGGTATATTGGATGACCCATTTTGGATTTGTAGATCTCTCAAACCAATTTTTTATTTCAACTTTTTCAACTTATATGCCTTTTTTTAGGTCATTTTTCACCAACTTTTATCAAGTCTTGTTCTATGAATTTCCAAACTTCCACGACTTCTTTTATAGACTTAAAATTACATTTTGAGCAACTTTGATGTTGTGAAGTTTTCCATTTGAAGCTTCCTTGTATGAGTTTTAGGCATAGGCTAAGAATGACCTGTAATCCTCAGATGACCAAAATACCCTTTTCTTGCCAAGACCATAAGTAGAGTTCCACATATCATATGAAGACATACCATACCATTATAGAAAGCTAAGACAATGAGGAACAACTCTTATGTTGGCCAGAGATCCATTTGAAATCCCCTGGAAGGTCAAAAGTTGCTTGGAAGACAGACAACTTTCACAGACAAATTTCAGTGCCCTCAGATGACCTGTAACTTGCAAGAGCTATAACTTGAGTTCTATAAATCATCTTGATGACTTCCACCACTCAAATTAAATCTATGAAAATACTCTACAAGTTTCATGTGGACCAAGAATTCATATGAAGCTTGCATCTTGAGTTACACGGCTTTGAAGTTTGACCTAAATCAGGGGATTTTACACTGAAACCCTAATTTAGTAACTCCTCTTCTCCTTGACTCCTCTTGATTTTTCTTTAACACAACATCATATCCATATCCATGTAGCAAATAATGAATCCCACATTCTTCAAATGACCCTTGATTCCTTTCAAAACAAGTCTTTGACCTAGGATTGACCTAGTGTTGACCTAGTGTTGACTGACTTCAACTGAGGCTCTTGCAATCATTCCAATGACTTGGTTCTCCTAAAAAATGATCATATAGGCTCTTCATAACATCAATACACACCTCATGCTCTTGGCTCATAGCTCACACACCCTCTGATGACCCCCATAAAACCTCAAGATAGGAGAGAATTCACTGATCAACCTGGAAACTCTTCAAAGCTCAAATTCTTCCCTGATGACCTGAGTAGACTTGAATATGAATGAAACCCTTGAATATACCTCTTGAGAGAAGAATAGCACTTTGATCCCCTGTTAAGATAGCTTGCCTATGCAATGCAATGCAGATGAATACACTATGACAATGCAAATGATTATGCAATTGAAACATAAACCTAGGTTAGAAAAGGTTGGGCAAATTTTGGGGTGCAACAGCTGCCCCTATTCAAGCGGCTTGGACCCGACTGGATGAAGAGCGCGCAGCCTTCAGACAATTCGAGGTACGAGACGGTTGAATACGAAAGAACCCGGAAATTTGCCAACCTCAAAAATAAATTGCTAATACGACTACTGCTTGGGAAAACCCTGGGAACTGGCTTCTGTTGTCACAGCAACAACTAGCCATCTGTCTGTCAAATAATCTGATGTTGTCCGCAGACCACTCCATTCCGAAGAAATGAGCATACACCACACAACGAGAAATTGTTGATATCACTTATCAACCTCTGTTAATCTCACTTATCAACCTCTGTTGATCTCACTTATCAATCTCTGTTGATCTCACTTATCAACCTCTGTTGATCTCACTTATCAACCTCTGTTGATCTCACTTATCAACCTCTGTTGATCTCACTTATCAACCTCTGTTGATCTCACTTATCAATCTCTGTTGATCTCACTTATCAACCTCTGTTGATCTCACTTATCAACCTCTCGTATCCCGAAGAAACGAGCAAACGCTTAACCAAGCGAGACAATGTTCGAAAACATGAACAACCAACTCTGCGGGGAAATGAGAAACTTAACCAAGCAACTCTGAGGACAATTCTGACGACTGTCTTCAAACACCTGCTGGGGAAATTGGGAACTTAACCAAGCACCCTTGTTGAAAAATACGAGGAATTTAACCAAACAACTCCTGTGGCAAGCTCCCGGCTGGGGACTATGAGGGACTTAACCAAGCAACCCATTGAAGTAACACCCTGCTGGAGAACATAACTCTGTTGGAGAATTGCGGGTAACCACCCGAAAATCTATATTACCACCTTCTAATACTGATACCACATCATCCTGAGAAAGACTCAGCTGGGGAAATACAAGTAACTTAACCAAGCGACTTGTCGAAGAATACCCTGCCGGGGACTACGAGGAACTTAACCAAGTATCTCGTTAAAGACCACCCCGCTGGGGATTATGTCTCTACTAGGGAAACTGCGGGTAACCACCCAAAAATGCATTATGCCACTTCCACAGTACTCTGAGAAAGGACTCGGCTGGGGAGAAAGAGAAATGCTTGACCAAACAACTCTGCTAGGGGAATGTGCCATGACGAACACGATCACTGCGTATCTGGCACAACAACCCTCTGTAACAAGATGAACACGATCACTGCGCGTTTTACACCACAACCCTCTTGACAAGAGGGAAACACGATCACTGCGCGTCTTGATGCCGCAAACAAAATCACATAGTGAGACAAATACGACGAACACGATCACTACATGCTGCGTTACGACCACATCGACCATAAATCCAACCGGATGAGATAAACACGATCATTGCGTGCCAGACGGAATAAATCCACATAGAAGAGGCGAACACGTTCACTGCGTACTTCCACCACCAATATGATAAACACGATCACTGCGTGTGCTGTAATAGGACTAATACGATCACTGCGCATCTCGACCAACAAACCCCCAAAATAACGTCAACACGATCACTGCGTGCCACGAAACCAACCCATGTAACAGGACGAATACGATCACTGCGTATACCGGCCAACAAAACCAACTGATACAATAGCCACGATCACTACGTGCTCCGCATCACGATTTCCCATGGTACTATCAACACGATCACTACGTGCCATACGAATACTATCACTACGTATCCTGAACACGATCACTGCGCGTTCTGAGCCACGATCCTCTCGACTGGAGAAAACACGATCCCTGCGTGTTATGTGTCTCAACTAACCCACATAACTGGACGAATACGATCACTGCATATTCTAACCACACATAGGGTAAACGCGATCACTGCGCGCTTCATGTCACGGCCCTCTTGACTGGAGGAAACACGATCACTACGTGCTGTGACACAACTTCAAACATGGGACGAATACGATCACTGCGTACTTCGGCCACCAACAACCAGATGAACACGATCACTGCGTGTGCTATGATAGGACAAACACGACCACTGCGCATTTTGACCAACAACAACTGGATGAACACGATCACTGCGTGTCAATCTATAACCACTGTATAACGGACTAACACGGTCACTGCGTACATCGACCAACAAACACCACATGATATGATAAACACGATCACTCCGTGTCCTGCACCGCCAATAGAGTGAACACGATCACTGCGCGTCCGGCTCAATAAAACCCCCGAAACGATACCAACACGATCACTGCGTGCCTTACAAAACAATCTTCTCAGATCGGGACGAATACGATCACTGCGATATTCGACCACAAATACACATACCAGGACCAACACGATTACTGCGTGTCACACAACATGAACCCCATATATGATACAAGTGCGATCACTGCGTACTTGGGCCACAAATCAACATCTTAAAATCAACACGATCACTGCGTGCCTTGCTATATGAACCCCGTAGCTGGTACAAAATACGATCACTGCATACCTTGACCACAAATTAACATCTTCCTGAAACCAAGATTTCACTTATCGGCAAGGAATAACATGTCTGAAACTGAAGAGGTAACCACTTGGCTTATGTTTCAACAATGCATGTTTGATAATGGCATAATGCTCCCATACCGCATGGAAATGCTACGTATTTGGGTAAAATGCAAAGGCTCATGATGCGTGTTTATGCAAAGAGTTACTTCAGCAAAATAAATGCTGAAGACACACTGGATCCGCTGGGGACGACCGGAATACTACCGATACGCTTCCAACAAAATAAATGTTGGAAAGGTGAACTAACTCCGCTGGGGATAACCATCCTGCTAGGAAAGTAGCTCACGAACTCAAAACTCCACAATCTGCTGAGGACGATCCTCCTGACGAGGAAGAGCGACTTGCTGGGGAAAGAAAGGACAATCGTGCTCGGGAAAACTCCTTTCAGCAGCTCCAGCCACCTGACCACACTCTGTGGGGAACCTCTCCTGCTATCACTGAGCTGGGGAAATCATCCCGCTATCACTGAGCTGGGGATTGAATTACACATTCTGATTTGCACTGCACAAGAACTCTCTGGGGAGTTAATCATATCCATCTCGACCTTCACCAGGGAGGACTCTGCTCTGCTTGATAAGCCAATTCTGATCTACCGAAAACACATCGATCTTTTCCTTTGACGCAATCTCCGCTCTCCTGGGGAGATCACATTCAGTCTTGCCTTGGGTGACTTCACTGGGGAAAACACAACATTCAACCTCCGGAGAGGGCACCAGCCTGCCATGGACTCTGGCGGGGAACTTTGCGAGCTTTTGAATACCTGCAACAGTCAACAAGCAAACACAAGGCAATCTATGCAAAAGGAAACATCTTGGTAATCACCCACGACAACCATTCAGGTAATTTTTGGTTTTAACAATCATAGGCCGAGGCCCGCCTGTTTACACGCATGTAAGTTAATCAAAACATCGGCGCTTTTTACAAACAAAACTGTAAAAATTAAAACCAAAATCACACACTATATTAAATAAAGCACTTTATTGATATTGGCCCGAGAATAGGCAAGATTTGTACATCAGATGCAACTCCTGAAAAGAGGTAGTCACACATACACAAATGCAGAAGTATACAAATATCCAAAATAAAATTTATACACATGTCGGCAACGTGTTACAGACGAACACCATGAACCGATCCTCCTATGACTCGTCGGACTCTGACACTTTCCCGATCTTTGTCTTCGGAAGAAATTGCTTTGGATAGTAGATCCCCAGATGCTCCCAAACCTCTAACAATCAAACTTGGACCGCAGTCATTTGCTTCTTAAATCCCTAACTTTTGCGTGAATCGCCCTTTGCGGGTTTTCGATTCACCAGGATACCCCTTTTTGCCGAAGCCGCCCAGTGTAGGTTTTCAACTTCGCGGGTGTACATTTTTTCAATTATATCCCTAACTTTTGCCCGAACCTTTTTATTCTGTTTTTGGTTCGCCAGGATGCCCCATTTTTGCCTGGACTCTCTTTTTACTGTCCAGCGGGTCAATTTTAAGCAAAGTATTTTTTAACTGCGTCCGAGTTCACAGGGGACGAAAAGTCTTCACCATCCATGGTGGATAACAATAAGGCTCCTCCGGAGAAGACCTTTCTCACGACGTATGGACCTTCGTAATTAGGAGTCCATTTGCCCCTGTGATCCGATTGCGGTGGGAGGATCTTCTTCAGCACAAGATCACTCGTCTGAAAGCTTCGAGGTCGAATCTTCTTACCGAACGCTTTCTTCATCCAGCTCTGATACAGCCTACCATGTGCAATGGATGCCAATCTTTTCTCATCTATCAGGCTCAGCTGATTCAATCTACTTCTCACCCATTTTGCCTCGTCCAGCTTAACATCAAGTAAAACCCTCAAAGATGGTATCTCTACCTCCAATGGTAGGACAGCCTCCATGCCATATACTAATGAGAACGGTGTTGCCCCAGTTGATGTACGCACTATAGTACGATAACCGTGCAAAGCGAATGGCAGCATCTCATGCCAATCCTTATACGTTACCACCATCTTCTGAACAATTTTCTTTATGTTCTTATTGGCCGCTTCGACAGCGCCATTCATCTTGGGTCTGTAGGGAGACGAATTATGATGCTCGATCTTGAAATCCCGACACAGATCTTTCATCATCTTGTTGTTCAAATTCGAACCATTGTCAGTAATGATCCGTTCAGGAATACCGTATCTGCAGATTATATCCTTCTTGATAAATCTGGCCACCACCTGCTTCGTCACATTGGCGTAAGATGCTGCTTCCACCCACTTGGTGAAGTAATCGATCGCAACCAGAATGAAGCGATGCCCATTAGAAGCAGTAGGCTCAATCTTGCCGATCATATCAATCCCCCACATGGAGAAAGGCCACGGAGAAGCCATAACGTTCAGTGGACTGGGTGGCACATGGATCTTATCAGCGTAGATCTGGCACTTGTGACACCGCTTGGCAAATTTGAAACAGTCAGTTTCCATCGTCAACCAGTAATACCCTGCTCGCAACAACTTTCGGGTCATAGCATGCCCACCAGCATGTATACCAAAAGTTCCTTCATGGACTTCTTTCATGAGTAAGTCGGCTTCCTTCTCGTCTACACACCGGAGGAGTACCGAATCGTGGTTCCTTCTATACAAAACGCCGTCGGGATTCAGATAGAAGTTGCCTGCTAATCTCCTTAGAGTCTTCTGATCACGACTGGATGCCCCAGTCGGATATTCCTTATTCTTCAGGAAATTCTGTATGTCGAAATACCACGGTTTACCGTCAGATGCTTCATCGATTGCAAACACATAGGCCGGCCTATCAAGGCGAGAGATGACAATGCTGGGAGCTTCATTCCAGCGGTTGACTTTATACATCGAGGATAACGTTTCAAGGGCGTCTGCCATTTGATTCTCCGCCCGAGGTACATGATGGAACTCCACCCTATCAAAGAAAGGTAGCAACCTTCTTGCATAATTCATGTACGGTACCAGATTAGGTTGGCGCGTCTCCCACTCTCCCTTAATCTGATTCACCACCAACGCTGAATCCCCATATACATCCAGATTCTTAATCCTCATATCGATAGCCTCCTCTAACCCCATAATGCAAGCTTCATACTCGGCTTCGTTATTTGTCACTGAAAAAGTCAGTCTGGCCGTGAACGGGATGTGTGACCCGTGGGGAGTTGTGATGATTGCCCCGATCCCGCTACCGTATGAATTGACAGCCCCATCAAAAATCATTTGCCACTGGGAACTCCGCTCAGGACCCTCACCAGGCAACGACTCATCACAATCTTTAGCCTTCAAGTACATTATGTCCTCATCAGGGAACTCAAACTTCATAGGCTGATAATCATCAATTGGCTGTTCGGCGAGATATTCGGACAGAACACTTCCCTTAATGGCTTTCTGGGAAACATACTGGATATCGTATTCTGTCAATACCATCTGCCATCTAGCAATCCTTCCAGAGAGCGCTTGTTTCTCAAACACATATTTGATCGGATCCATCTTCGATATCAGCATGGTTGTATGATTCAGCATGTACTGTCTTAGACGTTTGGCAGCCCACACCAATGCACAACACGTCTTTTCGAGCATAGAGTATCGCGATTCACAATCCGTGAACTTTTTAATCAAGTAATAAATTGCATGCTCTTTCCGCCCTGTCTCGTCATGTTGACCGAGAACGCAACCCATACTGTTCTCCAGAACCGCCAAGTATATAATCAGTGGTCGTCCCGCTACTGGGGGTATCAACACCGGAGGTCCCTGCAGGTATTTTTTTATCTTTTCAAATGCCCTTTGGCAATTTTCATTCCAGACCACCGCTTGATCTTTCTTTAACAGCTTGAATAATGGTTCACACGTGGTCGTTAGGTGAGAAATGAACCTAGCAATGTAGTTCAACCTCCCTAAGAATCCACGGACTTCTTTTTCTGTACTCGGTGCTGGCATCTCTTGTATTGCTTTTATTTTTGCAGGATCGACCTCGATTCCTTTCTTGCTCACAATGAACCCCAGTAGCTTCCCGGATCTCACTCCGAAGGTACATTTATTAGGATTCAGCCTCAGCCTGAACTTCCTCAGCCTCTTGAACAACTTCAACAAATTAACCAGATGCTCTTCCTCTGTTTGAGACTTGGCTATCATGTCATCGACATACACCTCAATCTCTCTGTGCATCATGTCGTGAAAAAGCGTTGTCATAGCCCGCTGGTACGTTGCCCCAGCATTCTTCAAACCAAAGGGCATCACCTTATAACAGAAGGTTCCCCACGGGGTGATAAAGGTCGTCTTTTCCATATCCTCCGGAGCCATTTTGATCTGGTTGTACCCTGAAAATCCATCCATGAAGGAGAACACTGAAAACTGAGCCGTGTTGTCAACTAGCACGTCAATATGCGGCAGCGGGAAATCATCCTTCGGGCTCGCCTTGTTTAAATCCCTATAATCAACACACATTCGAACCTTGCCATCTTTCTTTGGCACAGGCACGATATTAGCGACCCAAGTGGGATAAGTGGTAACAGCCAGGAATCCAGCATCCCATTGCTTCTGCACCTCTTCCTTTATCTTTACAGCCATGTCAGGACGAGTCCTTCTGAGTTTCTGCTTCACGGGCGGGCAATCCTCCTTTAACGGCAGACGATGAACAACCATATCAGTGTCCAAACCCGGCATGTCCTCGTAGGACCAAGCAAATATATCACTGTATTCACGCAGCATCTCGATAAGCTCTCGCTTGATGTCCTCTTGCAACGCAGCCCCTATACGGATATTCCTGACGCATTCTTCAGACCCCAAGTTGACAATATCAATCTCTTCCTGATGAGGCATAATGACTCTCTCCTCTTGCTTCAATAACCGACTAAGCTCTTCTGGTAAGTCACTATCCTCCACAATCTCTTCCTCATCTTGGAAGATCGGATGCTCGAAGTCTAAACGAGTCATAGGAAGTTTTTGGTCGGTGTCATCTGAAAATTCATGAATCCTGCGAGGGAAACGATTAAGTGCTTCAAAATGCTGTGCAAGCAAAATGCATAACCGCGCTGCCATTTTATTGAAAGATAAAATAAAAACAGAAAGAAAAGGATCACAACATTTGAATGTAAAAAACGCCGTCATTAATTGTGCAAACATACAGGTAAACAGTTAGGCCCTAAGACAAGATCAACGATGCCCCGGGCAAGGCATGTGATCATACAATGATTGAAAAACAATGCATTACTGTTTGGTGACTTGGATGACGCCCTGGATGGACCAGTTGCATAGGCTTTGCCCTGGCGTGCTGGGTCGAATCCATGAGTCCATGTTGCAATCGCTATCCGCATCTTCCGTATCAGACACGGCATTAATCCTTTCAAAGCTAACTCCTCCAGACGTGAACACGACAGGTCCCTTGTACTTAGGCGCACTCTGCGAGGAAGATGGGCGGTACCCCAGGCCATACTTGTCTTGCTTCACTGGGATGTCCAGAACCTGCCCCCACTTCTGAGTCTCTCCTGCTTGTACCAACACCTTGGCTTCTTTATATGAGGAGACTGCCACCTCTTGCCCTTCACTCGTCACTGGAGCTTCTTCTTTAACTTTCACCTCTTCGAACGCCTGATACAACATTTCATGAATCTCTCCATCTACCTCCACGTACTTGAAAGAAGACAAATGACTGACTAAGATATCCTCTTCGCCACACACTGTCACAATACTCCCCTTAACCATATATTTCAGCTTCTGATGGAGCGTAGAAGTTACCGCCCCCGCGGCATGAATCCAAGGTCTCCCGATTAAACAGCTATACGCAGGCTGAATATCCATGATGTAAAACACTGTATCAAACACCTCCGGACCTACCTGAATGGGTAATGTGATTGACCCGAATACTGACCTCCTGGTTCCGTCAAAGGCCCTCACTATCAAATCACTAGGGGTGCACAACAACCCACGGGTATCTAATTTCAGCAGGGCTTTCTTTGGTAACACATTCAACGAGGACCCAGTGTCTACCAGCACACGGGATAAAACAGTGCCCCGACATTCGATAGAGATGTGCAAAGCATTATTATGATCACGCCCTCGAGGTGTTAAGTCAAAATCCGTGAATCCCAGTCCATGCCCAGCGTTAACATGCGCCATAACTCCCTCCAGCTGATTAACTGAAATCTCTTGCGGCACGAAGGATGTCTCAAGTACCTTCAACAGGGCATTTCTATGCGCCTCATAACACAGCAGCAGCGATAATATGGAGATCTTTGACGGGGTCTGCTGCAAGTGATCTACAATCTTGTAATCACTTTTGCGGATTAACCTCATGAATTCTTCCACATCTTTGGTTATCGGCTCTTTCTCTTTACTCCCCGAAGATTCCCCCTCAACAACTTTGTTCTTACCCTTGGCCATCCTCTCTGCCTCGACCTCAGGTGAAGTGAAAATTCTCCCGCTCCGGGTTATACCACTCGCTCCCACTATGTTATCCACGGATCCTGCTGGCGGATCATTCAAGTCAATCTTTTCCCCATTGCAATACACCTCAGCACCGTAGCACCACGGGACTGCCTTTGTGCTTTCAAAAGGGACTGGCTTAGCCTTGGCAATGGTAATGGTCGGCCTTTTCGATAATGCCGAGATTGTCACCGATTTGAACGGAATGGTGATCGTAGCAACCTCCCTGCGCTCTTCTACAGATTCTGTCTCAACAGACTCCTCTCGCCCTACAGCCTTGTCAAACTGCAAAGTTCCTTCATCAATCAAACTTTGAACTCCCCTCTTCAACTTCTCACAACCCTCAGGTTGAACCAAACAGTCAACACACTCTTCACTGCAACCGGGATAGACACCTCCTTTCAACAAGTGCTGCTTTACGTAACTCAAAGGGGTTTTCAGCTCACTCACTTCTGAGACCAAGTTCAATTCATCATCTACCATGATTGCATTGGCCCCAGCCCCACCATGCTTGGGCATTGGCTGCTGCGTGATATTGGGACCTTCCTTCCCGAAGTTAATAGCCGTACTATCAAGCAAATCCTGTACTTTATGCTTGAAAGCTAGGCAACTTTCAATATTGTGCCCTGGTGCACCCGAATGGAAGTCACAGTGCTCATTAACATCATATCCGACTGGTGGCTGGCCAGTTGGTGGTGCTAAAGTCCTCTTCTCGACTAACTGCAATTTCAACAAAGTTTGAAGGAGTTCTGCATATGATACCGGCGGCACTTCGAATACTCTCCTCGGTCGCGGGTTCTGAAGCCTGCGCTGATTATTATTAGGCTGCTGCTGTGGGTGTTGTCTCTGCTTCTGAGAAGGCCCTGGAATGGTTACACTTGCAACTTGCGACTGCTGACGCCAGTTCTGACCTTTATTCTTTCGTCGAGCGTTGAATACAGCATTGGTATCACCCTGCCTTTTACCGCCAAACGTCTTCTTATTACCTCCTGCGAAACTGGACTCACCCGCTTGAATTTTACCAATCTTCACCCCATTTTCAATGCGCTCCCCCATCAAAATCAACTCAGAGAAAGTACTCATCGAAAAATTGAGCAGACGATCATAGTACATTCCAGAGAAAGTTCCTATGAACATATCCATCATTTCGCGCTCCACCATCGGAGGGTGCACCCTAGCAGCCAGATCTCGCCATCTCTGGGCGTATTCTTTAAAGCTCTCGCTAGACTTTTGAGACATGCTCTGCAACTGGACTCTATTAGGGGCGAGATCACTGTTGTATTGGTAATGCTTCACGAAAGCTTCCGCTAGCTCTTTCCAACTCCTAATCTGAGTAGACTCCAAGCTCATGTACCACTCCAGCGATGGCCCTGACAGGCTATCCTGGAAGAAGTGCATTAGCATCTTTTCATCCTCAGAATATGCAGACATACGCCTGTAAAATGCGCGCACATGCACCCTAGGGCATGTATCCCCTTTGTACTTATCAAACGACGGTGCTTTGAATTTCAGCGGGACCCTCAACCCTTGGACTAGCCCCATGTTGGACATATCCAGCCCAAGAGCATTCTGGATGGCCAATCCATTCACCTTCTCCTCTAGCAATCTCATCCGATGGTTGTCATCCCTGGCTCTTTCATAACCCTCGTTCTGACCAGAGAACACATCCTCCTGGCGATCCTCCCAGCGAGGTACTGCATCATATCCAACGTAATCTGCATCGCGGCCCGGACCCGTTTGGACGTACCTGGGGTCATACCTCAGATTACCCATCTCTTGAGCGTTGTATGCACCAGTTCCATATCCAAGATTACCATAGCCACCAAACCCAGCCTTGGCGTCAGCCATGCTGCCATACCCCATATTCACACCATTGAAGCCCTGGTTACCATTGATACCATTCATTCCGACATTCTCAACGCCCTCATTGAAACCCTGATTGACATTACCCACAAATACCCCAGCAGTATCTGCATTCATATTACCGGTGTTCCCACCTCCAGGACCAGTTTCTCCAGCATTCAAACCAGTCACGGGAACAGCGTCAGCACTTTGACGATTCTCAACTCGGGGAGAAGCAGCAATGTTCTCACCATGCGGTGTCCCGTTGTTCTCAGCCCGTGCGACTATCGGTTGAACCAGATTCTGCAGCTGCTCTTGTCCTTTGGCGATAGTCTCCATGGTTTGCATGAGCAGGGCCATCCTGTCACGCATCTCTTGCATTTCACTCTGCACGTTGTCCATGATCTTCTTCTGGTTGATCCTTGTAGAGTAACGGTGGACCCGCTTTTCTGCAATCCTGAAAATACCGGCTTTAAAGATGCAAGAGATAAGATACAGAGATCACAAACCTGTAATGCAAATGTGAGTATGTATGCAAGATGCAATGTGTGTCTGTGCATTAGGGATTATCATTCCCCGATTCTAGTGTGAATGTGCCAGTGCAGTGACAGTGCTAGCAATACGGTGACTGGAGCCGAATCATAGAAAACCTCATATATTGCAGAGATATCCAAGAATACAATATCACCGAGTACAAATAAGAAGGCATGACCTCGACCAACAATCCTGGTGATGGTCAGCACAAATGCAAATAAAGCATACAAGTTAATACATGCAATGATCAAGTACTCCCATGAGCCTGGTACTCTTCTATTAACTTCTTGGTCTCTGGATGACCTGGTCGGGTAAGCAGACCCTCGACAAGTTGGTTTCTTCTCTTGAGAACTCGTCGCACATCACCAGCGGTTTCCTCCCATGCCCCTGCTCCGAAGCGATCCTCTAGCTTCCGCTTCTGAGACACAGCTTCGTTCCTGCCTTCGACGGCCTTGTTCAATGCATTCTGGAGACTGTACTTGGTCATCACCTCCTTTTTGTGCTTCTCAATGCTAGCCTTCAACTGCTTCTCGAGGTCAGAAATTTGCTGCTTCAACTTATCTTCCCTCTTCTTGTTGTTGGTGAGCGTAGCATTCCATGTCTTATTACAAGAAGAGATCTCTCGGTGAGCGGCGTCGAGTGCTTTCTTCTTTGCCTCCAACATGTCATGGGAGCTTCTGAACTCTTGACCCAGACGTTCGCGTTTCCTCTTCTCCTCCGTCAACTCAGCCCCTAGTCTGTTCACTAGTTCGATCTGCTGTTGGAAAGAACGTACGACCTTATTCTTCTCACTCCTCATCTGAGCTAGCTCCTCCTCTAACTCTTCATTAATTTTCATCAAGGCTTCCTTTTCTTTCACAACCTGCTCGTAAACCTCCATAGTGACAGTGGTCGGCTCTTCCACCGGAATATGAATAGGGACCGGAGCAGCTGGAAATGGCATCAATACCTGTCTGGCTCTCTCCTGAATCCAAACTTTGTAGGGTGCATATGCCTGACAATCATTCTTCCCCAACAACGGTTTCCCTTTTCTGTTAATACGCGTCCAGGCATGCCGAAGCTTGGCTAGTAGCTCTCCACTCAAATCACCGGTGAAGTAAAGAGATTCCTGTACTTCTTCCTCCTGAGGTGGGTCCTTCAGCGCATATCCAAACTGGCGGACGAACAGAGATGGGTTGTAGTTGATGCACCCTTTTCTCCCTATCAACGGAACATTAGGATACCCAAAACAACTGCAAATAAGCTCAGACCCCAGCAAGTCTCGATCAAACCATTCAATATCTGCAGAAGACAGCCTTATCATACGCTCTGGCCAGTCAGCTGTGGTCGCACTATCCACAAAAGGTCCCTTCAGGGGAAGATGGCTCTTAAACCACATGGACAGCAGAGGCACGCAACAAGAGACGTTCTTGCCTCTCCTGTTCTCATTCCTGTAGTGCATTGAATGGTAAAAGTCCCCGATCAGTGTAGGCACTGGGTTGCCAGCAGCAAACAGATGAAATGCATCCATATCCACAAAGTTTGGGAAATTGGGAAACAGAACGATCCCATAAATGCATAGAGCCAAAATAGCGTTAAAGACCACCCAACATCCATTCTTGGCGTACTCTTGAGCCTTACTAACCAGAAACTGGAGAGAGAAACCCGGAACCCCTCGCCAAGAAGTCATCAACAGCTCCGAAGCATTCATATGCATGGCTTTAGCTAAATCCTCCAACTTGGGTTCAGCAACAGAGTGAATAAAAGGGACTGCATTCTGCACCGGCAGCTCAGTAAACTCCACATACTCCTCCATGGTGGGCCCCAAAATGAAGTCAGCAAACGTGAAGCATCTCAAAGCCGGGTCATAGAATTGCATCAGCGTGTACAGCCCATTCAATTCATCATCAGTGGATTTGCGAACCAGACTCAACAGCCGTCCATAATTCTGCCTGAAGCTTCTACGGACATCCTCATCTGCAAGAGCAATCAGGCCCAGGAGTGGAGTAATATCAGGAATAGGTATCTTATAGGCAACTGTCATCCTCAAACTGTCGCTACTGCGAAAATCGGCGCCGGCTTGACAGGAGAGTCGCCACCGTGCGTTATTTATCCCTCAGAGCGGGAAAGGAAACGCTCGAAGTAAACCTCGCAAAAGACGGGAAAAGGTATGGTCATCGCAACCATAGCCTGGATTCGGGAGTCGGTTACGCAAGGGGAAGGTATTAGCACCCCTCACGTCCATCGTACTCGATGGGATCCACGCTTGGTGTTTATAGGTAAAAGGGTGTATTATCTATCTACGCTAATGGCTGGTCTGAAAAGAAAATAAAAGGACAGGACTCGACAGAACATACGGTGTTCTGGGCCTACGTATTCCCTCGTGCAATGGGAAAGTCAGAGTCAACGTAGTTCGACTTCCTACGTCTAAACGGGGAAAAGGTTGCTCGCCAGGACATCGCATCCTGTGCCTACGTACTTTCATCTGAAATGAAAGATCAGAGCAAACGTAGTTCGGCTAACTACGGGTAAACAGGGGCTCTCACACAGCAGTGAGAAAACAAACTGGTCCTAAGGGCTCGGGAACCTACAACTGCGATCTGGTCTCAAATGCGCTCGGGCAAGAGAAAGGGATAACAATTAGTCGTTAGCGGGAAAGTCTCGATCGCACAGCCGCGAGAGAACAAAGGTTAGTCGTTAGTGTGCTCGCTAGGATATCGCATCCTATGCCTACATATCTTCGTCTGGAACGAAGAATCAGAGCAGCTGTAGTTCAGCTAACTACGGGTCAAGCTACTCAAAAGCTCCTACAGAAAGGAAAGGGAAACCCTAGAACTATAGCTGGAAAGGGGAATCTACATACTGCTATCACACCTGGTTACCCATCCTAATGTCTATCATAACGACTCCGCAGAGGAGAAGTCAGAGCTCCTAAGGGATCATGGCAACAGGATTAAACCACAAACAAGAAACTACAACGTAAAGGAATACTGAAAATATACATGAATGCAACAACTAGACAAACAAGGCGCAGAGGCCGCAAACCACAAAGGCAAGGGAGCTCAGCTCTACCGAATACCAACAAGCAAAGCCACGCAATAACAAACAAGCAGAAGGAGGACCACCTCAACTTCTCATGCATACAAAGTCTACTTCTAAGATGCACCTACTCAGAAACTATCTAGATGAACCTAGGTCTAATGCAACATCACACAAGTCAAACAATACAAAGAGACTAACCCTGACCAGGGCCTCAAACAAACCTGAAGCAATCTCCTAATCTACTCTCTAAACAAAACTCTATACAACACCCTAAGCAGGGATCTAAGCAAACACCTAATCAAAACCTAAGCAGGGATCTAAACAAACTCCTAGGCAAGAGGAATCAATCCCAGTCTCCAAGCTTCAGAACAAGCTTGCCAGAGAAAGGAAGCTAAGCAGACAAGCCCATAGTGCTTTCCTCAGGAAAGTACCAGGAGGTTACTACTCAGGAGTCATATCCTATGCGGCTCGACAACTGTGATCAGTTTACATCCCTCCTCAGGAGAGATTAAACTCACATGAAGGCTCCGGCGTCACGGGATATTTGGAAAAAACCTATATGCACTAAGGGAACTAAGTGAGCAGGCTCATAGGACCTTCCTCAGGAAAGTACTAGGAGGCTGACACTTAGGAATCGTATCCTACGTGGCTCAACAACTATGATCAGTTTACATTCCTCCTCAGGAGGAATTAAACTCACAAGTTGGCTCCTACATCACTGGATACTTACGAAATCCTAGACAAACTACTGGAACTAAGTGAATAGACCCATAGGACCTTCCTCAGGAAAGTGCTAGGAGGCTTCCACTTAGGAATCGTATCCCATGTGGCTCAACAACATGTGATCAGTTTACATTCCTCCTCAGGAGGAATTAAACTCACAAGTCGGCTCCGACATCGTTGGATACTTACGAAAGAGGTGAGAAGGAAGGATGAAAGTCATTCATAGTGCCTTCCTCAGGAAAGTACCATAAACTCCCTTCAAACTTCAGGATCTCAAACCTCACAGAAAGAGCAAGCTCCTAGACTAGGTCTTCAATCCAAGCATCCTGCAAGCTCCAACAAGTCTTCATCCAGCCTCTATCTTCAGGAAGAAACCACAGGCCAACAAACCACAAAAGACTATCTCTGAAGTTCAACCACAGTTGAACTTCAAAGTCAGAAGTCATCAAGACTTCTCCTATCTTCAGGCTCAGACAAATCACAGCAGAACACCCTACAAAAATCTATCAAAAATCTAATGGGAGACCTACATGGCTCTAGGGCAACATACTAAAAAAATCAGAATAAAATTCAACACCAGATGAAAGAAATAAAATCGGCAACACAGACATATCCACAGACCAATTTATTCAACATCAATAACAGTGAAAAAATGCAGTTAAAATGAAAATGCATGATTGAGCTAATATTTTTGTACTATAAAATTCTACACTGAATTACGAGTCTACAGAAAAAAGAACGGAATTATTTGACTAAATCTACCATTTTTTATGAAGTGTTTTCTATTATGTATGAACAAAACAATTAAAAACAATTAAAATAAAAAACAAAGCAGAGGGGGTGCAAACAGCATAAACCTAGTTATTTCAGGATTGGGCCCAGGGATGGGGGGTGCGCGCAGCAATCAACCAAAGCCCAATCTCTATGTTTTTATTTTCAGCACCTCTTACAAAAAAAAGGGTGAGATGAGCGAAGGGAGTGTGTCTCAGCATGGTCAAAGCCCAACCCAACTCAGATCCTAAACCCTAAGTATTAAAGCCTACTTTCTCCCAAAAATTGCGCCACTGTTCACATTCCCCTTCTCGTTGCGCCGCTCCACCTTTCCATCCCTTCTCTCCCTCTCACTCAGAAACTCTCACCCTCTCAAACAACTCACCAGCAAACGAAACACAACCACCATGAACCCTCACCCAGATCCCTCTCTGAAACCCTCTTCTCTCAAATTCTCACCCAACGAAACCCTAACAATCCTAAACCCACTAATAATCAGAAGAAAAGGCGAAAGATCTTCGTGAACGTGTACCTGGAGATGCAGCAAGGACGAATCGAGGGAGTTCTTGAAGCTGGTGAAGACCTACTTCACGTTGACCCGTTCGTTGAAGATCGCTGATCTCAGAGCGCGACGATCTTGAAGGATTGACGAACGAAGGTGGAGATCTACGAATGTCGTTCGCGGATGAAGACTTAAAAGTGTTTGAGGGCGTTGATTTGATGATTATTGATGATAATCGAAGCTCATTTGCGATGAGAAGTGAAGATCTTGCTCGAAGATTCTGGAAAACGCATGAAGATCTTGATGTTGTTAAAAGAATGAAAGTTCTTGAAGTGGTTGAAGGTTGAATGCTGATGAAAATTTCTGGAAAGCGCGGTTCAAGAACGATGAAGATCTATGCAACAAATCTGGAAAAGTCATGACCAGGAAGAACATTATGATGAATCGCTTGGAAAACTCCTGGAAACGCGAAGAACATAAGGATGATGAGGATTTCTGGAAAATCTTGATGAAGGTATGAAGGTTGACGGGAAGAGATCGGAGGAAGATGAACGGAATCTGGGTTTGGAGGGAGTTCTGGTGAGTTCTCCGGTAGAGGACGGTCGCCGGAGTACATGCACGGTGGCCGGAGTGGTTTCACGGTGAAGCGTGGGGAGCAAGACGCGTGGTAGTGGACGAGCTCTGCATGTGGGACACGCGTCCCACGCGTGGCTGAGGGAGAGACGGTGAGGGATACGCGTGGCGCTCTGGGAAACGGAAAGGTGGGTCCTCCTGCTGCGCAACACGTGTCAGCCTTATTTATATCACTGAGGACGCGTGGCACCTTCTAGAATATTCTGGCATGCGCTGGAAGATGGTGGAAAGACTGGATCATTTTGCTGTTTGGACTTTTTTTTTGGACTTCTGATTTGAGAATTGCTGCGAATTTGGGCCTTACAAAAACATCTCAGGGCCCATTTCGAAAATGAACTAAAACTGTAAACAAAAACTGAATAAAAAAACAGAAACAATTAACCCTAATCAATATCAATTAAACTAATGATTAATCCTAACAACAATCTAAAAAAAGATTAAAACTCATATTAAACCTAAAAACCAATTAAAATCTAATTAAAAAAAGATTAATGCTCTAATTTCTATATTATCCTAAAAAACAATTAATATCTAATTAACTCTAAAAATTCAATTAATCCTAATTAAACTCTAAAAAATCAATTAAAGTCTAGTTAATTCTATATTATCCTAATTTTCTATTAAAATTCTAAAAATGATTTAAAAACAATTAAACCTATTATTAATAAAAGAAAACTATATTATTTTCTATATTATCTAAAAAACACTTAAACCTATTTAAAAATCTATAGAAAAATTCTAAAAATGATTTAAAAGAAAAGCTATATTATTCTAAAATGATAAAACTATTTAAAATCTTATTTAAAATTCTACAAGTGATTAAAATCTATTTAAAAAATCTATAAAATCCTAAAAAAGAGATTAAACTATAAAAATGTTCTGTAACCTATTTAAATTCCAGAAAAAATTATAAAGCCTATTAAAAATTCCCAAAAGCCTATAAAAATTCACAAAAGCCTATAAAAATTCTAAAGATGCAGATGAATGCAAATGACTCCCATAAAAGCACACGAGACCAGATCGAATCGAACGGAGATCCCCGGGCATCAGAATATCCCAAAATCACTGAAAAATCACCGAGGAGCGCACAATTTCCCGAAAATAAAACCCCGATAATCTGGACTGGGTCTGCCATATCTGATAGACAAAAATCAAGCTGTAAACTCTGATATCCCCTGTTTGTGCACAAAAATCATACATCTGAGCTGCGAATATGAATTTAAACCATGAGTCAGATAGGAAAATCAGTTGGTCAAATTTTAGGGTGCAACAGCTGCCCCTATTCAAGCGACTTGGACCTGAAGGGTTTGAAGAGCACTCAGCCTTCAAACATTCAGAGGTACGAGACGGTTGAATACAAATAAAACCCGAAAATTTGCCAACCGCGAGCATATACTGTTAACTGCTTGGAGAATAGAGTCCAGAAAACCGAGTCCAGTCATTACGGCACCAAACTGATTAATCATCTGATAAAGAACTCCTGATTTGAATACCCGTTGCTTGTGATACCCCATATAACAAACCCGAGAGCTGCAACAAAAATACCTGATTCTTTCACATTGCCTACTGATAGGCAGGAAGAAATATACTCACATCGCCCAAAGATGGACGGGAAGACACCCTGATTGAATACTCACCTCGTCTAATGATAGACGGAAAGACAACATTAATCTCCACATTCACATCGCCTAAGGATAGACGGAAAGTCACCATAATCTCCACATTCACATCGTCTAAGGGTAGACGGGAAGGCACCGTTAATCTCTAAATTCACATCGTCTAAGGGTAGACGGCGGAAATACTCAATCTCCATACACACATCGTCTAAGGATAGACGGGAAGAAATAATTCTCCGAATTCACATCGTCTAAGGATAGACGGGATCATATTCTTAATCTCCATACACACATCGTCTAAGGGTAGACGGTATTATCTTGATTGATATTCAAATCACTATTCTCATCGTCTAAGGGTAGACGGTATCATCCTGATTGATGAACAAATCATTTCACATCGTCTAAGGATAGACGGAAAGTCACCATAATGACAAATCAATTCACATCGTCTAAGGATAGACGGAAAGACACCCTGATTGATGAACAGATCGATATTCACATCGTCTAAGAGTAGACGGGAAGGCATTCATAAATCTCCATATGCACATCGTCTAAGAGTAGACGGAAAGTCACCATAACGCATATTCACATCGTCTAAGGGTAGACGGAAAGTCACCATTGTCTCCATATTCACATCGTCTAAGGGTAGACGGCATCACCATAATCTCCATATTCACATCGTCTACTGATAGACGGGAAGTCAACATAACGCAATTCAACACCATCCTTTGAATTTCATAATCCTTCTGTCTACGGGAATTGATGGAAAAGTCAATATCCTTGAAGGGGCCACATCGTCAGTATGGACCGACGGGAAGAAAAACCACCTTTTAAGAAACATGTCGTCAATAAGAATCGACAATCACGAAAACTGAACATTCTTCAAAGAGCTTCGACATCAATAGGGATTGATGGTCAGAAAAGTCTCTCTTGAAACGTCATCTCATCCAATAATCAGAAAGAGAACCAATATCCAAAATCATTTTGAAACCCCTCAACAACCAAGGATAGCCGGAGAAGACTCGCTGGGGAAACACCTTATCATTTGTATGATCTGGCAATAAGAAACCCGCCGAACAATAGCTCGAAACTTCACATCGTCTGCTGACAGACGGAAAGGAAAGCCACTTGTCGGAGAAACCCTATTTTGAACTCCATTGAAAATCAACCAAAGCTTCACATCGTCTACTGATAGACGGTAAGAAAAGCACATCCTGGGGGAACCCCTTTTTGAAATCTTGCTGCGATCACCCGCAACTTCACATCGTCTATGGATAGACGGAAAGAAAACCACATTCGTACTCAAGACGTCGGAGAAATCCATTCATTGGAGGAACACATCGTCAATATGAATTGACGGGAAGAAAAGTCTGTCGATATCAGATGACTGCTTGATCAAAACATAATCGTTGTATGATCTGAGATACAAATAATCTGCTGAACTGTCTGAATACTGTTGCTGGATAAATGTCCCTGAACTGATCACAGAGTAATTCACGCGCCATATGCGGCTGACAGAAAACCTGACTTATGCTTTGTATGCACATGCAAATGCTTTAGTCTTTCTACAACGTAATGCTCCATTCTAGATGGAAATGCTACGCATTTTGAAAATGTCATGCAGGTATGATGCAGGTATGATGCATGCAATATGCTAGCAGGCTCGAGCTGCCGGAGAGGCCGGGTACAGAAAACCACTTCAGCAAAATAAATGCTGAAGGCGAGGCCAACTTTGCTGGGGATAACCCGGATATCACTGAATCGTCCTAGCAAAATAAATGCTGGGAGAGTGAAATCAACCCTGCTGGGGATACCGGGAACTTAACCGAACACTTTGACGAAGTAATACCCTGCTGGGGAATATAACTCCGTTGTGAAATAGCAGACGTGCTGAATATGATTGGACTCCTCTGGGAATAGCTTACCCATACCAATGACCAATTGGACTTTGCTGGAGAAAATGGAGGGAGTCTTCCTGCGCTCTGATGAAGCTCGGATCTGGAAATTGATGCGCCAACACGGACGGGCTTCACAGTAATCGCACACATGGATTTGAGCTCTTAAGCTATCTTACTGGGTCAGGTACAACTGACGCTGGAAAATATTCTTCCTGAATACACAGCCTTTTAGTGAAGAGTCAAGGGGTAGTGACACAACTTCCCGCATTCATCTCGCTCTCGAAAATCGACTGCATCTGCTCGAATAACTCTGAATGGCCTTGTAGGTACGGAGAACAACAATCCTTTTGCTTCTGATATGCCTCAGCCTACGGGATCTCCGTGGGGATGGTCCTTGAAAGAGAATCTGCAAATTTGTTGCCCCGATGGTCTGATATGATATGCCTCAGCGTTCTGAACTCCTGAGAGACACTTCACCTCGAATGCTTTTCGAGTAACTTCTGCGCGCTTAAGATGGTCTGCCCCTGACTGCAACCCCTTGATTATCTGATTCAGAGTAGCGCTCTTGACCGTATTCGCCTGAATCTCCACCTGATTGCCCCAGAATAACTGACTTCGGAAAAGCTGACCTGACTGGGGATCACAATACAGCTTGTCCCTGCTCTCGGAACATTCGGGCGCTCCACATTCTATCTTGACCATACTTTCCATTGTAGGAAGCTTTTCTGCTGTCAAGCGCTTACTCGCAAGTAAAACAAGTTGTTATGCATAAAAGATGTATTAATGCAACACATATGACAGCTTTGACATCCAATCTGTTCACTGGGAAAAGGAAAAACAATTTATGGCATATAATGCGTAAAACATTTATCAACATCAGTACCACCATGGTAAGAGGAACCTTTTAGGAGTCAGAATCGACGCGACCTTTACCGGCGTATGCTTCCGAAACAACCTGCTTCAATTAGGTCTTTTGAAGGTTGTAACGTGGTCAGGTTCATGGTTTTGAAAGAAAGGATAAAGGCTCAAAGTTTGCTTTAACCCACCCGTTCTCCTTGATGTTCTCCCATCCTACGTTCAGCTAATTCGACCTTAGCGCTCACCTCTCAGAGGCTGAAAGATAGGAGTGATAGTTCGAGAAACTTTTGGATTTTGGAGTGACAGCCACTCACTTTTCGTCTTTGACACTTGAGGTCACACGACTCGTATTTCCTTCGAGGATTTTTCTTTTGATCCTTTTCACTTTTTTCTTTTCATATCCCTAACTTTTGCCTGGACTGACTCCTTTTGAGTATATTTTGATTGATTTTTTTTTAAGTCCAGCGGGATGCCCTCATTTTTGCCTAAGTCATTTGTTTTGAAGTCTTCTTGACTTAGCGGGCTTTTGATTCTTTTTTCCATTTTTTTTTCGAACAAGTCGTGTGACACTGTTTGTCTGACTCTTTGGGGAATGATGTGGCTGTCCCACTCTTGATTGAACCATTGTGGTCTTTTAGGTACGACCTCTAGGGATGTGATTGATCCTTGAACGGACACTCCTCTTGTAATTTGGACGCTTGGTCAAATTAGCTAACACCTACCCTGCCCCAGGCTAAGATTTAGGGTTTTTCATTCACAGAAAGAAACTCCTACTACAAGGCTCAAAGGGGTTGACAAGGGAGTATCTTCCTTATATCTCCGGTGTTTAGGGATTTGAAACAATGCCTGTACATCATCAGCAGGTTTTATTTCAAAAGCATACGTTATCGGTAGTTGCATGTCGGTCATTTTCGTCATCCTCCCCAAATTCTACTTAACCAAGTGTTGGACATTTGCAAAACAGTTAGTGAACACGAATGGATTCAATCAAAACATGCACATTTATTTCATTATCATCAGTTCGAATGAAAACAACAAGTTTTACAAGCAAGTTTACAAATTCAAACAGGAAAGCAATTACAAATGCAAAGAAATGACAAGCTAAAACAAAGAAAATATGCTAGCTCCCGAGAACTGGGCTTTTGCATCTACCCTGCTGCTGAACCAGCTATCTTTATTAGGGGCAATCCCATGCTGTCCTGATCTGCTTTCAATCGACTCAAACAAATTATAGAGCCCTTTCTCCTTTATTCAGATGATTTGGGGACCTCTCTGCCCGAAGCTGATTGCTGCACTGTCAAGCAAATCCTGCACTTTGTGCTTAAAAGCATGGCAGCCTTCTATATCGTGACCTGGGGCTCCAGAATGAAACTCACAGTGCTTGCTTGCGTCATAACCAAACGGGGGAGTTCCCGTTATTGGTGCCAGAGTTCTTGTCTCTACCAGATTCAATCTCAACAATGTCTGCAACAACTCGGCATATGTAGAGGGAGGTTTCTCAAACACTCTTCTCGGCTTGCCACCCTGGAATCTTCGTTGAGTTTGCTGTGCCCCCTGCTGAGGCTGCTGCTGGTGGTATCGGGCTGACCCTTGAACACCCTTTGTATCAAATGCAACATTGGTTTCTTGATCTTCAATGTACTGAACACTCTCCTTATGCTTAACCATTTTCTTTCTCAGATCTGCCCCAGGAATAGGCAACAATTGTGGGCCTGGAGATTCTGACACCATGGAGTCCAGGATACGCTTTTGACCCACTGCAGCTTTGGAAACATCTGTCATTTTAACATCGACTGAGACAGGAGCAATATGCACAGCTACGCCGCCCGGCGTGAATTCAATATCGTGCGAGTCAATCAGGTCTTGAACATTGTGCTTGAAAGCATGACAACCCTCGATGTCATGTCCGACTGCCCCAGAATGAAATTCACATTGCTTACTGGCATCGTACCCTTGAGGAAACGTTTTCGTTGGTTGTGTCAACGCTCTTTTCTCCACCAGATTAAACCTCAGTAAGATCTGCAAGAGTTCAGCATATGTCATAGGTGGTGCCTCAAATATTCTCCTTGGCTTTCCTTCCTGGATCCTCCGCTGAACCGGCTGTATCTTCTGTTGCTGCTGCTCAGGTTCCACATGCACAGGTGGCACGAGCTTCTTCATTGCGGCTTCGAATAGCTGATCGTCTTCTTTCCTAAGCACATTCTTGACTACCTCCATGATCAAACTCATTTGGGTCTTCAGCTGACTGTTCTCCTCTTTGAGAATCTTCTGCTCTAGACGCATCTCTTGCATGTCTCTCATCATCTGCCCCAGCTGGCTTTGGACTTCGGTCAATTCAACCTGATTCTGTTCCATATCTCTGGAGGAATTCCTGCAACAAACTGGATGCTGAAGAAATAAGACCCACGGTTCTGATATACCTGCTAGATGATAATGCAGCGCAGCAAACAAACACATATTCATAACGAGATAAAGAGAAACTCAAACTATAAGCACACAGATGAACATCTCCAACACATGTACAACCAACAAAATCAGCAGGTAAGCACAAATGAGTCTGAATATAACGACCCCATCCAACAATCCTGGTGGTGATCGACAAATACTGATGCACAAAAGCTAAACGGGTTAGGCAGAGAAACAGATGCGACCCCGGCATAGAAACCTCTATAAACTTCCCCCATATTCAACTGAACTCTCTGATTGACAATCTTCAGAGCACACACTTCCTGTGGAGTCTTCCATGATATTAACTGACGAACCCGCACAACTAGAAGACGGAAAATCATTAATCTGAACACAACCTTGAGGAGTGATGCAAATACGGCTAGAGTCTAACAGATCTTGAATCTGGCTTCTAAGCACCTTACAATCATTTGTTGAATGCCCCTGTGCCCCAACATGGTACTCACAGCGGGCGCTGGCGTCAAAACCTGGAGGATACGGTGGAATCACCGGCTTAGTCTCCTTCGGCACTATCAATCCGCTTCTGACCAGATCTGGCAACAACTGACTGTACGACACCGGTAGCTGAGTAAACTGCCTTTCAGGCTTCCGTGGTCTTCGTGGAGCATGCTGACGCGATCGACGATAGGATGACCGTTGACTTGAAGTATCTGAAAACTGATCCTGAGATGCTAGAGATTCTGAGGTGACGTCATCTCCTTCCCACTCTTCTTGAGAACTGACAACTGACTCAATCTTATCAACTGGGACATAAGGAACACCTCGAAACTTTCCACTCCTGAGTCCTCTCTCCACAACCTCTCCCAGCCTCATCAGGCCCACAAAGCTTGTGCAACTGAACAATTTGTCAAAATAATGGCCTTTCAGAGTACCCAAGAAGATGTCAACCAGTTCTCTTTCCGGGAGCGGTGGTTGAACACTAGCAGACAATTCTTTCCACCTTCGCAAATACGCTCTGAATGATTCATTCTCCGCTTGAGACAATTCTTGCAGATCTACAAGACTAGGAGTCAAATCCAAGTTGTAATCATATTGCTTTATGAAAGCTCTGGCTAAATCCACCCATGATCGAATCTGATTACTCTCTAATTGCACATACCATC
This sequence comes from Lathyrus sativus, assembly GCA_963859935.3. NCBI lineage: Eukaryota > Viridiplantae > Streptophyta > Magnoliopsida > Fabales > Fabaceae > Lathyrus > Lathyrus sativus. The sequence continues at coordinate 48,248,860 of OZ012741.1, read as the reverse complement.
TCAACGATGTCCCAGTCAGGCTATACTGAAAGCAATGGATCATCAATTTGTCATTTCGCACAAACGAAGTCATCCTTCGACAGAACATCATCAAATGCAACTTCGGACAGCTATCTCCTGTGTATTTTTCAAATTCCGGCATTTTGAACTTGTACGGCAACACGAGGTCGGGAACCAAACACATGGCTACAGCATCCAGGTTAACAGCATCTTTCGCTTCCAAGGCTTTCATTTGTTCTTCCAACACTCGGACTCTTCTACCATAGTCAAGAGCTCTTGGATCTACTAACCCGGTCACCGGAATATCTCTCTGGTAATTCATCATAGGGAGAGCAACACATTGATTGTTAACGGGAGGATAGCATTCATTTCGGGCAACAAACTGTTCATGCCGATCTCGGTTCTCAACAGTTGGCTGCACAACTTGGTCTGCAGTAAGATTGTTCGCTTGCGGGAAGCCTTCCATAAAATCATACTGATGGTTGGACGCCACAGTAAACCCTGCCTGGGTGTCAGGAAACTGGAAATTGCCTTCGGACCTAGCCACCAATTACAGGTAACTGATTACACTGCTTGATTCTACTCAACTCTGCTTCAGCCCCTTGGTCGTCTTCAACACTCCACTCTTGCCTCAAACAATTCCCCGAGAGTCACTTTCTGGTGAAAACAAAGGTTGGATAAGTGCTCTGACCTGCTAAATGCTATGCAATATGATTTATGCAAACAGAAATACAAAAAAAAATGCTAACGTGCATGTGTGCATTGGAGATATTTTCCCTCCAATTCCAGTGTCAGTGGTAGCAAGACGGGATAAACCATAGAGGCAATATTTGGAAAAAACCCTCATATATTGATTAGAATAACAGTCTTGTCAAGAAGTTACATAACTATGCTCCATACAGCTGATATGACAAAGAGGATCCCAGCCAACATGCCTGGTGGTGATCTCAACATACAGAATACAAGAGAAATCAAATACGGGTACGGTTGCGGAAGTCCTCGACCATCTTCTTTGTCTCTGCATGATCTGGTTGATAAATCAAACCTTCTATCAGTCGATCCCTCTTCCTGACTGTCCCCTGGATGTCTCTGACAAAGTCTTCCCAGGCCTTATCATTAGCACCATCCCCTGGTTTGGGTTTCTTGGCATCTGCTCTATGCTGGAGATCTTCCAAATTCTTCATGGCATCTGTCAGCTTACGCTCGGCCTCGTATCGGCGACAGGCTTCTTCTTCAAGCTCTTCGTTCTTCACTTTGACCTGTTCTTCTAACTGAGCAATCTGTGTCTTCAGCTCTCCTTCTCGCTCCTTGCGCTTGGTCATAGTGAGATCCCAGTGTTCTCTGAACTTGGCTAGCTTTGTATAGGCCCTTTCCAGCTCTTGCTTCTTGGTGGCCAGCACACTACTAACTGAGTCTACATCTAACTCCAAACGCTTCTTGGTTTCAGTCAATTCTAATAGCGTAGTCTTCAGATGTTTCAGAGTTTCATCCTGCTGCTTAGAGATATATCCTGTCTCAATATTTTCATGCCGAAGCTTGGCATTCTCCTGCTCTAAAGCCTCTTTAGCCCTTGCTAGCTCTTCTTTCTCCGCCATCAACTGCTTGTAGACCTGAATGTCCACAGTGGTAGGCTCCTCTACCGGAGGATGCAATGGCTGAACCGCTGGATACGGCATAAGGAACTTCACAGCTCGCTCCCGAATCCATTCTACATATGGGCTAGGACCTCGAGTATCCCCTCTGTTACCTGAAAGCTTCCCTCTCTTGTGCAAGTTTTTCCAGGCTCTCTCAAGTTTAGTCAGCATCTCTTTTCCTATTGCCCCGGTGAGATACAGAGATTCCTGTATCTCCTCGGGCTTTGGCGCTCCTTGAGGTATGTACCCAAATTGCTTGATCAATAAGGACGGGTTATAGTTGACACAACCTTTCCTTCCGATTAACGGAACATTCGGGAATCCTTCGCCTTTGAGTATGACTTCAGCTCCAAATACCTCTTTGTTGGTCCATACCACGTTCTCAGCAGTTAATCCCATTAAGCGCTCGGGCCATCCTAGAGAATTGATAGACGTAACAAACGGGCCTGACTTAGGCAAATGACTGGTGAACCACCTGCATAGGAGAGGTACACAGCAAGACACATTCCTTCCTCGTCGCTTTTCATTCTGATAGTGGGTTGAATGGTGGATATCTCCCAGCAAAGTAGGAACTGGGTTTCCCGCAGCCAAAATATAGAAGGCATCTGAATCAACAAAATCAGGAATATTCGGGAATAATACGATGCCATACACACATACAGCAAGGATAACGTCAAAAACATCCCATTTACCCTTCTGGGCATACTCTCGAGCTTTCTCCACTAAGACATCCAACGGAAATCCCCATACATCTCCTCTTCTGATCATTTTCCCAGACAGCTCAGACTCTTTCAAACACAGGATGGCAGAAAGCTCAGCCAGCTTAGGCTCAGCGTCCGTACGATAAAAAGGCATCTGCTCACGGATCGGTATATCCAGAAGGGCAGAGTACTCCTCCAGGGTAGGAGCCAAAACAAAGTCGGGAAATACAAAACACCTGAGCTCCGCGTCGTAGAACTGTAACAGAGTATAGATGCCGCTGGTCTCGTAGACAGATGGCTGATAAACGTAAGTCAGAATCCTCCCATATCTCTTTCTGAAGTCACCCATTCCTCTCTTCTTAGCAATAGCAATCAACTCTAACAATAGACTGATATTCGGCGACGGAAACTTATAGGGCAATACTCTCTTCAGGTTTTCCATGTCTTGCTAGGAACAAACACCAGAACTGGAAGGGAAAATATGTACCTGCAATACACACACGTTAGTTGAATGCAGATGGTAATGCAATGATGCAATATGATAAATAATGCAATCTGCGAACACAGGGGCTATGCTGTAGCCTGAAGAGGAATATCTCTGTGATCAAGAACAGAAAACCAACACGGTCATCAAAATCTCATGCCAACAACTACCATCTGATACTCAAAATATCAATCCCCTGGTAAGAAAACCATCTGAACCTCTGTATCTGACGAAAATACCATCTGATAATAGCCTCAACCTCAGATAAGAAACCCATCTGACCCAGACAACACAACTGGAGATGAATCAAGAATACCATCTGATAAAGATACTGAATCATGGTTTCTGAAGGCCAGTTTTCCTGCAATAACCCAGTCCCTCTCACAGGTAGGATAGACCTAATCCACGGACAAAGGTACGGCATCCTATGCGGTTATCAGCGTCACAGACTTTCATGAGTGACGATACGATTCCCAGAAGGAGTGGCATCATCAAGTCATGAAGAGGCCTCACTTAGCTGACTTCCAAATGATCGGTCCCCAGAGTCGACAATCCTTACGTCTGGACTCCCCTCAGATCCTCAGGACCGGAAAGGAGCACCTCTGCAAGAATCTCGTCTGAGCGCAGATTTTCGTAGGGAACTGTGCCTGCTCAGCAGACAGGTTCGTCTACTACTTCTCCGCAACTATATCTAGGTGTGTACTCAAGCCCAGGTCCGGCTTTCACTCACAGTAACCTCCCTTTGCCCACAGCAATAATCATAATAATATAATGCTGGAAAATAAATGCGGAAAGGTAAAGGTACAGAAAAGTAAAGTGCAGAAAAGTAAAATACAATATGCACAACACCCGACCAATAAACACCCAAGCGCTAGGATTGACTCGCGTAGGGGATGGGAAACGGTCCCAGCATAAGGGATGGGAAAAGTCCCTAGATGCCATAAGTCCCCAGCAGAGTCGCCAGCTGTCGCTACTGCGAAAATCGGCGCCGGCTTGACAGGAGAGTCGCCACCGTGCGTTATTTATCCCTCAGAGCGGGAAAGGAAACGCTCGAAGTAAACCTCGCAAAAGACGGGAAAAGGTATGGTCATCGCAACCATAGCCTGGATTCGGGAGTCGGTTACGCAAGGGGAAGGTATTAGCACCCCTCACGTCCATCGTACTCGATGGGATCCACGCTTGGTGTTTATAGGTAAAAGGGTGTATTATCTATCTACGCTAATGGCTGGTCTGAAAAGAAAATAAAAGGACAGGACTCGACAGAACATACGGTGTTCTGGGCCTACGTATTCCCTCGTGCAATGGGAAAGTCAGAGTCAACGTAGTTCGACTTCCTACGTCTAAACGGGGAAAAGGTTGCTCGCCAGGACATCGCATCCTGTGCCTACGTACTTTCATCTGAAATGAAAGATCAGAGCAAACGTAGTTCGGCTAACTACGGGTAAACAGGGGCTCTCACACAGCAGTGAGAAAACAAACTGGTCCTAAGGGCTCGGGAACCTACAACTGCGATCTGGTCTCAAATGCGCTCGGGCAAGAGAAAGGGATAACAATTAGTCGTTAGCGGGAAAGTCTCGATCGCACAGCCGCGAGAGAACAAAGGTTAGTCGTTAGTGTGCTCGCTAGGATATCGCATCCTATGCCTACATATCTTCGTCTGGAACGAAGAATCAGAGCAGCTGTAGTTCAGCTAACTACGGGTCAAGCTACTCAAAAGCTCCTACAGAAAGGAAAGGGAAACCCTAGAACTATAGCTGGAAAGGGGAATCTACATACTGCTATCACACCTGGTTACCCATCCTAATGTCTATCATAACGACTCCGCAGAGGAGAAGTCAGAGCTCCTAAGGGATCATGGCAACAGGATTAAACCACAAACAAGAAACTACAACGTAAAGGAATACTGAAAATATACATGAATGCAACAACTAGACAAACAAGGCGCAGAGGCCGCAAACCACAAAGGCAAGGGAGCTCAGCTCTACCGAATACCAACAAGCAAAGCCACGCAATAACAAACAAGCAGAAGGAGGACCACCTCAACTTCTCATGCATACAAAGTCTACTTCTAAGATGCACCTACTCAGAAACTATCTAGATGAACCTAGGTCTAATGCAACATCACACAAGTCAAACAATACAAAGAGACTAACCCTGACCAGGGCCTCAAACAAACCTGAAGCAATCTCCTAATCTACTCTCTAAACAAAACTCTATACAACACCCTAAGCAGGGATCTAAGCAAACACCTAATCAAAACCTAAGCAGGGATCTAAACAAACTCCTAGGCAAGAGGAATCAATCCCAGTCTCCAAGCTTCAGAACAAGCTTGCCAGAGAAAGGAAGCTAAGCAGACAAGCCCATAGTGCTTTCCTCAGGAAAGTACCAGGAGGTTACTACTCAGGAGTCATATCCTATGCGGCTCGACAACTGTGATCAGTTTACATCCCTCCTCAGGAGAGATTAAACTCACATGAAGGCTCCGGCGTCACGGGATATTTGGAAAAAACCTATATGCACTAAGGGAACTAAGTGAGCAGGCTCATAGGACCTTCCTCAGGAAAGTACTGGGAGGCTGACACTTAGGAATCGTATCCTACGTGGCTCAACAACTATGATCAGTTTACATTCCTCCTCAGGAGGAATTAAACTCACAAGTTGGCTCCTACATCACTGGATACTTACGAAATCCTAGACAAACTACTGGAACTAAGTGAATAGACCCATAGGACCTTCCTCAGGAAAGTGCTAGGAGGCTTCCACTTAGGAATCGTATCCCATGTGGCTCAACAACATGTGATCAGTTTACATTCCTCCTCAGGAGGAATTAAACTCACAAGTCGGCTCCGACATCGTTGGATACTTACGAAAGAGGTGAGAAGGAAGGATGAAAGTCATTCATAGTGCCTTCCTCAGGAAAGTACCATAAACTCCCTTCAAACTTCAGGATCTCAAACCTCACAGAAAGAGCAAGCTCCTAGACTAGGTCTTCAATCCAAGCATCCTGCAAGCTCCAACAAGTCTTCATCCAGCCTCTATCTTCAGGAAGAAACCACAGGCCAACAAACCACAAAAGACTATCTCTGAAGTTCAACCACAGTTGAACTTCAAAGTCAGAAGTCATCAAGACTTCTCCTATCTTCAGGCTCAGACAAATCACAGCAGAACACCCTACAAAAATCTATCAAAAATCTAATGGGAGACCTACATGGCTCTAGGGCAACATACTAAAAAAATCAGAATAAAATTCAACACCAGATGAAAGAAATAAAATCGGCAACACAGACATATCCACAGACCAATTTATTCAACATCAATAACAGTGAAAAAATGCAGTTAAAATGAAAATGCATGATTGAGCTAATATTTTTGTACTATAAAATTCTACACTGAATTACGAGTCTACAGAAAAAAGAACGGAATTATTTGACTAAATCTACCATTTTTTATGAAGTGTTTTCTATTATGTATGAACAAAACAATTAAAAACAATTAAAATAAAAAACAAAGCAGAGGGGGTGCAAACAGCATAAACCTAGTTATTTCAGGATTGGGCCCAGGGATGGGGGGTGCGCGCAGCAATCAACCAAAGCCCAATCTCTATGTTTTTATTTTCAGCACCTCTTACAAAAAAAAGGGTGAGATGAGCGAAGGGAGTGTGTCTCAGCATGGTCAAAGCCCAACCCAACTCAGATCCTAAACCCTAAGTATTAAAGCCTACTTTCTCCCAAAAATTGCGCCACTGTTCACATTCCCCTTCTCGTTGCGCCGCTCCACCTTTCCATCCCTTCTCTCCCTCTCACTCAGAAACTCTCACCCTCTCAAACAACTCACCAGCAAACGAAACACAACCACCATGAACCCTCACCCAGATCCCTCTCTGAAACCCTCTTCTCTCAAATTCTCACCCAACGAAACCCTAACAATCCTAAACCCACTAATAATCAGAAGAAAAGGCGAAAGATCTTCGTGAACGTGTACCTGGAGATGCAGCAAGGACGAATCGAGGGAGTTCTTGAAGCTGGTGAAGACCTACTTCACGTTGACCCGTTCGTTGAAGATCGCTGATCTCAGAGCGCGACGATCTTGAAGGATTGACGAACGAAGGTGGAGATCTACGAATGTCGTTCGCGGATGAAGACTTAAAAGTGTTTGAGGGCGTTGATTTGATGATTATTGATGATAATCGAAGCTCATTTGCGATGAGAAGTGAAGATCTTGCTCGAAGATTCTGGAAAACGCATGAAGATCTTGATGTTGTTAAAAGAATGAAAGTTCTTGAAGTGGTTGAAGGTTGAATGCTGATGAAAATTTCTGGAAAGCGCGGTTCAAGAACGATGAAGATCTATGCAACAAATCTGGAAAAGTCATGACCAGGAAGAACATTATGATGAATCGCTTGGAAAACTCCTGGAAACGCGAAGAACATAAGGATGATGAGGATTTCTGGAAAATCTTGATGAAGGTATGAAGGTTGACGGGAAGAGATCGGAGGAAGATGAACGGAATCTGGGTTTGGAGGGAGTTCTGGTGAGTTCTCCGGTAGAGGACGGTCGCCGGAGTACATGCACGGTGGCCGGAGTGGTTTCACGGTGAAGCGTGGGGAGCAAGACGCGTGGTAGTGGACGAGCTCTGCATGTGGGACACGCGTCCCACGCGTGGCTGAGGGAGAGACGGTGAGGGATACGCGTGGCGCTCTGGGAAACGGAAAGGTGGGTCCTCCTGCTGCGCAACACGTGTCAGCCTTATTTATATCACTGAGGACGCGTGGCACCTTCTAGAATATTCTGGCATGCGCTGGAAGATGGTGGAAAGACTGGATCATTTTGCTGTTTGGACTTTTTTTTTGGACTTCTGATTTGAGAATTGCTGCGAATTTGGGCCTTACAAAAACATCTCAGGGCCCATTTCGAAAATGAACTAAAACTGTAAACAAAAACTGAATAAAAAAACAGAAACAATTAACCCTAATCAATATCAATTAAACTAATGATTAATCCTAACAACAATCTAAAAAAAGATTAAAACTCATATTAAACCTAAAAACCAATTAAAATCTAATTAAAAAAAGATTAATGCTCTAATTTCTATATTATCCTAAAAAACAATTAATATCTAATTAACTCTAAAAATTCAATTAATCCTAATTAAACTCTAAAAAATCAATTAAAGTCTAGTTAATTCTATATTATCCTAATTTTCTATTAAAATTCTAAAAATGATTTAAAAACAATTAAACCTATTATTAATAAAAGAAAACTATATTATTTTCTATATTATCTAAAAAACACTTAAACCTATTTAAAAATCTATAGAAAAATTCTAAAAATGATTTAAAAGAAAAGCTATATTATTCTAAAATGATAAAACTATTTAAAATCTTATTTAAAATTCTACAAGTGATTAAAATCTATTTAAAAAATCTATAAAATCCTAAAAAAGAGATTAAACTATAAAAATGTTCTGTAACCTATTTAAATTCCAGAAAAAATTATAAAGCCTATTAAAAATTCCCAAAAGCCTATAAAAATTCACAAAAGCCTATAAAAATTCTAAAGATGCAGATGAATGCAAATGACTCCCATAAAAGCACACGAGACCAGATCGAATCGAACGGAGATCCCCGGGCATCAGAATATCCCAAAATCACTGAAAAATCACCGAGGAGCGCACAATTTCCCGAAAATAAAACCCCGATAATCTGGACTGGGTCTGCCATATCTGATAGACAAAAATCAAGCTGTAAACTCTGATATCCCCTGTTTGTGCACAAAAATCATACATCTGAGCTGCGAATATGAATTTAAACCATGAGTCAGATAGGAAAATCAGTTGGTCAAATTTTAGGGTGCAACACAAACCAGCCAGGATCAATACTCAGAAGTCCAGATACTAGAACCGGGGGATATGCAAATGCACCTGCAGCACAGACACACGTTAATGGGATGCAATGATAATGATTATGCAGATAATGCAATGCAAGCAACATGCAACCGGGACCAAGTGCCATAGCTGAGAATCCTGAATCATATCAAAGGTCTCAAATCCTGGTCTCAGATAGACCCAATACAAAGCTCTGACATCGGTCTCTGGTAGACCCCATAATATAACTCCAACTGGTCTCTGACAGACCTCAAACCAATAACTCCAACTGGTCTCTGATAGACCTCAAACCAATAACTCCAACCGGTCTCTGATAGACCTCATAACCATAACTCTGACCGGTCTCTGATAGACCTCACCACTATCCATGAATACCCAGGATCTCTGATCAAGAAATAATCGGTATCTGAAGGTCTAGTTACTTGCATAACCCCAAACCCTCTCACAGGTGGATGTCCTAGTAACTGACAAAGGTGTGGCATCCTATGCGGTCGTCGGTGTCACAGACTTTCAGGGTTGATGATACGATTCCCAGAAGGAGTGGCATCATCAAATCCTGAAGAGGCCTCACTTAGCCAACTTCCAAATGATCGGTCCCCAGAGTCGACAATCCAACTAACCAGCAACCCAAGCCACCCAAAGGGCAGGACAGGAGGCCAACCAGAAGAACCTCGTCTGAGTGTAGATTTCGCGGGACACTAGGACATGCAAAGCACGTGCGCGCCCACTAATCTCTACTCTAAGTCTAGGTGCACTCAAGCCCAGGTCCGGCTTATCTCTCAATCATGGAACACCCGTCACACCCCACAATACAGCAATAATAATAATAATAATAATAATAAAATGCTGAAATGTAAATACAGAAATGTAAACCCATACAAAATCCTCGACGGGAAAACAAGCGTTAGGATTGACTCTCTTAAGGGACGTTGGATCCCAAATGCATAAGAAACCATCGCAGTTCTTAGCAGCCAGGGGACGTTGGATCCCCAGCAGAGTCGCCAGCTGTCGCTACTGCGAAAATCGGCGCCGGCTGAACAGAAGAGTCGCCACCGTGCGTTATTTATCCCAAAGGAGGGAAAGGAAACGCTCAAAGTAAACCTCGCAAAAAACGGGAAAGGTATGGTCATCGCAACCAAAACCTGGGTTCGGGAGTCGGTTACGCAAGGGGAAGGTATTAGCACCCCTCACGTCCGTCGTACTCGACGGGATCCACGCTTGCTTGGTTTATACGGATTACACTTCTATCTAAACTAAAGGATGAGGTCTGAAAAGAAAAGAAAACATGACTCGGTAAAGCATCGCACCTTATGCCTACGTATTCCCGTCTGGAACGAGAAATCAGAGTCAACGTAGTTCGCCTAACTACGGGTGAAGGTGGGGAAAGGTTGCTCGCTAGGATATCGCATCCTATGCCTACGTACTTCCACACAGCATGGAAGATCAGAGCAAACGTAGTTCGGGCTACGCACAACACAAGCTGTTCAAATGTCTTTTATGAAAAATCTCACCTTAAACAAGGGTTTTCTTATTGCGAAAAGGTTTATGTTTGTTCAAATCTTTTGACGGAAGAAATGAATTAATCTCTGTTATAACCTTTATTAATGTTTTTCTGTTGTTTTGAAGGAAGAAGAGATGACACTCTGAAATCCTAGGGTTAAAAAGGGGATAAAATATACCCTAATGTTATCATGCATGGGTTAACTCCTAATGTCTATCATGCTCCTCTCTTGCGCAGAGAGAAACAGAGATCCTAAGGGAATAGACGGAAACAGAAATAGCAGATATATACAATAAAGCAGTAAAATGCATGGATGCAACAGTACAAGCGAGGCAAGGGAGTCCCACTCAACCTCGAACCTAGAAAACAATAGGCAAAAGTGAACAGGATTCACTTTCAACCCAACAAGTTAAACAGCAAACAATACAGACCAGGAAATTCACACAATACATCAAAAATTAAAATAGCTAAAAGCTAAACAGCAAAGCAGTCTTCATCAGCATCAGCAACTATCTTCAGGCTTCAAACAGACATCAGTCTTCTATCTTCAATCTCCCAGTGGCTTTTCTTCAAGTCCTAACCTCCAAGCTGAGGAATCAATCACAGGAATGAACTGGGTGTTAAGCAATTAGTTGACCACCAAAGGTGGCAAACAGACTGCTATCAACACAAAGAATATTTCTCTCAAGAGTTCTATCTCTTAGAAACTATCACCAAGCCTTCCAAAGGAAGGGGGTGAGTGTCTTAGAGAGACTCTGCATCACAGAGAAGAATGGAGGCAGTCAAGACCTTCCATGTTTGAGAATCAAGTTGTCTACTCTAGGGCTCTGCCTAACTCCTAGATCCTACAAACTTCAACAGCTGCCAGTAGGAGATACTCCTCATCAACTCTGGAAGTTGGTCTTTATTCTCTGATCTTCAAATGGGCTTCATTATCTCAGTCTTCAGCTCAAACCCCAAGTCCCAAACAAACCCAATACCCCTCACAGACAAAAAGTAACCCTAAAGAGGGCACACCACACAATCAGTCAAATATGAGCAAAATACTAATAGCAGTAGGGGAAACCTAATATTTTCTAAGGGATTTATCCTATACCCATTACCCCTATAGTCCCATACCCCAAAATCAAATCAAAATTCCTAAAAGAATTAAATCTATCTCACCTATGCTCATTTAAAACCCTAATTTTCATTACTCTAATCTCACCTAGTCAAATCACCTAAAATTTAATCCTAAAAATATGAATTAAATCCTATGTACAAGTTGAAATCCTAAGCTAATCACTCTAAAAAGAATGAACCCTAAATCTAAAGGGAGCTAATAGAACTAAAATCAACAAATTTGAGTACTAAACTAAACTCATTAAAATGCTATTCACAAGAAAAATACACAAAAAATAGTAAAACAAAATAAAATGCTATTTTTATTATGGGATATTTTTCTAGACAGAATTATTGACCTACCACAAAAAGAACCAATTAAAAACAATCTATTTTCAATTTTTTATGATTTTTTAAAGGTGTTAAAAATATTAAAGAAAACAAAAATCACAAAAGAAATAAATTGGGGAGGGGGTGTTATAAGCAGACACGCCCAGTTCATTCTCCAGATGGGCCACAAGAGGGAGGCGCGAATATCATTTCTGCAAGGCCCAGTACGCTCAGAAAATGAATTAAACAAATCAAAATAAAAAGGTTAGACTCACGGTGCAAATAGCAGCTAATCTCAATTCAATTCCAATGGGCTTATCAAAAGGGGGTGGGGATATGAATCTGAATCCAGGCCCAGAGGTGCGTTTTAAGTGAAACGCATCGTTTCATGTTGAGTCAATTCCCTCCGTTTTCTTCTTCAAATCTGGACCGTTGGATGAGCTGAAAATGTCAAACAATTGGAATGATCTGACGGCCAGTGTATCGTCTTCTCCAATCAAACCTAGGGTTTGCAGAAATCCATGTCCATGCAGCCATGTTCAAGTCTATCGTTCTCCTTCAATATCCCATGAAATCATAAAATTTCAAAACCAAAATTGATCTATTCTTTCCCAGGAACACGATGGTGCCCTTAACTTGGATTGAAACTAACTTTAGAACGAAACCCGATAGGTGTAACAATCTGAATCCATCATTATGCACTGCAATGGAATCTCACAATTATCCAATCTACTTATCCTATCTTGTTCATCATGCTACACTGATCTCAACAAGCTATTGCACAATCATTAAAACTCATTATCCAGCCTAATCTTGATCATCAAAGAATCATCACCCTGTTATGGAACCTCATAGAACTCTCTCTAATTCTCAGGAATCAATCACCTAAGGTCTCTAAACATGTTTACCCTAACTATTTCTAATAATGCATAAATAGAGAGATTCAAATGCTTTTGCAAACCTGAAAAATGGTGATGGCAAGTGCAGCTACACTCCAATCCAATGCTTGAAACTGGTCACAAATGATCTTCAATGGATGAAAACCTTTCTGTTTGCAAGATCTTGGATGGATAATGCTTGAATTGTGAGATTGGATCCAACTTGCTTCACTTGCACTTTGGAAGCTACACCTTCAAACACTCATCAATGGCCACTCCAATCTATGTGTATGTGTTCAATATGATCCAGAGAATTGATTTGTGGAGAAGAATTCAATGGAGATGAAGAAACAATGGAGTTTTAGATTGATTTGCAAAAATGGAAGAAAATGGTATATCACTCTCTCTTCACCCTCTTTTCACCAACCCCTTGCACCAATGATTAACACTCCTTATATAGATGATGATGGACAGATCTAGAAGCTTCTAGATTGATCTTAGAATGATTCTAGAATGTGGTGGAAAGTTATGGAAGTTCTCATGTGATGATACTTTGAAACATCTCATATCATGCTTGCATCCCTTTCATATTTGTGTTAAAATCTCCTTTCATGAGATATTGAGAGTGCATGTGTGAAAAAACAAGCCTTTCCTTTCATTATGTTGAGTTTTGCAAGGGTGCCTTAATATGCAAGTAACAACATTACAAAGCAAGTCCAATTTTTAACCCCTAACTCAAAAAAGTGGCTGAACCAATGTCTCTAAAATGATGTTTGGAATCAATTTGGTATATTGGATGACCCATTTTGGATTTGTAGATCTCTCAAACCAATTTTTTATTTCAACTTTTTCAACTTATATGCCTTTTTTTAGGTCATTTTTCACCAACTTTTATCAAGTCTTGTTCTATGCATTTCCAAACTTCCACGACTTCTTTAATAGACTTAAAATTACATTTTGAGCAACTTTGATGTTGTGAAGTTTTCCATTTGAAGCTTCCTTGTATGAGTTTTAGGCATAGGCTAAGAATGACCTGTAATCCTCAGATGACCAAAATACCCTTTTCTTGCCAAGACCATAAGTAGAGTTCCACATATCATATGAAGACATACCATACCATTCTAGAAAGCTAAGACAATGAGGAACAACTCTTATGTTGGCCAGAGATCCATTTGAAATCCCCTGGAAGGTCAAAAGTTGCTTGGAAGACAGACAACTTTCACAGACAAATTTCAGTGCCCTCAGATGACCTGTAACTTGCAAGAGCTATAACTTGAGTTCTATAAATCATCTTGATGACTTCCACCACTAAAATTAAAGCTATGAAGATACTCTACAAGTTTCATGTGGACCAAGAATTCATATGAAGCTTGCATCTTGAGTTACACGGCTTTGAAGTTTGACCTAAATCAGGGAATTTTACACTGAAACCCTAATTTAGTAACTCCTCTTCTCCTTGACTCCTCTTGATTTTTATTTAACAAAACATCATATCCATATCCATGTAGAAAATAATGAATCCCACATTATTCAAATGACCCTTGATGCCTTTCAAAACAAGTCTTTGACCTAGGATTGACCTAGTGTTGACCTAGTGTTGACTGACTTCAACTGAGGCTCTTGCAATCATTCCAATGACTTGGTTCTCCTCAAAAATGATCATCTAGGCTCTTCATAACATCCATACACACCTCATGCTCTTGGCTCATAGCTCACACACCCTCTGATGACCCCCAAACAACCTCAAGATAGGAGAGAATTCACTGATCAACTTGGCAACTCTTCAAAGCTCAAATTCTTCCCTGATGACCTGAGTAGACTTGAATATGAATGAAACCCTTGAATATACCTCTTGAGAGAAGAATAGCACTTTGATCCCCTGTTAAGATAGCTTGCCTATGCAATGCAATGCAGATGAATACACTATGACAATGCAAATGATTATGCAATTGAAACATAAACCTAGGTTAGAAAAGGTTGGGCAAATTTTGGGGTGCAACACTGTCCAAACACAAACAAACAAAATGGGTGCAAGGCACAAGGTGCTGCAGCAAATAGCATAGCAATAGTGCAGAAAATACAGCATAGCAACATACATGGAAATGGAAAGAAAGAGAGTGACATGAAGAAAGTTGCCTTGGACATTTCTAAGTAAGGATTTGAAGTCTTGAAAGAAGAGTAAACCCTAATGTGCTGAGATAAGAGAGGAGAGGGGGCTGCAAACACATTCACTATCATTCACATACACAAGATTGAGAGAGTAAGAGAGAAGAGAAAAACAGAAAATAGTGAGAGCAACACACATTGCAAAGAAAACCAGAAAAATAGTAAGAGAGAAAACCGAAAAAAGGAGTTCCATAGAAAGACAAGGAACCTTTGAAGAAACAAAACCTTCGCAACATAGAGGGAAGAGGAGTGAGGTACATTCAACCAAGACCAAGGAGGACTTGCAAGAAGAATAGAAAGCTCTTGGGTATCCATTTCCTCCAACCTTTCTCTCTTTATATTTTTGCTATTTACATTCATTTCGTTTACTCTTTTATGTGTTGTTGTATTGTATGCATCATGTAAGGCCCTAAGGGACCAAGAAACCTTTTGAAAGAACCACAAAAAGAAGCAAAAAAAACATAGAAAAAGTTAGGTTTTTCACTCTGGTAGCCTGACACGGGCCGTGTCCCACAACACGGCCACCCGTGTCGCCCAACACGGGCCGTGTCACACAACACGGCCACCCGTGTTGCACTTCTGTTTGAGGTTTCAACATCCAAAAACCCCTGGCTTCACAACACGGGCCGTGTCACACAACACGGCCACCCGTGTTGCACCTCTGTTTGCCCTAAAAAATCATTTTTCACCCAGACTTTACAACACGGGCCGTGTCACACAACACGGCCACCCGTGTTGCACCTCTGTCATGCCCTAAAAACTCACATTGCAGGTACCCTATGACACGGGTCGTGTCATACAACACGGCCACCCGTGTTACTCCACTGTTTTCCATTTATTTTTGTTATTTTTACCTCCAAAAAAATTTTTCTCAAGGAGTTCGCCGTTTTTATTGCATGTCTCGATTTTTTTTTAGACGACTAATCCCATATGTTGTATGATTTTAGTAGGAATGTTGCTATTGTCCTTGGTGACTTTTGATTCCAAAAACCACTTTCAAAAGCAAACTCTCGATTCTCATCGAGCCATTTTTGACCTTGTAAGCCGATTGCCTTGTGCGTCGCCATCGACCTTGCTCGCTTCACCTCAAACCTTTTTAAGCAACTAAAACCCTTGACCCAATGTCAAGCGGATTTTCTCAAATAACGGTTAAACCAACTCACCATATTTAACAAAACGATAAAGTTCTCTTTGTATTGAACTAAAGAGAGAGGATTAAGTGTAGACTTCTTCCTCTCCTAGTGTTGAGATGCTCACTGTAGTGTGGGTGGTTTTGACACTCGTCTTTCAATACGAAGACGTTTTCATCCACATCTTTTTCTCCTAAAAAACCTCGGCCCCGTACCGAGTGCATTTTCAAAACACTTACAATAGATAAATCGATTCTCTTGGTATTGAACTAAAGAGAGAGGATTGAGTGTAGACTTCTTCCTCTCCGAGTGTTGGGATATTCACTGTAGTGTGGGTGGTCTCGATACTCGTCTTTCAATACGAAGATGTAACTTTATCCGCCACCTATCTTCCCACAAATTCCTCCTGCAACCTTTGTCACCTAAAAACCTCGGTCCCGTACCGAGCGCATTTTTAAACTTCTTTTCATAACAAAAACTTGAATGGTCGTGGAGTGGTTAGGCGTAGGCCTTCTCCTATCCCGAGTGCTGACGTTTACCGTAGGGTTCTCTGTCGCAAAAGCACTTACCATTCAAAACCAAAAACACTTTTAAAAAAAGAATGAAGTTCTCCTTGTATTGAACTAAAGAGAGAGGATTAAGTGTAGACTTCTTCCTCTCCGAGTGTCGAGACGCTCACTATAGTGTGTGTGGTTTTGATACTCGTCTTTCAATATGAAGACGCTATGTTCGCCACACCCTTTCATAACAAAAACTTTGAGATAAAGAATTGGGTACTACCCGTAGGGGTTACTATCCGAGGACCTATCTCCCCCTTTAAAAACAACAATTCAACAAATCAAATGTGACATCTTGCCTCGCATGGAGAAAACCTATCTTTCGAAAAGGATATGATACATCCGTTCTATCGCAAACAGGTAATGCCTAAGTCTCCAACGAGCGAGCAGCAATACACCTAACTGCTAGAATGCGTACGATAGCATCATCCATAAAAACATCAACAAATCGTAGGCCGAACTACGGCTGCTCTGATTCTTTACTTCTTTCAAGTAAAGATACGTAGGCACAAGGGCCACAATCCTTGCCGAGCACATTCCCCCATATCTGTAGTTCCCCGAACTACGTCGACTCTAATTTTCTCATATCCGTTGAGAATACGTAGGCCTAAGACCGCGAAGTCCTACCAAGTCCGTTCTTTCTCTTCCTTCCCCTGTTATCTCTCTTTTCCAAATTTCTAACCTTTCCCTCTATCCTTTGGAACACTCTTTTATAGCATAATTTTTAAGCAAATAAATTGCACACGACAAACAAATGGTTCCCATCGAGTACGATGGATGCGAGGGGTGCTAATACCTTCCCCTTGCATAACCGGCTTCTGAACCCGTTCTTGGTTGCGAGACCATCTTATCCTTCCTTTTCTTAAGGTTTTCTCGATATTTTCCTTTCCCCTCGTGGGATAAATAAAGTTCGGTGGCGACTCTTCTGTCCTTTTCCTTTTCGCCTCCCCCGTCGTTGCGCGTATTTTTTGTGTAGCGACAATGAGCAAGGATTTTTGCAAGCTAAACACCTCTAATATCTCACTTGGGGAGATTTTGGGATGAGAACAAGTTGCTGCACCAAGGGAAACAGAATTGGGCATAGCATGAGATGTGTTTGAAAATCTCATGACATGAGAAGTGGAAAATCTCATTGGAAGGATCTAGAGGGTTCTAGATCATCCAAACTTCATCTATATAAGGAGTAGAGTGGATCCATTGAACAGGTTGGTGATCATTGAAGGATTGAGCATAGTTTGAGATTGAAATTTCATAGCTTGCAAGTGCAATCGGTTTCACCAAATTCTCCATTTTCTCTCCATTTTCTTGATTGATACTTCTTCCATGGATGTCAAGGAGTGATTCCAGATCATTTTCAAGAAGAATTGGTGGCTAAATCGTGTATGAGCAAGTGATTTTCAGTACCTGCAACTCACCATCGGGTTTCAAGATTTAAGCACTTTCCATTGGTTCTTTTGCATGCAAAAGCAAGAGGAAGGTTCATTGATCGTGTCTGCAATATTGTAGAGCTTGAAGTGGAGGTTTCGTGCATCTGTTCAACCAAGATTTTCAGGTTGGTACCTTTCTTCCTATAGCATGATTTAGGTAGAATTAGGTTGAATTAAGGTGCGAGATTCATTGTAGAATGGTGTAGGATGGATTTCAGATAGTTAATTGGAGAGTTAGAGACAAATTAGGTGAATTGCCATTTTCGGTTGAGATTGGGATATGGTGAATCTTGAGGTTTCAGAAGAAACTAAGGGTATGGTTGAACTCGTGGCAAGATTTGGGACAAGATTCATGTTTTGACCTCTTGGATTGGAGGCCTCTAGGGAGAACTAGGGTTGAGGAAGATGATCGGAGCTCCACCGGCGGTGGCCGGAGCTGGGCGCGAAGTTGTAGAGGGTTGAATGGAGAAGATGACTCTGGGACCGTTAGATGATGGTTGAACCTTTGACTGGGAGCTTGATCCAAGGGCCACGTTTTAAAGTTGATTTGTGAAGGATTCTGATGAAGGAAACGCTGCGTTTCATTTAGCAGCTTGTTTTGGGCTTAGTGAATTAAGCGCTATCCACACCCCCCTGATGGCCCAACCCAGAATTTTAACTGAGTCTGATTGATATTTGCACCGTGCGTTTATTCTTTTAATTTGATTTTCATTTAATTTTCATTTTGTTTATGGTTCTTGCAAAATTCATAATTAATTGAAAATTGATCCAATTAAACCCATTATTTTTGCATTTTACTCATGATTGAGTCTATTATTTTTTAGAGAAAAAATATTTTCATTTCATGTGATTTATGATTTTATTGGAATTTTACATTTTAATTGATATTAAAATGATTATGTTTGATGCATAATTTTGTGGAATTTTGTATGATCTCATGGTGATGACTTTGAGCCTAATTTTTTGTGTGTGATTAGGTTAGACATGTATGATCCCATAGTATTTTTATCACATTTTTGTGATGAAAATAGGTGTTCTTTCTAGATTGATATTTAGGTGCCTCCTTTTAGGGTTTTAGGTTTGATACCTTGTAATGTAGAATTTAGTTCTAGGTCTAATTTGATGATTTGATCTTTGAAATTAATATGGTAGAGTCACGATTGACCTAAGTTCCCATAGATATTTTTGTAGGATTTTACAATTGATTTTACTATTTTAGTTAAGACTAACTGTAGTACTAGGTTTTAGGTGATCCTAACTTACTAATTCAACTAGTTTAACTTCCTTAGTTCTCTTAGATTAGGGTTTGTGCTTGGTTTGCCTTTGGTTGAGATTGAAGACAAGTTGAAGACAAGGTGAGGATGCTTGAAGTTGCTTGGAGCTTTTGGATTTGTTGATGCCTGAAGGTGTCTGATGAAGATTAGGAGATAGGACATAGGGAGAGCCTTGTAGTTAGAATGATTTCTTTCTCAAATATGGAAAGCATCTTGTGCTTCCATTCCTCCCAATGACTAAAAGTCCTTCTCAGATATTCACATCCCTCCTTTGGAAGGATGAGTGGCTTTATCTGAGAAGTAGAACTTTGAGGGAACCAGTCTCTCATAATGATGAACCCTTACAGGCTTCCTTTGGTTGTCAGTAAGCTGTTTATCATTTCCACTCATCTTGTTAAATCAACTGTCTTCTGGTTGAGGATCTTGAAAGATGTTGGGCTTGAGTTGAAGATGAGAACTTCATTGAAGAGGGTGGAAGAGGATGATTCCTTGAGCATTGCCATTGCAACTGAAGCTTGAAGAGCAAGAAGAACAAGTTGATACTTGAAGGTCCAATAAAGATTGAATGAAAAGCTGAGGCTTGAAAAAGAATTGATGGACGAAGTTGACACTTCTAAGTGATTAAAGACTACTCTGAGAAGCTGAGGCTTGTAGGTGAAGAAGACCAAGTTGAGACTGGTAAAGCAAAGAGAGCTGAAGCTTGAAGACTAAGTTGATACTTATGAAGAGGATTCAATTGAGATTGAGTGTAGAGCTGAGGCTTGAGGAATAAAGGATAAGTTGACACTTACATTGATGCTTGGAGAGCCTGAAGGAATCAAGTTGATACTTGTAGTTAAGAGTGAAGCCTGAAGGTGGAATTGACTGAAGAGCTGAAGCTTGGAGAGATGAAGATAAGTTGAAACTTATGTTAATGGGCTGAAACCTGGAGAAGCAAGTTGATACTTGCCAGTGAAGCTGATATCCTTGAAGGGTGATTGAAGTATGAATACTGGATTGATGTTAGAAGAGCTGAAGCTTGGAGTTGAGAGAGTTGTTGATCTTCTTCCTTTCTTGTCTGTTTTCTTTTCTGTGCTGATGTGCCTTGGTTGACTTGCTTGATGCATTAGAATAAGTCCATGATTAGACTGACTTTAATTAGGAGCATGATTGCACTAGAGGTTGAGTTGCTCCCTCTGCTTGTATTGTTACTGTATGGCTTTGCTTGCGGGTATTCGGTAGAGCCCTGCTGCCTTGCCCATGTGGTTTATTTTGCTTGATAGCATTTCATTTCTTCTGTATGTAGTCTCTTATATTTTGCTGGATAGCATGTTGCTTTATTCTTCTGTATGATTACTGTTATTCATTCTGGCTTGAGGTTGAGATGAGCTTGTAGAGGCTGACACCCCACACACATTTCCTCCCTCACTTGCATTGCATGCATTTTACTGTTTACTGTTCAAGCTGATGCTTTATCTGTTTTTGTTTATCATTGACATGATCCTCTAGGAATCTCATTTCCTTTGATAAGGAAGTGATGATAGAACTTTAGGTTGAAACCTATGCATGATAACTTCTAGGAGATCCCTGTTTCAAACTTCAACTATAGGATGAATCCTTGGCATGACAACAGTAGGACTTGATAGTCTCCCCGTAGTTAAGCCCTTCTCTTCTCATCTCAAACAACTTAAAATACAGTAATAATGAATGATTTCTTTCGTACGTTACGAGCCTTAAGCTATCTGAGAAAGGATTGTTGGAGAGCTTCTTTTCAACAGTCTAGATGTTTAGTATGGCACCCTTTGGGTGACATGCGACGCATTCACTCTCAAGTCATAGTCTTTAGTGCGATTGAAATTGCAAACACTATAAAAAACACTTCTTTCGTAAAAGACAGAAAACAAACTTCAAACCTTTTTGCCCCGTGGCCCCATAATTCAAAGGAAAGCTTTTCTGAAGAAAAGAGTGTCGTTAAACTTCAGCGCCAACGCAAACAGGCTTTCTCCCTAACTGCTGGAACTGCTATTTAACCCTACTCGATAAAACAGATGAATCTGAATTCCCGTAATCCGTATTATCCCGAACTACGTAAGCTCTGATCTCTCATATCTGTTGAGAGTACGTAGGCACAATAGTGATGTATTGGCGAGCTACCTTCCCCGTAACCAGCAGTTGGTCGAACTACGTTGACTCTGATTTCTCATTCTCTGATGAGAATACGTAGGCATAAAGCGCGACGCTTCGCCGAGTCATTTTCTTTTCTGTTTAAGCCAGCCTTGATAGGTAGATAGATAAACCAACTCGTCCAGTAAACACAACAAGCGTGGATCCCGTCGAGTACGACGGACGTGAGGGGTGCTAATACCTTCCCCTTGCGTAACCGACTCCCGAACCCAGACAACGGTTGCGATGACCTTGTCTTATACCTTTTCGTCAGGTTTTTCCGATCGTTTCCTTTCCCGTTCCGAGGGATAAATAACGAAAGGTGGCGACTCTTCTGTTTTGTCGGCACCTTATTTTCGCGGAAGCGACAGCTGGCAACTCTGCTGGGGACTTGATAGTTTCCTGGGATCCAACGTCCCGTATGCGAGTCAGTGTGGGGATCCGACATCCCCTGCGAGAGTCAATCCTAGCGCTTGTATAATTAATTGTTAGGTTGTGTTTATTTATCGCATTTTTATTTCCCGCACTTTATTTTCAGTATGATATGATTATCTATGCTGTTGTGGGAGGGGCATTCCGATGAGTGATAAGCCAGACCCAGGCTTGAGTGAACATAGCATTAGTTGTGGAAATTAGTGGGCGCGTGCTTGCTTGGCAGGCACTAGTGTCTCATGAAATCCACGCTCAGACGAGGTTCTCCCGGTTGGCTTCCTTTTCAACCCTTTGGGTTGAGGGGGTTGTTGGTTTGGAGGATTGTCGACTCTGGGGACCGATCATTTGTGATTCAGCCGAGTGAGGCCGCTTCAGGAGCTGGTGATGCCACACCTTCTGGGTATCGTATCACCCCTCTTGAATGTCTGTGACGCTGATGAACGCATAGGATGCTGAACTTGAGTCAGTTTAGGTCCATACCTGTGGGCAGGGTTGGGTTTATTGCAGGAAACTTTGACCTTCAGATTACCTGGTTTTCTTGATAGTAAATCAGTTTTGTTGGTACCGGAGGTTCTCATCATCAGATATATTATTGTTCTTGACAGAGCAGAGCTTTGGTCCTGTATCAGAGGACCTCATATTCAGAGATGTGCATTTGTTCTTGATAGAGCAAGTTTTGATCAGAGGATCTCATTATCAGATGTATTTGTTCTTGACAGAGCAGGTTTATGATTGGGATCAGAGGATCTCATTGTCAGATGTATGTTTGTTCTTGATAGAGCAGAGTTTTGGTCCTGTATCAGAGGACCTTGTCTTCGGATATATGTGTATTTGTTCTTGATAGAGCAGGGTTTTGATTGGGATCAGAGGATCTTATCATCAGATGTGTATTTGTTCTTGACAGAGAAGGTTTATGATTGGGATCAGAGGATCTCATTGTCAGATGTATGTTTGTTCTTGATAGAGCAGAGTTTTGGTCCTGTATCAGAGGACCTTGTCTTCAGATATATGTGTATTTGTTCTTGACAGAGCAGGGTTTTGAATGGGATCAGAGGATCTTATCATTAGATGTGTATTTGTTCTTGACAGAGCAGGGTTTTGATTGGGATCAGAGGTCCTTGTTATCAGATGTTTGTTCTTGACAGAGCAGAGTTAGGGTCCTGTATCCGGGGTCCTTATTATCAGATGTTTGTTCTTGACAGAGCAGATTTATGGTCCTATGTGTGTGTGTTCTTGACAGAGCAGATTTGTGGTCCGATACCAGGGTTTTTCTTCTTATCAGAGAAAGTGGTTGTTCTTGATAAAGCAGGATTATGGTTTTGTTGATGCAGAATCTCCACAGTGCAGTTGCCTTGATCTCCTGCTGCATGATTGCATTTTCCATTGCTTTGCATACTCATTTGCATTTCATTAACGTGTGTCTGTGTTGCAGGTACCGTTTTCCCCGATCCAGGATTTCTTGCCTCCTATTATATTGTTATGGGTTTTCTGAGGAAGACCGTGGCTTACAAGCTCCCTGCCCCTGATGTGGTACAGCTGACTGGTTTGATTGCTTTAGCAGATGATTCTGTGAGAGATGAGTTCCGAATATCTTACGGCAAACTGCTCGGTTTGGTTCGTAAACCTTCTACGTTCGAGTTAAATGGGTTGCACGCTCTGCTGCAGTTCTACGATCCTCCGTTGAGATGCTTTACTTTCCAGGATTTTGTTCTCGCACCTACGTTAGAGGAATATGCTGATTTGTTAGGTGTGTCTATCAAGAGGCAGATGCCTTTTGTTCATATGGATGCTGAGCCTGATTTGGCTGGTCTAGCCCCGTCACTTCATCTGGATGCCTCCGAGTTGGTATTGTCTAGTTGGAACAAGGTTCCCGGTTTCTCCTTGCAGTTCTTAGTGGGAAAGGCTCAGCAGTGCGCCAAATACGGATGTTGAGTCGTGTTCAACGCCATTCTCGCTCTGTGCATATATGGCATCATTTTGTTCCCCAATATGCCCGACTTTGTAGACTTCGACGCCTTTCGCATCTTTGCTTTAGGGAATCCAGTCCCTACCTTGATAGGAGATGTCTACCATTCTATCCACTACAAAAACGAGAACAGAAGGGGCAAGAATGTCTCATGCTGCGTGCCCTTGCTTTATAAATGGCTTGATAGTCATCTACCCAAGAGGTGTCCCTTTGTTTCATTTGCAGCCACAACCGAGTGGTCCAAGCGTTTGATGAGTCTATAAGCGGAGGATATTGACTGGTTTGATAGAGATAGGTTGGGTACCGAAATTATCTTCGGCTGCAGCGGGTTTCCGAACGTGCCTTTGATAGGCAGGAAGGGCTGTATAAACTATAATCCGTCTCTGCTGGTCCGACAGTTTGCATATGCTTTGAGAGCTCCACCGAAGGATGAAGGGGTGCAGGAATCTCTGTACCTCACTGGTCTTCTAGAGGGGGATCTGTTATCTAAGCTTCAGCGCTCCTGGAATGGCATCAGTAAGAGGGGGAAACCATTGCTGGGGAGAAGCAATAATCAAGCCTACCCTCCGTACGTGGCGTGGATCAGAGCCAGAGCAGATGCTATAGGGATGCCGTTTCTTCCTGCCAAGCCAGAAAGCCCTCCAATGATTGAAGAGCCTACTACCGTGCCCATTCAGCAGCATAATCAGGTGTTAGCTGAGTGAGATGAATTGAAGAGGGCAAATGAAGAATTGGAGAAAGAATTGGCGCAACTCCGAAGTGAGAGAAACGAAGCCGTTCATTCCTTCAAGAGGCAGACAGAGCTGGTGAACCAGCTGGGGACAGACTTGACTAAGCAGATAGCCGAGCGTGAACGCATGGGTCAAGACTTCAAAGCTGTCAACGACGTACTGGCTACTAAGAAGCAGCACTTGGACGAAGCGTATCGGAGGATATCCAAGTTCAACCAGCACTGGAAGGCCTCCCTAGCCACCAGGAAAGAGCGGGAAGACAAGCTGAAAGCCCAGGTGAAGGCTAGTGAGAAGAGGTTTGATGAAGAAACCGCTCGCAGATATGCCGCTGAAGGCCAGCTCAACAGGGCCCTTGCTAACCTGAAGGAGCGTAAACTGACGTTTGAATCCAAGAAGCGGAAGTTAGAAGATTGTTTCGGCGAAGGAGCATGGGAAGATTCGGTCGAAGGTCTTCAATATACCATTATGCAGAGGGAGTTGCTCGTCGAAGGGTTGCTCACTCGGCCTGATCATCCAGAAACGAAGGGGTTATTAGAAGAGTTTCGCGCCCGTGGCCGTGCTTGACTATTTGTATTCCTTTTGTTTTGATCATTGTTGTAGGCTGACCATCACCAGGCTTGTTGGCTGGGGTCATGCTGTTGATTCTCCTTGTACTCACTGATGTCGTGTACTGCCTTGATGGGCTTTCTATATATGAGATGTTATTTCCATGACTGGACTCGGACTTCTTATTATCAGCACTGGCACTCAGGCACTAGGATCGGGGGAGATCTCCCTAACGCACAGACACACGTTTGCATTTGCATGAAGCATTTGCATAACGAACACTTTTGTCGTTTTTTCTTAACCTTTTTGTATTTTCAGGTTGTTCCAGGATTGATCAGAGACCTATTCACCGCTATCCGACCAGAGCAAATCAAACCAGAATCATGAAGCAAGTGCAAACTGATGTTCAAGAACTTTGCGAAAGAATGGACCGCTTCATGGAGCTCATGCAGGCGGTCGCCAACGGCACGGATCAGCTCAGAACCTTGGTTCAGCCTCTGATTTCAAGGGTTGATAGCAATGGCGTACTCCATGGTGGGACCGTGCCAATCCCTCCACCAGTTGAAACTCCTCAAAATGGCGTCCCCGTGACCGGGGGAAATGGCAGTGCCAACGGCAATGTGATAGCTAACATGGGACTCAATGGCAATACGACGGGCGTTGGTAATGGGAGTCTTGAAGCTAATGTCAATGTTGGGCTGGGCAACGGAAACACAGGTGTTGGGAATCTGTATGGGCCTCAGCCGTGGTTAGAAGATCGTTAGGACGATGTGCTCTCTCAGAGAGGTGCTGAAGGGGAGCTGACTGCTGAAGCACGGCTAAGGTTTAAGGCACTCGAGGATAAGATGAGAAATATCGAGAACCAGAACACCCTGGGTGTTGATATGTCCAAGTTGGGACTGATCGCTGATTTCAAGGTGCCTCCCAAGTTCAAGGTACCTGACTTTGAAAAATACAAGGGCACTACTTGCCCTCGCGTCCACCTGAGATCGTATTACAGGAAAATGTCAGCTCATTCCGAGGACGAGAAGTTGCTGATGCACTTCTTTCAAGACAGTCTGTCCGGACCATCCCTCGAATGGTACATGAGTCTGGAACCTACCAGTGTGCGCACGTGGAAGGACCTTGCTAAAGCATTTGTGCACCACTACCAATATAACAGTGACTTGGCCCCGAACCGAGTCCAACTGCAGAATCTGTCGCAAAGGAACAACGAAGGGTTCAAGGAATACGCCCAGCGGTGGCGTGAGTTGGCAGCCAGGGTTCAGCCGCCGATGGTTGAACGTGATCTTGTGAAAATGTTCGTAGCCACCCTCCCAAGGGTTTATTATGAGAAATTGGTCAGCGGTATGTTTGGAACCTTCTCAGATTTCATTATCACGGGTGAGCACATTGAAAATGGGATCAAACTGGGGAAAATTCAAGGTGATTCATCCTCAGCTGGAGGAGGCGGAAAGAAACGAGCGCTGTGTCCAACGCTCAGAGAAAGGGTAAAGGCCCTCACCAGCAGGTGGCCAGTATAACTATCCCGGCAGTTCAACAGCCACAGCAGCAGCAGCAACCGAATCAACAAGGGTACAGAAAGTATCAGAATCGGGCACCTCTGTCGAGCCGTCACCTCGAGACACCACCCATGACGTACGCGCAACTATTGCAGACTTTGCTTCAGCTACAGTTGATCCAGAAGAGAACCTTGGCTCCCTTGACAGGGGCACTTCCGCCAGGTTATGACGCGAATGCAACTTGTGAATTTCACTCAGGGGCACCAGGCCATACAGTAGAAAATTGCAAAGCCTTCAAGCACAAGGTGCAGGACATGGTGGACGCTAAGATCATCAACTTCTCCGATAATGTGCCAAACGTCACGAAGAACCCTATGCCGAATCATAGGGGAGGTGGAGTGAACGCCATTATCAAAGACGAGAGTTTGGATTTGTTGACTGACGTCAGAGATATGAAGATGCCACTTAGCTTCGTTAAAGCTAAGTTGATGAAAAGAGGTTTCTTTCCAGGATGCGGAGAGCTGTGTATGGGCTGTGCGACAAGTCCTGATGGATGCGAACAACTGATAGAAGGAATTCAAAGTCTGATGACTAAAGGGATTTTGCAGTTCAGCCGGAGGGCCGAAAGCGGATCGGGAGAGGTAATGCTGAAGCAAGATGATGAGGTCGCCACCATCACCATCCCTCGCCAGACGATAACTATTTCTGCACCCAAGACGCCCACGATTACCATCACTAAAGCTGGGCCGATACCCTTCGAAAGCACTAATGCTGTCCCATGGCATTATGGGGCTGAAGTCTACTGCAACGGACAGAAGTTGGAGCTAGAACCGTTTGGGTCGTCTGTGGAAAACCTTGCGGGAATCAGTGGTATTACTCGCAGCGGAAGAGCGTTTGCACCACCTGAGGTCGTGGCAGACAAGGCGGACAGAGCTGATGCAACTGATAAAGGTAAAAGTAAAGTCGTCGAAGAGATCCCCCGTGGGGTAGAAAAAGACTTACTTGTTAAAGACTCCGAGGAATTTATGAGGTTGATTAAAAAGAGTGACTACAAGATCGTGGATCATCTCCATCAGACACCCTCGAAAATTTCCATCCTGAATTTGTTGTTGTGTTCTGAAGCACACCGCAACGCGCTGCTGAAGGTGTTGAACGCTGCATATGTACCGCAGGAAATATCGGTAAACCAGCTAGAAGAGGTCGTAGCCCACATGAATGCTGGAAATGGGTTAGGGTTCACTGACCTAGAGCTGACGCCGAAGGCGAGGAACCACAATAGCGCTTTGCACATCTCGATAGAGTGTAGGGGAACGATTATGTCACACATGTTGGTAGACACAGGGTCGTCGCTCAATGTTCTTCCGAAGAAGGCATTAATGAAGTTAGATACTCGCGGAGTGATTTGCACACCCAATGATCTGGTTGTGAAAGCGTTCGATGGAACCAAACGCCATGTTTTCGGGGAGGTGACCCCACCAATCTAAGTCGGGCCGGAAACGTTTGACGCGATCTTTTACATTATGGACATCATGCCCGCCTACAACTGTCTCTTGGGCCGGCCGTGGATCTATGCTGCTGGAGCCGTGACCTCCACGTTGCACCAGAAACTCAAGTACGCTGTCGGAGGTAGCATCGTAACTGTTTGTGGCGAGGAAGACATAATGGTGAGCCATTTGTCGTCCTTCAAGTATGTTGAGATGGATGGGGAAATCCACGAAACCCTATGCCAAGCGTTCGAAGCTGTTAAAGTGAAGGACGTAGCTCCTGTAGTCACTGAAAAGCCAGAGATGACTCTCTCTTCATTCAAGGAAGCCCGGGCCGTTGTTCAAGTCGGATCTACCCCAGGTTGGGGACGAATTTTGGAGATACCTAACAAGCAAGATAAGTTTGGGTTGGGATATTCTCTGGGAGCTGAAGCTTCCTCTTCCAGCAGTGCATCGCGAGGTAAAGGGCCGATCCAGTTTACCAGTGGCGGGGTGATATTTGAAAGCGTCAACGCGGTGTCTGAAGACAGTGGGGATAGCGACTGTGACCTCAACTCTTGGATCCAACCAAGCAAGCCAGGCGAGGGCCTTACCAACTGGTCCATCAAGGATATCATCCAGATGACAAGCGAAGAGTAATGATTTACTTTTTCCAATCATTGTACAACCCTATGTCCTACCCGAGGCATAGAGGTTTTATTGTCAGGGCCTCGTTTGATTATGTACATGCATTTTATCAATAAATCAAAAGGCATT
This sequence comes from Lathyrus sativus, assembly GCA_963859935.3. NCBI lineage: Eukaryota > Viridiplantae > Streptophyta > Magnoliopsida > Fabales > Fabaceae > Lathyrus > Lathyrus sativus. Next base: position 48,220,235 of record OZ012741.1, on the reverse strand, counting down.
TTTCTTCATATTCAAATATTGTGATCTCTGTTATTCCTGTTTTATACCTGTTTTGAAAAACAATAAAATGGCAATGAGGTTTGTGCTAACCTGCATATCCTTGTTTTAAGCTTAACCCTTGTTATTGCAGGATCCACATAACAGATGACATCAACTCTGGACCTTCTACGGCTCACTTCTACTTCGATTGCCCGATATATCAAGCCGAAGAAGAGATTGATGAAGACGAAGACCTTCCTGAAGAGTTGGCCCGCTTGTTGAAACAAGAAGAGAAAGTTATTCTGCCTCATGAAGAGGAGATCGAGATCGTGAATCTGGGTTCTGAAGAACTCGTCAGGAACATCAGAATAGGGGCTGCACTGCAGAATGATGTCAAGCATAGATTGGTCGAGATGCTAAGAGAGTATAGTGACGTCTTTGCTTGGTCATACGAAGATATGCCCGGACTTGATACTGACATCGTGGTCCACCACTTGTCGTTGCGAGAAGATTGTCCTCCCGTTAAGCAGAAGCTTAGGAGGATGAGACCAGATATGGTCGTTAAGATCAAGGAAGAAGTGCAGAAACAGCTTGATGCTGGCTTCTTAGTGGTCACTACTTACCCTCCGTGGGTCGCCAACATAGTACCTGTACCGAGGAAGGATGGTAAGGTACGAATGTGCGTCGATTATCGGGATTTGAATAGGGCGAGCCCTAAAGATGATTTCCCGCTGCCTCATATTGATGTGTTGGTCGACAATACAGCTCAGTTCTCCGTGTTTTCGTTCATGGATGGCTTCTCCGGTTACAATCAGATCAAGATGGCGCCGGAGGACATGTAGAAAACGACGTTTATCACTCCTTGGGGAACATTTTGCTATAAGGTAATGCCTTTCGGTCTGAAGAACGCAGGGGCCACTTACCAACGAGAAATGGTCACTTTGTTTCATGATATGATTCATCATGAGATTGAAGTCTATGTTGATGACATGATTGTGAAGTCCCAAACGGAGGAGGGACATCTGGTCAGTTTGCTGAAGCTTTTTGAGAGGCTTAGGAAGTTCAGGTTGAGGCTGAATCCTAACAAGTGTACTTTCGGAGTACGATCCGGAAAGTTACTGGGGTTTATCGTGAGTGAAAGAGGCATCGAGGTTGATCCTGCGAAGATAAAAGCGATACAAGAAATGCCAGTTGTTGTACCCCAAATTTTGACCCCTTAGATCCTTATTATCATTTTTAGAAGCATGATCATGAATTATCTAACCCTAAATCAGTGCAAGTTCATTATTGTCAAGTTACAGATGAATCAGGGTTTTCGCACCGACAAATTCAAAACAACCAAGGAATGATCAACCAATGATTTGGGCCAACTCAATCATTGAATGAAATCAAAGATAATATCAAAGTCAAAAGAGAAGTCAATTTGAAGAAATCATTTCAGAATCAAGAACAGTGCAGTCAAGAGGCCCCGATTAGGGTTTTTAACTAGTAAAAAGTCAACTGTGGTTTGACTTTGATGTTGGAAGATGTTTTAATGGTGGGATTGAGGTCCATGAAGTTCATATAGACTATTAAAGACTATTCAAGAAGTATCAAAGTCTCAGGATGTCCAGAATGTCAACAGGCGACTCAATCGGCACCGATCGATCGTACGGTTGACCGAAAAGTCGACTCCTCAAATTTTGAGAATTGGAATCCAAGTTGTGAATAAAATTTGTTCCTTATGTCATAATGGACTTGCATATCAATTTTCATGATCATTGGATCAAGGATGAGAGGGTAATCGAGAAATCGGGAAATTAGGGTTTTGAAAAGGGCTAAACCGTATCTCCTTAACCACACATCCAATTGAGTTGGTTCTAGTCTCATTTGAAAGCTCTTGACAAGTCCTACAAAAGTCCCATACTAGTCCACAACCAGAAAATGCATACTTTTTGAGATAGAAGCAAAAACATTCCTAGAAGGGAAAGTAACTTAGAAAATTTCTAAGTTATTTTCACTTTAAAAGCTTGTGTGCGGCCATCTTTGAGGGGGTTTTTCCCCTAGTTCCAATTGGAGTTTGATTTCTTGGCAAACATGAATGTTTTAGGGCTATGTGAGGGCTTTCTAAATTGTACTAGAACATCTCAAGAGGAGTTATGAGCAGAAAGTTACATAGGTGCAAAGTTGGAGGTTTCACATGTTAAGTCCCACATTGGCTGAATTTTCAAGATTGATTTCCTTCACCAAAATTGCCAATTTTTCTTGATCTAACTTATTGTATCTTATGTATGAGATGTATGTAACATGATATAAGAAAGAATTATGCAGAATATCACAAAATCAAAGCTTGAAGTTCATTGCCTTGCAAGTGGAGCAAGTTGGCAAGTTGAACTTTCCAAGCATGAGGTGGAAAGTAAAAAGCTGTACCAGACCCTTCCCTATGATCCTATCCTGCTACAAACATCATAAAATCATCAAAGAACATGGACAAATTGGATTTGCATCAGAATTAGGTGGAAAACCCTCCAAGGGAGGTTTGGTTCAAAATATCCAAAGCTTACTTCATGTTGAAGAAACCTCCCTAGTAAGCACCTCAATCACTTTCTCTATTAAAGGAGAGCTCCCTCACCTCATTTCCAACATAATTGATCTGATAGAAACCACAAAATAACCTCTGTCATCACAATTCCCTCATCTTGCTTCAATTTCTCAAAAATCACAAAGTTCACAAAAACACTCAAAATGGCCTTGAAGTGAAATCTGCCCAAATTCATTTCTATCCTTTCCAATACCCAAACCATCATCCATACACCTTCTAAATAACATATATAAGGTGTACAATCCATCAAACCACCAAAAATCTCAAGAAATCAAAAAGTCAAATGTTCATGTAGCTTACTTTGACCAAAAGCCATAAAAAACACCAAACTGAGTTCCAAGCATTTCCTTGAGGTTGTGACCACTTGAACACCTCACATACCATATATCTCAACTGTCAAGACTCTTGGAAACCCTTGGAAGTCCATAATTCTCATTTTGGCATCATAAGTGGCTTGTTTCTTAAGTTTCAAGCAAAGTGCAAAAAGAAGTGTGATTCAACATCTCTGGTTTTCTCAAAGGATTTGCTTGCTTAAACAGGTCTTCCAACAGGGCTGTTCATGTCAATTTGCAATTCTTGAAGCATAAAGCAACCCCTATCGGGTTTTTCACTAGAGAAATAATTTGGAAAAACCAAGACCACCATCTTAATCCTCATGTTTTTCTACCCCAAAAGCATATAAGGTTTGTCCAAAAACTCAAAAAATTGAAGAAGTTATGGACATTTTGCAAATCCATAGAAACCATGTTTTGCCCAGCCATAAATCAAGACACACATCATATATTTATTGTTTCACTTTAATTAACGGATGTATGGCCGCCCCAGAGGTTGAAACTTGCGCGCGTATTGTACTTGGCATGGGTTCGATCCTTGGTGATAACCCTTGTTGCCACTTTTTTTCATTTTTCACATGAAACTTCAAAAAATCATAACTCTCTCATTTTTTATCATTTTTCACCCTTTCTTTTTCATTGTGTTTATTTTAATGTGTACTTTCATGTCATAATTTTATTTTCCATGTTTGATTAATTTTTCACCATGTTTGACTATGTGCAACTTGTCATATTGACAGTACTAACCCTAGCTGTTGCAGATGAAAGTTTAAAGGGTTCCACTTGTTTTTCTTTGTGAAAATTGATTGTTCTCATTCCTATACATGTTTGTCAACATGCTAGGATTTTTAATTTGAATTATTATCATGCCTATCTCATCTGTTTGTTAATTGTACTCCAGGTGCGATCTGTCGTCACAGTTTTCGTACTAATCATCTGCTTTGATTGTTACCATTGCTTTTTCATCCTTAAATATTTTTCGTTGGTTATCACCATGAATGCTTTAGTATAATGTTTATTTTATCCCCAAGTGATGAAGCTTGTTAGCTTTCATCCAGTTGCCCACTATCTCTCCCTCCAAAGGAAGATCTGTCCACTTGACTGTCAATGTCTCGGACCAAAAATCTCTGTTTTCCCTTTGACTTGGTTAAGTCATTTTAACCCTAATTAAGAAACCTCTAGACTTTGCTTGAAGTCTAAGAAACCCACCCATACTAGGAGTGTTCTTCAACTAGAACCCTAGGAAAGAGTTCGTCAACTCTGTGTAAGAATCATCGTCATGACTTCTTACTTCCCCTTCAACTTAGCTTAAGGAGTTTTGTCAAACTCCACACAAACATTGTCATGTTTGTCCCCCTTTGAACCTTGATCATCATCAAGTGTTCTTTTCCCTTGTGAGGCGAACTACGATTGCTCTGATTCTATCCTAGTCAGGATACGTAGGCAGAAGGTGCGATGCCTTTGCGAGCAAACTTAGAAAACCACTTAGGCCTTTTATTTATTTTATCTCAATTCCCAATCCTTAAACCATAGTGCACAATTCAAAAACTTAGCAATTAATTAAACAAAAGGTTCCTGTAGAGTACTACAGATATTTAGGGTGCTAATACCTTCCCTAGATATAACCAACCCCCGAATCCCCGAATCTCTTAAAAACGTTGTCGTTACATCGCGAAAAAGGTTCTTTCTTTCTTTAGACCTATCCTTTGGATAAATTAAAGACCGGTTGTAAAAAGAAATATGGTTCAAGTTAATTAATAGCTTGATATCAAATTTTCACCGCAACAGAAAATGGCGACTTCACTGGGGAGATTATGCTTTTGTTTTGAGGGTTTAGGCTATTTTGTTTAAATACTTGCTATTTGTGAATATTTGTAAATATGTGCATATTTGTTATGTTTGGTTCTTGGGAATTTCAAGTGGTGAGACAACACTATACCCGTGCTCGAGCGTACTTATGATAGGAAGGTGGTATATTCAAGAAGGCTTATAGGGAGTTGATTCCCGACTAAGCTAACTTGAGAAAACCACCGCTCAATGGAGGTCCTTTTTGAGGGTCAGTGTTGTTGATCGAGTATTCGTGAAAACAATGTTGCTTTCTATAAGGGACCCATGCCATTGAGGACCTTTAGATCACTTATTACCCCACTTGGCCTTATTAGGATGTAGTGCGATGACTATGAGGGAGTATTTCCAAATAGTTGATACGCGATACTACACTCGGACGAGACTCTCTTGAGAATATTATCGACCACCGAGTTATTTGGGAAATTGATAATATCCGAAAGATGGGTTGAAGACTCTGGGAACTCCTTAGAACCTTGTTCTACAGTGGTGAAAACTCGAGTACACTCCTTTTGGGAAGGGTAGACCTTGGCCCCACGCTCGAATTTCCCCAAACCTTTGTCTGTTTATCTATGTGTATATGTGAATATGTGTTTACCTGTGTTTGTTGCATTCATGCATCCATAAGCATCATATCATGAAAGTTTCATGGAACTCAGACTTTTTTGTTTGTAAACATCAAGAGGTTATTATGGACATTAAAAGGAAGAGAACTCTTGTAAGAAGTACTGACATTAATGAAAAGTTTTTGGTATATCTTGATGTTTGTAAATATTTCAAGTTCCGTGAAACTTTTTGCATTGCATGAGCATGTCCTCGCATTCGTCAGAGAGAGAATATTCTGGACCAATGGCAACAATGAATGAACTGTTGAAAGAACAAGAAACCTTGAAGGAGGAAATCAAGATCCTCAAAGGGCAGATGAATTGGGTTTTGGAAACTTTGCAGAGTTTGATGAAAAGTGAGGGAGTTTCTCATCCTATTACACCCAGAGAGGTTGTCAGTCCGTCACTTCCAGTGACTCTTCCAGCTCAAGGACCTCCTAAGTTTCAACGGTCAGGCCGTAGTCAACCAGCATTTGGGCCTGCGCCAAAACCTCATCAGGTGGTCACCAAAAGAATATCTCATCACCCATTGGCTGCTTCCCCTCAAGGTTCCCAAAGCCAGAACATGAATAAGAAAGATCCTGTCAAAAAGAACAAGGCATGCTACAAGCCAGTTCCTGTGCCGCTAAGTAAGCTGTACCCGCTACTAATTCAGAATTCATTGGTGACTCCACGAGCTTTTAACCCTGTGTCAGGGCCATGGCATAATGCAAACTTGACTTGTGAGTTCCATAAAGGGGCTGAAGGACATGAACTAGACAATTGTTTGGCATTAGGGCATGTTGTACAAGAGCTGATTCTGACAAAGATCTGATCCTTGAAGAAGATCACCTAGAGATTGAATGCATGTACCATACTGGGACAGTGGGGCATCTGGTGGAAGAGTGCAAAGCTTCCGGGTTAAAAGTGCAAAGCTTGTTAGAGCTATTAGAACTTCAAGAAGATAAACCAAGTACCAGTGGCTCAGCTCTTGAAGCAAGTGGAAAAGGACCTACGAGGCCCCTCATAATACTATACCACAAAGAGCAAGTGGTTGTGGAAGGTGTTTCTCTGCATCAAGCTTGAAATTTGTTTTGTTAAACAGTGTAATTCCCTAAGGCTGGCAGCTCGTAAACTGTTTCAGCATTGTGTTGTGGTTTCTTTGCATTTGTGTTTGCTTGCAAGTTGGTTGTTCATTTTAAATTGGCATATTAATGAAATGTTTATGCATCTTTTGATTAAATCCATTCGTTTCACTCTTTGTCTTTCATTGTGATAAGAAAACAAAAACAAAAAAAAAATGAAAAAACAAAAATGCAAGAATTTCTTTTCTTTACCAAATTTCTGTTTCAAGCAAAGATTGGGGAGGATGATAAAAACTATATTCATAACTGCTGTTGATATGCTTTCAATTTGACTTTACCAATGATGTAAGACATTGTTTCAATCCCTAAACACTGGAGAAATAAGGAAGATAATCCCTCGTTAAAACCCTTTGAGCCTAGAAGTAGGAGTTTTCTTTCTTCACAAAAATAATACCTTAAATCTCAAACCTGGGGCGGGTAGTTCTCAGTTAACTTGGAGATATGTGCATACATGACACTTTTCATATAGAGTTGACGCACTCAGGTTTTTCTTCGTACACAACAAACAAGTGTCAAAGATGCTTTTCAGCATAAAACACGATGATGGTTCACTGTAAGCCATTAATCAAGGTAGTCACCTTCTTTCTTAACGAAAAAAAAAAGAAAAAAAAAGAAAATTGAAAGGCCCGCTAAGTCAAAACCTATGAAGGGGACTTAGGGAAAATGGGGCATCCCGCTGATTGCGTATTCAAAAGAAAACAGTTCAGGCAAAAGTCAGGGATAATAAAAAGAGGAAAACCTTAAAGCTTTCACTTTTAAAATCCTCAAAATAGAAAAAGACAACCCAATAATGTAAGGGAGTTGTGACTACATTAGGTTTGTAAACCATCACTAACTACCATCAATTCAATTCTTAAAAAACGGGTAAAAACCTGAATGAATAGTTTGAGTTAACTGAACATAGGAGTGGAGTTCATCACGGAGAATGGGTGGGACAAATAACTTTGAGCCTTTATCCTTTGTTTCATGAACCGTGAACCGAGCCACGTTACAACCCTTAAAAGACCTAATTGAGGTAAGGTTGTTTTGAAAGCATATTACAACAAGGTTGGATAACCTGACTCCTAATGATCTTTGTTAACTGTGTGTGTTCATCACTTTATCCATCATTTGTAAATGACTGAATCATTTTCACTTTGATCACTTGACCACTCCACCGTGTGTGTTCCATCAAAAGATGTTTCCAAAAGATTGCATGAATTTTACATTGAGAATTGCCAATTTTTAAATGAACAACATTGCGTGCAAGACAACTCAAACGTCAAAGGAAGCCCAACAAACGCTGTCAGATAGGGAATGGGATTCGATAAAGGAAGCTCAGCCTGGGGCAACTAATTTGAAGGATTGGTCAATCATTTGTAACACCGTTAATCCAAGCCAATCAAAGACATTTGAAATGGGGCAGAACTCTTCAGTTAATCAGGGGCAGTCAAGTCAAGATTAGAACTCTCAAAAACAGTCAATCAGAAGCCATCAAGTCGGGATTAGATTAATCTCTCCAAGACAGTTAAACTGGGGCAGTTACGTCGAGATTTGTGAATCTCTCTAAGAGTTTGAAAATATTGAATGCATCTTGGATGGCAATTCTTCTGTAAAATCCTCTTAGTGATTTCTTCCTGCAGACCATGTGTTCTGGGGCACATTGTTTGAGATCTTAAAATGAATTGTTGTCAAGGCCAGCTACTCCAGGTTCGCCAGCAAAACCAACCAGGTCAAGGCCAGATGAATCTCTTAATCAACAGTTTAGTCTGGGGCAAATTTGGTACAGTTACCAGCTAGCAGGGGCAAGTTTGTTCCCCAATCATTACTTCCACAGTCTGAGGACTTTGTTGTGCAAATACAGTCAAACTGGGGCAATCACGTCAAGATTGGTAAATCCCTCTAAAGGATTTGAAGACGGATCGTCGTAAGAGCCTTTGCTCGCTTGAAGAGGATTATCACCATCATGAGGCATAAATGTTTTGTTCTCATAGGTACCTTTTGTCAAAATTCTCCGGTTAAGTTGTTACTTCCGTTGATATGGGAATCTCTCGGTGTGATCTTCCTTTAGCAAAGAATTCAAACTCATGATGGCAGTCCAAGTGAAGTCATGATGTTTTGGCCTAAGAAGATTACTCTCTCAGAGAAGGTGGTAACATTGAAAGTAGAATGGATATTCTTCCTGACCATCCCTTTGATGCCCAACTTTGGTGAAGTTGTTTGAGTCTCCGTGTCGAGATGTTCATTTCATCTCCAGTTTTATCTGTTTTGTTAGCATAAACAAAAGCATAGCATAAACATGATCATGGCATAAGCATATGTATAACATCTGTGCATTTGTGCTATCTCTGGTTGTTACCTGTTTTGTTGGGTGTCCCTCCTTAGTGACTGGGCGTTTTGTCTCTTTCCCATAGAGTTGTCGGCCTTTAGGAATAAAACGTCCACCCTTTGTCAATTCCCCATAGAGTTAATCCTCGTGGATGATGGTTGCTTCAGTTATCTTTTTCCAGGATTGGATAAGAGGTGTCCCCATTCGAGTTCATTTCTCAGTGGTTGGAGTCTTGTTTGACAGTTTCTTTCTAGTTCTATTCTAGATTGAACTTTGGTCCATGTCGGTCGCCAAACCTACCTGGACGTGCATTTATTTTGCACTATCTATCAAGAAGATCATTTTTAGATAAGTGGCAGTCTCTTCAGAGAAGCTTATCTTTCTTCAAACGATAAGTGGCAGTCTCTTCAGAGAAGCTTATCTTTCTTCAAACGATAAGTGGCAGTCTCTTCAGAGAAGCTTATCTTTCTTCAGCGGTAAGTGGCAGTCTCTTCAGAGAAGCTTATCTTTCTTCAGCGATAAGTGGCAGTCTCTCCAGAGAAGCTTATCTTTCTTCAGCGATAAGTGGCAGTCTCTTCAGAGAAGCTTATCTTTCTTCAGCGGTAAGTGGCAGTCTCTTCAGAGAAGCTTATCTTTCTTCAGCGATAAGTGGCAGTCTCTTCAGAGAAGCTTATCTTTCTTCAGCGATAAGTGGCAGTCTCTTCAGAGAAGCTTATCTTTCTTCAGCGGTAAGTGGCAGTCTCTTCAGAGAAGCTTATCTTTCTTCAGCGATAAGTGGCAGTCTCTTCAGAGAAGCTTATCTTTCTTCAGCGATAAGTGGCAGTCTCTTCAGAGAAGCTTATCTTTCTTCAGCGGTAAGTGGCAGTCTCTTCAGAGAAACTTATCTTTCTTCAGCGATAAGTGGCAGTCTCTTCAGAGAAGCTTATCTTTCTTCAGCGATAAGTGGCAGTCTCTTCAGAGAAGCTTATCTTTCTTCAGCGATAAGTGGCTGTCTCTTCAGAGAAGCTTATCTTTCTTCAAACGATAAGTGGCAGTCTCTTTAGAGAAGCTTATCATTCTTCAAATTTTGAAAGCATTAGATTCAAATAAATTTGAAAAGACTAACAAAAAATGTTTAACTCACGGAAAAGATTCGAGGAAAATCATACTTCCCCGAAACCTCGGAATAGCATGAACTTTGATACACCATCCTCCCCGGTGAAGTATAGTTGAATTTGAGCTATTTTGGCCATGTATGGTTATCAAGATTGAAGATTATCCCTCAGGATTTCTTATGATGATATGAAAGTTCTTTCCCCAGCGAAGTATTTTTGGACATCTTTTTGAATTCACCTCAGCAAAATCTACCTACAGGCTCTATTCCCCAGTAGGTCTTCGGGTTTATTTCCTAAGTCAACGTACACCCCTCATCATGGGATCAGTGTGATTCGGTTGTTCCCCGAGTCGGTGACATCTATCAATCCCCGTGAAATCTAAGTTAATACTTGCTTCATTTCTAAGTATAAGTCCAGTCGTAACCGGCATTTTGTTCAAACCAATTGTTGTTGATATTCATTTGGTCGTCACCATCCATGTCCTTTTAAAGCCCAGTCGTCACTGGTATTGTCTAAATCCAATCGTCATTGGTGTCTCGTTAGTTGTCACTAACAAATCCACGTATAAGTCCAGTCGTCACTGGCACTAAATAAAAGTCCAATTGTCATTGGCGCCTCTTGGTTTGGTTGTTACCAACCTTTCCCCGGGAAATCCAGTCGTCACTGGTATTGTTCCAATTATTATTGGTATCTTGTTAGTTGTTGCTAACTCTCCCCATGAGGTCCAGTCGTCACTGGCACTGCCTAAATCCAATCGTCATTGGTATCTTGAGGTTTTAACCAATTTTTCCCTTTGAAACCCGGTCGTAGCTGGTATCATCATCTAGAGTCCAATCGTTATTGGAATCTGTTGCGTTTTGGTCGTTACCAACACCTTAGTTAAGATCTAGTGATCACTAGCATCCTTGTAACCGATTATCATTGGTATTCTCCAGCATGGTCGTCACCATCTTCATTAAAAATCCAGTCGTAACTGGCATTGTTTAAAACCAATCGTTATTGGTACCCTGATTTGGTCGTCACCAATCACCATTAAAAGACCAGTCGTCACTGGCATTACTTGGAATTCTGGTCGTTACCAATTTCCCCAGGGCGTTTCTTGATCACCAGCACTGTGTGAACTAGTTGCAGAAGCTGAGGGTATACCCCCAGTGATCCATGTTCCCAGTCAAGTCTCGGAGATCTAGTCGTCACTAGTATCCCCCGTATGTGGTTAGTCTTGTTTCTAGTCCATTCCTGAAGATCCCGTTTGAACTCTTCGCTATAGGAAGTTCCTCATATGATCATCCCCAGTGAGGTTGTATCCAGTCTTTCGCTTCCCTGGTGAAGTCTGCTTTTCTTTTCACCGATGGAATTAATTTTCCATTTCCCCAGTAAAAGTATATCCTTTTCCCCAATAGAAGTCTATTCTTCTCCCCGGTGAAGTACTTCTTTTCCAAAAAGATTGTCATCTTTATTGGATTTTCCTATTCCCCATGTGAAGTTTTCCTTCTTACATTATCAGTCATGTCTGAACTGTTAATTTAGTTTTCCCCAGTACGAGTCCCCAGTGTCGAGTCCTCGCATTTGTCACTGGTCGTTTACCGTTCTTTTTATTCTTATCGTTGCGTCTATGTTGTTTGCATTCAAGCATCATAAAGCATCATTTAGAGTGCATGGCATATCATAACTTGTCCTTTAGCATGGCATCGGATCTAAGGGACAAAATTTTCGGTTATCTATATTTAAATACCTTTCACTGCGATTTAACGAAGATTATCATCTCTCGTTCCCCATCTAGTGAAGATATTTAAATAGGGGCAACTGTTGTACCCCAAATTTTGACCCCTTAGATCCTCATTATCATTTTTAGAAGCATGATCATGAATTATCTAACCCTAAATCAGTGCAAGTTCATTATTGTCAAGTTACAGATGAATCAGGGTTTTCGCACCGACAAATTCAAAACAACCAAGGAATGATCAACCAATGATTTGGGCCAATTCAATCATTGAATGAAATCAAAGATAATATCAAAGTCAAAAGAGAAGTCAATTTGAAGAAATCATTTCAGAATCAAGAACAGTGCAGTCAAGAGGCCCCGATTAGGGTTTTTAACTAGTAAAAAGTCAACTGTGGTTTGACTTTGATGTTGGAAGATGTTTTAATGGTGGGATTGAGGTCCATGAAGTTCATATAGACTATTAAAGACTATTCAAGAAGTATCAAAGTCTCAGGATGTCCAGAATGTCAACAGGCGACTCAATCGGCACCGATCGATCGTACGGTTGACCGAAAAGTCGACTCCTCAAATTTTGAGAATTGGAATCCAAGTTGTGAATAAAATTTGTTCCTTATGTCATAATGGACTTGCATATCAATTTTCATGATCATTGGATCAAGGATGAGAGGGTAATCGAGAAATCGGGAAATTAGGGTTTTGAAAAGGGCTAAATCGTATCTCCTTAACCACACATCCAATTGAGTTGGTTCTAGTCTCATTTGAAAGCTCTTGACAAGTCCTACAAAAGTCCCATACTAGTCCACAACCAGAAAATGCATACTTTTTGAGATAGAAGCAAAAACATTCCTAGAAGGGAAAGTAACTTAGAAAATTTCTAAGTTATTTTCACTTTAAAAGCTTGTGTGCGGCCAACTTTGAGGGGGGTTTTCACCTAGTTCCAATTGGAGTTTGATTTCTTGGCAAACATGAATGTTTTAGGGCTATGTGAGGGATTTCTAAATTGTACTAGAACATCTCAAGAGGAGTTATGAGCAGAAAGTTACATAGGTGCAAAGTTGGAGGTTTCACATGTTAAGTCCCACATTGGCTGAATTTTCAAGATTGATTTCCTTCACCAAAATTGCCAATTTTTCTTGATCTAACTTATTGTATCTGATGTATGAGATGTATGTAACATGATATAAGAAAGAATTATGCAGAATATCACAAAATCAAAGCTTGAAGTTCATTGCCTTGCAAGTGGAGCAAGTTGGCAAGTTGAACTTTCCAAGCATGAGGTGGAAAGTAAAAAGCTGTACCAGCCCCTTCCCTATGATCCTAGCCTGCTACAAACATCATAAAATCATCAAAGAACATGGACAAATTGGATTTGCATCAGAATTAGGTGGAAAACCCTCCAAGGGAGGTTTGGTTCAAAATATCCAAAGCTTACTTCATGTTGAAGAAACCTCCCTAGTAAGCACCTCAATCACTTTCTCTATAAAAGGAGAGCTCCCTCACCTCATTTCCAACATAATTGATCTGATAGAAACCACAAAATAACCTCTGTCATCACAATTCCCTCATCTTGCTTCAATTTCTCAAAAATCACAAAGTTCACAAAAACACTCAAAATGGCCTTGAAGTGAAATCTGCCCAAATTCATTTCTATCCTTTCCAATACCCAAACCATCATCCATACACCTTCTAAATAACATATATAAGGTGTACAATCCATCAAACCACCAAAAATCTCAAGAAATCAAAAAGTCAAATGTTCATGTAGCTTACTTTGACCAAAAGCCATAAAAAAACACCAAACTGAGTTCCAAGCATTTCCTTGAGGTTGTGACCACTTGAACACCTCACATACCATATATCTCAACTGTCAAGACTCTTGGAAACCCTTGGAAGTCCATAATTCTCATTTTGGCATCATAAGTGGCTTGTTTCTTAAGTTTCAAGCAAAGTGCAAAAAGAAGTGTGATTCAACATCTCTGGTTTTCTCAAAGGATTTGCTTGCTTAAACAGGTCTTCCAACAGGGCTGTTCATGTCAATTTGCAATTCTTGAAGCATAAAGCAACCCATATCGGGTTTTTCACTAGAGAAATAATTTGGAAAAATCAAGACCACCATCTTAATCCTCATGTTTTTCTACCCCAAAAGCATATAAGGTTTGTCCAAAAACTCAAAAAATTGAAGAAGTTATGGACATTTTGCAAATCCATAGAAACCATGTTTTGCCCAGCCATAAATCAAGACATACATCATATATTTATTGTTTCACTTTAATTAACGGATGTATGGCCGCCCCAGCGGTTGAAACTTGCGCGCGTATTGTACTTGGCATGGGTTCGATCCTTGGTGATAACCCTTGTTGCCACTTTTTTTCATTTTTCACATGAAACTTCAAAAAATCATAACTCTCTCATTTTTTATCATTTTTCACCCATTCTTTTTTCATTGTGTTTATTTTAATGTGTAATTTCATGTCATAATTTTATTTTCCATGTTTGATTAATTTTTCACCATGTTTGACTGTGTGCAACTTGTCATATTGACAGTACTAACCCTACCTGTTGCAGATGAAAGTTTAAAGGGTTCCACTTGTTTTTCTTTGTGAAAATTGATTTTTATCATTCCTATACATGTTTGTCAACATGCTAGGATTTTTAATTTGAATTATTATCATGCCTATCTCATCTGTTTGTTAATTGTACTCCAGGTGCGATCTGTCGTCACAGTTTTCGTACTAATCATCTGCTTTGATTGTTACCATTGCTTTTTCATCCTTAAATATTTTTCGTTGGTTATCACCATGAATGCTTTAGTATAATGTTTATTTTATCCCCAAGTGATGAAGCTTGTTAGCTTTCATCCAGTTGCCCACTATCTCTCCCTCCAAAGGAAGGTCTGTCCACTTGACTGTCAATGTCTCGGACCAAAAATCTCTGTTTTCCCTTTGACTTGGTTAAGTCATTTTAACCCTAATTAAGAAACCTCTAGACTTTGCTTGAAGTCTAAGAAACCCACCCATACTAGGAGTGTTCTTCAACTAGAACCCTAGGAAAGAGTTCGTCAACTCTGTGTAAGAATCATCGTCATGACTTCTTACTTCCCCTTCAACTTAGCTTAAGGAGTTTTGTCAAACTCCACACAAACATTGTCATGTTTGTCCCCCTTTGAACCTTGATCATCATCAAGTGTTCTTTTCCCTTGTGAGGCGAACTACGATTGCTCTGATTCTATCCTAGTCAGGATACGTAGGCAGAAGGTGCGATGCCTTTGCGAGTAAACTTAGAAAACCACTTAGGCCTTTTATTTATTTTATCTCAATTCCCAATCCTTAAACCATAGTGCACAATTCAAAAACTTAGCAATTAATTAAACAAAAGGTTCCTGTAGAGTACTACAGATATTTAGGGTGCTAATACCTTCCCTAGATATAACCAACCCCCGAATCCCTGAATCTCTTAAAAGCGTTGTCGTTACATCGCGAAAAAGGTTCTTTCTTTCTTTAGACCTATCCTTTGGATAAATTAAAGACCGGTTGTAAAAAGAAATATGGTTCAAGTTAATTAATAGCTTGATATCAAATTTTCACCGCAACACCAGTGCCAAAAATAGAAAAAGAAGTTCGTGGTTTCCTGGGCAGAATAAACTACATTGCAAGGTTTATCTCTCAGCTCACGGCCACGTGTGAACCGATGTTCAAACTGTTAAACAAAGATCAGGCGATTATCTGGAACGAGGATTGCCAAAAGGCATTCGATAAGATAAAGCAGTATCTACAGGAACCTCCGATCTTGATACCCCCAGTGGCTGGACGGCCATTAATCATGTACTTGACAGTTCTTGAGAATAGTATGAGGTGTGTTCTCGGTCAGCACGAAGAGACGGGCAGAAAGGAGCATGCCATTTACTATTTGAGTAAAAAGTTCACAGACTGTGAATCTCGTTACTTGATGCTGGAGAAGACGTGTTGTGCACTAGCCTGGGCTGCCAAACGTTTACGACAGTACATGCTCAACCACACCACCATGCTAATTTCGAAGATGGATCCGATCAAGTACGTCTTCGAGAAGCAAGCGCTTTCGGGCAGGATTGCCAGATGGAAAATGGTGTTGACGGAATATGATATTCAGTATGTTTCCCAGAAGGCCATCAAGGGCAGCGTATTGTCTGATTACCTGGCCGAACAGCCGATCGAGGATTACCAGCCGATGAAATTTGAATTCCCTGATGAGGATATCATGTTTCTCAAAGCGAAGGATTGCGATGAACCGTTGTCCGACGAGGGGCCAGATAGGAAATCCCAGTGGAAATTGATATTTGACGGGGCGGTTAATTCTTACGGAAGTGGCATTGGGGCAATCATCACGACTCCCCACGGATCCCACATCCCGTTCACTGCGAGACTGACGTTTCCGGTCACCAATAACGAAGCGGAGTACGAAGCATGCATCATGGGTCTAGAAGAAGCAATTGATTTGAGAATCAAGAACCTAGACGTATATGGTGACTCGGCGCTTGTGATCAACCAGATTAAGGGGGAGTGGGAGACTCGTCAATCGAATTTGGTGTCGTACATGAATTGTGCCAGAAGGCTACTTCCGTTCTTTGATCGAGTGGAACTCCATCATGTGCCTAGAGCAGAAAACCAGATGGCTGATGCTTTAGCCACGTTGGCTTCGATGTATAAAGTCAATTTTTGGAATGAGGCTCCAAGAATTGTCCTTTCTCGTCTTGATAGACCTGCATTCGTCTTTGCGATCGAGGAAGCCGCCGACGGCAAGCCATGGTTCTATGACATCCAGACTTTCCTTATGACTAAGGAGTATCCTGCGGGTGCGTCAACCCAGGATAAGAAGACTCTGAGGAGGCTGTCTGGAAATTTTTATCTCAATCCTGATGGAGTGTTGTATAAGAGAAACCACGATCTCGTGCTACTCAGATGCGTAGATGAGAAAGAAGCGAGTATGCTCATGGAAGAAGTCCATGAAGGCACATTTGGTACGCACGCCGGCGGGCATGCCATGACAAGAAAGATCCTGAGAGCAGGATATTACTGGCTGACGATGGAATCAGATTGCTTTAAATCCGCGAAGAGATGTCATAAATGCCAGATTTATGCTGATAAGATTCATGTGCCGCCGTTCCCGTTAAATGTCATGTCCTCCCCGTGGTTGTTCTCCATGTGGGGCATCGACAAGATAGGAAAGATCGAGCCCACTGCATCTAACGGTCATCGCTTCATTCTAGTAGCTGTCGACTACTTCACCAAGTGGGTGGAGACAGCCTCATATGCTAATGTGACCAAGCAGGTGGTGGCTAAATTCATAAAGAGGGACATCATCTGTCGATACAGAATTCCCGAGCGAATCATTACTGACAATGGTTCGAATCTGAATAACAAGATAATGAAGGAGTTGTGCCAGAGTTTCAAAATTGAACACCACAACTCATCTTCTTACCGGCCGAAGATGAATGGCCCCGTTGAAGCGGCCAATAAGAACATAAAGAAGATTGTTCAGAAGATGGTTGTGACCTACAAAGATTTGCACGAGATGTTTCCATTTGCATTGCACGGTTATCGTACGACGGTACGTACGTCAACCGGGGCAACCCCTTTCTCCTTAGTGTACGGTATGGAGGTTGTCCTACCGTTAGAAGTGGATATCCCTTCTTTGCGAGTTTTGGTTGACGCGAAACTCGATGAGGCAGAATGGATTAAGAACCGACTGAACCAACTCAGCCTGATGGATGAGAAGAGGTTGGCATCGATTGCGTATGGTCGTCTGTACCAAAGCCGAATGAAGAAAGCTTATGATAAGAAGGTGCGTCCTAGAAGCTTTCAGACGGGTGATCTCGTCCTGAAGAAGATTCTTCCTCCACACTCCTATCACCGGGGCAAGTGGACTCCCAATTACGAAGGTCCGTACGTCGTCAGCAAGGTCTTCTCGGGAGGAGCGTTGTTGTTATCCACGATGGATGGCGAAGATTTTGCATCCCCGGTGAACGCGGACGCAGTTAAAAAATACTTTGCTTAAAAAATGACCCGCTGGAAAGAAAAAGAAGATCCAGGCAAAAAGGGGAATCCCGGCGAACCATAAAAAAGGAAAAAGGTTCGGGCAAAAATTAGGGATATAAAAGAAAGAATGTACACCCGCAAAGTTGAAAACCCGGATGGGCGACTTTGGCAAAAAGGGGTATCCCGGTGAATCGAAAACCCGCAAAGGGCGGTTCACGCAAAAGTTAGGGATTTGAAAAAGAAAATGATTGCGTTCCGCGTGTGGACTGTATTTGTTTAGTGGTTTGGAGGACCTGAGGGCCGTTTATCTGAATCAATCTCTTCTGAAGCTGAAGCGTCGGAGAAGTATCGAAGTCGAGTGGGTCATAGAGGGATCAACTCATGGTGTTCGTCTACGCCTCGTTGCCGACATTTGTATATACTGATGTATATTTATGTTTTATTTTTGCGCGGCTTCCTCATTCCAGGAGCTTGCATCTGTTGTAAAGCATTTTTACCCATTCAGGGGTTCGTTATCAATAAAATGTATACTATTCAGCAATTGTGTTTGCCTGTTTAGCATTTATCTGTTTTGTTTGCGAAAAAGAACGCCGATGTTTTTGACAAAATGCGCATACATAAACTTACTGGCCTAGGCCACTGATTGTTGGAACAATGAATTACTTGAACATTGTCACAAGATGATAACCTTGATAGGTCCCTTTGAGAAGGGTATCTTGTCTGTTTGTTTGTGTTGTTACAGGTGTAGCATATTCCAGGCAGTACGCCATACGAGTCCCCCAGGCAGAGAAGATTCTCTCCCCAATCAGATACATCCTGAAGGAATGTCATCTCCCCAGCACCGGGTCACAAGTGCAAGTCTCGTAGGAGACCATTCACTGAAGTGTGCAGCACTCGGAGGTTCCAGACTAAAGCCCCCAGCGGAATTGAGGTTCCCCACGGAGTCGTACTCTCCCCCTAAGCAGGATGATTTCTTCTTCTCCAGCCGAGTTTGCAGATCCCCAAGAGAGCCGAGTCCTTGGAAGCCGCTCAGGCCACGATTGGTTTTCCCCAGTAGAGTGTTGAATAGCTGATGTCGTATTTCCCCGCCGGAGTCGTTATCTCCAGGAAGGTTGGCCGTGAAGGCCGTGTAGTTTATTTCTGCGATTGACATCGTTTTCCTCAGCAGGTCCAGGTTCTCAGAGAGCTTTATTCCCCTGCAGCAGTCAACTGAAGATCATTTCCCCAGGCGGAGTCCAATTGAGATTGGTGTGACTTTTCCTCCTCGGCAGGATGATACCCCCTCTCCACCAGAGTGGTTCTTTCTCCTTGACAGGAGGATTCTCCCTTCGGCATTTATTTTGCTGACGGGATCGCAGCATTTTGCATGATTGCATAGTATTTATCATACACGCATAGCATTCCCACTGTGTGGAGCATTGCGCTGTTGTCAAAGCATATGCATACTAAACATGAGCTAGGTCGTTACCGTTCTTGTTTTGCAGGTGTTCCTCCACATAATCGTTTGCCCGAGTTGATTTCCGAATTCTCCCCAGCAAGATCGTGTGCTTAAGATGATTCTTAAAATCCCCATTGAAGTCGCCAGAATGGGTTGCTCAAGTTGACGCTTAGAATCCCCGGCAGAGCATTCGCTCAGGATGATCCCTGAAATCTCCAGCATAGTTATTGGTTCAGGATGATTCTTGAAGTCCCCCACGGAGTTATTTGTTCAAGATGATTCTTGATGTCCTCAGCAGAGATGATTCACCCAGAATGATTTCTGGATCCCCGAAGCAGAGTTACTTGATAGTTCTCCAGAATCCCCAGCGGAGATGCGTCATCCCCAGCAGGTTTCCAAACAGCGAAGTTGAAACTTCCCTAAAAGACTTGATGATTGAAGCCCAACCATATTGACGAAGCAGTTCTCTCAGTTGATGCAGAATGCCTGATGCGGAATGACCGAGAATGCTATTACCGACTTACTGATGAAGTCCGGCTGAGGCCCGAAAGTTTTCTTTGAACGCCCGATGGCATGGTTAACTTGATTGTTGACCTGATGAGTCCCGAGGAATCTTGATGCCTGACGGCTTGGTCGACCATGTATCACCGGTTACCGTGTGACCGATTCTCCAGCTAGTTGTCGTGCAGCTAATATTTCGGGTTTCGAAGATTTGTTCCCATCAGAGTACCGTGTAATTGTGCAGTTGGCAAATTTCCAGGTTTGTCGGTATTCAATCGTCTCGCACCTTGATTGGTTGAGATTCGTTCACTTCTCACCCAGTCAGGTTCAACCCGTTTGAATAGGGGCAGTTGTTGCACCCCCAAAATTTGACCAACATTTCTTTACCTAGCTTATGTTTCCTTGCATTCACATTAGCATTATCATTTGCATTTCATTGACATGTATGCAGGAGATCAAAAGGTATGAGTACCAATCAAGATCTACACAAGACCTTGAAGCTAGCTAAGAAGGTTATTCAAGTGTTCAAGGGTTGATATCCTTGTCAGAGAAGTTAAAAGATCCCCAGAGAGAGTGGTTGAAACCAAGAAGGTGTGCCTCCTAACTTGAGAGTTGTGGAAAGACCTCAGATGATTCTGAAGCCATGAATGTAGACTTAAAGCCTTGAGAGAGCTTATGAGATGTCTTGAAAGCCATCATGAAGCCTAGACATGTCATTGTGCAAGATTAAGAAGACTCAGCCATGAGTGGTGTAATTAGGGTTTGACTGGGTCAACCCTAGGTCAACTGATGATTTGGAGAGGGTTGAGACCTAAACCAAAGGCCATGTGATCATGGATTGATGCATTGAGGTTTTATAAGGATGATTCCAAGGTCAACTCATCATGATTGAAGAGTTTGAGAAGTTTCAAGCTAGGGTTTCTAAGGCTTGATAGTGTAAAATCCCTTAGTTTGACCCCTCTTCAAGGCAGTTTAGCTCAAGATGTGATTGTCATCTCATCTTACCCTCAACATGAATGTTGTAGAGCTTGTTCTTAGCTTTAATTTGAGTACTAGAAGTCCTTGATGGGATTTGTAGAGCTCAAGTTATGACTTTGACAAGTTACATGTCATCTGAGGTATGTGAATCTGGGGCCTTGAAAGTTATCCCACTTGCATCAAACTTTTGCCCAAGAAGGATGATTCCTATGGACTTTTGGTCAACATGAATGTTGTTCCTTATCTTCTTAGATTTCTAGAGAGTACTATAAGTCCTTGATAGGATTTGTAGAACTCAAGTTATGGCTTTGACAAGTCAAGGGCATTTTGGTCATTTGGAGATTACAAGTCATTTCAAGTATAAAGCCATAACTCCTATTTCCAAGCTTCAAATGGAAATATTTTCAACATCAAACTTGTTCAAAATGATGTTTTAAGGCTAGTAAGGAGGTCATGAGATGTTGGAAAGGCTTGTAGCTCAAAGTTGCAAAAATGACCTAAAATAAGGGCATAAGTTAAATAAACCAAGGTTGGAAATTGATATTTTCAACCTACACATCCAAACCATGGCATGTAATATATCATTTTGACTCTAGAAAACATTTTAAGAACATTGGTTTAGCCACATTTTTGAGTTGAGATTCAATTTATGGACTTGCTTTGAAAAGCACTTACTTGCATATTAAGCAACATTTGCAAAACTCAAAATCAAGGCATGAGTAAGGCTTTTTGCAAGCTAAACACCTCTAATATCTCACTTGGGGAGATTTTGGGATGAGAACAAGTTGCTGCACCAAGGGAAACAGAATTGGGCATAGCATGAGATGTGTTTGAAAATCTCATGACATGAGAAGTGGAAAATCTCATTGGAAGGATCTAGAGGGTTCTAGATCATCCAAACTTCATCTATATAAGGAGTAGAGTGGATCCATTGAACAGGTTGGTGATCATTGAAGGATTGAGCATAGTTTGAGATTGAAATTTCATAGCTTGCAAGTGCAATCGGTTTCACCAAATTCTCCATTTTCTCTCCATTTTCTTGATTGATACTTCTTCCATGGATGTCAAGGAGTGATTCCAGATCATTTTCAAGAAGAATTGGTGGCTAAATCGTGTATGAGCAAGTGATTTTCAGTACCTGCAACTCACCATCGGGTTTCAAGATTTAAGCACTTTCCATTGGTTCTTTTGCATGCAGAAGCAAGAGGAAGGTTCATTGATCGTGTCTGCAAGATTGTAGAGCTTGAAGTGGAGGTTTCGTGCATCTGTTCAACCAAGATTTTCAGGTTGGTACCTTTCTTCCTATAGCATGATTTAGGTAGAATTAGGTTGAATTAAGGTGCTAGATTCATTGTAGAATGGTGTAGGATGGATTTCAGATAGTTAATTGGAGAGTTAGAGACAAATTAGGTGAATTGCCATTTTCGGTTGAGATTGGGATATGGTGAATCTTGAGGTTTCAGAAGAAACTAAGGGTATGGTTGAACTCGTGGCAAGATTTGGGAGAAGATTCATGTTTTGACCTCTTGGATTGGAGGCCTCTAGGGAGAACTAGGGTTGAGGAAGATGATCGGAGCTCCACCGGCGGTGGCCGGAGCTGGGCGCGAAGTTGCAGAGGGTTGAATGGAGAAGATGACTCTGGGACCGTTAGATGATGGTTGGACCTTTGACTGGGAGCTTGATCCAAGGGCCACGTTTTAAAGTTGATTTGTGAAGGATTCTGATGAAGGAAACGCTGCGTTTCATTTAGCAGCTTGTTTTGGGCTTAGTAAATTAAGCGCTATCCACACACCCCTGATGGCCCAACCCAGAATTTTAACTGAGTCTGATTGATATTTGCACCGTGCGTTTATTCTTTTAATTTGATTTTCATTTAATTTTCATTTTGTTTATGGTTCTTGCAAAATTCATAATTAATTGAAAATTGATCCAATTAAACCCATTATTTTTGCATTTTACTCATGATTGAGTCTATTAATTTTTAGAGAAAAAATATTTTCATTTCATGTAATTTCTGATTTTATTGGAATTTTACATTTTAATTGATATTAAAATGATTATGTTTGATGCATAATTTTGTGGAATTTTGTATGATCTCATGGTGATGACTTTGAGCCTAATTTTTTGTGTGTGATTAGGTTAGACATGTATGATCCCATAGTATTTTTCTCACATTTTTGTGATGAAAATAGGTGTTCTTTCTAGATTGATATTTAGGTGCCTCCTTTTAGGGTTTTAGGTTTGATACCTTGTAATGTAGAATTTAGTTCTAGGTCTAATTTGATGATTTGATCTTTGAAATTAATATGGTAGAGTCATGATTGACCTAAGTTCCCATAGATATTTTTGTAGGATTTTACAATTGATTTTACTATTTTAGTTAAGACTAACTGTAGTACTAGGTTTTAGGTGATCCTAACTTACTAATTCAACTAGTTTAACTTCCTTAGTTCACTTAGATTAGGGTTTGTGCTTGGTTTGCCTTTGGTTGAGATTGAAGACAAGTTGAAGACAAGGTGAGGATGCTTGAAGTTGCTTGAAGTTGCTTGGAGCTTTTGGATTTGTTGATGCCTGAAGGTGTCTGATGAAGATTAGGAGATAGGACATAGGGAGAGCCTTGTAGTTAGAATGATTTCTTTCTCAAATATGGAAAGCATCTTGTGCTTCCATTCCTCCCAATGACTAAAAGTCCTTCTCAGATATTCACATCCCTCCTTTGGAAGGATGAGTGGCTTTATCTGAGAAGTAGAACTTTGAGGGAACCAGTCTCTCATAATAATGAACCCTTACAGGCTTCCTTTGGTTGTCAGTAAGCTGTTTATCATTTCCACTCATCTTGTTAAATCAACTGTCTTCTGGTTGAGGATCTTGAAAGATGTTGGGCTTGAGTTGAAGATGAGAACTTCATTGAAGAGGGTGGAAGAGGATGATTCCTTGAGCATTGCCATTGCAGCTGAAGCTTGAAGAGCAAGAAGAACAAGTTGATACTTGAAGGTCCAATAAATATTGAATGAAAAGCTGAGGCTTGAAAAAGAATTGATGGACGAAGTTGACACTTCTAAGTGATTAAAGACTACTCTGAGAAGCTGAGGCTTGTAGGTGAAGAAGACCAAGTTGAGACTGGTAAAGCAAAGAGAGCTGAAGCTTGAAGACTAAGTTGATACTTATGAAGAGGATTCAATTGAGATTGAGTGTAGAGCTGAGGCTTGAGGAATAAAGGATAAGTTGACACTTACATTGATGCTTGGAGAGCCTGAAGGAATCAAGTTGATACTTGTAGTTAAGAGTGAAGCCTGAAGGTGGAATTGAATGAAGAGCTGAAGCTTGGAGAGATGAAGATAAGTTAAAACTTATGTTGATGGGCTGAAACCTGGAGAAGCAAGTTGATACTTGCCAGTGAAGCTGATATCCTTGAAGGGTGGTTGAAGTATGAAGACTGGATTGATGTTAGAAGATCTGAAGCTTGGAGTTGAGAGAGTTGTTGATTTGCTTCCTTTCTTGTTTGTTTTCTTTTCTGTGCTGATGTGCCTTGTTTGACTTGCTTGATGCATTAGAATAAGTCCATGATTAGACTGACTTTAATTAGGAGCATGATTGCACTAGAGGTTGAGTTGCTCCCTCTGCTTGTATTGTTACTGTATGGCTTTGCTTGCGGGTATTCGGTAGAGCCCTGCTCCCTTGCCCATGTGGTTTATTTTGCTTGATAGCATTTCATTTCTTCTGTATGATTACAGTCTCTTATATTTTGATGGATAACATGTTGCTTTATTCTTCTGTATGATTACTGTTATTCATTCTGGCTTGAGGTTGAGGTGAGCTTGTGGAGGCTGACACCCCACACACATTTCCTCCCTCACTTGCATTGCATGCATTTTACTGTTTACTGTTCAAGCTGATGTTTTATCTGTTTTTGTTTATCATTGACATGATCCCCTAGGAATCTCATTTCCTTTGATAAGGAAGTGATGATAAAACTTTAGGTTGAAACCTATGCATGATAACTTCTAGGAGATCCCTGTTTCAAACTTCAACTATAGGATGAATCCTTGGCATGACAACCATAGGACTTGATAGTCTCCCCGTAGTTGAGCCCTTCTCTTCTCATCTCAAACAACTTAAAATACAGTAATCATGAATGATTTCTTTCGTATGTTACGAGCCTTAAGCTATCTATGAAAGGATTGTTGGAGAGCTTCTTTTCAACAGTCTGGATGTTTAGTATGGCACCCTTTGGGTGACATGCGACGCATTCACTCTCAGGTCATAGTCTTTAGTGCGATTGAAATTGCAAACACTATAAAAACACTTCTTTCATAAAAGACAGAAAACAAACTTCAAACCTTTTTGCCCCGTGGCCCCATAATTCAAAGGAAAGCTTTTCTGAAGAAAAGAGTGTCGTTAAACTTCAGCGCCAACGCAAACAAGCTTTGTCCCTAACTGCTGGAACTGCTGTTTAACCCTACTCGATAAAACAGATGAATTTGAATTCCCGTAATCCGTATTATCCCGAACTACGTAAGCTCTGATCTCTCATATCTGTTGAGAGTACGTAGGCACAATAGTGATGTATTGGCGAGCTACCTTCCCCGTAGCCAGCAGTTGGTCGAACTACGTTGACTCTGATTTCTCATTCTCTGATGAGAATACGTAGGCATAAAGCGTGATGCTTCGCCGAGTCATTTTCTTTTCTGTTTAAGCCAGCCTTGATAGGTAGATAGATAAACCAACTCGTCCAGTAAACACAACAAGCGTAGATCTCGTCGAGTACGACGGACGTGAGGGGTGCTAATACCTTCCCCTTGCGTAACCGACTCCCGAACCCAGACAACGGTTGCGATGACCTTGTCTTATACCTTTTCGTCAGGTTTTTCCGATCGTTTCCTTTCCCGTTCCGAGGGATAAATAACGAAAGGTGGTGACTCTTCTGTTTTGCCGGCACCTTATTTTCGCGGAAGCG
This sequence comes from Lathyrus sativus, assembly GCA_963859935.3. Taxonomy (NCBI): domain Eukaryota; kingdom Viridiplantae; phylum Streptophyta; class Magnoliopsida; order Fabales; family Fabaceae; genus Lathyrus; species Lathyrus sativus. Next base: position 48,194,759 of record OZ012741.1, on the reverse strand, counting down.
ACAGTTGGCGACTCTGCTGGGGACTTGATAGTTTCCTGGGATCCAACGTCCCGTATGCGAGTCAGTGTGGGGATCCGACGTCCCCTGCGAGAGTCAATCCTAGCGCTTGTATGATTACTTGTTAGGTTGTGTTTATTTATCGCATTTTTATTTCCCGCACTTTATTTTCAGTATGATATGATTATCTATGCTGTTGTGGGAGGGGCATTCCGATGAGTGATAAGCCAGACCCAGGCTTGAGTGAACATAGCATTAGTTGTGGAAATTAGTGGGCGTGTGCTTGCTTGGCAGGCACTAGTGTCTCATGAAATCCACACTCAGACGAGGTTCTCCCGGTTGGCTTCCTTTTCAACCCTTTGGGTTGAGGAGGTTGTTGGTTTGGAGGATTGTCGACTCTGGGGACCGATCATTTGTGATTCAGCCGAGTGAGGCCGCTTCAGGAGCTGGTGATGCCACACCTTCTGGGTATCGTATCACCCCTCTTGAATGTCTGTGACGCTGATGAACGCATAGGATGCCGAACTTGAGTCAGTTTAGGTCCATACCTGTGGGCAGGGTTGGGTTTATTGCAGGAAACTTTGACCTTCAGATTACCTGGTTTTCTTGATAGTAAATCAGTTTTGTTGGTACCGGAGGTTCTCATCATCAGATATATTATTGTTCTTGACAGAGCAGAGCTTTGGTCCTGTATCAGAGGACCTCATATTCAGAGATGTGCATTTGTTCTTGATAGAGCAAGTTTTGATCAGAGGATCTCATTATCAGATGTATTTGTTCTTGACAGAGCAGGTTTATGATTGGGATCAGAGGATCTCATTGTCAGATGTATGTTTGTTCTTGATAGAGCAGAGTTTTGGTCCTATATCAGAGGACCTTGTCTTCAGATATATGTGTATTTGTTCTTGACAGAGCAGGGTTTTGATTGGGATCAGAGGATCTTATCATCAGATGTGTATTTGTTCTTGACAGAGCAGGTTTATGATTGGGATCAGAGGATCTCATTGTCAGATGTATGTTTGTTCTTGATAGAGCAGAGTTTTGGTCATGTATAAGAGGACCTTGTCTTCAGATATATGTGTATTTGTTCTTGACAGAGCAGGGTTTTGATTGGGATCAGAGGATCTTATCATCAGATGTGTATTTGTTCTTGACAGAGCAGGGTTTTGATTGGGATCAGAGGTCCTTGTTATCAGATGTTTGTTCTTGACAGAGCAGAGTTAGGGTCCTGTATCCGGGGTCCTTATTATCAGATGTTTGTTCTTGACAAAGCAGATTTATGGTCCTATGTGTGTGTGTTCTTGACAGAGCAGATTTGTGGTCCGATACCAGGGTTTTTCTTCTTATCAGAGAAAGTGGTTGTTCTTGATAGAGCAGGATTATGGTTTTGTTGATGCAGAACCTCCACAGCGCAGTTGCCTTGATCTCCTGCTGCATGATTGCATTTTCCATTGCTTTGCATACTCATTTGCATTTCATTAACGTGTGTCTGTGTTGCAGGTACCGTTTTCCCCGATCCAGGATTTCTTGCCTCCTATTGTATTGTTATGGGTTCTCTGAGGAAGACTGTGGCTTACAAGCTCCCTGCCCCTGATGTGGTTCAGCTGACTGGTTTGATTGCTTTAGCAGATGATTTTGTGAGAGATGAGTTTAGAAAATCTTACGGCAAACTGCTCGGTTTGGTTCGTAAACCTTCTGCGTTCGAGTTAAATGGGTTGCACGCTCTGCTACAGTTCTACGATCCTCCGTTGAGATGCTTTACTTTCCAGGATTTTGTTCTCACACCTACGTTAGAGGAATATGTTGATCTGTTAGGTGTGCCTATCAAGAGGCAGATGCCTTTTGTTCATATGGATGTTGAGCCTGATCTGGCTGGTCTAGCCCCGTCACTTCATCTGGATGCCTCCGAGTTGGTATTGTCTAGTTGGAACAAGGTTCCCGGTTTCTCCTTGCAATTCTTAGTGGGAAAGGCTCAGCAGTGCGCCAAAGACGGATGTTGGGTGGTGTTCAACGCCATTCTCGCTCTGTGCATATATGGCATCATTTTGTTCCCCAATATGCCCGACTTTGTAGACTTCGACGCCTTTCGCATCTTTGCTTTAGGGAATCCAGTCCCTACCTTGATAGGAGATGTCTACCATTCTATCCACTACAAAAACGAGAACAGAAGGGGCAAGAATGCCTCATGCTGCGTGCCCTTGCTTTATAAATGGCTTGATAGTCATCTACCCAAGAGGGGTCCCTTTGTTTCGTTTGCAGCCACAGCCGAGTGGTCCGAGCGTTTGATGAGTCTATCAGCGGAGGATATTGACTGGTTTGATAGAGATAGGTTGGGTACCGAAATTATCTTCGGCTGCAGCGGGTTTCTGAACGTGCCTTTGATAGGCAGGAAGGGCTGTATAAACTATAATCCGTCTCTGCTGGTCCGACAGTTTGCATATGCTTTGAGAGCTCCGCAGAAGGATGAAGGGGTGTAGGAATCTTTGTACCTCACTTGTCTTCTAGAGGGGGATCTGTTATCTAAGCTTCAGCGCTCCTGGAATGGCATCAGTAAGAGGGGAAAACCATTGCTGGGTGTTGCACCCTAAAATTTGACCAACTTATTTTACCTGATTTGTGTTTTCATAGCTTTATCATTTGCATAGTAGCTCATGTACATATTTCATTCATTTGCATAGCATAGCATGGGCAAGCCATCCAACAAGGGATCAAGTGCTGTTTTTCTGTCAAGAGGCATATCCAAAAGGTCTTTATTCCAGTTCAAGCCTATTCAAGTCACTAAGAAAGAAGGTGAAGCTTTGAGAAATTAATAGATCAAGCAGTGGATTTATAGCCTGTCTGGGAGTATTTGAAGATCATCATAGAGGTTGTGAGTTGTGGACTGAGGCATGGAATGTGTTTAGACATCATGGAAGACCTAGAGGGTCATTTTGAAAGAAAGACAAATCATTAGTGTGGTGACAAGAGCTACAGTTGAAGACAGTCAACTAGGGTCTCACCTAAGTCAACCCTAAGTCAACCCTAAGTCTAATGATTGAGTTGAAGGGCATCAAGGCCTATTAGAAAGATGTGAGATTCATCATTTGATATGTGGATATGGATATGGTGTTGTGCCAAGAAGAAATCAAAATAAATTAAGAAGAAGAGAAGTTTCTAAATTAGGGTTTCTGAGTAAAATTCCCTGATTTAGGTCAAACTTCCAAGAAAAATAATTCAAAATTCAAGTCTCAAATGGATCCTTGGCCAACATGAAACTTGTAGAGCATCTCAAGACCTTTAATTTGAGTGGTGTAAGGCATCAAGAAGGTTTATAGAACTCAAGTTATGGTTATTGCAAGTTACAGGTTATCTGAGGACACTGAAATTTATCTGTGAAAGTTACTTGACTTCCAAGCAACTTTTACCCCATAAGGAGTTTTCAAATGTATTTTTGGCCAACATTAAAGTTGTTCCTCATGATCTTAGATTTCTAGAAAGGTATGGCATGCCTCAATCTGATTTGTGGAGCTCTACTTATGATCTTGGCAAGCCAGGGGTATTTTGGGAAAGTAAGATTATAGGTCATTTCAAGCATATGCCTAAAACTCCTGCTTGCAAGCTTCAAATGGAAAAATGTTCAACATCAAACTTGCTCAAAATAATGTTTTGAGTCTAGTAAATAGGTCATGATAGCTTGGAAATGCATGGAACTCAAAATGCCCAAAAATGGCTTGAATATGGAAGAATTTCAAATGGATTCATGGAGGGAAAATGTAATTTTCAAGTTATAAGTCCAAAATGCATCATCCAAATACTCATTTCAATTGGAAAACATCTTTTTAAGAACAATGACATTAACACTTTTTTTATTAGAGGTCAGAATCATGGACTTGCTTTGTAAACCTCTTACTTGAAATCCAAGTTACACAACCAAAATCCAACACAAGCTGATTCAAGCCAAGCTAACTCTCCATACACATCCAATATCTCCTTAGAAGGTAAATTGAACACAAGACAAGTTGAATTGGGAGCTGAAACCAGAACTGATATGTTGATATCATCAAATGAGAAATCTATGACATGAGAATTTCATAATCTCATTGGAGCCATCCAGAACATTCTAGATCTTTCTAACACTTCCTATATATGAATTTGAGTTGATCTAAACCAGGGTTAGACTTCATTTGGTGCAGAGAAGAGAGATTGAGATTCATCTTGCTCACTTGCAATTCAATTTCGAATTCACCCAATTCTTCATCATTTCTTCAATTTCTTGATCCAAATCAACTCAATAATCATCACTGAGTGTATTGCAATCAAAATCAGAGTGAACCATTGGCCAAATCGTGTTCTTGAGTTTTCACACATCCAACTGCAAATGAAAATCGGTTATGGTGATCCAAGCATTTTGATCAAGAATTAGTGCAAACAGAAGCAAGATATCAAGGCATTGAGTGATTCTGGAGCTTTGCAAGCATTGATTTGGAGGATTTCACCACCTGTTTACCTCATTTCATCAGGTTAGTAACTTTCTCAACATAGCTTGAATTAGATAGAATCATCAAGATTTGTTAGGTTAGAAGTAATGTACGTGGTTAGGAGAAACTTTCTGGAGAGTTTGAGAGGAATTGGTGATGATTCATATGTGTACACAATTTCTGTTTGGACTTATAACTCCATGGATATGCAAGTAGAACTTTAGGTTTTTAGTTGTATTTGATCAGTGATGAGTAAGGAAGACATTGAGACACTTAATTGGATGATTGGTGTTGGTTGAATTTATGAGCATTTCTGAATCCATGACCGTGTTTACTACTAGAGACTGTATCAATTGATGATGATGATATGGATGAAATCAGGGTGAAAAATAGAGCATGTTAGGGTTTTATTTCATGATTTTTGATCAAGATTTGATGAGGTTCGAGTTGCTGAGTTTGGAGCTTTCTTGGAGCTTCATCCATGGAGTTTGGCTCCAATTTTCATTTGAATGAGGAAGACAAGTTGGTGGCCTTTGGATTGAAGTGGACTGGTTGACTGAAATCCCCATCGTACGGCTCAGATTTCATCTCAATTTGTGAATGGTTTGGCTGAGAGTGCAACGCAACGTTTCACTTAAATGTGTTGATGGGCTTAAGTTGGATTATGCTACTCCCACCCCACTCATGAGGCCCATGGAGAATTCTAACTGAAAACCATTGCTATTCTCACCGCTTATTTTCCATTTTCTTTGTGTTTTTTTCAATTGTTTTCTGATTTAAATATTGGGCCTGGCGCTTTACTTTTTGAACCCCCCGGTCTGGGCCCAAGCGCATAATGAACTATATCTGTTTGCTGGCTGCACCCCATCCCCTCATATTTCCATTTTATTTTCTCCATTTTCTTTCATACTTTAGAAAATCATAATAAATTGAAAATTAGTGATTTTTTAATGGGAGTTTTTTCTCCTACTTCATATTTTTGTCTAGAAAAATATAAAATAAAAATATTTTCCTTTCATGCATTTTTGGTATTTTTTGTATATTTTCTACTTTTATTGCATTTTATTTTTTTTATATTGATACATGAATTTGTAGAATTTTTTTTAGATAGTTCCCTTAACATTTTTAAGCCATTCGTTTTAGGATAGTTAGATATAAGTTTTAGTCCCCCCCTGGATTTATTCCATGATTTTGTGATGATTCCTAGGATAGTTTTGATTAGATGACATTAGGTTGTGTAGAATTAGGTCAAACTTCAACATAGGTGCACCATAACATTAGATTTTTGGGTTTTTAGGACAAGTTAGACTATGGGACATATAGGGGTATTAAGGGTAGGTATGTAGAATCCCTTAGAAATTAAGTTAGGATTTAATATAGTAGTATACTATTTTTTTGGATGATTTTTGTATTGGTTGATTGTTTGTGTTGCCCTTGTGGGCTTGTATTTTTGTTTGCTTTGCCTTGTGGGCTTGGAGAGCTTGGTGTTGTTCTAAGGAGCATTGAGGAGCATAGTAGAAGACTTGAAGATGGATTGAGGAGCTTGAGAGCTTGATCTTATTTCCTTTTTGTTGTTTTAGGGTTAGGGATTAGGAAGAGTTTAGACTTAGACAACTTCTTTCATAAACATGGATAGCTTCCTTTGCTTCCATTCTTCCCTATGACATAAAGTCCCTCTATGGTATTCACCTCTCTCCTTAGGAGGGATCAGTGGCCATACCTTAGAGGTAGAACTTTGAGGGAAACAGTCTCCTATAATGTCAACTGTTCATAGGCTTCCTTAGGTCGTCAATGAACGGTTTGACATTCAATTTCTTCTGATAAAATCATTTCTCTGTTGGGGAGCTTGCTTTGAAGGATCCCTTAGAGATTAAGGATGAAGTTCATTGCCCTGAAGACTGTTAGAAGAAGGAGTTGGTGCTGTCAGAGCTGTGCAACTGTTGGAAGTAGGACTTACTGTTGCTTAGCTGTTTGATGCTGTCAATTGTTAGAGTTTCTTGTTGCTGTTTTTCTTGAAGATATATGCTTGTTTGAAGTTTGTAGATGGATGAAGACCTTGCTTGAAGGTGTTGGTGACTTGTTGCTGTTCCTACCAGATTTTGCTGCTTAGGGCTGTGGGTGCTGTTTAGAGCTGTTGATGTACTGTATGAGTTTCTTGACTGTTTTGTTTGATAATTACCTTGTTAGGTTTGAAGTGAATCTTGTTCACTTTTGCCTGTTGTTTTCTAGATTCGAGGTTGAGTGGGACTCCCTTGCCTCGCTTGTACTGCTGCATTCATGCATTTTACTGCTTTACTGTATATATGTTGTTGCTTTCCGTTTATCCCCTAGGATCTCTGTTTCTCTCTGTGCAAGAGAGAAATATGACAGACATTAGGCTTTCATCCATGCATGACAACGTTAGGATAGATTTTGATTCGCTTTTCAACCATAGGCTTTTTAGACTTCTTTTTCTTCTATCTCAGAACAATTCAAAACACAGTAAGGATAATCGATGTCGTACACTACGAGCCTTAAGCTATTTGAGAAAGGTTGCTGGAGGGTCACTCTTCAGTAACCTGATTGCTTATTGTGTCACCCTTAGGGTGACATACGACGTAGTCACCCTCAAATCATAGTCTCTAGTGCGTCAGAGATTGCAAACATCATAAAAGACAGTTCTTGCGTAAAAGACTGATAACAAACATCAAAGTGTCATTTTTGTCCACTTGGACTCTTAATCAGGAAAAACCCCTTTCATAAGGAGATAAAAAACTGTCAGACAAGCTTGTGTCATACGTGGCCCGAACTACGTTTGCTCTGATCTTTCATGTTGTATGAAAGTACGTAGGCATAAGATGTGATATCCTAGCGAGCAACCTTCCCTTCCCTTCCCGTAGGTAGGCGAACTACGTTGACTCTGATTTCTCGTTCCAGACGGGAATACGTAGGCATAAAGTGCGATACTTTGCCGAGTCATTTTCTTTTCTTTTTAACCCTCAGACCTTTAGCGTAGATAGAATAACAATTCGTACTAGAAAACAAGCATGGATCCCGTCGAGTACGACAGACGTGAGGGGTGCTAATACCTTCCCCTTGCGTAACCGACTCCCGAATCCAGGATTTGGTTGCGATGACCATTCCTTTCCTGTCTTTGCGGTAGGTTTACTTTGAGCGTTCCCTTTCCCTCTGTTGGGATAAATAACGCACGGTGGCGACTCTTCTGTTCAGCCGGCGCCGATTTTCGCAGTAGCGACAGCTGGCGACTCTGCTGGGGACTCCAACGGTTCCCTACGCGAGTCAATCCTAGCGCTTGTTTTCCCGTCGAGGATTTTGTATGGATTTACGTTTCTGTATTCTACTTTCAGCAGTATTTTTATTGTGATTATCGCTGTGGGTATGAGGGGGTAATCTATTGAGAGATAAGCCAAACCCAGGCTTGAGTACACCTATAGACTTAGAGAGAGAGTAGTGGTTAGCCTGCTTGCTTAGCTCGCACCAGCTAGCCACGAAATCTCACTCGGACGAGATTCTCTTTAATGCTTCTTGCCTGGCCCTTAGGGCTCGACAAGTTGTCTGACCCGAGGATTGTCGACTCTGGGAACCTATCAATCGGGATTCAACTATGTGAGGCCGCTTCAAGGGATGATGATGCCACACCTCCTGGGTATCGTATCATCGCTCTTGAAAGTCTGTGACATTGAATCCACATAGGATGTCGTACCTCGTCTGTGAGTTAAGTACACACCTGTGAGGGGTAAGAGGGTCTGTTTGCAGGGAACCTTTGACATCAGAATACCTGGTTTATCTCTATCCGTGAAATGGGGTCACAGGTTTCTCTTTTTGAGTGGTTAGTTTGGTTTGAAATAAAGAATGATTGGTTCTCAAGGCTTCAGTACAGAGCAACCCAGTCTTTCAGCATGGCACTTGATCCCATGTTTGCATATGCATGTGCATTTTCATGTTGGCATTTTATTAACATGTATTTATGTTGCAGGTGACTATTCCCCTCTGATTCTAGGACATCTTCTAGCCAGGCATGGAGTCCCTGAAGAAGACAGTTGCTTACAGGTTGCAGTCACCAGACATCTGTTCATTGCTGGGTTTGGTTGCTTTGGAAGATGAGAGTGTGATGGCTGGGTTCAGAGTATCCTATGGGAGGCTGCTTAGTTTGTTGTATACGCCTTCGACTTTCGAGATTACTGGAGTGTATACTTTGATGCAGTTTTATGAGCCGCAGCTGAGATGTTTCTTATTTCCAGACTACATTCTTGCACCCACTTTGGAAGAGTATCATGTCATATTGGATATTCTCGTGCTAGACCAGATGCCCTTTGTACACAGTGACACCGAGCCTGAATTAGCTACACTCACCGAGATTGTCAATCTGGACGCTTCTGAGTTTCCAAGAGGCTTAGTCAAGTTGAATGGCGCTTATGGTTTTCACCTATCTGTCCTAGTTGAGAAGGTCGCGCAGTGCGCGAAGAATGGGTGTTGGATCGCCTTTAGTGCTATTCTGGATGTCTGCATTTACGGGATTGTCTTGTTTCCTAATGTGCTAGACTTTGTGGATTCAGATGCCTTCCTGGTTCTCGCCTCGAAGAATCCTGTTCCTACTCTCTTGGGAGATGTTTATCATTCTATTCACTACAAGAATGAGAAACGTCGGGGCAAGAACGTATCCTGCTGTCTTCCTCTCCTGTACAGGTGGTTCCAGAGGCACCTTCCGAAGACTGGGCCGTTTGTTGATACCGTTGACACTTTGGATTGGGCGTCCCGGTTGATGGGGCTATCTGCTGAGAATATCATTTGGTTTGATCGGGGTATGCTTGGTATTGACATTATATATAGTTGCGGGGGCTTTCCGAATGTTCCTCTGATTGGACGGAAAGGCTGCATCAACTATAATCCTTCACTATTGGTACGACAGTTTGGTTACGCCTTGAGAGATGCTCCTATTGAGGTTGAGATACAGGAATCTCTGTATCTCACGGGCTCCTTAGACGAGACTACTTTGATCAGGTTGAGGTATGCGTGGGCTGGCATCCACAAGAGGGGGAAGGCTTCGCTCGGTAAGAGCAACAGTAGAGCTTATGATCCTTATTTAGCCTGGGTCTGTGAGAGAGATCGTATTTCTTTGATGCCTTATCCCGCTATGGAACCACTGTATCTTCCATTGATTGAGGTACCTCCTGCAGAAGAGAGCGAGAAATATAACAAGTTGTTGGCTGCAAATGAGGAATTGAAGAAAGCCAATGAGGAGTTAGAGAAGGAGATCTTCCAGTTACGCCGTGAGAAGAAGGAAGCCACCTTCACTGTGAAGGAACAGACTGAATTGATTAACAGGTTGGGATCAAAGCTGACAGAAGCAACCAACAAGAAAGAAAAAGTGGGAATAGCCTTAAACGGCGTCAGCAAGGTGCTTTCTTCCAAGAAGGAACTTCTAAGCAAAGCTTATGCCCGTCTCAGCAGGTGGGAAGCTTTGTGGAATGCCACGCTTTCCAAGCGGAAGGAGCGGGAAGACGAACTGAAGCTGCAGATTGCCACGCTAGAGGCACAGGTTAGAGACCAAGATGCAAAGATTGCTGAAGCGACATCACTTAGGAGCGCTGCTGAGCTTAGAGTAAGTGACATTGACGAGAAGCCGAGAGGTTATGAAGAGAAGGCCGGTTCCAAGAGGTACAAATTTTACGAGAGTTCTGGCAAAGGAACCTACCAGGATGATGCCAAAAAACTGAGATCCACTACCGAGCGGCATGCTCTACTGATTCAGGAGCTGATCTCCCGACTAGGGCATTCGGAGACGATGAGGATATTGGAGGACGTCCGAGCGCGCCATTTGGCCTGACGTATCTTTTCCTTACCTTTGTTATTTGTACTCATATTTGGACCATCGCCAGACTTGTTGGCCGAGGTCTCTTCGGTTGTATTCAGTATTCAGCCTCTTGGCATTTGTTATATATGAGGAGTTTCTAGTTTATTGCTTGCTGAATAGGGACTCCATTGCCATAATGGCTTTCTCTCTGGAACCAGAATCGGGGGAATATAACCTGTTGCATATTTACATAATCACATTCGCATTCATACTGCATTCCAGGTAATTATTGAATTGTATCTCATCCCCTGCAATTTCTCAGGTCTTTTCAGGATTGAAAGTCTACGCCTGCACCGATACTCCACTCGTACCAACTGCAAAAGAGTTATGGATCAAATGCAGAGTGAGATGCAGGACATGCGTGAGAAGCTGGCGTTGTTCATGCAGACAATGGAGACCATTGTGAAAGGCCAGGAAAACTTGCAAGCTTTGGTGCAGCCTTTGCTGGTGAGAAATGTTGGGCATGGAAACGAAGACCACAATTCTGTGCGAGTTGACACCCTTCATGGGGATGGTACTCCTACACCGGTAGCTCCACCTGTGGCAAACATACCTGCTGTGAATGTTGGCACTGGCGCCGGGAACGGTAACGCAGGAATCGGTAACGAGACTGTCATCAACAACGTTGGGTGCGGAGATGCCAATCTGGGTGGTGATAATATTGGAGGTAATGGCTTCGGTAATAACGGATTTGGCTATAACGACCAGGGGTTTGATTATGCTAATCAAGATGGGAAGTACGGCTTCAACGCTCAGGGCCTCAGACAGGATGGATTTGGTAATGCCAATCAGGGTTATGGCGGATTCGGTAACGGAAATGGCGTTGGAGTAATGTCTTTTGGACCTGCTGGGGTCGCTCAAGGGTATGGTAACAGGGGGCGGGGCCCTGTGATGAATCAAACTAGATTTGGTCGTAACAATGGGTATGATGGATACGGAAATGGGAACGGTAATTGGATAGAAGATCAGCAAGAAGATGTTTTCTCTGGTGGAGGTTTTGAAGGTCCTGTAGATAACGCGCAGAGAATCAAGATGCTCGAGGAGCAGATGAAAGGTGTTGTGAATCAAAGTGCTGTTGGTTTAGATATGACTACAATGGGTCTGGTGCCTGGCCTGAGGGTACCGCTAAAATTTAAAGCTCCCACATTTGACAAATATAAGGGAGATACCTGTCCAAAGGTGCATGTGCGGTCATACTATAGAAGGATGTCGGCTTATTCAAACGATGAGAGGATGCTGATGCATTTCTTTCAAGACAGCTTGTCTGGTCCTTCCCTTGAATGGTACATGGGCTTAGAGCCTACTCAGGTAAAGACTTGGAAGCAGCTGGCCGAAGCGTTTGTGGCTCATTTTAAGTACAATAGTGACTTGGCACCCAACCGGGTCCAGTTACAGGGGTTGTCCCAGAAGAAAGACGAGAGCTTCAAAGAATACACGCAGAGATGGCGCGATATGGCCGCACGAGTTCATCCTCCTTTGGATGACAAAGAAATGAATGATATGTTCATAGGAACATTTACTGGTATGTTTTATGATAAGCTGTTTCATACTTCCTTGGGCAGTTTCTCGGACCTAATCTTGATGGGTGAGAAAATTGAAAGCAATATTAAAATGGGGAGATTCCATGTTGAGGAATCTACTTCAGCTGGCAGTAACAGAAGAGCTTTCGGTGGTCGCCGTCAAGGTGATACAAGTGTTGTATTCGGGGGTCGAGGCCGAGGCCGGGGCAGAGGGAAGAATCAGTATAATCATCCGCAACAGGTGGCAAGTGTCACAATTCCATTTCATCAACAACCAATACCACTACAGCAGATACCACCACAGCAACAGCAGCCACAACAAAGGTTACATCCTGCCCAACGCAGAATTCAGGGGGGCAAACCAAGGAGGGTGTTTGAAACGCCTCCTTCAACGTATGCAGAGTTGCTACAGACATTACTGGGTTTGAACTTGGTGGAAAAGAGGACTATGGCGCCAATGACGGGCACTCCTCCGTTCGTTTTTGATACGAACAAGCACTGCGAGTTCCACTCCGGGGCCCCGGGCCATGACATAGAGAATTGCCACGCGTTCAAGCATGTGGTGCAAGATCTGTTGGATAGCAAAGCCATAAATTTTGGACAAGCAGGTCCGAACATAGTGCAACAGCCCATGCCCAACCATGGGGCAAATGCTATTTTGACTGAGGAGGGTTTGAACTTAATCATGAATGTCGATGAACTAAAGATGCCGTTGTGTGAGATAAAGAGCAGGTTATTAAAAGGAGGTGTGTATCCGGGCTGCGATGAGTTTTGTTTAGAGTGTTGGACCCAAGCTGGGGGTTGTGCTGAATTGAAGAAGGGTATTCAGACCTTGATAGATGAAGGCACGTTGCAATTCGACAAAACGGGAATTGAGGAACATGCAGAGGTATTAGCGGATGAGCAAAGTGATGTAGCTACAGTGACAATCCCCCGAAAAACAATAACTATAATTGTGCCAGCCAGGCGACCGCCGATCACTATCACCAAGGCAGGGCCAACCCCTTATGAGAGCACTAAGGCGGTACCCTGGATTTATGGGTTGGAAGCATACTATGATGGGGTGAAAATCGATATCAGTAGACAGCCAGCTGAGGTTGTAGACAATGTCGTCGGGACCGGAGGGATGACAAGAAGTGGGAGAATTTTTATATCGCCTGAGGTAGAGGTTGAACGGTTGGCAAAAGGAAAAGGAAAAATGAATGAGGGTGTCCCTGTGCAGAGGAACGAAAAAGAAACGTCACTAAAAGATGTAGAGGAATTTATGCGCCTTATTCGTAAGAGTGACTACAAGATTGTTGAGCACCTTCAACAGACGCCGTCGAAGATATCCATATTGTCACTGTTATTGTGTTCCGAAGCCCATAGAAATGCGTTATTGAAAATCCTAGACACGTCGTTTGTACCCCAAGATGTTTCTGTGAATCAGCTGGAGGGAGTGTTGGCGCACGTGAACGCAGGCCATAGCTTGGGATTTACGGATTTTGATTTGACCCCGAGGGGGAGAGAGCATAACATGGCGTTGCACGTCTTAGTTGAATGCAGGGGCTCAGTCATGTCCCACGTGCTGGTAGATACCGGGTCTTCCTTGAACGTGCTGCCAAAGAAAGCAATGATGAAATTAGACATCAGGGGGATCATTTGTACGCCTAGCGACTTGGTGGTCAGGGCGTTCGATGGTACACGGAGTTCAGTCTTTGGATCTATAATTTTGCCTCTGCAGGTGGGGCCGGAAGTTTTTGAAACTGAATTTTACATCATGGACATCCAGCCAGCATATAGCTGTCTCCTTGGACGACCATGGATCCATGGTACTGGGGCAGTCACATCCACCTTGCACCAAAAGCTAAAATACATGGTAGGGGACAGCGTGGTTACAGTTTGTGGAGAGGAGGACATACTGGTCAGCCATTTGTCGTCATTCAAGTACGTAGAAGTCGACGGCGAGATTCATGAGACACCCTGTCAAGCCTTTGAAGGGTTGCGCATCAAAGACAAAGGTCCAGGGCCGAGTAAGGCTTCAGAGGTGGCAGTCTCATCATACAAGGAGGCTCAGGCTCTAGTGAAGACTGGTGAGACAAAAGGCTGGGGCAAGGTTCTGGATATTCCCGTGAAGATGGACAGATTTGGGCTGGGATATCAACCGTCATCATCAACGCCTGCTGCTGGGGCACCCCGTTTCAAAGGACCGATAACAATCACGGCTAGTGGAGTATATCACGAGGCCATCAACGCTGTTTCAGATTTCGAAGAAGGAGACAACGACTACGACATGGACGCCTGGATTCAGCCAAGCGTGCCAAGACAAGGATTATGCAATTGGTCTATTCAGGAGACTGTTCCTGTGACTACCAAACAGTAATACTTTGTTTTCTTAATTGTTGAACAATCTGGTGTCTTACCCGGGGCATCGTGATTTTGCTTAGGGTCATTCTGTTATGTACATTGCATTATTTAATCGTTAAATAAAAAGGCGTTTTTCATGTACAAATATTGTGATCTCTGTTTTTCCTGTTTTTATTTTTACAATAAAATGGCAACGTGGTTATTTGCTTTATACACATTTTGAAGCGTTTAACCATTCCTTTTGCAGGATAACATTTTCAGATGACATCATTGAATCGCCTATGACTCACTTCGACTTTGAGCACCCGGTATTTCAGGCCGAAGAAGAGATTGTTGAAAATGGTGACGTTCCAGAAGAGTTGTCTTGGTTGGTAAATCAAGAAGAACGAATCATTCTGCCTCATGAGGAGGTCATTGAAATTGTTAATCTGGGGTCGGAAGGGGTTGAAAGGAGCATCCGTATAGGAGCCGCGCTGCAGAGCGACGTCAAGCGAAGACTGGTTGAAATGCTCAGAGAGTATAGTGATGTATTCGCTTGGTCGTACGAAGACATGCCTGGGCTGGATACGAATATGGTTGTGCACCGTCTGCTGCTAAAAGAAGAATGCCCGCCGGTTAAGCAGAAGCTTCACAGAACTAGACCTGATATGGCAGTGAAAATTAAGGAGGAGGTACAAAAGCAGTGGGATGCTGGTTTCCTAGCTGTTACAAAATATCCCTCATGGGTCGCTAATATTGTACCAGTGCCAAAGAAAGACGGTAAATTGAGAATGTGCGTAGATTACCGTGATTTGAACAAAGCGAGCCCGAAAGATGATTTTCCACTTCCTCACATCGATGTGATGGTCGATAACACCGCTCAATTCTCCGTATTCTCCTTCATGGATGGCTTCTCGGGCTACAATCAGATTAAAATGGCGCCAGAAGACATGGAGAAGACTACCTTCATTACGCCTTGGGGAACATTTTGTTACAAAGTGATGCCCTTCGGATTGAAGAATGTTGGGGCAACGTATCAGCGTGCAATGACGACTCTCTTTCATGACATGATGCATAAAGAGATCGAGGTTTATGTCGATGATATGATTGCCAAATCCCAAACGGAGGAGGAACATTTGGTGAATCTGCTGAAATTATTCAAAAGGCTTAGGAAGTTCAGGCTGAGACTGAACACTAACAAATGCACCTTCGGGGTGAGATCGGGTAAACTGTTGGGGTTTATCGTGAGTGAAAAAGGAATAGAGGTTGACCCTGCCAAAATAAAAGCCATACAAGAGATGCCGACGCCTAAAACAGAAAAAGAGGTGTGCGGGTTTTTAGGGTGGTTGAACTACATCGCTCGGTTCATATCTCACCTAATAGCTACGTGTGAGCCGTTATTCAAGCTGTTGAAAAAAGACCAGGTTGTGACATGAAATGAAAATTGTCAAAAGGCGTTCGATAAAATAAAGCAGTATTTGCAGGAGCCTCCTATTTTGATACCTCCAGTGGCAGGGAGACCCTTAATTATGTATTTGACGGTTCTTGAGGGGAGTATGGGTTGTGTTCTCGGTCAACACGACGAGACAGGACGAAAAGAGCATGCAATTTATTATCTGAGTAAGAAGTTTACTGAATGTGAATCTCGATATTCAATGCTCGAAAAAACTTGTTGCGCGCTAGCCTGGGCCGCCAAGAGTTTGAGGCAGTACATGCTGAATCATACAACCATGCTCATCTCGAAGATGGATCCTATCAAATACGTATTTGAAAATCAGGCTTTATCCGGGAGAATTGCCCGATGGCAGATGGTTTTGACCGAATATGACATCCAGTATGTCTCACAGAAGGCTATAAAGGGGAGCGTGTTATCAGAGTATCTTGCTGAGCAGCCGGTTGAGGATTACCAATCGATGAGGTTTGATTTTCCTGACGAGGATATCATGTTCCTAAAGATGAAGGATTGTGAAGAACCGTTTCCAGATGAAGGACCAGAATTGGGTTCCAAGTGGCAGTTGATCTTTGACGGAGCTGTAAACTCCTACGGTAGCGGAATAGGGGCAATCATCACTACGCCGCATGGGTCGCACATCCCATTTACTGCTCGATAGACTTTTCCGGTTACCAATAATGAAGCCGAGTACGAAGCTTGCATCATGGGGCTGGAAGAGGCCATTGATTTGCGAATCAAAAACCTGGATGTATACAGAGACTCGGCTCTGGTGGTAAATCAAATAAAAGGAGAATGGGAGACGCGTCAGCCCAACTTGATACCGTACATGAATTACGCGAGGAGATTGTTGCCCTTCTTTGACAAGGTTGAGTTGCATCATGTACCGCGAGCAGAGAATCAGATGGCTGACGCCCTGGCCACATTGTCTTCCATGTATAAAGTCAACTTCTAGAATGAGGCTTCCGAAATTGTTATCTCTCGGCTTGATAGACCCGCCTTCGTATTTGCCATCGACGAAGTCTCTGATGATAAACCCTGGTATTTTGACATATATAATTTCATGAAGAACAAAGAGTATCCGGCTGAGGCATCCAGTCACGATCAGAAGACTCTCAGGAGATTGGCGGGTAATTTCTATCTGAATCCGGACGGTGTCCTGTACAAGAGAAATCACGACTTGGTGCTGCTACGTTGTGTAGACGAGAAAGAGGCGAAGTTGCTCATGGAGGAAATACATGAGGGTACATTTGGTACACATACTGGTGGGCATGCTATGACGAGGAAGCTGCTGCGGGCAGGTTATTACTGGCTAACTATGGAAACTGACTGTTTCAAGTTTGCGAAGAAGTGTCATAAGTGCCAGATCTATGCGGATAAGATCCATGTGCCTCTGAGTCCTCTAAATGTGATGTCGTCACCTGGCCCTTCTTGATGTGGGGAATCGATATGATTGGAAAGATCGAGCCGACGACATCTAACGGACACCGTTTCATTTTGGTAGCAATTGATTATTTTACCAAGTGGGTGGAAGCGGCATCATATGCAAATGTGACCAAGCAGGTGGTAGCCAGGTTTATCAGACGAGATATCATTTGCAGATACGGAATCCCCGAGAGAATAATTACCGACAACGGTTTGAATTTGAATAACAAGATGATGAAGGAGCTGTGTCAGAGTTTTAAGATTGAGCATCACAACTCTTCTCCTTATCGACCCAAGATGAATGGCGCTGTTGAAGCGGCCAATAAGAACATAAAGAAGATTGTTCAGAAGATGGTGGTGACCTATAAGGACTGGCATGAGATGCTACCTTCCGCTTTGCACGGTTATCGTACGACGGTACACACATCAACCGGGGCAACCCCGTTCTCGTTGGTATATGGAATGGAAGCAGTATTACCACTGGAAGTTGAGATTCCTTCCCTGAGGGTATTACGAGATGTCCAACTTGACGAGGCAGAATGGGTGAAAGACAGGTTGAACCAGCTGAGTTTAATGGATGAGAAGAGGTTAGCTTCTCTAGCATACGGTCATTTGTACCAAAGCCGGATGAAGAAAGCGTATGATAAGAAGATACATCCTCGGAGCTTTCAGACGGGCGACCTTGTGTTGAAAAGGATTCTCCCGCCACAGGCAGATCACAGGGGCAAGTGGACCCCCAACTACGAAGGGCCATACGTTGTCAGAAAAGTCTTTTCAGGAGGAGCTTTATTGTTGTCCACCATGGACGGTGAAGACTTTACGTCGCATGTGAATTTGAACGCAGTTAAAAAATACTTTGCTTGAAATTGACCCGCTGGACAGAAAAAAGAGAGTCCAGGCAAAAATGGGGCATCCTGGCGAACCAAAAACAGAATGAAAGGTTCGGGCAAAAATTAGGGATAAAAATTGAAAAAATGTACACCCGTGAAGTTGAAAACCTACACTGGGCGGCTTCGGCAAAAAAAGGGTATCCCGGTGAACTAAAAACCCGCAAAGGGCGGTTCATGCAAAAGTTAGGGATTTAAAAAGCAAATGACTACGGTCCGAATTTGGTGCTACGGTGCGGGAGAATATACCTGAGGGTTCGATTATCAGATACAATCTCTTCAGAAGTTTGAATACCGGGAAAGCGCCAGAGTCAGGCGAGTCATAGGAGGATCAGCTCATGCTGTTCATCCGTATCACGTTGCCGACATGTGTGTAAATTGGAGTTGTCACTGTATTTATGTTTCCTGTGCATACTTGTATATTTGTTGTGCGTAACTTCCTCTTTTCAGAAGTTACATCCAGTGTACAAAACTCTGCCCATTCAGGGGCCCAATTAATAAAACATGTTATTCAGTATTTGATGCTTGTGTTTTACCGCTTTGTATGTGAAAAACGCCAATGTTAAATAAAACTAGCAAATGCATAACATTGTTGGCCCCTGTCAATAATTGCTAAAACTTTGAATTAACTAAAAATGATGTCACTAACGCTAACCTGAATAGATTTGGTTGTGTAGACTTGTCTTGTCTCGTTTGTGGTGTTGCAGGGTTCTTGACCATACGAAGTGGATGATCGGAAGATTGCAGTCCTAACCAGAAGCTCGTAACGAAAGGACTTGATCATTATGTGAAGTGAATCTCCATGCAGGTCGCGCTTCATTCCCGGAGGCTGAGATAACAATGTTCCTTACTGAAGAAGGATCAAATTCCCCAGCTAGTCGCAGCTTATCCGAAGGACATTCTCCAGCAGGGTCGTTTACCCTCAACAGAATTGACGATTCCAAGATCGAAGGCTGTATTCAGACAGTAGGGTGTTCCCCAAAAGGATTCCCTGACCCGAGCAGAATTGTTTAGTCTCAGAAGATTAATATTTCCAAACTTGTGAGTTGTACCCAGATAGTCTACTCTTCCCAGTAGAGATTCCATTCCCAGTAGGGTCCTTTATTCTCCCCAACGGAGTCAGTTGATTTTCCCCAAGAGAGTCGTTTCGTCCTCAGCGGAGTTCTATCTTTTCAGCAAGTGTTTTCTTTCCTCCCAGTGGAACTCGAAGGTTAAAACTCTCCCCGACAGAGTTGGTTGTGTGTCCTGGCATTTATTTTGCCGGAATACTTTGTGATACCCGTTCACTCCCCAGCAGGGTGATATTTGTCCTCGACGACAAGATTGATGAAGCAAGCTTGTTAGAGCTATCCCAACAGTTCGAGCCTGCATTTGCATCGGCATATAGTGTCATATTTGCATCCACCGGAAAAAAAACGCGTAGCATTTCCATGATTGTGTGGAGCATTACGCCATTATTAAACATACGCATTATGAAACATAGATCAGGTTGGTTGACCTTTTGCTTTCAGGTGTGCTTTCTCAATAGGAGTATGGAGTTCTAAAGCTCAGATATTACCAGACAATCGAGGTCTCGCCGGGAGACGCGTAATGACATAGTCCAGTTTATCACTTTCCCCACCAGAGTTGCCAATTGAGGTGCTATTGTATCCGGCCAGCGGAATGTTTCTTCAAGTTTGTTGCTGCGGCAGCATTTCAGGTTTTAATGGAATCAAAGTTCAGAAATAGCCACTTGTTATCGAGACGAGTGTTTGACAATTATTTTCGGAATATCCCCAGTGGAGTTAGCTACTGCAAAGATAGGCAGAGAAGCTGTAGTCCGAGTGATTTTCCTGCATTTGGTAGAGTTATTTCCTGTAACAAAGGCGGAGTTATTTTCCTGTGTGATGGACAGAGTACGTCCCGTAGCAAAGGCGGAGTTATTTTCCTGTGTGATGGACAGGGTACGTCCCGTAGCAAAGGCGGAGTTATTTTCCTGTGTGATGGACAGGGTACGTCCCGTAGCAAAGGCGGAGTTATTTTCCTGTGTGATGGACAGGGTACGTCCCGTAGCAAAGGCGGAGTTATTTTCCTGTGTGATGGACAGGGTACGTCCCGTAGCAAAGGCGGAGTTATTTTCCTGTGTGATGGACAGAGTACGTCCCGTAGCAAAGGCGGAGTTATTTTCCTGTGTGATGGACAGGGTACGTCCCGTAGCAAAGGCGGAGTTATTTTCCTGTGTGATGGACAGGGTACGTCCCGTAGCAAAGGCGGAGTTATTTTCCTGTGTGATGGACAGGGTATGTCCCGTAGCAAAGGCGGAGTTATTTTCCTGTGTGATGGACAGAGTACGTCCCGTAGCAAAGGCGAAGTTATTTTCCTGTGTGATGGACAGAGTACGTCCCGTAGCAAAGGCAAAGTTATTTTCCTGTGTGATGGACATAGTACGTCCCGTAGTAAAGGCGGAGTTATGGATGGGCAGAAGAAGATTTTCCTGTACGACAAGATAGAATTGCGTTCTTATATTCGACAGAAGTACTTCTCCCAGTGAAGTCAATAAGGTTATTCTAGTATTGACACGATAGTGTTGAAATCAGATTTGTAGATGGTGTTCCCCAAGTAATGGTGCAGTTTATTTCGCAATTTATTTCTGGCAGTTGACAAATTTCCGAGTTTATTGGTATACAACCGTCTCGTACCTCGATTGTCTGAAGGCTCCGGGCGTTTCACCCAGTCGGGTCCAAGCCGTTTGAATAGGGGCAGATGTTGCACCCTAAAACTTGACCAACTTATTTTACTTGATTTGTGTTTTCATAGCTTTATCATTTGCATAGTAGCTCATGTACATATTTCATTCATTTGCATAGCATAGCATGGGCAAGCCATCTAACAAGGGATCAAGTGTTGTTTTTCTGTCAAGAGGCATATCCAAAAGATCTTTATTCCAGTTCAAGCCTATTCAAGTCACTAAGAAAGAAGGTGAAGCTTTGAGAAATTAATAGATCAAGCAGTGGATTTATAGCCTGTCTAGGAGTATTTGAAGATCATCATAGAGGTTGTGAGTTGTGGACTGAGGCATGGGATGTGTGTAGACATCATGGAAGACCTAGAGGGTCATTTTGAAAGAAAGACAAATCATTAGTGTGGTGACAAGAGCTACAGTTGAAGACAGTCAACTAGGGTCTCACCTAAGTCAACCCTAAGTCAACCCTAAGTCTAATGATTGAGTTGAAGGGCATCAAGGCCTATTGGAAAGATGTGAGTTTCATCATTTGATAGGTGGATATGGATATGGTGTTGTGCCAAGAATAAATCAAAAGAAATTAAGAAGAAGAGAAGTTTCTAAATTAGGGTTTCTGAGTAAAATTCCCTGATTTAGGTCAAACTTCCAAGCAAAATAATTCAAAATGCAAGTCTCAAATGGATCCTTGGCCAACATTAAACTTGTAGAGCATCTCAAGACCTTTAATTTTAGTGGTGGAAGGCATCAAGAAAGTTTATAGAACTCAAGTTATGGTTCTTGCAAGTTACAGGTTATTTGAGGACACTGAAATTTATCTGTGAATGTTACTTGACTTCCAAGCAACTTTTACCCCATAAGGAATTTTCAAATGGATTTTTGGCCAACATAAAAGTTGTTCCTCATGATCTTAGATTTCTAGAAAGGTATGGCATGCCTCAATCTGATTTTGGAGCTCTACTTATGATCTTGGCAAGCCAGGGGTATTTTGGGAAAGTAAGATTATAGGTCATTTCAAGCATATGCCTAAAACTCCTGCTTGCAAGCTTCAAATGGAAAAATGTTCAACATAAAACTTGCTCAAAATAAAGTTTTGAGTCTAGGAAAGAGGTCATGATAGCTTGGAAATGCATGGAACTCAAAATTCCCAAAAATGGCTTGAATATGAAAGAATTTCAAATGGATTCATGGAGGGAAAATGTAATTTTCAAGTTATAAGTCCAAAATGCATCATCCAAATACTCATTTCAATTGGAAAACATCTTTTTAAGAACAATTACATTAACACTTTTTTTATTAGCGGTCAGAATCATGGACTTACTTTGTAAACCTCTTACTTGAAATCCAAGTTGCACAACCAAAATCCAACACAAGCTGATTCAAGCCAAGCTAACTCTCCATACACATCCAATATCTCCTTAGAAGGTAAATTGAACACAAGAGAAGTTGAATTGGGAGCTGAAACCAGAACTGATATGTTGATATCATCAAATGAGAAATCTATGACATGAGAATTTCATAATCTCATTGGAGCCATCCAGAACATTCTAGATCTTTCTAACACTTCCTATATATGAATTTGAGTTGATCTAAACCAGGGTTAGACTTCATTTGGTGCAAAGAAGAGAGATTGAGATTCATCTTGCTCACTTGCAATTCAATTTCGAATTCACCCAATTCTTCATCATTTCTTCAATTTCTTGATCCAAATCAACTCAATAATCATCACTGAGTGTATTGCAATCAAAATCAAAGTGAATCATTGGCCAAATCGTATTCTTGAGTTTTCATACATCCAACTGCAAATGAAAATCGGTTATGGTGATCCAAGCATTTTGATCAAGAATTAGTGCAAACAGAAGCAAGATATCAAGGCATTGAGTGATTCTGGAGCTTTGCAAGCATTGATTTGGAGGATTTCACCACCTGTTTACCTCATTTCATCAGGTTAGTAACTTTCTCACCATAGCTTGAATTAGATAGAATCATCAAGATTTGTTAGGTTAGAAGTAATGTACGTGGTTAGGAGAAACTTTCTGGAGAGTTTGAGAGGAATTAGTGATGATTCATATGTGTACACAATTTCTGTTTGGACTTATAACTCCATGGATATGCAAGTAGAACTTTAGGTTTTTAGTTGTATTTGATCAGTGATGAGTAAGGAAGACATTGAGACACTTAATTGGATGATTGGTGTTGGTTGAATTTATGAGCATTTCTGAATCCATGATCGTGTTTACTACTAGAGACTGTATCAATTGATGATGATGATATGGATGAAATCAGGGTGAAAAATAGAGCATGTTAGGGTTTTATTTCATGATTTTTGATCAAGATTTGATGAGGTTCAAGTTGCTGAGTTTGGAGCTTTCTTGGAGCTTCATCCATGGAGTTTGGCTCCAATTTTCATTTGAATGAGAAAGACAAGTTGGTGGCCTTTGGATTGAAGTGGACTGGTTGACTAAAATCCCCATCGTACGGCTCAGATTTCATCTCAATTTGTGAATGGTTTGGCTGAGAGTGAAACGCAACGTTTCACTTAAATGTGTTGATGGGCTTAAGTTGGATTATGCTACTCCCACCCCACTCATGAGGCCCATGGCGAATTCTAACTGAAAACCATTGTTATTCTCACCGCTTATTTTCCATTTTCTTTGTGTTTTTTTCAATTGTTTTCTGATTTAAATATTGGGCCTGGAGCTTTACTTTTTGAACCCCCCAGTCTGGGCTCAAGCGCATAATGAACTATATCTGTTTGCTGGCTGCACCCCATCCCCTCATATTTCCATTTTATTTTCTCCATTTTCTTTCATACTTTAGAAAATCATAATAAATTGAAAATTAATGATTTTTTAATGGGAGTTTTTTCTCCTACTTCATATTTTTGTCTAGAAAAATATAAAATAAAAATATTTTCCTTTCATGCATTTTTGGTATTTTTTGTATATTTTCTACTTTTATTGCATTTTATTTCTTTTATATTGATACATGAATTTGTGGAATTTTGTTTAGGTAGTTCCCTTAACATTTTTAAGCCATTCTTTTTAGGATAGTTAGATATAAGTTTTAGTCCCCCCTGGATTTATTCCATGATTTTGTGATGATTTCTAAGATAGTTTTGATTAGATGACATTAGGTTGTGTAGAATTAGGTCAAACTTCAACATAGGTGCACCATAACATTAGATTTTTGGGTTTTTAGGACAAGTTAGACTCTGGGACATATAGGGGTATTAAGGGTAGGTGTGTAGAATCCCTTAGAAATTATGTTAGGATTTAATATAGTAGTATACTATTTTTTTGGATGATTTTTGTATTGGTTGATTGTTTGTGTTGCCCTTGTGGGCTTGTATTTTTGTTTGCTTTGCCTTGTGGGCTTGGAGAGCTTGGTGTTGTTCTAAGGAGCATTGAGGAGCATAGTAGAAGACTTGAAGATGGATTGAGGAGCTTGAGAGCTTGATCTTATTTCCTTTTTGTTGTTTTAGGGTTAGGGATTAGGAAGAGTTTAGACTTAGACAACTTCTTTCATAAACATGGATAGCTTCCTTTGCTTCCATTCTTCCCTATGACATAAAGTCCCTCTATGGTATTCACCTATCTCCTTAGGAGGGATCAGTGGCCATACCTTAGAGGTAGAACTTTGAGGGAAACAGTCTCCTATAATGTCAACTGTTCATAGGCTTCCTTGGGTCGTCAATGAACGGTTTGACATTCAATTTCTTCTGATAACATCATTTCTCTGTTGGGGAGCTTGCTTTGAAGGATCCCTTAGAGATTGAGGATGAAGTTCATTGCCCTGAAGACTGTTAGAAGAAGGAGATGATGTTGTCAGAGCTGTGCAACTGTTGGAAGTAGGACTTACTGTTGCTTAGCTGTTTGATGATGTCAATTGTTAGAGTTTCTTGTTGCTGTTTTTCTTGAAGATATATGCTTGTTTGAAGTTTGTAGATGGATGAAGACCTTGCTTGAAGGTGTTGGTGACTTGTTGCTGTTCCTACCAGATTTTGCTGCTTAGGACTGTGGGTGCTGTTTAGAGTTGTTGATGTACTGTTTGAGTTTCTTGACTGTTTTGTTTGATAATTACCTTGTTAGGTTTGAAGTGAATCTTGTTCACTTTTGCCTGTTGTTTTTTAGATTCGAGGTTGAGTGGGACTCCCTTGCCTCGCTTGTACTGCTGCATTCATGCATTTTACTGCTTTACTGTATATATGCTATTGCTTTCCATTTATCCCCTAGGATCTCTGTTTCTCTCTGTGCAAGAGAGAAATATGACAGACATTAGGCTTTCATCCATGCATGACAACGTTAGGATAGATTTGATTCCCTTTTCAACCATAGGATTTTTAGACTTCTTTCTCTTCTATCTCAGAACAATTCAAAACACAGTAAGGATAATCGATGTCGTACACTACGAGCCTTAAGCTATTTGAGAAAGGTTGCTGGAGGGTCACTCTTCAGTAACCTGATTGCTTAGTGTGTCACCCTTAGGGTGACATACGATGTAGTCACCCTCAAATCATAGTCTCTAGTGCGTCAGAGATTGCAAACATCATAAAAGACAGTTCTTGCGTAAAAGACTGATAACAAACATCAAAGTGTCATTTTTGTCCGCTTGGACTCTTAATCAGGAAAAACCCCTTTCATAAGGAGATAAAAAAACTGTCAGACAAGCTTGTGTCATACGTGGCCCGAACTACGTTTGCTCTGATCTTTCATGCTGTATGAAAGTACGTAGGCATAGGATGCGATATCCTAGCGAGCAACCTTCCCTTCCCTTCCCGTAGGTAGGCGAACTACGTTAACTCTGATTTCTCGTTCCAGACGGGAATACGTAGGCATAAAGTGCGATACTTTGCCGAGTCATTTTCTTTTCTTTTTAACCCTCAGACCTTTAGCGTAGATAGAATAACAATCCGTACTAGAAAACAAGCGTGGATCCCGTCGAGTACGACGGACGTGAGGGGTGCTAATACCTTCCCCTTGTGTAACCGACTCCCGAATCCAGGATTTGGTTGCGATGACCATTCCTTTCCCGTCTTTGCGGTAGGTTTACTCTGAGCGTTCCCTTTCCCTTTGTTGGGATAAATAACGCACGGTGGAGACTCTTCTGTTCAGCCGGCGCCGATTTTCGCAGTAGCGACACTGGGGAGAAGCAATAATCAAGCCTACCCTCCGTACATGGCGTGGATCAGAGCCAGAGCAGATGCTATAGGGATGCCGTTTCTTCCTGCCAAGCCAGAAAGCCCTCCAATGATTGAAGAGCCTACTATCGTGCCCATTCAGCAGCATAATCAGGTGTTAGCTGAGCGAGATGAATTGAAGAGGGCAAATGAAGAATTGGAGAAAGAATTGGCGCAACTCCGAAGCGAGAGAAACAAAGTCGTTCATTCCTTCAAGAGGCAGACAGAGCTGGTGAACCAGCTGGGGACAGACTTGACTAAGCAGATAGTCGAGCGTGAACGCATGGGTCAAGACTTCAAAGCTGTCAACGACGTACTGGCTACTAAGAAGCAGCACTTGGAAGAAGCGTATCGGAGGATATCCAAGTTCAACCAGCACTGGAAGGCCTCCCTAGCCATCAGGAAAGAGCGGGAGGACAAGCTGATGCAACAGATCTCCAAGCTGAAAGCCCAGGTGAAGGCTAGTGAGAAGAGGTTTGATGAAGAAACCGCTCGCAGATATGCCGCTGAAGGCCAGCTCAACAGGGCCCTTGCTAACCTGAAGGAGCGCAAACTGACGTTTGAATTCAAGAAGCGGAAGTTAGAAGATTTTTTCGGCGAAGGAGCATGGGAAGATTCGGTCGAAGGTCTTCAATATACCATTATGCAGAGGGAGTTGCTCGTCGAAGGGTTGCTCACTCGGCCTGATCATCCAGAAACGAAGGGGTTGTTAGAAGAGTTTCGCGCCCGTGGCCGTGCTTGACTATTTGTATTCCTTTTGTTTTGATCATTGTTGTAGGCTGACCATCACCAGGCTTGTTGGCTGGGGTCATGCTGTTGATTCTCCTTGTACTCACTGATGTCGTGTACTGCCTTGATGGGCTTTCTATATATGAGATGTTATTTCCATGACTGGACTCGGACTTCTTATTATCAGCACTGGCACTCAGGCACTAGGATCGGGGGAGATCTCCCTAATGCACAGACACACGTTTGCGTTTGCATGAAGCATTTGCATAACGAACACTTTTGTCGTTTTTTCCTAACCTTTTTGTGTTTTCAGGTTGTTCCAGGATTGATCAGAGACCTATTCACCGCTATCCGACCAGAGCAAATTAAACCAGAATCATGGAGCAAGTGCAAACTGATGTTCAAGAACTCTGCGAAAGAATGGACTGCTTCATGGAGCTCATGCAGACGGTCGCCAACGGCCAGGATCAGCTCAGAACCTTGGTTCAGCCTCTGATTTCAAGGGTTGATAGCAATGGCATACTCCATGGTGGGACTGTGCCAACCCCTCCACCAGTTGAAACTCCTCAAAATGGCGTCCCCGTGACCGGGGGAAATGGCAGTGCCAACGGCAATGTGATAGCTAACATGCGACTCAATGGCAATACGACGGGTGTCGATAATGGGAGTCTTGAAGCTAATGTCAATGTTGGGTTGGGCAACGACAACACAGGTGTTGGGAATCTGTATAGGCCTCAACCGTGGTTAGAAGATCGTCAAGACGATGTGCTCTCTCAGAGAGGTGCTGAAGGGGAGCTGACTGCTGAAGCACGGCTAAGGTTCAAGGCACTCGAGGATAAGATGAGAAATATCGAGAACCAGAACACCCTAGGTGTTGATATGTCCAAGTTGGGACTGATCGCTGATTTCAAGGTGCCTCCCAAGTTCAAGGTACCTGACTTTGAAAAATACAAGGGCACTACTTGCCCTCGCGTCCACCTGAGATCGTATTACAGGAAAATGTCAGCTCATTCCGAGGACGAGAAGTTGCTGATGCACTTCTTTCAAGACAATCTGTCCGGACCATCCCTCGAATGGTACATGAGTCTGGAACCTACCAGTGTGCGCACGTGGAAGGACCTTGCTGAAGCATTTGTGCACCACTACCAATATAACAGTGACTTGGCCCCGAACCGAGTCCAACTGCAGAATCTGTCACAAAGGAACAACGAAGGGTTCAAGGAATACGCCCAGCGGTAGCGTGAGTTGGCAGCCAGGGTTCAGCCGCCGATGGTTGAACGTGAGCTTGTGCAAATGTTCGTAGCCACCCTCCCAAGGGTTTATTATGAGAAATTGGTCAGAGGTATATCTGGAACCTTCTCAGATCTCATTATCACGGGTGAGCACATTGAAAATGGGATCAAACTGGGGAAAATTCAAGGTGATTCATCCTCAGCTGGAGGAGGCGGAAAGAAACCTTATGGTGGCAAAAGACGGGAAGGAGAAACGAGCGCTGTGTCGAACGCTTGGAGAAAAGGTAAAGGCCCTCACCAGCAGGTGGCCAGTATAACTATCCCGGCAGTTCAACAGCCATAGCAGCAGCAGCAACCGAATCAACAAGGGTACAGAAAGTATCAGAATCGGGCACCTCTGTCGAGCCGTCACCTCGAGACACCACCCATGACGTACGCGCAACTATTGCAGACTTTGCTTCAGCTACAGTTGATCCAGAAGAGAACCTTGGCTCCCTTGACAGGGGCACCTCCGCCAGGTTATGACGCGAATGCAACTTGTGAATTTCACTCAGGGGCACCAGGCCATACAGTAGAAAATTGCAAAGCCTTCAAGCACAAGGTGCAGGACATGGTGGACACTAAGATCATCAACTTCTCCGATAATGTGCCAAACGTCACGAAGAACCCTATGCCGAATCATAGGGGAGGTGGAGTGAACGCCATTATCGAAGACGAGAGTTTGGATTTGTTGACTGACGTCAGAGATCTGAAGACGCCGCTTAGCTTCGTTAAAGCTAAGTTGATGAAAAGAGGTTTCTTTCCAGGATGCGGAGAGCTGTGTATGGGATGTGCGACAAGTCCTGATGGATGCGAACAGCTGATAGAAGGAATTCAAAGTCTGATGACTGAAGGGATTTTGCAGTTCAGCCGGAGGGCCGAAAGCGGATCGGGAGAGGTAATGCTGAAGCAAGATGATGAGGTCGCCACCATCACCATCCCTCGCCAGACGATAACTATTTCTGCACCCAGGCCGCCCATGATTACCATCACCAAAGCTGGGCCGATACCCTTCGAAAGCACTAATGTTGTCCCATGGCATTATGGGGCTGAATTCTACTGCAACGGACAGAAGTTGGAGCTAGAACCATTTGGGTTGTCTGTGGAAAACCTTGCGGGAATCAGTGGTATTACTCTCAGCGAAAGAGTGTTTGCACCACCTGAGGTCGTGGCAGACAAGGCGGACAGAGCTGATGCAATTGATAAAGGTAAAAGTAAAGTCGTCGAAGAGATCCCCCGTGGGGTAGAAAAAGACTTACTTGTTAAAGACTCC
The DNA here is from genome assembly GCA_963859935.3 of Lathyrus sativus. Classification (NCBI taxonomy): domain Eukaryota; kingdom Viridiplantae; phylum Streptophyta; class Magnoliopsida; order Fabales; family Fabaceae; genus Lathyrus; species Lathyrus sativus. The sequence continues at coordinate 48,165,673 of OZ012741.1, read as the reverse complement.
GAGGAATTTATGAGGTTGATTAAAAAGAGTGACTACAAGATCGTGGATCATCTCCATCAGACACCATCGAAAATTTCCATCCTGAATTTATTGCTGTGTTCTGAAGCACACCGCAACGCGCTGCTGAAGGTATTGAACGCCACATATGTACCGCAAGAAATATCGGTAAACCAGCTAGAAGAGGTCGTAGCCCACGTGAATGCTGGAAATGGGTTAGGGTTCACTGACCTAGAGCTGACGCCGAAGGCGAGGAACCACAATAGCGTTTTGCACATCTCGATAGAGTGTAGGGGAACGATTATGTCGCACGTGTTGGTAGACACAGGGTCGTCGCTCAATGTTCTTCCGAAGAAGGCATTGATGAAGTTAGATACTCGCGGAGTGATTTGCACACCCAGTGATCTGGTTGTTAAAGCATTCGATGGAACCAAACGCCATGTTTTCGGGGAGGTGACCCCGCCAATCCAAGTCGGGCCAGAAACGTTCGACACGATCTTTTACATTATGGACATCATGCCCGCCTACAGCTGTCTCTTGGGCCGGTCGTGGATCTATGCTGCTGGAGCCGTGACCTCCACGTCGCACCAGAAAATCAAGTACGCTGTCGGAGGTAGCATCGTGACTGTTTGTGGCGAGGAAGACATAATGGTGAGCCATTTGTCGTCCTTCAAGTATGTTGAGATGGATGGGGAAATCCACGAAACCCTATGCCAAGCGTTCGAAGCTGTTAAAGTGAAGGACGTAGCTCCTATAGTCACTGAAAAGCCAGAGATGACTCTCTCTTCATTCAAGGAAGCTCGGGCCGTTGTTCAAGCCGGATCTACCCCAGGCTGGGGACGAATTTTGGAGATACCTAACAAGCAAGATAAGTTTGGGTTGGGATATTCTCCTAGAGCTGAAGCTTCCTCTTCCAGCAGTGCATCGCGAGGTAAAGGGCCGATCTAGTTTACCAGTGGCGGGGTGATATTTGAAAGCGTCAACACGGTGTCTGAAGACAGCGGGGATAGCGACTGTGACCTCGACTCTTGGATCCAGCCAAGCAAGCCAGGCGAGGGCCTTACCAACTGGTCCATCAAGGATATCATCCAGATGACAAGCGAAGAGTAATGATTTACTTTTTCCAATCATTGTATAACCCTATGTCCTACCCGGGGCATAGAGGTTTTATTGTCAGGGCCTCGTTTGATTATGTACATGCATTTTATCAATAAATCAAAAGGCGTTTTTCTTCGTATTCAAATATTGTTATCTCTGTTATTCCTGTTTTATACCTATTTTGAAAAACAATAAAATGGCAATGAGGTTTGTGCTAACCTGCATATCCTTGTTTTAAGCTTAACCCTTGTTATTGCAGGATCCACATAACAGATGACATCGACTCTGGACCTTCTACGGCTCACTTCGACTTTGATTGCCCGATATATCAAGCCGAAGAAGAGATTGATGAAGACGAAGACCTTCTTGAAGAGTTGGCCCGCTTGTTGAAATAAGAAGAGAAAGTTATTCTGCCTCATGAAGAGGAGATCGAGATCGTGAATCTGGGTTCTGAAGAACTCGTCAGGAACGTCAGAATAGGGGTTGCACTGCAGAATGATGTCAAGCAGAGATTGGTCGAGATACTAAGAGAGTATAGTGACGTCTTTGATTGGTCGAGATACTAAGAGAGTATAGTGACGTCTTTGATACTGACATCGTGGTCCACCACTTGCCGTTGCGAGAAGATTGTCCTCCCGTTAAGCAGAAGCTTAGGAGGACGAGACCAGATATGGCCGTTAAGATCAAGGAAGAAGTGCAGAAACAGCTTGATGTTGGCTTCTTAGTGGTCACTACTTACCCTCCGTGGGTCGCCAACATAGTACCTGTACCGAAGAAGGATGGTAAGGTACGAATGTGCGTCGATTATCGGGATTTGAATAGGGCGAGCCCTAAAGATGATTTCCCGCTGCCTCATATTGATGTGTTGGTCGACAATACAGCTCAGTTCTCCGTGTTTTCGTTCATGGATGGCTTCTCCGATTACAATCAGATCAAGATGGCGCCGGAGGACATGGAGAAAACGACGTTTATCACTCCTTGGGGAACATTTTGCAATAAGGTAATGCCTTTCGGTCTGAAGAATGCAGGGGCCACTTACCAACGAGCAATGGTCACTTTGTTTCATGATATGATTCATCATGAGATTGAAGTCTATGTTGATGACATGATTGCGAAGTCCCAAACGGAGGAGGGACATCTGGTCAATTTGCTGAAGCTTTTTGAGAGGCTTAGGAAGTTCAGGTTGAGGCTGAATCCTAACAAGTGTACTTTCGGAGTATGATCCGGAAAGTTACTGGGGTTTATCGTGAGTGAAAGAGGCATCGAAGTTGATCCTGCGAAGATAAAAGCGATACAAGAAATGCCAGTGCCAAAAACAGAAAAAGAAGTTCGTGGTTTCCTGGGCAGAATAAACTACATTGCAAGGTTTATCTCTCAGCTCACGGCCACGTGTGAACCGATGTTCAAACTGTTAAAGAAAGATCAGGCGATTATCTGGAACGAGGATTGCCAGAAGGCATTCGATAAGATAAAGTAGTATCTACAGGAACCTCTGATCTTGATACCCCTAGTGGCTGGACGGCCATTAATCATGTACTTGACAGTTCTTGATAATAGTATGGGGTGTGTTCTCGGTCAGCACGATGAGACGGGCAGAAAGGAGCATGTCATTTACTATTTGAGTAAAAAGTTCACAGACTGTGAATCTCGTTACTCGATGCTGGAGAAGACGTGTTGTGCACTAGCCTGGGCTGCCAAACGTTTACGACAGTACATGCTCAACCACACCACCATGCTAATTTCGAAGATGGATCCGATCAAGTACGTCTTCGAGAAGCAAGCGCTTTCGGGCAGGATTGCCAGATGGCAAATGGTGTTGATGGAATATGATATTCAGTACGTTTCCCAGAAGGCCATCAAGGGCAGCGTATTGTTTGATTACATGGCCGAACAGCCGATCGAGGATTACCAACTGATGAAATTTGAATTCCCTGATGAGGATATCATGTTTCTCAAAGAGAAGGATTGTGATGAACCGTTGCCCAACGAGGGGCCAGATAGGAAATCCCAGTGGAAATTGATATTTGACGGGGCGGTTAATTCTTACGGAAGTGGCATTGGGGCAACATCACGACTCCCTACGGATCCCACATCCCGTTCACTGCGAGACTGACGTTTCCGGTCACCAATAACGAAGCGGAGTACGAAGCATGCATCATGGGTCTAGAAGAAGCAATTGATTTGAGAATCAAGAACCTAGACGTATATGGTGACTCGACGCTTGTGATCAACCAGATTAAAGGGGAGTGGGAGACTCGTCAATCGAATTTGGTGCCTAACATGAATTATGCCAGAAGGCTACTTCCGTTCTTTGATCGAGTGGAACTCCATCATGTGCCCAGAGCAGAAAACCAGATGGCTGATGCTTTAGCCACGTTGGCTTTGATGTATAAAGTCAATTTTTAGAATGAGGCTCCAAGAATTGTCCTTTCTCCTCTTGATAGGCATGCATTCGTCTTTGCGATCGAGGAAGCCGCCGACGGCAAGCCATGGTTCCATGTCATCCAGACTTTCCTTATGACTAAGGAGTATCCTGCGGGTGCATCAACCCAGGATAAGAAGACTCTGAGGAGGCTGTCTGGAAATTTTTATCTCAATCCTGATGGAGTGTTATATAAGAGAAACCACGATCTCGTGCTACTCAGATGCGTAGATGAGAAAGAAGCGAGTATGCTCATGGAAGAATTCCATGAAGGCACATTTGGTACGCACGACGGCGGGCATGCTATGACAAGAAAGATCCTGAGAGCAGGATATTACTGGCTGACGATGGAATCAGATTGCTTTAAATCCGCGAAGAGATGTCATAAATGCCAGATTTATGCTGATAAGATTCATGTGCCGTCGTGCCCGTTAAATGTCATGTCCTCCCCGTGGCCGTTCTCCATGTGGGGCATCGACATGATAGGCAAGATCGAGCCCACTGCATCTAACGGCCATCGCTTCATTCTAGTAGCTATCGACTACTTCACCAAGTGGGTGGAGGCAGCCTCATATGCTAATGTGACCAAGCAGGTGGTGGCTAAATTCATAAAGAGGGACATCATCTGTCGATACGGAATTCCCGAGCGGATCATTACTGACAATGGTTCGAATCTGAATAACAAGATGATGAAGGAGCTGTGCCAGAGTTTCAAAACTGAACACCACAACTCATCTCCTTACCGGCCGAAGATGAATGGCGCCGTTGAAGCGGCCAATAAGAACATAAAGAAGATTGTTTAGAAGATGGTTGTGACCTGCAAAGATTGGCACGAGATGTTGCCATTTGCATTGCACGGTTATCGTACGACGGTACGTACGTCAACCGGGGCAACCCCTTTCTCCTTAGTGTACGGTATGAAGGCTATCCTACCGTTAGAAGTGGAGATCCCTTCTTTGCGAGTTTTGGTTGACGCGAAACTCGATGAGGCAGAATGGATTAAGAACCAACTGAACCAACTCAGCCTGATGGATGAGAAGAGGTTGGCATCGATTGCGTATGGTCGTCTGTACCAAAGCCGAATGAAGAAAGCTTATGATAAGAAGGTGCGTCCTAGAAGCTTTCAGACGGGTGATCTCGTCCTGAAGAAGATTCTTCCTCCACACTCCGATCACCGGGGCAAGTGGACTCCCAATTACGAAGGTCCGTACATCGTCAGCAAGGTCTTCTCGGGAGGAACGTTGTTGTTATCCACGATGGATGGCGAAGATTTTGCATCCCCGGTGAACGCGGACGCAGTTAAAAAATACTTTGCTTAAAAAATGACCCGCTGGAAAGAAAAAGAAGATCCAGGCAAAAAGGGGCATCCCGGCGAACCATAAAAAAGGAAAAAAGTTCGGGCAAAAATTAGGGATATAAAAGAAAGAATGTACACCCGCAAAGTCGAAATCCCGGATGGGCGACTTTGGCAAAATGGGTATCCCGGTGAATCGAAAACCCGCAAAGGGCGGTTCACGCAAAAGTTAGGGATTTGAAAAAGCAAATGACTGCGTTCCGCGTGTGGACTGTATTTGTTTAGTGGTTTGGAGGACCTGAGGGCCGTTTATCTGAATCAATCTCTTCTGAAGCTGAAGTGTCGGAGAAGTATCGAAGTCGAGTGGGTCATAGAGGGATCAACTCATGGTGTTCGTCTATGCCTTGTTGCCGACATTTGTATATACTGATGTATATTTATGTTTTATTTTTGCGTGGCTTCCTCATTCCAGGAGCTTGCATCTGTTGTAAAACATTTTTACCCATTCAGGGGTTCGTTATCAATAAAATGTATACTATTCAGCAATTGTGTTTTCCTGTTTAGCATTTATCTGTTTTGTTTGCGAAAAAGAACGCCGATGTTTTTGACAAAATGCGCATACATAAACTTACTGGCCTAGGCCACTGATTGTTGGAACAATGAATTACTTGAACATTGTCACAAGATGATAACCTTGATAGGTCCCTTTGAGAAGGGTATCTTGTCTGTTTGTTTGTGTTGTTACAGGTGTAGCATATTCCAGGCAGTACGCCGTACGCGTCCCCCAAGCAGAGAAGATTCTCTCCCCAATCAGATACATCCTGAAGGAATGTCATCTCCCCGGCACCGGGTCACAAGTGCAAGTCTCGTAGGAGACCATTCACTGAAGTGTGCAGCACTCGGAGGTTCCATACTGAAGTCCCCAGCGGAATTGAGGTTCCCCACAGAGTCGTACTCTCCCCCTAAGCAGGATGATTTCTTCTTCTCCAGCCGAGTTTGCAGATCCCCAAGAGAGCCGAATCCTTGGAAGCCGCTCAGGCCACGATTGGTTTTCCCCAGTAGAGTGTTGAATAGCTGATGCCGTATTTCCCCTCCGGAGTCGTTATCTCCAGGAAGGTTGGCCGTGAAGGCCGTGCAGTTTATTTCTGCGATTGACATCGTTTTCCTCAGCAGGTCCAGGTTCTCAGAGAGCTTTATTCCCCTGCAGCAGTCAACTGAAGATCATTTCCCCAGGCGGAGTCCAATTGAGATTGGTGTGACTTTTCCTCCTCGGCAGGATGATACCCCCTCTCCACCAGAGTGGTTCTTTCTCCTTGACAGGAGGATTCTCCCTTCGGCATTTATTTTGCTGACGGGATCGCAGCATTTTGCATGATTGCATAGTATTTATCATACACGCATAGCATTTCCACCGTGTGGAGCATTGCGCCGTTGTCAAAGCATATGCATACTAAACATGAGTTATGTCGTTACCGTTCTTGTTTTGCAGGTGTTCCTCCGCAGAATCGTTTGCCCGAACTGATTCCCGAATTCTCCCCAGCAAGATCGTGTGCTTAAGATGATTCTTAAAATCCCCATTAAAGTCGCCAGAATGGGTTGCTCAAGTCTTTCCTCCCTTTTGTATGAATCTTGGTCCATCTTTAGCAATCTTCCTAGCAAATGCAGGATCTTCTGTTGTGACGGGCAAAAAGAAGCTTTGGACTTTCTCTGCTTCGGGCCCATCTTCCATAGCATAGCCCAACTGGCACAATGCCATGACTGGGTTGTAATTGATACAACCAACCCTACTGACTAAAGGTACATTACCGAACTCCCCACAACTAAAGATAATCTCCACATCATAGTACTCTTGAGAATACCAAGCAATATCATTGGCTCCTAGAGACATAATACGCTGAGACCACTTCAGCTTCTTCTTGTTTTCCATGAATGGTCCACCCTTCGGTAGATGGGAGATGTACCATTTGAATAATATGTGAGAACAACATTGGATCATTCCAGTCTTCTTTTCACTTCTCCAATGAATAGAGTGGTAGACATCAGCGAGGAGGGTAGGGATAGGATTATTTTGGATGAAGAGAACAATAGCAGCGATGTCTATGAAATTGTCTACATTTGGAAAGAGGACAGTCCCATAAATCATTAGAGCGACAACAATACCAAACCTTTCCCAATCTCCCATAGTCTTGTACTGAGCAGCTTTGTCTAGCAGAAATTTCAAAGGAAAGCCTTGAACCCCTCCCTTATTGGTTAGTCCCTCTTTTACCTCCTCTTTGGTCATACAAAGAGTAAGAGCGATGGCAGGAGGCTTTGGTTTTTCTTCCAAGCCAGTGTAAATAGGTTGATCCTTAATCTTGATATTCAAAATGTGAGAATATTCCTCAAGAGTAGGGGCCAACTGATAGTTTTGAAAAGTGAAACATCTGAGAGGCGCATCATAAAACTGAGCCATAGCAAACAGAGCCCAAGTATCGACCTTAGAATGGATGAGATCAAGAAGTTTCCCATACTTTCCCTGAAAGTTGATCTTGATAGCCTTTGGTACGTCAATCAGAATGTCTTGAATCAATTCCACCTTTGGTTCTCTAAACTTGATGGAATTTCTGCTTCTCCTTTTTTGATCAGCCATTGTGTTCACCAATACCTGAGATAATCATAGTCTCTTAAGTCTCTTGATATGCAAAAATGCTATGCAATGCAATGTTTTATGAATGCACATGATAAAGCACAAAAAAGCGAGATCAAAGTCACAGGTCCTGCAAAACAATCACAAAAGGCATTTCTCCCATCGGGTGGGTAATCTACTAGTTTAAAGGGGGTATCCCAAAGGTTTTAAACAAAGTCCCATGTACTAACCCTTAAAAGTTTCCCATCAGAACGACTACTCGTAAGACGGTAATCCTTTCAAAGGATGAACACAGAGTTATGTTTTAGCGACCCTTGGTATAAGGTTCAAAAAGGTCCTCAGAATCACAGATTCCCAGGTTGGAATAAAAACGCCATTACGACTACTCTTAAGACATAATCATCCCAAAGGGGTCTCATCTGAGCGGTGGGATTCAATCCAACTCAATGAGTCCTAAGTCTCGCAAATCAGAAAGACACTACCTCCTAATCTTAGTGTATACTAGAAAGCTCGGGTAGAAAGCTTTATCCTCACAAACCAATCCAATAAACCCAAAAAGGTTAGAAAACACAACAAAACATAAATAAAATAAAAACGGATAAATCACACATGTGACAAGAAAATTTGGTTTGGCTTGCTAGGAGTCTGTTGCACCCCAAAATTTGACCAACATTTCTTTACCTAGCTTATATTTCCTTGCATTCACATTAGCATTATCATTTGCATTTCATTGACATGTATGCAGGAGATCAAGAGGTATGAGTACCAATCAAGATCTACACAAGACCTTGAAGCTAGCTAAGAAGCTTATTCAAGTGTTCAAGGGTTGATATCCTTGTCAGAGAAGTTAAAAGATCCCCAGAGAGAGTGGTTGAAACCAAGAAGGTGTGCCTCCTAACTTGAGAGTTGTGGAAAGACCTCAGATGATTTTGAAGCCATGAATGTAGACTTAAAGCCTTGAGAGAGCTTATGAGATGTCTTGAAATCCATCATGAAGCCTAGACAGGTCATCGTGCAAGATTAAGAAGACTCAGCCATGAGTGGTGTAATTAGGGTTTGACTGGGTCAACCCTAGGTCAACTGATGATTTGGAGAGGGTTGAGACCTAAACCAAAGGCCATGTTATCATGTATTGATGCATTGAGGTGTTATAAGGATGATTCCAAGGTCAACTCATCATGATTGAAGAGTTTGAGAAGTTTCAAGCTAGGGTTTCTAAGGCTTGACAGTGTAAAATCCCCTAGTTTGACCCCTATCTTCAAGGAAGTTTAGCTCAAGATGTGATTGTCATCTCATCTTACCCTCAACATGAATGTTGTAGAGCTTGTTCTTAGCTTTAATTTGAGTACTAGAAGTCCTTGATGGGATTTGTAGAGCTCAAGTTATGACTTTGACAAGTTACAGGTCATCTGAGGTATGTGAATCTAGGGCCTTGAAAGTTATCCCACTTGCATCAAACGTTTGCCCAAGAAGGATGATTCCTATGGACTTTTTATCAACATGAATGTTGTTCCTTATCTTCTTAGCTTTCTATAGAGTACTATAAGTCCTTGATAGGATTTGTAGAACTCAAGTTATGGCTTTGACAAGTCAAGGGCATTTTGGTCATTTGGAGATTACAGGTCATTTCAAGTATAAAGCCATAACTCCTATTTCCAAGCTTCAAATGGAAAAATCTTCAACATCAAACTTGTTCAAAATGATGTTTTAAGGCTATTAAGGAGGTCATGAGATGTTGGAAAGGCTTTTAGCTCAAAGTTGCAAAAATGACCTAAAATAAGGGCATAAGTTAAATAAACCAAGGTTGGAAATTGATATTTTCAACCTACACATCCAAACCATGGCATGTAATATATCATTTTGACTCTAGAAAACATTTTAAGAACATCGGTTTAGCCACATTTTTGAGTTGAGATTCAATTTATGGACTTGCTTTGAAAAGCACTTACTTGCATATTAAGCAACATTTGCAAAACTCAAAATCAAGGCATGAGCAAGGCTTTTTGCAAGCTAAACACCTCTAATATCTCACTTGGGGAGATTTTGGGATGAGAACAAGTTGCTGCACCAAGGGAAACAGAATTGGGCATAACATGAGATGTGTTTGAAAATCTCATGACATGAGAAGTGGAAAATCTCATTGGAAGGATCTAGAGGGTTCTAGATCATCCAAACTTCATCTATATAAGGAGTAGAGTGGATCCATTTAAGAGGTTGGTGATCATTGAAGGATTGAGCATAGTTTGAGATTGAAATTTCATAGCTTGCAAGTGCAATCGGTTTCACCAAATTCTCCATTTTCTCTCTATTTTCTTGATTGATACTTCTTCCATGGATGTTAAGGAGTGATTCCAGATCATTTTCAAGAAGAATTGGTGGCTAAATCGTGTATGAGCAAGTGATTTTCAGTACCTGCAACTCACCATCGGGTTTCAAGATTTAAGCACTTTCCATTGGTTCTTTTGCATACAGAAGCAAGAGGAAGGTTCATTGATCGTGTCTGCAAGATTGTAGAGCTTGAAGTGGAGGTTTCGTGCATCTGTTCAACCAAGATTTTCAGGTTGGTACCTTTCTTCCTATAGCATGATTTAGGTAGAATTAGGTTGAATTAAGGTGCTTGATTCATTGTAGAATGGTGTAGGATGGATTTCAGATAGTTAATTGGAGAGTTAGAGACAAATTAGGTGAATTGCCATTTTCGGTTGAGATTGGGATACGGTGAATCTTGAGGTTTCAGAAGAAACTAAGGGTATGGTTGAACTCGTGGCAAGATTTGGGACAAGATTCATGTTTTGACCTCTTGGATTGGAGGCCTCTAGGGAGAACTAGGGTTGAGGAAGATGATCGGAGCTCCACCGGCGGTGGCCGGAGCTGGGCGCGAAGTTGCAGAGGTTTGAATGGAGAAGATGACTCTGGGACCGTTAGATGATGGTTGGACCTTTGACTAGGAGCTTGATCCAAGGGCCACGTTTTAAAGTTGATTTGTGAAGGATTCTGATGAAGGAAACGCTGCGTTTCATTTAGCAGCTTGTTTTGGGCTTAGTGAATTAAGCGCTATCCACACCCCCCTGATGGCCCAACCCAGAATTTTAACTGAGTCTGATTGATATTTGCACCGTGCGTTTATTCTTTTAATTTGATTTTCATTTAATTTTCATTTTGTTTATGGTTCTTGCGAAATTCATAATTAATTGAAAATTGATCCAATTAAACCCATTCTTTTTGCATTTTAATCATGATTGAGTCTATTATTTTTTAGAGAAAAAATATTTTCATTTCATGTAATTTCTAATTTTATTGGAATTTTACATTTTAATTGATATTAAAATGATTATGTTTGATGCATAATTTTGTGGAATTTTGTATGATCTCATGGTGATGACTTTGAGCCTAATTTTTTGTGTGTGATTAGGTTAGACATGTATGATCCCATAGTATTTTTCTCACATTTTTGTGATGAAAATAGGTGTGCTTTATAGATTGATATTTAGGTGCCTCCCTTTAGGGTTTTAGGTTTGATACCTTGTAATGTAGAATTTAGTTCTAGGTCTAATTGGATGATTTGATCTTTGAAATTAATATGGTAGAGTCATGATTGACCTAAGTTCCCATAGATATTTTTGTAGGATTTTACAATTGATTTTACTATTTTAGTTAAGACTAACTGTAGTACTAGGTTTTAGGTGATCCTAACTTACTAATTCAACTAATTTAACTTCCTTAGTTCCCTTAGATTAGGGTTTGTGCTTGGTTTGCCTTTGGTTGAGATTGAAGACAAGTTGAAGACAAGGTGAGGATGCTTGAAGTTGCTTGAAGTTGCTTGGAGCTTTTGGATTTGTTGATGCCTGAAGATGTCTGATGAAGATTAGGAGATAGGACATAGGGAGAGCCTTGTAGTTAGAATGATTTCTTTCTCAAATATGGAAAGCATCTTGTGCTTCCATTCCTCCCAATGAGTAAAAGTCCTTCTCAGATATTCACATACCTCCTTTGGAAGGATGAGTGGCTTTATCTGAGAAGTAGAACTTTGAGGGAACCAGTCTCTCATAATGATGAACCCTTACAGGCTTCCTTTGGTTGTCAGTAAGCTGTTTATCATTTCCACTCATCTTGTTAAATAAACTGTCTTCTGGTTGAGGATCTTGAAAGATGTTGGGCTTGAGTTGAAGATGAGAACTTCATTGAAGAGGGTGGAAGAGGATGATTCCTTGAGCATTGCCATTGCAGTTGAAGCTTGAAGAGCAAGAAGAACAAGTTGATACTTGATGGTCCAATAAAGATTGAATGAAAAGCTGAGGCTTGAAAAAGAATTGATGGATGAAGTTGACACTTCTAAGTGATTAAAGACTACTCTGAGAAGCTGAGGCTCGTAGGTGAAGAAGACCAAGTTGAGACTGGTAAAGCAAAGAGAGCTGAAGCTTGAAGACTAAGTTGATACTTATGAAGAGGATTCAATTGAGATTGAGTATAGAGCTGAGGCTTGAGGAATAAAGGATAAGTTGACACTTACATTGATGCTTGGAGAGCCTGAAGGAATCAAGTTGATACTTGTAGTTAAGAGTGAAGCCTGAAAGTGGAATTGACTGAAGAGCTGAAGCTTGGAGAGATGAAGATAAGTTGAAACTTATGTTGATGGGCTGAAACCTGGATAAGCAAGTTGATACTTGCCAGTGAAGCTGATATCCTTGAAGGGTGGTTGAAGTATGAAGACTGGATTGATGTTAGAAGAGCTGAAGCTTGGAGTTGAGAGAGTTGTTGATCTGCTTCCTTTCTTGTCTGTTTTCTTTTCTGTGCTGATGTGCCTTGTTTGACTTTCTTGATGCATTAGAATAAGTTCATAATTAGACTGACTTTAATTAGGAGCATGATTGCACTAGAGGTTGAGTTGCTCCCTCTGCTTGTATTGTTACTGTATGGCTTTGCTTGCGGGTATTCGGTAGAGCCCTGCTCCCTTGCCCATGTGGTTTATTTTGCTTGATAGCATTTCATTTCTTCTGTATGATTACAGTCTCTTATATTTTGCTGGATAGCATGTTGCTTTATTCTTCTGTATGATTACTGTTATTCATTCTGGCTTGAGGTTGAGATGAGCTTGTGGAGGCTGACACCCCACACGCATTTCCTCCCTCACTTGCATTGCATGCATTTTACTGTTTACTGTTCAAGCTGATGCTTTATCTGTTTTTGTTTATCATTGACGTGATCCCTTAGGAATCTCATTTCCTTTGATCAGGAAGTGATGATAGAACTTTAGGTTGAAACCTATGCATGATAACTTCTAGGAGATCCCTGTTTCAAACTTCAACTATAGGATGAATCCTTGGCATGACAACAGTAGGACTTGATAGTCTCCCCGTAGTTGAGCCCTTCTCTTCTCATCTCAAACAGCTTAAAATACAATAATCATGAATGATTTCTTTCGTACGTCACGAGCCTTAAGCTATCCGAGAAAGGATTGTTGGAGAGCTTCTTTTCAACAGTCTGGATGTTTAGTATGGCACCCTTTGGGTGACATGCGACACATTCACTCTCAGGTCATAGTCTTTAGTGCGATTGAAATTGCAAACACTATAAAAAACACTTCTTTCGTAAAAGACAGAAAACAAACTTCAAACCTTTTTGCCCCGTGGGCCCATAATTCAAAAGAAAGCTTTTCTGAAGAAAAGAGTGTCGTTAAACTTCAGCGCCAACGCAAACAGGCTTTGTCCCTAACTGCTGGAACTGCTGTTTAACCCTACTCGATAAAACAGATGAATCTGAATTCCCGTAATCCGTATTATCCCGAACTACGTAAGCTCTGATCTCTCATATCTGTTGAGAGTACGTAGGCACAATACTGATGTGTTGGCGAGCTACCTTCCCCGTAACCAGTAGTTGGTCGAACTACGTTGACTCTGATTTCTCATTCTCTGATGAGAATACGTAGGCATAAAGCGCGACGCTTCGCCGAGTCATTTTCTTTTCTGTTTAAGCCAACCTTGATAGGTAGATAGATAAACCAACTCGTCCAGTAAACACAACAAGCGTGGATCCCGTCGAGTATGACGGACGTGAGGGGTGCTAATACCTTCCCCTTGCGTAACCGACTCTCGAACTCAGACAACGGTTGCGATGACCTTGTCTTATACCTTTTCGTCAGGTTTTTCCGATCGTTTCCTTTCCCGTTCCGAGGGATAAATAATGAAAGGTGGCGACTCTTCTGTTTTGCCGGCACCTTATTTTCGCGGAAGCGACAGAGTCCCCAGTAGAGTCGCCAGCTGTCGCTACTCGAAAAATGCATCGCGCAACGACGGGTAGGCGAAAAGGGATGGACAGAAGAGTCACCATCGAATTTTATTTATCCCATGAGGGGAAAGAAAAATATCGAGAAAACCTAAAGAAAAGGAAGGATAAGATGGTCTCGCAACCAAGAACGAGTTCGGAAGCCGGTTATGCGAGGGGAAGGTATTAGCACCCCTCGCATCCATCGTATTCGATGGGAACCATTTGCTTGTCAACATATGATTATATCTGCGTAAATTTTATGCTATAAAAGTGTTTTCCAAAGGGTAAAGAAAAAGGGTCTAGAAACTAAGAAAGGAGGCAACGGGGAAGAAGAGAAAAAAGAACAGACTCGATAAGACTTCGCGGTTCTATGCCCACGTATTCTCAATAGACGTGAGAAAAACAGGGTCGACGTAGTTCGGGGAACTACAGATATAGGGGGAATGTGCTCGGCAAGGATTGTAGCCCTTGTGCCTACGTATCTTTACTTAAAAGAAGTAAAGAATCAGAGCAGCCTTAGTTCGGCCCACGGTTTGTAGATATTTTTTTGGATGATGCTATCATGCGCATTCTAGCAGTTTAGGTGTTTTGCTGCTCGCATGTGAGGAGACTTATGCGTTACCTGTTTACGGTAGAACGGACGTAACATATCCTTTTTGAAAGATTGATTAGTTTTCGCCATGCGAGGCAAGATGTCACGTTTGATTGGTTGAATTGTTTTTAGGGGTGGGATAAGTCCTTAGATAGTAACCCTTACAGGTAGTACCCTATTCTTTATCTCAAAGTTTTTGTTATGAAAGGTGTGGCGAACGTAGCGTCTTTGTATTGAAAGACAAGCATCAAGACCACCCACACTAAAGTGAATATCCTGACACTTGGAGAGGAAGGAGACTACACTGAATCCTCTCTCTTTAATTCAATTCCAAAAGAACTTCATTCTTTTATTAAAGTATTTTGGCTTTGAATGGTAAGCGCTTTGTGACTGTAAACCCTACGGTAAATCTCAGCACTCGGGATATGAGAAGGCCTACGCCTAACCACTCCATGACCAATCAAGTTTTGTTACAAAAAATGAGTTTTAAAATGCACTCGGTGCGTGACCGAGGTTTTAGGTTATAAAGGTTTCGGAGGGGAGTTATGAAAGGAGAGAGATGGTGGATAAAGATAGGTGATGGATAAAATTGTGTCTTTGTATTGAAAAATGAGTATCAAGACCACTCACACTACAGTGAGTATCTTAACACTCAGAGAGGAAAAAAGTCTACACTTAATCCTTTCTTAATATAATTCAACACAAAGAGGAAATGATTTTTATAAATGAAGGTATTTAAGAAAATGAATTCGGTACGGGACCGAGGGTTTTTTATGAGGAAGATATGTAAGTTCTTGGTGATAACCAAAAGATAGTAAACCCTAGCATGTTAACTAACATGGGATGCAAAAAAAAAAATCTCACAAGAAAGTCAAGCACATTCAAAAGGAAATCAACAGCAAGTAGGAAAGCGATCTCAATGAAGGAACAAATTTCCATATAGACAAAAGGCATCACGATTAATAACAACATGTAATATTTTTACACCACATGAAAGTAGATATTAAAACAAATATTTTGCAAAAAGAATGGACAAAAAAGGATAAAAAACGAACAAGATATGAATTTTTGAAGTTTTAAAGAATTAATGTACAAAACATAAAACATGACAAACAAAAGAATAAAATAAAATGCAAGGGGTGGGAGCTGAACCCACGCCCCTCAGTTCACAAACTCAGGGCACCAACCACTAGGCCAATAAGCACACATGTGACAAGAAATGGAAGTGCAAGAAGAGAATAACGAATTAAGGCAAAATATGAAAAAAACACAAAAGGGTTGATCCTCCTCAGGGATCGAACCCAGGTCTGGCTGGTGAAAGACTTGTTTTGAATAAGTTGCTCCCATAAACATATATGGTATGAATTTGTGGATTTCTGGGCAAAATAAAACAATGAAATGCCAAAATACAGTTTGATGCGTAACTCACTCAAAACTCAACCTTTTTTGATGAAATTTTAGTCTAACTTGACTGAAATTCCATGAGGATCATGATGGTGCAATCCTTTTTCCAAAATTATGCATACATAGTAAAATTCGAATGAACATGCAAATTGAAGGTTTGAAATGCGTATTCCATGCTAGAACTCAACTCAGTCAAGATTGTACCAGTTTAAAAGCATGCACACACTCCAAATATGGTATACAAGAAGTTCCCAAACTCAAAGGGCTTAAATTCAAGTTGGAACAGAAAATAGCATAAAAGTTGCAACATGGTGAAGTTTGAAAATGCATTTTGAGTTCAACAAGTCAAGACAGATGTGTTTAAGGACAAGAAATGATCTGAGCATACTTGAAATGCAGTATGGAAGAGATTACAATAAGAAAGAAAGTCCAAAGATCCTAGAATAAAAAATTGGCATGTGAATTGCCAAAATGGTAAAAATTGGTGTTTTTGAACAACCTAGTCTTAACAACATTAGAGTAATGGTTCAAAGATAAAAAAACTCACTGATCCTATCTATAACTGAGGTTTTAAGAGCACAATCTTGACAAGTTCTAAAAACAAAACAAAATCATGCACAAAGGAGGGAAGCCAACACTTTCCAACAGAAGAAACCGTAGGGTAAAAAATGAGCACAACAGGGTTCCATTTGAAAACAGAAGCATCAACAAGGTTTTGGAAATGATTAACAAGCTTTGATAGCAGTTAGCAACAAACCAAAATGTCAATAAAACCTGAAAATCCAAGAACTCGGAATGGCCTATGACAGCAGCCCAAATGCATCAGGATTTTCAAGCATCAATCACTAACACTCAACAATAGTGTTAGAGCAACACAAAAGCCTTACAATTCTCACAAACCAAACTAAGGAGCAGTTAAGACATGAACTTAGCACAAACACAATGAAAAAAAGACACTTGATTGGAGGTTAACAGACCCTAGCAATATGTTGGTACCAATAAAATCACAACAATTTGACAGCCTCACAAGTCTAAACATAGACCAAAATAAGTGAACCACTTGCCCATAGCTTGACTATAAAAGGGATTCTAAAAGAAAATCTTAGATGTTCAAACCTCTCACTTAGTTTAAACAGTAGCCCCCTAATGCAAGACAGTAGCATGAAATCAAAGCTTCAAGTTCTAATCAGTTCATGATAGCATGGGGCAACAAAATCTGGCAGTGGTGTGTTCAAAAAATAATAGGCCAAGATTGTGGTATATGAGTTAGTTTATGCTTATGCCAATGTCAAGTACAGGTTTCAAATGCCTTAATTGATGGTTCTAGACACCTAAAATCAAGCTCCAATAGAGGAAAAGCGATATGTATTGCAAGCTGTAGCAGAAAGTGTAGCATATTCTTTGATGATGCAATATGGATATGTACAACAGTTGACTTAAATAGAAAAAGGAAATCAAGGATGAAATCACCAACACATTTGCACAACCATGAGAAACATGCATATAGCAGATACAAAGTCAAACTCACACATAGAACATAACAACTGTGCTGTGCCAAGTGAGCATTGGAGAAAAAAAATGCAAGTTGAAACCAAAATTAAGTAGCAGACAGAATTGGAATGGAAAGACCTACCAAACATCTTCAAAACATCATATGAAATGTGTCCACACTTCCAATTTGCTCACATATATCATGGAATTGAAAATTAGGTGTCAACTGCTCAAGTATTCATAAATTGGCAACAAAAGGATCAAAAATGATTTGGAACAGTCCGAGGTGCAAAGGATGCTACACACAAACTTCAAATAAGATAACATGTGAGTATTTCCTTTAAGGTTATCATGAAATGCCTATAACAAGAAAATGACCAACAAGAATGCATTCTCAAACATGATGAAACCAAACTGTTATGACAGAGTAAAGGGCAGACAACAGTGATTGAATCATGAACGCACAAGTCTCATATGTTATAAGAGGTATAATACTATATGAATTATCTTGAAATTAACCAAGCCACAAAAAGTGAAGTGTATGCCCAAGTGATTTTGCAAAACTGTTGCAGCAGCAGGGCATAAACATGGTTCAGTCACAAACAAATGGTCTCACATTGCTAGACATCACATACACATCTCATAAATGCAGGGAGGAATAAGTCACAACTCTAAAATTACACACATTGTAAGCAAGCAAGGTTTTGGTATGTTGTGGCTTATTCTAGCATGAAATGCAATTGGAAGTGAATTTGATGTTGCAGGCAAGAATAGATCAAATGAACAATGTGCACATATCATTATCATGGTAAGGAATGAATCTTAACTTCAAGAATGAGCATATGACAATTAGAATGAAAATTGGCATAATGGTGTGAACTGTAAAAAAATTGTCTTGGCAAGCACTTGGCACAAAGAGGCATTTTTCAAATTGTGAAGTTTTATGTCAAAATAAGAACATACACACATCATAGATATGTTAAGGAAATAGTTCATGCATTGAAATCAAACTCAAAACAGTTAGAGCAAGATTTTGGTATGTTATGGGAATGAGAAACAGTTTTAGTGAACCAAAGTAGCAGCAGGTGGTATTCATGACAGTTGGGCAGAAATGATAACACATACATGTTTTAAATGAGTAAGGCAATGATAATATGCACATGGATCAAGTAGAAAATGATTGAAACAGAATGTGTCATGTTTGGCATCATGATATTTTGAAAAATGCAGTTGGGAAGGATGCTATAGCAGTTTGAGCATTTAAAAAAAAACTTTGAACACATAGGCACCACATACACCCTAAACATAATGACAAATGAATCTCCAATCTTAAAAACAAGCAAAATATGCTCCACCCCAAAAATGACATGTTGAACCAAATTTGACAGCAAAATATCTCAAGACAACTCTAAAGTTCAAACTTCATGCTTCTCACATTTCCACCAAAGCAAACATCATGAATCAAGATCAAACATTAAACAAAGACTTGAGGCATAAGAAATAGCAAGCAAACCCACTCAAAAACCACTTCATAGCAATGATGAGCAAGATGACACAAAGAATGTATAAGAGCCAAAACAAAAGCCACATTGATTCAAACTTGATCAAGGGCAGGGGGATTCTATGAGTACCTTATAAGTTGAGTCAAACATTACTAATGAGGCCGGTCTAACAATCCTAGGGCAAGCATATCAACATTTCAACATTGACCCCTAAAACTCTCACATGACAAAAATCTCACAAACAAGCTAAGCATGAAATCTAATCACAAACTTGGTAATACAAAATCCACATATCATTTACAAGTGAAAAAATATTAATGAAAACAAGTATCATGATCATGGAAACTAGAGTTCTTGACAAAGAGCCACAATGGGGCAGCCATGGCTACATTTTCACAAAATCATCTCAAAATGACAAAACATGATAATGTATGATTAGTGAGGAGTTTGAATATTACATACCTCTTATAGACAAGCCTTGAGTAAGCTAAAAGCTTAGAAACGCAGAGATACTTCTTCCTTTGCAAAGAGATAAAGCTTGCTTCCTCTTGAAGCAACAAACCAACTTTCAAGACAGTTGGAGTTGTGTGATTTCCAGCTGATTTTTTATGGCTTAGATACTTGAGATATGATGTATATGAGGTGTTAGGAGTGTTAGAATGGTAGGAAGTGGTTCAAGTGAGATTTTGGCTTTCAAAGTGGAAGAAAGTCAAACTATTAAGGTGTGGAGTTTGACTTTTTGGAAAATGGTGCTTTTGAGATGTTTTAGTGTATGGAAACCTTCTACACCATATTTAGGGATTGTGTGGATGATTTTTAGAGGCTTGGAGATGGTAGAAATGGTCTTGAGCAGAATTTTGCTCAAGACAACTTTTTGGTAAAAAATGGAAGTTTTGAGATTTTGAAATTCTTAAGGAATGAGAAGGAAATGAAAGCTATAGTTTCTCTGGTTTTTTGAGATTTCTCTGGTGTGTTGAATGAAGTAGAGGATGGCTCTATTTATAGGGAAACATGAGGAGAGAGCAGAATTGGAAGTTTGCCTTTTAAGAGGGAAAAATGACAATTTGGTTCAAATCTTGCAAAAGTGGTTCCTTGGCCTCAAGGTAATCAGAAGTCAAGTGTGATGAGTGACCTAGAGGTGGATGAAGTAGGGCTAGAATGGCTAGGGGCATGGTTGCTGCAGATTTTCTCTTTTCACCTTTTTGTATTTTTGAATATTTTAATGCAAGTTGCTTTGCAACTTGCCAAGCCACTTGCCTTGGCTTCTATTTCTCATGCTATCTGCATTTTCTTTGCATTTCCACACATCTAAGCTTCTACATATCAGAATAAACAAGATCCAAGGGCTGAGAAAGGTCCATCTTGATGAAAATCTCACTTGTAGAAAAATCAGATTTTGTGCTTCAAGTGTGACAGTTCCAACTTCACTAATTCATAACTCTCAGCTCACAAATGCCATTGAGATGTTCTAGTACTTTTTGGAAAGCCCTCATGTAGCTCTAAAACATTTATTTTTTCATGAACTTCAGATTCTAAAAGGAGCTTGGCCAAAAAGCCTCTCAAAGTTGCTGAAAAACAAGCTTAAAAGTGAAATTTCTCTAAGTTATTTTCCCTTCTTGAAATGAATTTGATCATAACTCCAAATCTATGCATTTTCTGATCATGGACCACTTGGATACTTTTTTAGGATTTGTCAAGAGCTTTCCAATGAGCTTTGAACCACTTCATTTGGATGTGTGGTTGGGGAGTTATGGTCTTTCCCCTTTCGAAACCCTAATTGCCGATTTTTGCAATTACTTCCTAACCCTTGATCCAATGGTCATGAAATTTTATGGGGAGGTGTAATATGACATAAGGAACATTTTTGATTCACATCTTGAAGTCAAATTCATTATCGTTAGAGAGTTGACTTTTTGGTCAACCGTTCGATCAATCGGTGACTACTGAGCCGACTGTTGACGATCCGGGTGTCTTGAGGCCTTGAATCTTCTTGAATGGACTTCACTAAGCCATATAAACCCTATGAATCAAGATTGCATCATTAGAACACCTTTCATATCAAAAGTCAAACTATAGTTGACTTTTCCTGATCGAAAACCCTAATCGGGCCTGAGCTGCATTATCTTCAATATTTGAGTGCCAATCCTCAAATTGAATTCATATTTGAACCAATGTAGCATCCTTGAGCCTATTTCATGGGAAATCAATTCAAGACGTCGATTGATCAAACCATTGAAACCTCGACTTTTAACTGTGCGAAAACCCTAATTTCCCCTTTTTGCTTGGATACTGTGCAGATGAACTGGATGATCATTCCAACCCCACTATGACCTTTGAGATACTCAACAGGCTTCTCCTTTCTTTTTCTCATGCTCCTGATGACTTGTACTAATGGTTGTGGTCAAAAAGAGGCGGGAAAATTTAGGATATGACAAGCATCCTACTTATTCTACCATTTCTTTAGGGTATTCCACAACTTACTCCGGTTCTGGTCGAGGATGCAAGTTCAGAGGACTCTGGAGAACCTCTCATCTTCTCAAGGTCGAGGTCTAATGTAACACCCTTTTCTACCCCACAAAATAAAAGGCAAAGTATTTACATTTATCAGAGTAAAATATTAAATTCAATAAAAATCACCTCAAAGGGCGTACATTTCCCAATAAATCAAATATATGTCAAAGCTCCGTAAACAACAGGTTTTCTCAAAAGATATCAAAAATTGCAGCGGAACTTAAAAGGTATAATCCAAAGTTTTCCTTATACGGGAACATAAGTAAAATAACCAAATCAAATAAAATAAGGTTTGACTCAAAGACCCCAACCCGATGTTACACTATCAGAGCATGACCCTCTAAGCCAACCATCATGGCCAACGACCCAAAAAATTCAAAAGCCCTCGACGACATCCACGGCTAAACCCGGTCACCTGCATGTTACCCACGTGGATGTAACATTCAAACAGACAGGGTGAGTAAAACGATTCATAATAATCAATGTAGGAAATCAAAATATAAAATGGCGTCATTTTCATATTCAATATCATCATATTCATCAAGGAACATCAAAGGCCACAACATCATAATTTACTCAGGATCATCTCATAAATGCAAATGCAACAAGACTCAATGCATATGGTACCAATCATCACAACTCGATGGACACTGGGTCATCAACCCTCCATAGATCCCCATCAATATGATCGATTCTACTTGAGAACCGGAGCACATTAAAATACCTCACATCTGCACAATGGGATTGAAGCCAAATAAATCAAGATCCTGAACCGAAGTTTGGATGCACATGAATGCATGATGCAGACGTCAATAATCATCCTCATAATAACATCATAGGTGCATTAACATTCATCATAACCATCATCATCAAAAATCATGTCATCATAGAATCATCAAAACTCATGGAAATATCATCATAGTTCATCAATCATTACATCATAGAAATCATCATATCATCATGTACAAATCACATAGAATTCACAGTCATACTCATATTAATTCGTCAAAGAAATCACAGCATCAAAACATTAAGGCATCACTGCACAAAATCAGAATTCGCAAAACTCTGCTATGTTCGCTAGCAAGTTCGTTGTGCGAGTCTGGGGCGAGTTTCTTCGCTGTGCGAAGGATTCTTTGCAGTACGAGTCTGGGACGAGTTTCGTTCGCCGTGCAAACACGCGATGATAGTAAAATGTTGTTACGCACTAGAATCTAAAATCAACCCAAAAGTCCCACGATTCACTTCCCCAATAATCCAAAAACATCCCTAAATCATCCCTAAGGTCTTACGGCGATAAAGACACAAAATCTACTTATTAGGTCAATCCCAAATCATATTCACGCTCTAAATCCCATAAATCCTTACAACTACACAACAATCATTAGAGTTGCTCATTATCAAATTCCTCTACATGGTTAGACAAATGTCAAATTAGAGTTTTGGCCATGAAGGCCTAATTTCCCTTTAACCCAAATAAATCCCTACAGTTAAAATCTCAATAATAGATTTAGGCCACGAAGGCCAAATTCCCTTTATCCCATAATCAGCCTCAAACCCTTTAAACCCTTAAATTGGCCTTAAATACATTGAAATTACACGTTGAAAACTATGAAGGCAATACTCCCCATACCTTAATTGCCAACTCTAAGCCTTCTCAAATCTTTCAGGAAACCTTTTAAAGCTTTTGCCTCAAACCTCCTCCTCAGAGCTCTGGCCTCAATTATTTTCACGGTCTAACAAAATGAATCCTAATCCCATCACAATTCCCTTTTTGTTAAACCTAACCTTGGGTCTTAAAATTGGGCTTTCCAATATTACCCTCACTAACTCCTCCTCAATTGTCCAATTTGCCCTTAGTTAACTTATATTTATTTAAATTAATAATAATACCAATATATTCATATTATATACTATTATTTAAATAAATAACTTAAAATCCATAATTTTCAATATTTCACAACAACCACCGAAAATTACCAAAATGCGAATATTCTTATTTAAATAAATTAAATAAATATTCCAATAAATTTGGGGTGTTACATCTAACGCTTCTTCCAAGCCAGACACTAGCCACTAGAAGAAAGAGACTCTCAAGAAATCCACCTCCAAAAAGGATGCAACTAACACCTCTACGGGACCTTCTACCCAATCTCCTAAAAATGCCCCAAAGGAGAGAATTAAAGAAAAAAGAAAGGAATCTACCCAAGATCTAACACTCCCCCCCAGTTGATGAAAACACCATTCCACTCCAAAATAATCCAGTCGATGAAGTTAGTGATCCTAAGGTATGCGTCAAATTCCTTTGTAACTTGTTTATCATCTTTCTTCCTAATTGCTGATAATTTTTTCCTTTCTTTTAGGTACATCCTGAAATGACCAACAATCAAGAAGTGACTCCTGCAGGTATCCTTTGATCCACTCCCTCTACTTCAATTTCATTTTGTCATACCCGAAATTTGTCCTACCCTTTCGTTTAGATCTTTTGGCTTATGCTTTTCACTGTCCTCAGATGCATACCTTCCATTAGGGCATTTAAACACCTCATGCATTCATTAACATCAAAGCTTGATACTTGGATCAGTGGTTCTGAAGAATTAGGGTTTCACAAATCAATTAGGGTTTCACCTCTTTTGTAGGTATGTTTCAATTGAAGATGCAAAGATCTTGGATTAGGGTTTGTCCCTTGTGATTATGGTTATCAAATGGATCCTTAAAAATTGGCTATGAAATCATCAGGAGCATCATCTTCTTGTGCTCACTGTCATTGGATTAGGATTTATTTCCCTGATTAGGTGGCCTCCAAGAGGTTTACTTATGAAGGTTATTCATCAGCGTATCTTGTTAATCAAGGTCCCATCACTGCCTAAGGCGAAAGTCTTTAAGAAGGTCTTGGTGCAATTGTTCATTTGGTTTGGATCTAAGGCATCCTCAAGATGTAGAATTCATGGAAATTTCATACTTCAAGTATTATTAATGGATTCATATTCATTCAAGGGGAATTAATCACAAGTTCTTTGAGTGTTCAAACTCAAGATCAAGGAGTGCAAGGTCATTCAAATTCCAAAACCATTTTTTAAATCCAAATTATGAGATCCATATCTAAATTTTCCTAAATCCAAATTAAGTCAAAGATTAAACCCCATATTCAAAATTCAAAATTCAAGTCCATGTTAAAAAAATCCACGACTATTTTTCTAAATCCAAACCATTTCTAAATCCACATTAAACCATCTTTGCCCAAATTTCATTTTTCAAACCAAACCAATATCCAATCTACATCCATATTCAAAATCTCCAAATCCATTTTCAAACAAAACCAATATCCAAATTTAAACCAAAACACCATTTTATAATCCATTATTCAATTACCCAAAGCCTAAACCCAAACTTAATTACATTACAAAAAATATTCATACTCATTTCAAATTCAATATTCAAATACATATACATACTCAACAAACAAGTCCATTCCAAATATCCATTTTTTTTATAAAAAAAAAGAAAGTTTTAAATCGATTTCAAATATCCATTCTTCATCTTCAATTAAATTCAATTTCATTATTCCAAATCCAAAATTTAAATCCAATTCCAAAATCCAAACTACAAGATCAATTATAAAATCCAAAATTCTACAACAAGTTGTCTAAAATCCAAAATTCTACAACAAGTTGTCCAAAACCAAAATTCTACACTAAGTTATCCAAAAACCAGAATCTGAACCAAGTTATCCCATTTCCAAAACAGTACAAAAAGAAAAAGAAAGTTTGCAAAGCTCGTATCGATCCTGCGACATTTCTTCTTCATCACCATCCTTGCACTCATTTATATATGCATCTTCATACGAATCATTCACCAAGCCTATACACACCCTGCAGAGCCAGAAGAGCATCATCAAAACATCATCATATCAAAATCACAAACCCAAGCATCATCACCGCAGGTTCAAAGGGGTACAGTGCATTCACCACATGAATTAACTCCCACATCAATAATGCAAATTCAAGTCAGTACACAATCATGCCATGCATCACGTAAATTCAAGCTTACACAAACCGTCAAAAACATCGTCAATAACAGTGCCACACGGTTACAAGTACCTATTTGTTCAAAAGAAGCTAATATGCATGATGCAGTCCAGAATTCTATTGGTTCAAGTACCTTTCCATTCAACCAAATGTGAACAAACAAAGACAATGCATATTTTTATCCCTGCAACTAATTCAACACTCACCACCTAGTTTACCTGCAACTAAGGTCATGTTGGTTGGCCTTGTGAACCTCCAGAGGTGAACAAAATGCGTCACTCGCACTTCATGAACTACCGAAGGAGTTTCTAGTAGGTGACACTCTCGATGGGGATGCTCAATGCCGTCAAGACTCGGTTAACGAAGAAACGTCCCGCATGAAGGATTCCGTTACGTTATTGATAAATACATAGGAGCAGGTGCTAGAGATGGAGTCCTCTAAACTGAATTTCTTTGAAGTTTGAAATGACAGCTCCTACAACTATATGTTTGGTGAAGCTGACACTGAACATGAAATCTAGCACAGAATTATTGCAACCTGCAAAACTAGAACTGAAATTCAAAAACTCACTTCAAATCAACCAATTAACCAATTCACCATTTAACTATTAACATTCCAATGAATAATACAAAACCCAAGCCATAACAGTTTTTTTACAACTAATCTCAGCAAGTCATAACCAACTATCCATAACTAACTGCCAGCTCACCAATAACCAACTTGGCTTCACATCCTAACTAACCCTCTAACAGACATTCACAATCCAAATCCCTATATAAACCAGTCCTCAATCATTCTTCCATGGATCACCAATTGCACCCATTCATTATTTACGGAGAGTTCACAAATCATTCCTAAATCAATCTAGAAATCATCATCAATCACTTCACAGAACTACCAATTCAAGGAGACTTCACAATTTCACCTTCACCTTTCATTTTTACACAAGAATCATCAATCATTCTCTCCATCTCTCTAATTCATCCTCAAACAGTCTCACCTCACTCTCCATATACTGACTTCATCATCCTCTGAATTTCATCTCACAACCCAACTCCTTCATATTCTCAACCTCTTCATTCATTACTATCTCTGCAACAGTGCAAGAACTCACGCAAACAATCACAACACGCAGAAATAAGAAAATTCATGCAGGAATCACATCACGCAGAAATAAGAAAATTCATGCAGGAATCACATCACAGGAGCAAGAACGCAACTCACACTAATCCAATACAACATTCACACCGTCTCAGCATAATCATAGGAGAAGAAATCAAGGTGTAGAAGGTTTTTTCTCCACGCGACGTTGACTTGAATAGGGTTGTGGCAAGCACCCCATCACCAAGCATCACACTCTGGGACTCAGAGCCCATACCATTTGCTATATGCACTCTGGAAACATTAACTGCACCCCCTGTTGTATAGACTTTTATTCTTGGGATTCGGTCTTGATTAAGCCCATTGTGCTTGATAATTGCAGTTTAATCCTGCTCTGTACACCCCCTTGTGTGCCTTTATTTTTTCACTTCTTTTGTCTTTTAATTTTTCTTAATTTTGTTAGAATATTTTGTGATAATGTGATAAAGATATTGTGATGATATTTTGGTGATTCTTTCAATACTATTTTGTCAATATTTTGTCATGTCGATTTCGTAAATTCTTTGTGATAATTTTGTTGATTAATTTTGTTAAATCTTTGAGAATTATTCTTGTTGTATTTTCATACTATTTTTGCTAAGATTTTGTTGAATCTTTACCATATAATTTGTAGAATTTTTGTGTTACGATTTTGTTAGGAATTTGTGATATAATTTGTTGAATATTTTGACTACTTTTCTAATTAAATTTTTGCGCTATTCCTTGATTCATTCTTATGCTCCATATGAATTCATCTTGTACCTTTCATGCATTCATTTTATGGGTTTTCTCATTTATTTCTTTTATGTCTTAACTTAGGTCTCCCCCTCGGTGGGTTCCTTACGCTTCACCTCCCTATGGACATGTAATAATGTAGATTTACAACTTTGATTATTGTATGCTTGCATGCTTGTTAAAAAAATAAATAACGGAAGCGCTTAGAAAACGATTTCAAAAAAACAAAGGAAAAAATAAAACTCGACCCAACGTCGAGCCATTTTCAAACTTATTAATTGGATTGTTTCTCCCACCTCATCTTAGGGTTTTCCTATGTTTTTCTTCTACCTACATCCAATTCGTTCCATCAACCACAAGCAAGCCTTGCATGTACTAACCCTTATAAGTCAATCGCCTTGTGCATCACCATCAACCTCCATCAATTCTCATCTTCAATTCAATCATCTCTCTTTTCTTCTCACACCTATCGTCTTTCGAAACATCAAACACTTGGTCCAATGCCAAACCACTTTCCAAACTATTTTCATAATAATTTGAGAGGAAAGGGAGTGGAGTGTACGTACTTGTGCACCCCGTTTCTTGAGTGCTTGGGTTATTGGACATGTTTGGCTTGGGACCTGACGCTTGTCTTCCATTCAAAACACTTAATAAACACAACAGTTTAATCTGGTCCTCTTAGGGCGAAAATGAGTGGTTGGGATGCCATTGTCCCCTTAACTCTCGAGTATTTGATTGTGGCTCGTACTTAGCCTATGGTTGAATACTTGTCTCCCTCTAAGTACCAAGAATTGGACTCGCCTCATAAATTTCAAAACAAATCTTTTCTCTAAAAACAACTTCGCTAATCAAATGAGACATCTTGCCTCGAGGGCAAAATTCCAAAACCTTTTTCAAAAGGGTACGTTATTTCCATTCTATCGCAACACATGCTAAAGCATAAGTCTCCTTACGTGTGAGCGGCAAAACCTATTGCTAGGATGTGAACGTTAACATCGCCTACTAAAAACAAAAAAACCCACAATCCCCTAGTTCCACGAACTACAGAGCTCTGACTTCCTCATTGCACGAGGGGATACATAGGCACGAGATTGCAAAATCTTGGAGAGCTACCTTCTTTCACAGCCTTTCTTCATTTTTCCCTTAGTTCCACGAACTACGAGGCTCTAACTTCCTCATTGCACCATGATGGTACGTAGGCACGAGGGCCCCAATCTTCCGCGAGCACACTAATTATAAACCCTCCATTTCTCCTTTAGAAAGTAACCTTTAGATAAATGACGCCCATTCACGCATAAATAAACAAGATGGTTCCCATCGAGTACGATGGATGTGAGGGGTGCTAATACCTTCACTTTGCATAACTGACATCCAAACCCAAATTTAGTTGCGATACCATATTCTTCACCTTTATAGGATTTTTCAATATTTTACCTTTCTTCGGAATAAATAAAGTTCAGTGGCGACTCTGTATTTTTCGCGTAGCGACACATTTATACATTGGTCAGATTTCCTTGACTCGAGCCTTTCGACCATTCAAATAGTCTCCCAGCCAATGAATACAACAACAACAACAACAACCACTGCTTCACAACCTCAACCCGAGGTGATGATGAATGTCAGATCCCACCTTGATAATGTCATGGAAGAGGCAGAGGCGGATACCAACTTTGTGTCTATTCATGACAACATTGCTCCAAATTACTTTCAAACTGGAAAGCCCGCAGAAGACAACGAAGGACAAATTTCTCCTCATATCAAAGTTGCCCCAGTCTAAGAAGCTATCCAACTAGGTCTTCGAGAGCCAACTCAAGCTGATGTGCATGATTCTATGTCGAACTCTTCCCTCAGCCAAGCATAAGTCTTAGCTCTCAAGACGAAAAATCCAACTGAGCTCCTAAAAAGATTGTAGAAGCTGTGAAGGTTGTCGATGGATTCTAAGTTGTATCAATATTCTGACTCACTACTAGCTGACATTGGCAATGATGCCGGGAATCTTCTTGTTCAATAATTGAAAGCCAACCTTTTTGAAACTAACCTCGTTGCTGCCATCGGGGAAGATGCACACCTTGGAAATGACATTAGGAAACTGCTAGCTGAACTCAACAAACAGCGGGCGTCTAATGTCTTGCTCAAATTTCTCTTTGAGTTTGAATCCTTGTTGGATCAAATATTCAAAGATCTTGATCTAAAGCGTTTAACTACCTCCAAACTTTAAGGAGTAATGGATTCCATTGCCGTAGCCTGGGAAGTCAGTGATGCATCTGATCAAAAGGTTGATCAATTTGAAGCCCAACTCCAAGAATGCAACGACAAGACTACATCTATTGGTATAAATATTTCTCAACGTCATGCCAAGATGTTGGAGTTTTCCAAAGAGATTGCTGGCTTGGAAAAGGAGAATATTGAGTTGGCTTTAAGACAGACACTCCCTATAAAAGAGATTATTGATGCTGAAGCCACCAAAAGAGTTGAGCATGTTGAGGCCGTACTTAATCCAGGAGTTGAGGTTTCTCCACTAGAAGAACTTCTCGATTGTCTACGTGTGAGGCTCGACCTGTCTAAAGCCAAATTGGAAGAATTCAAGGCACAATTCCCCTTCTGATTTGTATTCCCTTTGATTTACTTTTGTTAATCTTCGCTTTTGTAATGGCTATGCCCACTCTATGTAATGACTTTCCATTTTGACATTTTAATACCATGGTGGCAACTTTTTTTGTTTATCACATTAAGGTACTTACTATTTACTCTTAAAATTTGTCTGTCCATGGCCAATTCTTTGATTTCGTAAGTGTTATTTGAAATACTTGAAGTATTCGAAATGGCCCTTCCCAATTTGGGGACCACTTGCCTAGGGCTCGATCCTTCTGATCCATAGGCAATATGACCTTCCAAACAAAATCTCCACATGAGAATGTTTTGGACTTAAACTTTTTATTGTAGGCTTTAGCAACACGTTCTTTTTGCCTTATTAACGCATCTAATGTTGTCAGTCATTCCTCATCCAAATCAACTATCTTGTATAACATTTGTTAGAACGAGATTTTTTCATGACATATTCTCTTTTAGTTTTGATGATAATAAAGTATTAAAAGAACAATGGTTTATTTGATGTGTGTTTTGTTTATGCAGGTTCTCATCATTGTACATAAATAATCAGAATTTGTATTACATGAACACACTTGAGAGTTGCTTCATTGCGAGCTTTTGGAACAAAGAAGATGAGAAACAATATAGTTACGATTGGAAAGCTAGAAATATTCTCATTTCCTCTTTGGGAGTTGATGAATATTATAGAGTGTCCCATTGTACTACTATTAAGGCTATGTGGGATTCATTACAAGTTGCCCACGAGGGAACTAATGATGTAAAACTAGCTCAAATCAATACTTTGACATAAGATTTTGATCTCTTTCACATGAAGCAAGGTGAAACCATTGCTGAAATACAAAAGAGATTTTCTCATGTAATCAATCGCTTAAATACACTTGGAAGACCCGTTTCCATTGAAGTTGCTACTAATAAAATTTTGAGATGTCTTAATAGGGAATGGCAACCAAAGGTCACAACGATCAAGGAAGCCAATAATCTTACTACATTGGACATCACAACTTTGTTTGGTAAGCTTGATGAATACGAGCAAGTGCTCATTAGTCTTGACAAACATGAGAAAAGAGAAAAGAAGGAGAAGTCGAAAGACATGGACTAGAAGTCTATTGCTCTTAAGGCTTCTAACTCAAAGTCTTTAACACAAGAGCATAGTGAAAGTGAATCTAGTAATGATGATGAAGACACGAGTTAAGATTTGGGACTGTTTGTGAGAATATATAATAGATATATCTGGAAAAATGGAATTCAACACTCAGATAAAAATCTCATCAACTTTCAACAATAATCAAAGTCCTCTAAGACCTAAGGTAACAAGAGTGGTAAATCAAAAGGGTCATGCTACAGTTTTGGAAAGTTCGGTCATTACATGTCGGATTTTCCAGTGATAAAGAAAGAAAAAGCAAACGAGAAGAATCGCCAACAAAAGAAATCGGGAAAACCTAGAAGGGCATACATTGCTTGGGAAAGCGATAGTGAGTCCTCTAGTGAAGATAGCTCAAGTGATGAAGACGGATCTATCAATCTTTGTCTCATGGCTCACCAAAAGAAGAAAAAGGAGGTAAGACACTCTAAGTATGAACACTATAATAAAATTTCTCATACCGAGTTGCAAAAGGCTTTTGATACTTTACACCATGAGGGCAAAGAATCTTTTAAACGCTTAGCTTCAAATAAGCAATTTTTTTGGCATTCATAGAAAAAGGTTTCTGATTTCGAAAAAGAATTAGAAGCTCTTAAGAACTTTATGGTGGAAGCAACAAAAGGTAAAATTAAGGATGACAAGTGTACTTGTTTAAATTGGACAGGTTATGAAACTAATCACATTTGGCAAAAGGAGGTTAGAACTCTTAAATCCAAATTAGACAAGTCTCTAAAACCTAAAGTCACATTTGCTATTGATCGGTCACATTTTAGAGAAAGTATGAATAATCCGTATCAAAAATACACTTATGTGATTAGAGATAAAAATAGCAAAAGTAACACCCATGTTAACCTTACTTGTCTATATTGTTGCAAGAAGGGTCACACCGTTGCCAAATGCCGATTTAGGAGATTTTTGGTTCCTAACAGTATTTTCAAAAGGTTGCCCAAATGCAACCAAATATTCACTCACACCCAAGGACCCGATAAAAATTGGGTACTGATTTCCCTTGTTTGAATTGTGTAGGTACAATATCTTGAGTCTACAGAGAGAAGATGGTTTCTCAATAGTGGATGTTTAAGATACATGACAGGAGACATTTCCTTATTTATTGACTTTGTGGCAAAGAAGAAAGAATTTGTGACCTACGGTGATAATAAAAAGGGAGCTATACTCGAAAAAGGTAGTGTAGGTAATCTCTTTTCTACTACTATCTCATATGTCCTATTAGTTGAGGGTCTTAAAGACAATCTAATTAGCAATAGTCAATTATGTGACAAAGGTTATAAAGTTTCATTTTCAAAAGATTGTTCCATGATTAAACATAATGATAAAAGGATGATGTGTTCAAAGGCCTGAGGGTTAACAATGTATATATGCTTGACTTGAGTGAAGTATCGTTGCGTAGCACTAAATGTCTTATCACCATGAGTGAAGATTCATGGCTATGGCATAGGCGATTAACGCATGTCAATTTCGATTTGCTAAACGAAGTAGTCTCTAAGGATCTAGTTGTCGGCCTACCCAAAATCAAATTTTCAAAAGCTCACTTATGTGATGCATGCCAAATCGGGAAGCAAACAAGGGTCTCGTTTAAATCTAAAAATATTGTTTCTACAATGAGACCTCTTGAACTCCTTCATATGGACCTTTTTGGACCATCTAGGATTAAAATCTTTGGTGGTAATTACTATGGTTTTGTGATAGTAGAATACTACTCTAGGTTTTGTTGGACTATTTTCTTAGCAAGCAAGAGTGATACTGTTTCATCTTTTGAGAAGTTTGCCAAGCTCTCTCAAAAAAAATTGAATACAAGCATTATAACAATCCGAAGTGATCATGGATGTGAATTTGAAAACCACCTCTTAGAAGAATTATGTGATAAGAACGACATTAATCATAATTTTTCTGCACCATGTACTCCTCAACAAAATGGAGTAGTGGAACGTAAAAATCGTGTTTTAGAAAAACTTGAAAGAACTATGATCAATGAGAGTGGCCTTTCTAAATACTTTTGGGTCGATGCTATTAGTACGACGTGTTATGTTTTGAATAGGGTGTTTATCCGTCCTATTCTTAACAAAACTCCATATGAGCTATTAAACGGAAGCCTAACGTATCACATCTTCATGTTTTTGGTTGTAAATGCTTTGTGTTGAATAATAGTAAGGAGAACCTTGGTAAGTTCAATTCAAAAGCCGATGAAGGTATCTTTCTTGGATACTCTCAAACTAGTAAGGCATATAGAATATTCAATAAAAGGTTACTTACTGTAGAAGAATCCGTACATGTTACTTTTGACGAATCTTATCCGAAAAATGTCGGAAAAGGTATTTTTTTTCATGGTGAGGTGTATCTTCAAAATACATACTCAAGGACAATGAAAAAGGGATTGATCAACCTGAATCGGTGAAAGTTGACGAGGAAGATCACAACTCTGAAAAGATTGAGGAAGATCATCCAATTAGCAACGATGACCTTCCTATGGCTTGGAAATCCTCTAAGGATCATCCCATCGACAACATACTCGAAGATATATCTGTTAGAACACAGATTGGTTCTTAGTTATATCTCTGTTTTGATGATAACACTAATGAAATTTTGTATTAAGAAATTATAAACTCTAAATTTGTTCAAGTGTTTTTGTCGCAGATATTAAATTTAATATTCTTCTGAAAGCAAAAATGAATCTGAACATTGAACTACGCATGGCTCTGAGCGTCAGAAGCATCTCGTTAGAAGACTCTGAGCGCTGCCTATAGAAGACTCTGAAGCAGAAGCTACAGAAGCATCTGAAGCATAGCTGAAGACTTTGTATGAAGAGTTTCAAGCATTGTTTTTCAGAACACTCTGATAGTATTGTTCGCTGCAAGTACTGAGGATCTGATCTCCAAACTCTACTCTGATTGTTATTCATGCTGAAGCACTCTTGCTGCAACACTCTGATACAGCAAACTCTGATAACATCAAGACTCTGATCACTCAAGGCTCTGATGTTGATTACTGTGAGATAGAAGCTTGTTGAAGAAGATTATTCAAAGATATATCTGTTGGCATATTCCAAACGACTCTTTCCTCTTTTATGCTAGACACAAGAACTCAGGCAAAAAGGATTTCTCTGAACGTTCTACTTCTAGGAAAGGTCAAGTCATGTGAAGACAAAAGGCTACAGCTACTTTGCAGTACACGGTCTTCAAGCTTGCAACGTCTTGGACGTCTTTGTCTATAAAAGCAAGCCTTCAACAACTTTCTATAGTTGATAAATATTGACGAATCTATTGAAAACTCTCTCAAAGCTCTCATACAAATTATATTTCTTTGATGAATAGTTTCATTCATTCTTAATCTTAAGTGTATAAATCACAGTTGTGATATAGCTTTCATAGAAGCATTTTAAACACTTGTTTGGTTTACATTTGATTGTAAAAGTTCCTTAAGAAGACCAAGTTGTGGTCAGTAGTTCTTGAGAAGACTAAGACAGTTGTTCTTAGTGGTTGACATTGTAATCTGTTTGATTATAGTGGATTAAGTCCTTGTGGAGAAAGGCAAATCACTCTTGATAGGGTGGACTGGATTAGTTGAGTTCAACGAACCAGGATAAAAAAAATCATTGTGTTTTTATTGCCATATTTATTTCAAAACCCTTATTCAACCCCCCCCCCCCCTTCTAAGTGTTTTCTCACCTTCAGTTGGCATCAGAGCTCCGGTTCTGTTAGTGCTATCACTTCACTGTGAACAGAAAAGATCCAGTTGAGAAAACTCTTGATATATTTTGGTTGATACATTATGGCTGAAGCTTCAACATCCAACAACAACAGATATGAAGACAAAGATAGAATCAACACTAAACCCCCTATGTTTGATAGGGAAAAGTTTGACTACTGGAAAGACAGGATTGAAAGTTTCTTTCTAGGATATGATGCTGACCTTTGGGATTTAGTTATTGATGGCTATGTTCACCCCACTGATGGGGATGGCAAAAAGATAGACAAAAAATCTATGACTGAAGCTCAGAAGAAAGAATTCAGGAATCATCATAAAGCTAGAACCATACTTCTAAATGCTATATCTCATACTGAGTATAAGAAGATTACTAATAGAGAAACAACATTTGGTATGTTTGAATCTTTGAAGATGACTCATGAAGGGAATTCAAGTCAAGGAGATTAAGGCTCTAGCGTTGATCCAGAAATATGAACCCTTCAAAATGGAGGAATCAGAATCTATAGAAGTTATGTTCTCTAGATTCCAGATTCTCACAGCTGGCTTAAAAGTTCTGGACAAGGGTTATTCCACTGTAGATCATGTTAAGAAGATCATCAGAAGTTTGCCAATCAGATGGAGACCAATGGTCACTGCTCTGAAGCTAGCAAAGGATCTGAACAAGATCACGCTAGAGGAACTAATCATCTCTCTGAGGAGTCATGAAATTGAATTAGAGGAAGACGAACCCCAAAAAAAAGGTAAGTCTATTGCTTTAAAGTCTAACAAATCTGCCAAAGCTTTGCAGATTTTAGAAGAAAGTTCTGAAGAAGAAGATGAACTGTCCTGTTGTCCAGAAGGATCAACAAACTCTGGAAGCATAAACAGAGGAAGTTCAAGAACTTCAAGAAACCAGATCAACGCAAAGAGTCTTCTGGACACAGAAGATCTGGAAAGAAAGAGGTTGTCTGTTATGAATGCAAGGAACCTGGGCACTACAAGAATGAATGCCCAAAGCTTCAGAAGGAGAAGCCAAGAAGGAAGCCTGAGCATAAAAAGAAAGTTCTGATGGAAACCTGGGATGATTCAGATGCATCTGAATCTTCATCAGAGTCAGAAGAAGAATGTGCAAACATGGCACTAATGGCAGACGTGGAAGATAATGATGAAGGATCATCTGGATCTGAATCTGAATCTGATTCAGAAGAGGTATTTTCTGAACTCACTAGATCTGAACTTGCTGAGAGTTTATCAGAAGTCCTTGAAAACTATAGCAAAATTAAAATCAAATACAAGAAGCTTTTAAAGCATATTGCATTTAAGAGTAATAAGCTTGAATCTGAAATGGCTGAGCTTAAAGCAGAAAATTTTAAATTGAAAAATGATTTTGAAAAAGCTCAACAAGATTCTAAATCTGAAATTAAGTCAAAATCTAAAAACATTTTAGAAGAATATGACTATAGTTTTCAGAAGTTTCTGTCAAGAAACATAGATAGAAGCAAGATGGCTTCAATGATCTATGGTGTTAGCAGAAACAATAGGAAGGGAATTGGATATGAATCTTCCTCTGGAAAGGATTTAAATCCAACACCTGTTGATAAACTCATCATTAAGCATACTCCTTTATATACTCATTTTAAGTTTGGTCACCTTAATGATATTAAACACACTAGTTCTGATCAGAACATTCCTGTGTTTAAACCTAAAGTACGTCAGAACAAACATGTTGTAAAAAGACAGAAGTTCAGACAAAACTTTAAGGCAACTAACCCAAAAGGACCCAAAAAGATCTGGGTACCTAAGGACAATATAATATTTGTTGCAGACATCTTTAGCAGCGCAGTCAAGACACCAATCATGGTACCTGGACTCTGGCTGCTCACGTTACATGACGGGAGAAAGGTCTATGTTCCAAAACCTGGAACTTAGATCAGGAGGAGACGTCAAGTTTGGAGGGAATCAGAAGGGCAAGATGATTGGCTCTGGTACTATTGGCAATGGTAACCTTCCCTCTATATCTAATGTTTTACTTGTTGAAGGATTAAAACATAACTTATTATCCATAAGTAAATTAAGTGGCAATGGTTATGACATAATCTTCAATCAAAAATGTTGCAAGGTTGTCAGTCAAAAAGATGGCTCTATCCTCTTTAATGGAAAAAGGAAGAACAACATCTACAAAATCAATCTTTCAGAACTTAAGGTTCAAAATGTAAAATGCCTTATGTCTGTTAATGATGAGCAATGGGTTTGGCACAGAAGATTGAGGCATATTAATATGAGACGTATATCTCAGATTAATAAACTCAATCTGGTCAGAGGACTTCCTCAGTTGAAGTTCAACTCAGATGCTCTTTGTGAATCATGTAAAAAAGGAAAATTTTCAAAATCTTCTTTTAAAACTAAAAATGTTGTTTCAAACTCAAGACCATTAGAGTTACTTCATATTGATCTGTTTGGACTAGTGAAAACTGCATCCATCAGAAGCAAGAAGTATGGATTAGTCATTGTTGATGACTACAGCAGATGGACGTGGGTGAAATTCCTAAAACACAAGGACGAGTCACATTCTGTGTTCTTTGACTTCTGCAAACAAGTACAGAATGAAAAAGATTTTATCAGAGGCAAGAAGTATGGATTAGTCATTGTTGATGACTACAACAGATGGACGTGGGTGAAATTCCTAAAACACAAGGACGAGTCACATTCTGTGTTCTTTGACTTCTGCAAACAAGTCCAGAATGAAAAAGATTTTAAAATTGTTAAAGCCAGAAGTGATCATGGAGGCGAATTTGAAAACAAATATTTTGAAAAATATCTTAATGAAAATGGCATTGCTCATGATTTCTCCTGCCCTAGAACTCCACAACAGAATGGAGTTGTAGAGAGGGAAAATAGAACATTGTAAGAAATGGCCAGAACCATGATCAACGAGACTAATCTGGCAAAGCATTTTTGGGCAGAAGCAATAAACACAGCTTGCTATATTCAGAACAGAGTGTTTGTACGACCTTTTCTGGAGAAGACTCCCTATGAATTGTGGAGGAATAGAAAGCCCAACATTGCTTATTTTCATCCTTTTGGATGTGTATGTTTTATGTTGAATACTAAAGAGAATCTGAACAAGTTTGATTCTAAAGCACAGAAGTGTTTCATGCTTGGCTATTCTAAACGCTCTAAAGGCTACAAAGTATACAACACTGAGATACAGATTGTGGAGGAATCTATACATTTTAGATTTGATGATAAGCTTGGCAATCAAAAGCCAAAGCAGCTTGATATTTCTGTAGATAGAGAAGTAATTCTCACAGACTCTGAAGACTCCAAGGCAGATAAGACTCAAGTAAAGGAATCAGAAGCAACACCAGATGCAACTCCCTTGGTTGCTCAGATGAATAATTTGAATATTTCTAAAGAACCAAATGTTAAAGGATCATCCAGAATCAAATCTTCTCATCCAGAAGAAATTATCATTAGAAAGAAGGATGACCCTATAAGAACAAGATCTTTTATCAGATCATCTGGAACATCCTTATTTGGTCTAGTATCAATGATTGAACCAACTTCTATGGAAGAAGCTCTGGAAGATAATGATTGGATTCTTGCAATGCAAGAGGAGATAAATCAATTCACAAGGAATGAAGTTTGGGATCTGGTTCCAAGACCAAAAGGATTCAATATAATTGGAACTAAATGGGTCTTCAGAAACAAACTTAATGAGCAAGGAGAAGTTGTAAGAAAAAAGGCAAGACTAGTTGCTCAAGGCTATAGTCAGCAAGAAGGAATTAACTACACAGAGACTTATGCTCATGTGGCCAGGTTAGAATCTATACGCCTACTCATTTCTTTTGTTGCACAAAATAACATCACTCTATATCAGATGGATGTTAAGAGTGCCTTCTTAAATGGGATTATAGAAGAGGAAGTCTATGTTCATCAACCTCCTGGTTTTGAAAGTGATAAATTTCCAGAACATGTTTTTAAACTTAAGAAATCTCTTTATGGTTTAAAACAAGCTTCCAGAGCTTGGTATGAGAGATTAAGTAATTTTCTTCTGGAGAAAAATTTTATCAGAGGCAAAGTGGACACAACTCTCTTCTGTAAAACATTTAAGAAAGATCTATTAATTTGTCAAATATATGTAGATGATATTATATTTGGATCTACCAATATTATGCTTGGAAAGGAGTTTGCTCAATGTATACAGGCTGAATTTGAGATGAGCATGATGGGAGAATTTAGATTCTTTCTGGGAATTCAAGTCAACCAAACTCCAGATTGCACTTACATTCATCAGACTAAATATGTAAAAGAGCTTCTGAAGAAGTTCAACATGACTGATAGTAAGTTAGCAAAGACTCCAATGCATCCAACAAGCACTCTTGGTAAGGAAGAGGTAAGTAAGAAAGTAGATCAGAAACTCTACAGAGGTATGATTGGATCTCTTCTATACTTAACTGCTTCTAGACCTGACATTTTATTCAGTGTATGCTTGTGTGCTAGATTCCAATCAGATCCTAGAGAATCACACTTAACAGCTGTTAAGAGGATTCTAAGGTATCTGAAAGGTACTACTAATGTGGGTTTGTGTTACAGAAAATCTGATGAATTTAAACTAGTTGAATTCTATGATGCTGATTACACTAGAGACAGAGTTGAAAGAAAAACTACATTTGGAAGTTGCCAATTTCTGGGAAGTAATTTAATCTCCTGGTGCAGCAAGAAACAACCTACAATTGCTCTATCAACTACAGAAGCAGAATATATTGCTGCTGCTGGATGTAGTACACAGATGCTCTGGATGAAGAGTCAACTAGAAGATTATCAGATCTTTGAGAGTAATATTTCTATATTCTGTGATAATACTTCTGCTATATGCTTGTCTAAAAATCCAATTTTACACTCTAAAGCTAAGCATATAGAAATTAAACATCACTTCATTAGAGACTATATTCCGAAGGGTATTTTAAGCTTAAACTTTGTTGATATAGACCATCAATGGGATGATATTTTCACAAAACCCCTTGCTGAAGATAGGTTTAAGTTTATTCTGAAAAATATTAGTATGGAATTCTGTCCAGAATAATATTTATCAGAAGCAACTTTCTCAGATGCAAAATGTTTAAACTCCGACGTATTTCATCTGTCATTTATTTAATTTCTTGAATTATTATTTCTGTGTGAATCTGAACTAACAAGTCTCAGAGGATCTAAACGTTGGCTAACATTTTATTTCTCAAAGAGTTTTCAGAAGCACATGCAAGCAAACACGTGTAACTCTGAATCTGAAAAGGTGGAGTGCGCAAAACTGAAAAGACGTTTGAGGTACTGTTTTGAATATTTGGTTTCTCATTTCCCCCCAAATTGTCAGAATCATTAATGCTTGAAATGATTATATTCTTTTTATTAAATGCTATTAAATTCTAAATGTGAACGTGCTGAACGTGTGACTTTTGTGTGCCCTAATTTTTCTCTATAAATTCCACAACTCACAACATTTCACACTTTTCACTCTCACGAACACTTGTATGCATTTATGCCGTCTCCATTGTGTTCATCTCTCTCCCAAACCCAAAACCGTTTGTAACCCTAATCCTTCAACTTCTTCAACAATGGCTACTTCTTCATCAACCTCTGCTCAGTTCCAATCTACCATGGCAACTGTATCATCTTCTAATTTGGGTGTTGTTCCTTTCAAGGAACCTGTTAGAACAAATCTCACACCTGTTGAGAAACTGGAAGTTTTGTGTGAATCCTTGGTGGATTTTGCTTCATTGGCTGCAAATGGATTTAATTTGCATTCTATCATTGATGCTCAAGGATGGACAAAGTATTTTGATTGACTGTTTGGGCCAGTTTATCCAGTTTTGGTAAAAGAATTTTGGATTCATGCTAATGCATATCCCAAGTTCATTGTGTCATCTGTTTTGGGAAAAAAATTGTGGTTACTGATGATCTTATAAGGAAACTCATAGGATATGAAGAAACTGATGGAGTTTCTCATCTAACTAGGCGTGTCAATATGGAAGCTATTTATGAAGAGGTGATTGCTTCTGGAGAACCCTCTAACAAGTTCAAAGATTTGAAGCCAAATTACAAGATCTGGGCTAAAATCTTCATGGGTTGCATTCATCACAGGAAGTCTACAAACTCTCCTGACTATGTGAATAATGATCAGCTTTACTTCATGTTTTGTCTTAGTCAGAGCACAAAGGTAGATCTGCCTCATCTGCTTTTCTCTCATCTATGGAATCATGTTAAGGCATCCAAAGAAGACATGAAGGAAAAACAGGCAAAGGGTAGAAATTGGATCCCTAGTGGAAGATTGATTTTATACATTCTGACAGAGAATGGTCTGGTGGCACATCTGTATGAGGCTGGACTGAAAGAAGAACTTACATCCATTCTTGGAAAAGTTCTGAATGCTAAAAGTTTACAGAGGCTGAAAGTAATAGATGAACTTACTTCTGTTCCTGACAAACTCAATACAGAAGAAATAAGCAAACGAAGAATTCTTGTAGATGATTTTCCAACGTTTTATGCAGAAGAACCAAAAGAAGTTCTTATCAAGTATGTTGGCTCATGTATGGAACAAGGAATTCCAATTCCAGAAGGATTTCTAAACCGTGCACCTATGCCAGATTTCTATGAGGAACATAAGAGGAAGAGAAAACAGGCGTTAGAAGAAGAAGAAGCTGCAGGCACGCAGCAGAAAAAGCAGAAAACTTTTGAAGAACCTCAGAAGGAAGAAGAAAAGAAAAGCTTCTGTAGAAGCTCCTTCTGCTCCTATCAAACGCATTAAGAAAATAGGTACTTGTCGCTACTGCGAAAATCGGCGCCGGCTGAACAGAAGAGTCGCCACCGTGCGTTATTTATCCCAACGGAGGGAAAGGAAACGCTCGAGGTAAACCTACCGCAAAACGGGGAAAGGAATGGTCATCGCAACCAAAACCTGGATTTGGGAGTCGGTTACGCAAGGGGAAGGTATTAGCACCCCTCACGTCCGTCGTACTCGACGGGATCCACGCTTGTTTTCTAGTACGGATTATTATTCTATCTACTCTACAGGTCTGGGGTTAAAAGAAAATAAAATGACTCGGCAAAGTATCGCACTTTATGCCTACGTATTCCCGTCTGAAACGAGAAATCAGAGTCAACGTAGTTCTCCTACCTACGGGAAAGGAGGGGAAGGTTGCTCGCTAGGATATCGCATCTTATGCCTACGTACTTTCATACAACATGAAAGATCAGAGCAAACGTAGTTCGGGCCACGTACGACACAAGTCTGTTTTGATTGCTTTTATCTCCTTCTAAAAAAGGGGTTTTTCTGATTACTGGTCCAAGCGGACAAAAATGACGTTTTGATGAGTTCACATTCTTTTACGGAAGAAGTGTCTTTTATTGTGTTTGAAATATTTATTGTGTTTTCTGTTTGTTTTGAGAAAGAAGAGACAGAACTCTAACCTATGGTTGAAAAGGGAATCAAACTAACCTAATGTTATCATGCATGGGTTAAGACCTAATGTCTATCATGTTCCTCTCTTGCGCAGAGAGAAACAGAGATCCTAAGGGATAAACGGAAACAGAAACAACAGCATATATACAATAAAGCAGTAAAATGCATGGATGCAGCAATACAAGCGAGGCAAGGGAGTCCCACTCGACCTCGAACCTAGAAAACAACAGGCAAAAGCGAACAAAATTCACTTTCAACCTAACAGGTTAATGGCAAACAATACAGTCAGGGAAATTCAAACAATACATCAAAAGTTATAAACAGCAAAAGTAAACAGCAAAAAGCAATCTTCATCAACATCTGTCTTCAAGTCATCTTCAACCATCTACAAGCTTCAAGCAAGCATCAGTCTTCATCTTTACAGCCTTCAAGCAAGGTCTCTATCTTCAATCTTTCAGGGCTTTTCTTCAAGTCTCACTCTCCAAGATGAGCAGCAGTTAATAAGATGAATTGGATGTTAAGCAGTCAGTTGCCTACCAAGGGTGGCCTACTGACTGTTAACATGATACAGACAGTTTTCTCTCAAAAGTTCTATCTTTTAAATACATTCACTAATCCTTCCAAAGGAAGGAGGTGGGTATTTAAAAGAGACTTTGAATCATAGAGAAAGAATGGAGGCAAACAAGACCTTCCATGTTTGTGAATCAAGTTCCTATTCTAGAGCTCTACCTAACTCCTAGATCCTATAACCTCATCAGCTGCCAGCAAGATATACTCTTCATCAACTCTGGAAATTGATCTTCATTCCTTTTGTCTTCAATGGGCTTCATCAACAAAGTCTTCAACTCAAACCCAAGCCCCAAACAAGCCCAATACCCCACACAATCAAACAATAACCCTAGAAAGGGCACACCACACAATCAATCAATTCAAAAATCAACCAAAAATAGTATATTATTCTATTAATTCCTAATATAAATGCTAGGGGACCCTACATAACTACCCTTAAGTCCCATATATTCCCCATAGACTAAATTGCCCTAAAAAACTAAATCTAAAATTGTTATTGACCTATACTAAAGTTTTAATCAAATTCTATACTACCTAGAACTACCTAATTAAAACTACCCTAAAAATTATCACAAAATTATGAAATTAATTCAGGGGGACCCTAAACCATTCATCTAATCATCCTAAAAAGATTGAACTTAAAATCCTAAGGGAACTATCCTACTAAAATTCCACAAATTAGCATACCAACTAAAAGAATTAAAAAGCAATTAAAAGTAAAAAAATGCAAAAAATATGAAAATGAAATAAAATGACAATTTTATGTTTTTATATTTTTCTAGACAGAAAATAGAAAATGGGAAAAAAAGTCTCATTAAAAATATGCATTTTTCAATTTGTTATAAATTTTTAAA
This sequence comes from Lathyrus sativus, assembly GCA_963859935.3. Taxonomy (NCBI): domain Eukaryota; kingdom Viridiplantae; phylum Streptophyta; class Magnoliopsida; order Fabales; family Fabaceae; genus Lathyrus; species Lathyrus sativus. Next base: position 48,122,235 of record OZ012741.1, on the reverse strand, counting down.
GTTTGAAGAAATTTGGAGAAAAAATTAATATGAAAATGGATGAGGGGTGCAAGAAGAAATGATTTTAAGTTGTTATCATGAATTGGGCCCATACTGGGGGTGCTGGAAGTAACACACCCCAGCCCAAAGATAATTCAGAAAAAACATGAAAAATCAAAAGAAAAAAGATAAAATGGCGGTGCAAAAAGCAAGAAATCATAGTGTAAAACCAATTGGGCTTGGAAAGGGGGGGTGGGGAAAGCATTTCGTGTGAGCCCATGAAGACTCACTAATTAAAACGCAGCACTTTGATGATGCAGCCCCCTCCATTTTTCTTGCGTGATCGTGGCCGTTAGATGGATTTTTGGTCAAATGTTCTTGCATGCAATCAACGGCCAAGATTATGTCTTCTCCAAATTGATGTTAGGGTTTCATAAACTCCATGAACATAAACTCCATGCACCAATCTTTACCACCTTTGTTCTCTCTCATTACTCCATCAAATTGCATGATCCAAGAACCAAACTTGACTAGAATTTTATGTAGAATCCAACCATGCCAATGGTGTGCATTAAAACTCTCTCTATCATCCTACCCGAACAGTACAACATCAAGAATCCAAACTTTCTTCAATTTTCCACCATCACAAAACTCAACAATCTTTATATATAATTAATCCCTATGCCATGGTGATCAAAACCAACCAAAATTCATGCATTATCATCCATTAAATAGTGTGTTCTACCTCCATCAAGAATCAACCTCCATTAATGAAACCTCACTAATTGGTCTTAAACTCATCCAAATGAATCACCTAATGGTCTCTAATGGTTTCACAACAAGAACTAACCCTAGCCATGCCTAAATCAAAGTGTGGGAAAGATTTTGCATACCTTGACCCTTGCAATGGTAGGTGTTGAAAAGCTTCGAACCAGGCCTTGTAGATCTTCAAGAATGGTCTCTATGTGATGAATAATACTCTACTTGCACAAGATTTGATGGAGATGGCTTGTATCTTCAGATCCAATCCCTTTTGCTCTCTTGCAACTTCACTTGGAAAGCTTCAATTCTTCAACAATGGGGGCTCACTCTAGCATGAACATGTTCAGGAAGGTTTGTGGAGATGATTTGTGGAAGAAAATGGAAGGGTAATGAAGAGAAAAATGAAGTTTCAATTCAATTTGCAAATGGAGAATTTTTGGTTCAAACTCTTTTCTCTACCACCATTAACATCAAAAATCACCAACCTTTCACCAATGGAGAATGAAATCAATATATAGACTAATTTGGAAGGGTCTAGAATCATCTAGATCAATCTAGTAGCAACTTGAACTTTCATGAAGATATTTTGCATTTCACTTCCCACCACATGAGATATCATGACAAAATCCTTACAACTTGAGTAATTCACTTGATTTTCTCCTTAAGTGGTATTTTGGACAAGATACAAAGCTTAAACACCTTGTTTATGAAGCTTTTCTTTGTTTTGGTTTGGTATGCCATTATGCAAGTAAGACTTTTACAAAGCAACCCCAAGATTTAAGCCTCAAATCAAAATTGTGGCTGAACCAATGTTCTTAAAATGTCTTTGGGAGTCAAAATGACCTATCATATGCCATGGTTTGGATTTGGAACTTGGATTTTAGGATTTTCCATTTCACTTGAATTAACTTATACCCCATTTTTAGGTCATTTTTATCACTTTTTGCAATGAGCCTTTCCAACATCTCATGACCACCCTACTAGCCTTAAAACATCATTCTAAGAAACTTTGATGTTGAAGGTTTTTCCATTTGAAGCTTGGAAGTAGGAGATATGGCCATATGCTTGAAATGACCTATAATGTCCAAATGACCAAAATACCCTTCGCTTGCCAAAGTCATAAGTAGAGTTCCACAAATCAGATGAAGGAATACTATACCTTTCTATAAATCTAAGATCATGAGGAACAACTTTCATGTTGACCATAAATCCATTTGAAAGCTCCTTGAGGGGTAAAAGTTGCTTGGAAGTCAAGTAACTTTCACAGACAAATTTCAGATGCCTCTGACGACCTGTAACTTGCAAGGACCATAACTTGAGTTCTATAAATCTCCTTGATGTCTTCCACCACTCAAATTATAGGTCTTGAGATATTATACAAGTTTCATGTTGGCCAAGGATCCATTTGAGACTTTCATTTTGAATTATCTTGCTGGGAAGTTTGCCCTAAATCAGGGGATTTTACACAGAAACCCTAATTTAGAAACCTCTATTCTTCTTGATTTCTCTTGATTCCTCCTTGGCACAACACCACATCCATATCTACATGTCAAATGAGGTATCCCACATCTTTCAAACAGGCCTTGATGCCTTTCAATCAAGCATTTGACCTAGGGTTGACCTAGGGTTGACCCAGATGAAACCCTAGTTGACTGTCTTCCACTGCAGCTCTTGTAATCACATCAATGACTTGCCTCACTTTCAAAATGACCCTCTAGGTCTTCCATGATGTCTATATACCCTCCATGGCCTCAATTCATGACTCACAACTTCTTTGATGATCTTCAAATACCCTCAAGATAGGAGATAGATCCACTGCTTGGTCCACTAACTTCTCGGATGATGACTTGGCTAAGATTGAATTTGAATAAGAATCACTTGATATTCCCATAGAGATAAGAATTGCATTTGATCCCTTGTTGGATGGATTGCCCATGCTATGCTATGCAAATGATTAGACTATGTACATGACTTTTTTATGCAAATGACAATGCAATTGAAACATAAACCAAGTGAAGTAGGTTGAGCAAATTTTAGGGTGCAACAGTACTAAATCATCCTTACCTATTATTTCTGAAATTGCAATAGAATCATCAACAATTAGCTCTGTTCCTGAACCCCCATCTTCCCAAACTCAAACCACTTATGTACCATCTCAATCATCTTTACAACCACCTCCATCTTCTAAACAAACAGCATCTGATACCACACCGTTACAATCATCTGAACCACCAACAACTAGTGAACCCATAACTTCCAAAAATCGATTCACGAAATCTTTTGATAACGACCGAACAACAACCTTGAAGAAATACTCCGCTGGAGGGGTAAGAGAAACTTTAAACAAGCAACTCTGTGGGGAATAATGCCACAATTGATATTATAATTACATGTCTCACGCCGAGATCTTGAATGTTTGGTAATTAATTTGAGCAAGAGCTCCCTCCACCTGCAAGGGAAACAACACTAGCAAACAAAAGGTTAACCAACCTGGTTTATGTTTCAAAATGCATATGTTTGACAATGACGCCATGCTGTATTCGACATGGAAATGTTATGCGTTTTTATTTGGTAGATGCAAATATGACACTATATGCCAATGCAGATGCAAGCTCGAACTGCTGGGATACAGAAAACCGCTTCAGCAAAATAAATGCTGAGGACAATGCCAACTCTGCTGGGGGTAACCAGGTGTTACAGAATTATTCCAGCAAAATAAATGCTGGAAGAGTGAAGCCCGCTTCGCTGAGGAATAACTGAGTGCGCCAATCATGATTGGACTTCTGCTGGGGAGCTTACCCGTGCCAATGAAAATTGGACTTTTGCTGGGGAGTGAACGGGTATCACACGGTATTCCGACAAAATAAATGCCAGGACACACAACTAACTCTGCCGGGGAGAGTTTTCTTTTTTAATCTTTGAGTTCCACTGGGAGGAAAACGCTTGCTGGAAAGAGAGAAATTCGCCGGGGACGAAACAACTCACTTGGGGAAAATCAACTGACTCCACTGGGGGAGAGTAAATGACCCTACTGGGAAGGGTAGACTGTCTGGGTACAGCTCACAAGTTGGAAATATTAATCTTCTGAGGCTAAACCACTCTGCTCGAGATGGGGGATCCTTCTGGGGAACTCCACACTGTCTGAATACAGCCTTCGATCTTGGAATCGTCAGTTCTACTGAGAGTAAACGACTTTGCTGGAGAATGTCCTTCGGATAAGCTATGACTAGCTGGGGAATTCGATCCTTCTTCAGTAAGGGACATTGTTATCTCAGAAGCGCGACCTGCGTGGGGATCGAGTCTTTCCGTTACGAGCCTCTGGTCAGTACTGCAGTCTTTTGATCGTCCGCTTTCTCGAAACTCCGCTTCGGGGATACTAACATGCCCCAGTCTGTATTCTTGAATACTTCTTCTCGAAAGGAAATCCTAGTCAGGACTCTATCTTGAAATAGCTTGCCCCTGAATCTGCAACAATTTTGAAATGGACCCTACAATCTTTGTATCCTGACGGCCAGACATGAACTGCTTCTACATCTCGAACCTCGAAGAGGTGTTTCAACAACATAACTTCCGCGCTTCTAGGGTGACCTGCCCCGGTCTCGCAATAATCCTTTGTCCCTGATTGACGGATTCGTGGAACAATGCCCATAGCTACGAGAGATTTGCCAAATCTCGACCTGATTGCCCCAGATTTACTGATTCTAGGATGACTGACTCTACTGGAATTAATCGATATAGCTTGCCCCAGTTCACGAAACATTTGGGCATTCTGCATTTTATCCTGATCAGACCTTCCACTGTAGGGATCTTTCTTGTCGGCATGCGTTTACTCGCAAGTAACACAAGTTGTTCTGCATACAAGATATATTAAACGCAATGTATATGACAGTTTCAACATCCAAGTCTGTTCACCGAAAAAAAAATTTGCGACATATAATGAATCAATTATCAAAATGTCAATATGAAAGCTGGTAAGAGGAACCCTTTTAGGAGTCAGTTTCGATGCGATCTTTACCGACGTATGCTCTCGACCAAAACCTGTTTCAATTAGGACTTTTTCGGGTTGTAACGTGGTCAGGTTCACGGTTAACAAGGAAAGACACAGGCTCAAAGTTTATTCTGACCCACCCATTCTCCATGATATTCTCCAATCCTATGTTCAGCTAATCTAACACAAGCACTCATCTTTCACAGGTTGATTAGTAGGAATGATGGTCCAGGATACCACACCTTTTTTCGGAGTGACAGTCACTTACTTTTTCGTCTTTGGGTGCCCAGAGTCACACGACTCTATTCTTTTCGAGGATTTTTCTTTGGGTAATCCTTTTCGTCTTTTGCTTTTTCGTTCCCTAAATTTTGCCTGGACTGACTCTTTTGAGTATCTTTCGCTTTCGAAGTCCAGCGGGATGCCCTAATTTTTGCCTAAGTCGCTTTTTCTCAAGATTCGACTTAGCGGGCTTTCGGCTTTCAATTTTCTTTTTTTTCTTTTTTTTTTTTGCACAAGTCGTGTGGCACTGGTTGTATGACTTTTTATGGACTAATGTGACTGTTTCACTCTTGGGTTGGCGAACCTTAACCATTGTGGTTTTTTAGGCACGACCCATATGGGTGTGATTTATCCTCGAACGGACACTCCTTTCGCGATTTGAACGCTTGGCCAAACTAACTGACGCCTACCCTGCCCCGGTTTAAGATTTAGGGTTTTTCATTTTCAAAAGGAAACTCCTACTACTGGCTCAAAGGGGTTAACAAGGGATTATCTTCCTTATATCTCCGGTGTTTATGTATTGAAACAATGCCTGTACATCGTCAACAGGTTTTTTATTCAAAAGCCTACAATCGGAAGATTATTCGTCATCTGTTTTCGTCATCCTCCCCGGATTCCTGCTAAAACAAGCATTAGGCATTAAAGAAAGCAAAGAGTGAACACGACTGGATTAATTCAAAACATGCATATTTATTTCATTTATCAATATCAATTGAAAAAACAACAAGTTTTACAAGCGAAATTTGCAATTAAACAGAAAAGAAACTACAAATGCGAAGACATGAACAAGATAACATGAAAAAATGTCGGTGTCTCAGAACCGGACTTCCTGCACTTTGACTTATTGGCGAGTCAACCATCCTCAGAAACTATTATCAGGGGTAGTCTACTGCTGTCTCGACCTTCTTTCAACGGCCCGATCAAACCTGGGAAACTTTTTCATTATCCCGACTTTCGCTTGTCTATGGCCTTGCACCACCTTGGGGACCCTATCAGAGAAGTTGATAACCCTGCTGTCAATTAAATCTTGGACGTTATGCTTGAACGCGTGGCAATCCTCAATATCATGTCCGGGTGCCCCAGAATGGAACTCACAATGCCTGCTGGCGTCAAAACCACACGGAAGTGCGCCCTTTGGTGGGGATGACGTTCTCTTTTCAATAAGGTTCAAACCTAACAAGGTCTGAAAGAGTTCTGCATACATTGATGGAGGTGCCTCCAATACCCTCTTTGGTCTCTTTCCCCGAATTCTTTGTTGAGCCGGATACTGGCATCTCGTATGCTGCTGGCTTTGCTCGGACGGTTCCTTAGGCTCACGCGCTATCATCCTTAAATTCAACCCTGGCATCGGCAACTGTTGTGGACATGGGGATTTAGCTTCCAGTGGCTCTGGGATATACCTCGATTCGTCTGCAACCTCTGGCGGAGAAATGGGAATATCAGTCCCTGAAACTTTTATACCCCCCGGTACAAACTCAATTGTTTTCTCATCCAGCAAATCTTGAATCTTATGCTTAAAAGCTTTGCAGTTTGCAATGTTATCCCCGGTGCACCGGAGTGGAAGGCACAATAGGCGTTCAGGTCATAGTCTGGTGGCGGCTGCCCAGTCAGTGGAACCAAAATGCGGGGCTCAACCAGTTGAAGTTGGAACAAGAGTTGCACCAGCTGATCATAATCCACTGGGATCTCATCAAATACTCTGTTAGAAAACCTCATCCTCTTACCACACCTCCTTGAGTTATCCTGAAAAATCAATTGCGACTGCTGACTAGGAGAATCCTGAGCTTCAAACTGTGGAGAGGGTCTCTTAAGCCTATCATGCGTGGGTAATGGTTCTTCAGACCCCTGAGGAGCAAATAAGCCAGCCGCGTCTTCAGACATTTGCCCTCCTTCTCTTCTGAGTACGTTCCTCAATATTTCAGCCATCAATCCTACCTGGGCCTTCAATCGGCAGTTCTCTTCTTCTAGCGTTTCTTGATTCGAGCGCAACACTTGCATATCTTTCGTGAACTGCCCCAGCTGGCCTCGAACATCAATTAATCCCGCTTGAACCTGCTTGATATCTATCCCCACAAGTTGGCGTCTGAGGCCTGGGAGAAAACCTTGATTTCCTTGCTGAGCAAAATCGGCAGCACTATCATTAGCCCGTGCAATCAGAGGTTGCACCATATTCTGCAACTGTTCCTGACCCTTGGCCATGGCTTCCATTGTCTGTATGAACTGCGTCATGTTGTTGCGCATCTCTTTCATCTCAATCTGATCCTGACCCATGACTTTCTTACTGCTGTTTCTGGTTGAATGTCAGGGAATTCTTCGGTCGCTAATCTTGGAAGACCTGGAAGACGCAGGAGATGAGGTACAGATCCAATAGTTACTGGTGAATGCAATATGTATGTGTATGCAATGCAATATGTGTCTGTGCATTAGGGAATATCATTCCCCGATTCTAGTGCGAATGTGTCAGTGCGGGGACAGTGATAGCAATACGAAGTTCGGAGCCCAAATCATAGAAAACACCTCATATATTGCAGAGAAATCCATTAAGCCAAGAATACAATATCAATGAATGTACAATAAGAAGGCATGACCTCAACCAACAATCCTGGTGATGGTCAGCACAAATGCAAATAAAGCATACACATTAATACATGAAACGGTCAAGTTCTCCCATAGGCCTGGTACTCCTTTAATAACCTCTTAGTCTCTGGATGACTTGGTCGGGTAAGCAGACCCTCAACAAGTAGCTCTCTTCGCTTGAGAACACGTCGTAAATCACCAGCAGGTTCCTCCCATGCCCCTTCTCCGAAGCGATCCTCTAGCTTCCGCTTCTGAGACACGGCCTCTTTCTTGCTTTCGATGGCCTTGTTCAATGCGTTCTGAAGACTATATCTTGCCATTACTTCCTCTTCATACTTTTTGGTGCTAGCCTTTAACTGTTCTTCGAGTTCAGAAATTTGCTGCTTCAATTTGTCTTCCCTCTTTTTGTTGTTGGTTAGCGTAGCATTCCACGTTTTGTTACAAGAAGAGATTTCCCGGTGGGCGGCATCGAGTGCTTTCTTTTTGGACTCCAACATATCATGAGAGCTTCTGAATTCTTTCCCCAGGCGTTCACGCTTCTTTTTCTCTTCGGTCAGTTCAGCACCTAGCCTGTTTACTAACTCAGTCTGCTGTTGGAAAGAATGCATAGCCTTGTTCTTCTCACTACGCATCTGAGCCAATTCCTTTTCTAACTCTTCATTAGCCAACAGCAAGGCTTCCTTCTCTTTTACCACTTGCTCGTAGACCTCCATAGTAACGGTAGTTGGTTCCCCCACTGGAATATGAACAAGGACTGGTGCAGCCGGAAACGGCATTAGCAACTGCTTTGCCCTCTCTTGGATCCAAACTTTGTATGGTACATAAGCCTGACAATCATTCTTCCCCAACAGTGGTTTCCCTCTTCTGTTGATACGCATCCAGGCGTGCTGAAGCTTAGCTAGTAACTCTCCATTCAAATCACCGGTGAAGTACAAAGATTCTTGTACTTCTTCTTCCCTAGGTGGGTTCTTCAACGCGTATCCAAACTGACGAACGAACAGAGATGGGTTATAATTGATACACCCTTTTCTTCCTATCAAAGGAACATTAGGATATCCGGCGCAGCTGAAAATAAGCTCAGACCCCAACAAGTCTCGGTCAAACCACTCAATGTCTTCAGAAGATAGTCTCATCAGGCGCTCTGGCCAGTCAGCTGTAGTTGCACTATCTACAAAAGGTCCCTTCAGGGGGAGATGGCTCTTAAACCACATGTTCAACAGCGGCGCACAACAGTAAACAGTCTTTCCTCTCCTATTTTCATTTTTGTATTGCAATGAATGATAGAGATCTCTAATCAAAGTGGGTACAGGGTTGCCAGCAGCAAACAGATGAAAGGCGTCCAAGTCCACAAAATTGGGTAAATTGGGAAACAGCACTATTCCGTAGATGCACAGAGCCAAGATAGCATTAAAGACTATCCAGCACCCGCTCTTGGCGTATTCTTGAGCTTTGCCAACCAGAAAATCGAGGGAGAAACCTGGAACCCCGAGCCAAGAAGTCACTAATAGTTCAGAAGCGTTCATGTGTAAGGCCTTTGCTAAGTCCTCCAGCTTGGGCTTAGTGTTACAATGGATGAAAGGAACCTTATTTTGCACCGGCAGCTCGATAAACTCTGCGTATTCTTCCATGGTAGGCCCCAAAATAAAGTCAGCAAATGTGAAACACCTCAAGGCAGGGTCATAGAATTGCATCAAGGCATACAGCCCATTCATCTCAACAGCATTTGGCTTGCAGACCAGTCTCAACAATCTTCCATAACTCATCCTGAAACTTCTCCTAACCTCCTCATCAGCAAGGGACATCAGACCAAGTAGGGGAGTAATGTCAGGTGTAGGTAACTTGTACGCAACTGTCTTTCTCAAACCAGCCATGATCAATAAGCAGAAGTCCGGGCACTAGAATCAGGGAATATGCAAATGCACCTGCAGCACAGACACACGTTAATGAAATGCACATGGTAATGGTTATGCGAACAATGCAATGCAAATGGATGCAACAGGGACCAAATGCCATGGCTGAGAAGCCTGAACCACATCATAAGCCTTAGATAGACCATCCAGAATTCCTCAAACCCTGGTCTTGGACAGACCCACTATGAAGCTTCGACTCTGGTCTTTGATAGACCCCATAACATAACTCTGACTGGTCTCTGATAGACCTCTCAACTGTCCATAAATACCCTGAATCTCAAATCAAGAAACAAACCGGTATCTGAAGGTCTAGTTACCTGCATAGCCCTAAACCCTCTCACAGGTAGGTGTCCTAGTAACTGACAATGGTATGGCATCCTATGCGGTCGTCGGCGTCACAGACTTTCAGGGTTGATGATACGATTCCCAGAAGGAGTGGCATCATCAAATCCTGAAGAGACCTCACTTAACCAACTTCCAAATGATCGGTTCCCGGAGTCGACAATCCAACTAACCAACAACCCCTTCGACCCAAAGGGTAGAAAAAGAAGTCAACCAGAAGAACCTCGTCCGAGTGTAGATTTTGTGGGACACTAATGCAAGCAAAGCCGGCACGCACCCACTACTTTCTACTCTAATTCTAAGTGCACTCAAGCCCAGGTCCGGCTTATCTCTCAATCATAGAACACCCGTCACAACCCCAATACAGCAATAATAACAATAATATAATGCTGAAAGTAAAATATAGAAAAAGTAAATCCATACAAAATCCTCGACGGGAAAACAAGCATTAGGATTGACTCGCTTAGGGGACGTTGGATCCCCAGCAGAGTCGCCAGCTGTCGCTACTGCGAAAATCGGCGTCGGCTGAACAGAAGAGTCGCCGTCGTGCATTATTTATCCCAACGGAGGGAAAGGAAACGCTCGAGGTAAACCTACCGCAAAACGGGGAAAGGAATGGTCATCGCAACCAAAACCTGGATTCGGGAGTCGGTTACGCAAGGGGAAGGTATTAGCACCCCTCACGTCCGTCGTACTCGACGGGATCCACGCTTGTTTTCTAGTACGGATTGTTATTCTATCTACTCTACAGGTCTGGGGTTAAAAGAAAATAAAATGACTCGGCAAAGTATCGCACTTTATGCCTACGTATTCCCGTCTGAAACGAGAAATCAGAGTCAACGTAGTTCGCCTACCTACGGGAAAGGAGGGGAAGGTTGCTCGCTAGGATATCGCATCCTATGCCTACGTACTTTCATACAACATGAAAGATCAGAGCAAACGTAGTTCGGGCCACGTACGACACAAGTCTGTTTTGATTGCTTTTATCTCCTTCTAAAAAAGGGGTTTTTCTGATTACTGGTCCAAGTGGACAAAAATGACGTTTTGATGAGTTCACATTCTTTTACGGAAGAAGTGTCTTTTATTGTGTTTGAAATATTTATTGTGTTTTCTGTTTGTTTTGAGAAAGAAGAGACAAAACTCTAACCTATGGTTGAAAAGGGAATCAAACTAACCTAATGTTATCATGCATGGGTTAAGACCTAATGTCTATCATGTTCCTCTCTTGCGCAGAGAGAAACAAAGATCCTAAGGGATAAACGGAAACAGAAACAACAGCATATATACAATAAAGCAGTAAAATGCATGGATGCAGCAATACAAGCGAGGCAAGGGAGTCCCACTCGACCTCGAACCTAGAAAACAACAGGCAAAAGCGAACAAAATTCACTTTCAACCTAACAGGTTAATGGCAAACAATACAGTCAGGGAAATTCAAACAATACATCAAAAGTTATAAACAGCAAAAGTAAACAGCAAAAAGCAATCTTCATCAACATCTGTCTTCAAGTCATCTTCAACCATCTACAAGCTTCAAGCAAGCATCAGTCTTCATCTTTACAGCCTTCAAGCAAGGTCTCTATCTTCAATCTTTCAGGGCTTTTCTTCAAGTCTCACTCTCCAAGATGAGCAGCAGTTAATAAGATGAATTGGATGTTAAGCAGTCAGTTGCCTACCAAGGGTGGCCTACTGACTGTTAACATGATACAGACAGTTTTCTCTCAAAAGTTCTATCTTTTAAATACATTCACTAATCCTTCCAAAGGAAGGAGGTGGGTATTTAAAAGAGACTTTGAATCATAGAGAAAGAATGGAGGCAAACAAGACCTTCCATGTTTGTGAATCAAGTTCCTATTCTAGAGCTCTACCTAACTCCTATATCCTATAACCTCATCAGCTGCCAGCAAGATATACTCTTCATCAACTCTGGAAATTGATCTTCATTCCTTTTGTCTTTAATGGGCTTCATCAACAAAGTCTTCAACTCAAACCCAAGCCCCAAACAAGCCCAATACCCCACACAATCAAACAATAACCCTAGAAAGGGCACACCACACAATCAATCAATTCAAAAATCAACCAAAAATAGTATATTATTCTATTAATTACTAATATAAATGCTAGGGGACCCTACATAACTACCCTTAAGTCCCATATATTCCCCATAGACTAAATTTCCCTAAAAAAACTAAATCTAAAATTGTTATTGACCTATACTAAAGTTTTAATCAAATTCTATACTACCTAGAACTACCTAATTAAAACTACCCTAAAAATTATCACAAAATTATGAAATTAATTCAGGGGGGCCCTAAACCATTCATCTAATCATCCTAAAAAGATTGAACTTAAAATCCTAAGGGAACTATCCTACTAAAATTCCACAAATTAGCATACCAACTAAAAGAATTAAAAAGCAATTAAAAGTAAAAAAATGCAAAAAATATGAAAATGAAATAAAATGACAATTTTATGTTTTTATATTTTTCTAGACAGAAAATAGAAAATGGGAAAAAAAGTCTCATTAAAAAATATGCATTTTTCAATTTGTTATGAATTTTTAAAGTTTGAAGAAATTTGGAGAAAAAATTAATATGAAAATGGATGAGGGGTGCAAGAAGAAATGATTTTAAGTTGTTATCATGAATTGGGCCCATACTGGGGGTGCTTGAAGTAACACGCCCCAGCCCAAAGATAATTCAGAAAAAACATGAAAAATCAAAAGAAAAAAGATAAAATGGCGGTGCAAAAAGCAAGAAATCATAGTGTAAAACCAATTGAGCTTGGAAAGGGGGGTGGGGAAAGCATTTCGTGTGAGCCCATGAAGACTCACTAATTAAAACGCAGCACTTTGATGATGCAGCCCCCTCCATTTTTCTTGCGTGATCGTGGCCGTTAGATGGATTTTTGGTCAAATGTTCTTGCATGCAATCAACGGCCAAGATTATGTCTTCTCCAAATTGATGTTAGGGTTTCATAAACTCCATGAACATAAACTCCATTCACCAATCTTTACCACCTTTGTTCTCTCTCATTACTCCATCAAATTGCATGATCCAAGAACCAAACTTGACTAGAATTTTATGTAGAATCCAACCATGCCAATGGTGTGCATTAAAACTCTCTCTATCATCCTACCCGAACAGTACAACATCAAGAATCCAAACTTTCTTCAATTTTCCACCATCACAAAACTCAACAATCTTTATATATAATTAATCCCTATGCCATGGTGATCAAAACCAACCAAAATTCATGCATTATCATCCATTAAATAGTGTGTTCTACCTCCATCAAGAATCAACCTCCATTAATGAAACCTCACTAATTGGTCTTAAACTCATCCAAATGAATCACCTAATGGTCTCTAATGGTTTCACAACAAGAACTAACCCTAGCCATGCCTAAATCAAAGTGTGGGAAAGATTTTGCATACCTTGACCCTTGCAATGGTAGGTGTTGAAAAGCTTCGAACCAGGCCTTGTAGATCTTCAAGAATGGTCTCTATGTGATGAATAATACTCTACTTGCACAAGATTTGATGGAGATGGCTTGTATCTTCAGATCCAATCCCTTTTGCTCTCTTGCAACTTCACTTGGAAAGCTTCAATTCTTCAACAATGGGGGCTCACTCTAGCATGAACATGTTCAGGAAGGTTTGTGGAGATGATTTGTGGAAGAAAATGGAAGGGTAATGAAGAGAAAAATGAAGTTTCAATTCAATTTGCAAATGGAGAATTTTTGGTTCAAACTCTTTTCTCTACCACCATTAACATCAACAATCACCAACCTTTCACCAATGGAGAATGAAATCAATATATAGACTAATTTGGAAGGGTCTAGAATCATCTAGATCAATCTAGTAGCAACTTGAACTTTCATGAAGATATTTTGCATTTCACTTCCCACCACATGAGATATCATGACAAAATCCTTACAACTTGAGTAATTCACTTGATTTTCTCCTTAAGTGGTATTTTGGACAAGATACAAAGCTTAAACACCTTGTTTATGAAGCTTTTCTTTGTTTTGGTTTGGTATGCCATTATGCAAGTAAGACTTTTACAAAGCAACCCCATGATTTAAGCCTCAAATCAAAATTGTGGCTGAACCAATGTTCTTAAAATGTCTTTGGGAGTCAAAATGACCTATCATATGCCATGGTTTGGATTTGGAACTTGGATTTTAGGATTTTCCATTTCACTTGAATTAACTTATACCCCATTTTTAGGCCATTTTTATCACTTTTTGCTATGAGCCTCTCCAACATCTCATGACCACCCTACTAGCCTTAAAACATCATTCTAAGCAACTTTGATGTTGAAGGTTTTTCCATTTGAAGCTTGGAAGTAGGAGATATGGCCATATGCTTGAAATGACCTATAATGTCCAAATGACCAAAATACCCTTCGATTGCCAAAGTCATAAGTAGAGTTCCACAAATCAGATGAAGGCATACTATACCTTTCTAGAAATCTAAGATCATGAGGAACAACTTTCATGTTGACCATAAATCCATTTGAAAGCTCCTTGAGGGGTAAAAGTTGCTTGGAAGTCAAGTAACTTTCACAGACAAATTTCAGATGCCTCTGACGACCTGTAACTTGCAAGTAACTTCCACCACTCAAATTATAGGTCTTGAGATATTCTACAAGTTTCATGTTGGCCAAGGATCCATTTGAGACTTTCATTTTGAATTATCTTGCTGGGAAGTTTGCCCTAAATCAGGGGATTTTACACAGAAACCCTAATTTAGAAACCTCTCTTCTTCTTGATTTCTCTTGATTCCTCCTTGGCACAACACCACATCCATATCTACATGTCAAATGAGGCATCCCACATCTTTCAAACAGGCCTTGATGCCTTTCAATCAAGCATTTGACTTAGGGTTGACCTAGGGTTGACCCAGATGAAACCCTAGTTGACTGTCTTCCACTGCAGCTCTTGTAATCACATCAATGACTTGCCTCACTTTCAAAATGACCCTCTAGGTCTTCCATGATGTCTATATACCCTCCATGGCCTCAATTCATGACTCACAACTTCTTTGATGATCTTCAAATACCCTCAAGATAGGAGATAGATCCACTGCTTGGTCCACTAACTTCTCGGATGATGACTTGGCTAAGATTGAATTTGAATAAGAATCACTTGATATTCCCATAGAGATAAGAATTGCATTTGATACCTTGTTGGATGGCTTGCCCATGCTATGCTATGCAAATGATTAGACTATGTACATGACTTTTTTATGCAAATGACAATGCAATTGAAACATAAACCAAGTGAAGTAGGTTGAGCAAATTTTAGGGTGCAACAGTACTAAATCATCCTTACCTATTATTTCTGAAATTGCAATAGAATCATCAACAATTAGCTCTGTTCCTGAACCCCCATCTTCCCAAACTCAAACCACTTATGTACCATCTCAATCATCTTTACAACCACCTCCATCTTCTAAACAAACAGCATCTGATACCACACCGTTACAATCATCTGAACCACCAACAAATAGTGAACCCATAACTTCTGAACAATCTGAACAACCAAAAACCTCTGAACCAGACCAATCTGAACCTCAAGATCAAACACCACCAGAAGAACCAACTCCACAACAACCAGAACCCCAAAAAAACAGAACCAGAAGAAATTTTATCTTCTGCTCCTCAACCAGAACCTACTAAACCATCTGAATCCTACATTTCTGATTCAGATATTCTGGATATCCAACCCCTCAAAACCCTCATTGACATTTCTTATACTTCTTGCCACACCACAGATTCAAGTAGCTCTACTGAATCTGACCTACCCCCAGAAATCCAATCTATGCTTTCTTCACCCTCTCCAAAACTAAAACGTAAAAGAACTTCTGAATTTGTCTCTTTTGCTTCTCTCAAACCATTTCCCTTTGATCCACTTCCATACGGTTTCAAAATTAGAAACTTCTATACCAGAATAGAACCATTTGAACCTACCATTCCATACAAACCTATTTCTACACTTGCTCTTCCCTCTGTACTCCAAGACTATCTAACATCAACAACTAGATATCATTCCATCTGAAACCCTTCTCTCACCAAACACTATATTCAAATCATTTGATCCAACACCTTTTGATGTTGTTACCTCTAACAATAAAATAAAACAATATTTATTTTCCAGAAAACCTAAAGACACATTTTCATCTGATCCAACTCCTTTCCCAACATATGCTCGTCCTCTGTTCATTATCCCAAGCTTTACCATACCACCCCACCAGATCAATCCAAACCATCACCTCTAGAAGCCTTTCTTAAACCTAAATTTAGGCTAAATGCTGATGTTTTATTTGCTACTTTCAAGAAAGAAATAAGGATGAGTTTAGACTCTGTGAAGAAGAGATGCCTCTCAAGCATGCATTCAGATGACTCTGATGCTATTTGGAATAGCTTCATCTCCAGATTCAACACTGTTGCTTCAAATCTGAAGAATATCTGCTCTGATGATGCGAAGATCAGATTTGCTGAGATTTTCAAAACCATGCTACGGAATGTGAATAGATCTTCAACATTGCTTCTCGAAGATGCACCCTCAACTTCTGGAGTGTCTGCTACTTCTGAGACTATTGAAGGATCTTCTCCTGAAGTCATTCTGGAAGAAAATCCTTTAGCTATGATGCTTGTGGACCAACCATCTGAATCTGTGCCTCCAGAATCTGCAACTGCAATGGATATGGACTCTACTCCTACTCCTGCTTCTGAATCTGCTCCCTCTACTTCTTCTGAAGTTAAGAAAGAGAATCCAGACTTAGAAGACAAGATTTTTGTGCTGGAAGCTGGTCAATCTAAGATAAAATCCTGGATGGCAAAGCAAAATCAAAAGACTGACAACATTGAGAAATAGATGTCCAAGCAAGAAGAATCATCTTCTGAGATCACAAACCTTCTGAAGATGCTTCTCTCTAAACAATCTTAGCTTTATGTTTTTTTATCTGATGTTTGAGCACTTGTTTACATTTCTCATCTGATGTCTTTTCTATATGAATATTTTAATGAATGAATCTATGAATGTTTTCTTTATATGATTATATGTTTTCTTTCTGTTTCCTTTTATTTATCTTTAAAAAGTTTCTTTTTGATTATGACAAAAAGGGGGAGAAAATAAAATTCTGATTGTTCAAATAAACTTTACCTGAATGGAATTCAGACATATCAACTCATAACTAACATGAAATTTTAGTCTTTCAGAACTATAATGATAAATCTGACAAAATTCATTAAAGTAACTCTGAGATCCCCAAATCAAGTTTTAACCAATCAGACTCTGATTTTGAAACGTTCATCCAAATCAAGCTTTGATTCTAAAAAGAATACTCATGCAAAAAGGGAAGTTTCTATTCTTTCTTAGTATTCAATTCAGGGGGAGATTCATAATCTCAAGGGGAGTTATATTTCTCTCTTTATTGAACAAAATTTCCTATGTTTTTGTCATCATCAAAAAGGGGGAGATTGTTAGAACACAGATTGGTTCTTAGTTATATCTCTATGTTTTGATGATAACACTAATGAAATTTTGTATTAAGAAATTATATACTCTAAATTTGTTCAAGTATTTTTGTTGCAGATATTAAATTTAATATTCTTCTGAAAGCAAAAATGAATCTGAACATTGAACTACGCAAGGCTCTGAGCGTCAGAAGCATCTCGTTAGAAGACTCTGAGCGCTGCCTACAAAAGACTCTGAAGTAGAAGCTACAGAAGCATCTGAAGCGTAGCTGAAGACTTTGTATGAAGAGTTTCAAGCATTGTTTTTCAGAAGACTCTCATAGTACTGTTCGCTGCAAGTATTGAGGATCTGATTTCCAAACTCTTCTTTGATTGTTATTCACGCTGAAGCACTCTTGCTGCAACACTCTGATACAGCAAACTCTGATAACATCAAGACTCTGATCACTCAAGGCTCTGATGTTGATTACTGTGAGATAGAAGCTTGTTGAAGAAGATTATTCAAAGATATATCAGTTGGCATATTCCAAACGACTCTTTCCTCTTTTATGTTAGACACAAGAACTCAGGAAAAAAGGATTTTTCTTAATGTTCTACTTCTAGGAAAGGTCAAGTCATGTGAAGACAAAAGGCTACAGCTACTTTGCAGTACACGGTCTTCAAGCTTGCAACGTCTTGGACGTCTTTGTCTATAAAAGCAAGCCTTCAACAACTTTCTATAGTTGACGAATATTGACGAATCTATTGAAAACTCTCTCAAAGCTCTCATACAAATTATATTTCTTTGTTGAATAGTTTCATTCGTTCTAAATCTTAAGTGTATAAATCACAGTTGTGATATAGATTTCATAGAAGCATTTTAAACACTTGTTTAGTTTACATTTTATTATAAAAGTTCCTTAAGAAGACCAAGTTGTAGTCAGTAGTTCTTGAGAAGACTAAGACAGTTGTTCTTAGTAGTTGACATTGTAATCTGTTTGATTATAGTGGATTAAGTCCTTGTGGAGAAAGGAAAATCACTCTTGATAGGGTGGACTGGATTAGTTGAGTTCAACGAACCAGGATAAAAATCATTGTGTTTTTATTGCCATATTTATTTCAAAACCCTTATTCAACCCCCCCCCCTTTCTAAGTGTTTTCTCACCTTCAATATCAAAGGGACTAACTACGAGATCTAAGCTAAATAACTTTTTTTGTCACTTTGCTTTCGTCTCCCAAATTGAGCCTAAAAACTCCAAAGAGGCCTTACTCGATGAAAATTGGTTTTTAGCAATGCAAGATGAGTTAAATCAATTTAAAAGAAATGAGGTTTGGGACCTTGTCCCCCCTCTGCGAGATAATTGAATGATTAGTACTAAATGGGTATTTAGGAACAAGCTTGACGAAAATGGAGTTATAACTAGGAACAAGGCGCGACTAGTGGCGTAAGGCTATAACCAAGAGAAAGGCATCGACTATGAGGAAACTTATGCTCCCGTTTCCCGCCTTGAGGCTATACATCTATTGCTTTCCTATGCTCGTTTCAAGAACTTCAAATTATTCCAAATGGATGTTAAGAGTGCTTTTTTAAAACGGATACATTAGTGAAGAGGTCTATGTATCTCAACCTCCCGATTTTGAAAGTTATGAGTATCCTAACTATGTTTATATGTTTAAGCATACACTATACGGTCTTAAACAATCCCCTAGGGCTTGGTATGGGTGTCTTAAAATTTTTTTACTAGATCGAGGATTCTCAAGAGGGAAGGTTGATACTACCCTCTTTATTAAAAGTCAAGGAAAACACTCCATATTAGTACAAGTTTATATAGATGACATTATATTTGGATCTAATAACATGCATTTTGTCAAGGAACTTTCTAAGTTGATGCAATGTGAGTTTGAGATGAGCATGACGGGGGAGCTAAACTACTTCCTCAGACTTCAAATCAAACAACTCTATGAGAAACATTCGTGAGTTAAACGAAGTATTGCAATGAGCTACTCAAGCGCTTCAATATGGCTAACTCTAAAGAAATTGACACTCCAATGCCTACCTGTGTAAACTTGGACTGAGATGAGAATGGTAAGGCCATACATGTCAAAAGGTATAGAGGTATGATAGGTTCTCTCCTCTATCTCACCGCATCTCGTCCAAATATCATGTTTAGCGTATGTATGTGTGCTAGGTATTAATCATGTCCCAAGGAATCACATTTAAAGGTCGTTAAGCGCATACTTAGATACCTATGTGGTAATTCCAAGTATGGGATTTGGTTTTCTAAGGGAAGTGATTGTAATTTGGTTGGTTATTTCGATTCCAACTTTGCCGGTTGCAAATTGAATAGGAAGAGCATTGGTGCTGTTGCACCCCAAAATTTGCCCAACTTTTTTCTTTAACTGGTTTATGTTTCATTGCATTATCATTTGTATAGCTATATCATTTGCATATCATAACATCATTCATCCAAAAGGGGATCAAGTGTGTTTTTATTAAGAGAAGCCTAGCAAGAGGTATTAGCCAAGCTTGAGAAGTCATCCAAGTCATTAGGAGGTGGTTTGAGGCCTTAAGAGGTTTGAATGCCTCCATGTGGAGTTTCTCCTAACTTGAGGATCAATTGAAGACCATCAGTGAGATGTGAAGCATGAAATGTGAATATAAGATGTGTATAGAGCTCATGGAGTTCCTAGAGTACCATGTTGGAGCTTAATCAAGTCATTCATTCAAGTGCAAGAGCCACAGTTGAGGTGCAAGCAATTAGGGTTTCATCTGGGTCAATCCTAAGTCAATTATGCAATTGAAAAGCATTCAAGCCTACTTTGAGGTCATGGAGTTCATGTAATATTGTGATAAGACATTTGTGCTGTTGTGCCAAGATCAAATCAAGAAGAATCAAGAATGTGGGAAGTTGCTAAATTAGGGTTTTAGTGCAAATTACCCTGTTTAGTGCCTAACTTCAAGGCCACATAAGTCAAGATACAAGTTTCAAATGGATCTTTGGACAACATGAAACTTGTAGAGCATCTCAATACCTTTAATTTGAGTACTAGAAGTCCTCCATTGGATTTATAGAACTCAAGTTATGGCCTAGACAAGTTACAGGTCCTCAGATGCTTCTGAAATTTGTCTGTGAAAATCATTTGACTTCAAGGCTATATTTTACCTAGAAGGAGGTTTCACCTGAACTTTTGGTCAACATGAAAGTTGTTCCTCATGATCTTAGATTTCTAAATTGTACTAGAAGTACTCCATATGATTTGTAGAACTCAAGTTATGAGGTTTACAAGTCAGGGGTATTTTGGGAAAGTGAGATTATAGGTCATTTTCAAGTATAGGCCAAAATCTCCAACTTGCAAGCTTCAAATGGAAAATTGCTCAACATGAAAGTTGTTCAAAATGGGGTTTTTAGGATATCCAAGAGGTCATGATGGATTGATTGAGGTCATAGCAATACTTGGTTTGAAACGGTTTCAAAAAGGAAAAAATTTCAAATGAATTAAGGAGGGAAAATGCCAATTTTGAGTTATGGGACCAAAACATGTCAAGTAACCACATTTTTTGAATGGAAATTGAATTCTAAGCACTTTGGCATTACCATAATTTTGAGTTTAGGTCAAGTTTTGTGAGTTGTCATTTGGTTTCTTCATTTACAAGTCACACATCCAAAATCCTTACCAATGCCATTCAAGTACTCCTTTTGGTCTGAACACACTCACAAGGCAATTTGCAGTTGAAAGGGAAGCTTCTAGAGCAATTTTCATGGCCAATTCGTGACTGTTACATTGCACATGTGAGGAGAAAAACAGAAATTTGGATTGGCTGGATTGGGCCTCAATTGAGTTGCTAAAGCCCATAGACATGTTCTATTTAAGTTCTGTGATGATTTTAGAATCATTTTGGTGCAAGTTTCGTGGCTGAAGCAGAGATAGAAACTTCATTTTCAAGAGGAGCAAGTGAAATCGTGTTTTGAATTCCAGGCCAATTCAGAGCAAATTGAAGGTTGAAGCATCTTTATCTTGCATCCTTGAAAGATTCTGGAGAGTTTTGAAGCTTAATTCATGTTCTAGCTACCTCTGTTAATGGATCTACAACAGGTTAGTAACTTTCAAATTTCCACATGAATTAGCATGATGTAGTTAGAATTGAACTTGTGGTTAGGATCTAGACAAGATGTAGATCGTTTTAGGATCAATTTGGAAGCAATTGGTGATGTCTGATCATGAGGTGCCATTTCTGTTTTGATTCGAGTAGATCTGATCTTAAGGCTATAACATGATTTGGATAGATCAGGATGAACTAGGAAGCATGAGGATGATTTATGTATCATTAGTTTTGCAAATTGTGCTGATCAAATTGGATGTGTTTTCTGAACATTGCTTCGAATTTTAAAATCTATGGAGAGTTAGCATACTTGAATAGGAGATTTGAATTCCTGTTGAAATTCTGGAGAGATTGATGTAAGGATTGGTGATGTTTGACCACCTGCAACCACCTTCTCACCGGAGAAGACGACCGGAGTCTTCTCCGGCCACCGCCCTGAATCTCACTCAGGCCAGTCTGAGTTTTGGAGAAGATGATCTCTGGACCATCAGATCTGCCTTTGACCAAAGACTTTCCACCAGATCCATTGGCTGCGTTTTAATCTGAGAAGTGGAATTTTTAATTCAAAACGCATGCGTTTCATTTATTGAGGTGGCATGCTCTCAGCGCTTGGATCAGTAGACCAATCTCCTCATCTTGTGGCTCTTGTTTTATTTCAGAGTTTTATTTTCTTTTATTCATTTTTGTTTATTTTAAATGCTTTGTTGATTCCAAAAATCATATTAACTCCAATTTTGATCGAAAAATTGTTTTAAAAATATCCTCATGATCCTTATGGAATTTGTGATTTTCTGGGATTAACAAAATACAATTTCATGCATTTTTCAATTTAATGTGATTTTCTTATTTTTGTTAATTCTTTTAATTTTGCATAATTAGTCATCTGTATTGTTGAATTTAATTCTCCCAATTGGTTTATAGTTTGGCTTTGATTTTTTAATATGTGTTAAGGTAGACATGTACGTTCCCTTAGAATTTTTCTTGGATTTTTAGAACAATATTAGGATCTGTTTTAGGGATTGAGATTAGGACCCTCCCAAATTTGTGGATTCCCTTGACCTATCTCAATGTAGAAATTGTTTAGATGACTTAGAAGTTGATTTAGGCTTCAATCTTTTTACATTAGGTTGTTTAAACATTCATGTTCCCCTAGGAATTTTATTAGATTTTTGCAACTTCATTTTCTATTTTAGTTGTATTTTACAATTGGCTTGTGTTTATGAATTCCTCTCTTGAGTGCTTTGGATTGTTTGGTTTGGTTGGTTGCTTTGGAGTGGGTTTAGGTTTGAGTTCTTTTTGTTGGAGCTTCTGGATTCATTGGAGATGCTTGGGATTAGAGATTGGAGCTTGGAGTTGAAGGCTTTTCCTCTTGTGGAGCTTTTGTTTAGGAGCTTAGGAAATTAGGGTTTTAGGAAGTGCCTTAGACCTAGTTTTGATTATTTCTTCCAAACATAGAGTGCATTGTTTGCCTCTATTCCATCCAATGACATAAAGTCCTCCTTGGGAAACTCCATCTCTCCTTAGGAGGGATGAGTGGTATGCCCAAGTGAGTAGAACTTTGAGGACACCTTTCATTTGCAATGTTGAGTTCTTAGTGATTTCCTTTGGTTGTCATTAAGTTCTTTAGCATTATAACTTGATCTTGATGATTAATCCTCCTCTTGGAGTGTGCTTGTTGGAACTTGAAGATTGATGAAGCTTGAAGATAGAAGCTTGCTTAAAGATGAAGTCTTTGCTGTCAACTTTGTTGTCCATTCAATTTTGCTGTTTAGAGCTACTGTTGCTGTAAGAGTCTGGTATTGCTGCCTGGGCTGCCTCCCCTGAGTCTTTTGTTTTTCTTTGTATTATCTGTTTATTTATGCTGATTACCTCTAGGTTTGAGGTGGAGCTTGTCTCCTCTTGCCTATTGTTTTCTCCCTTGCCTCTCTTACTGTTGCATTGCATGCATTTTACTATTTACTATAATTGCTTGTTGTCTTTTGCTGTTTATCCCCTAGGATCTCTGATTTCCTCTGTGCAAGAGGAAATTATGACAGACATTAGGTTTTGACCCATGCATGATAACATTAGGCTAGTTTCCCTTTCAACCATAGGCTTTTTAAAGCGTTTTTCTCTTCTCATCTCAAAACAATTCAAAAAACACAGTAATAAGGATAACGCGTGTTGTACGCTACGAGCCTTAAGCTATTTGAGAAAAGGTTGCTGGAGGGTCACTCTTCAGTAATCTAATTGCTTAGTATGGTACCCTTATGGTGACATGCGACGTAGTCACTCTCAGATCACAAGTCTCTAGTACAGTACAAGTTGCAAACAAAATAAAAAAACAGTTCTTTTCGTAAAAAACTCAAACAAACATTCAAGCTCTGTTTTTGTCCTCTTGGACCCTTAATCAGGAAAACCCTTTTTAGAAGGAGATAAAAACTGTCAGACAAGCTTGTGTCTTCCGTAGCCCGAACTACGTTTGCTCTGATCTTTCATGCCGTATGAAAGTATGTAGGCATAGGATGCAATATCCTAGCGAGCAACCGTCCCCTCCTTTCCCGTAGGTAGGCGAACTATGTTGACTCTGATTTCTCGTTCCAGACGGGAATACGTAGGCATAAAGTGCGATACTTTGCCGAGTCATTTTCTTTTCTTTTTAACCCAGACCTGTAGAGTAGATAGATAAACACACCCTTAGATAGAAAACAAGCGTGGATCCCATCGAGTACGACGGACGTGAGGGGTGCTAATACCTTCCCCTTGCGTAACCGACTCCCAAATCTAGGATTTGGTTGCGATGACCATTCCTTTCCCTCTTTGCGTTAGGTTTACTCTGAGCGTTTCCTTTCCCTCTTGTGGGATAAATAACGCATGGTGGCGACTCTTCTGTCATAGCCGGCGCCGATTTTCGCAGTAGCGACAGGTGGCACTTGTCATTTCTTCTCAAATTCCTTAGTGAGTTGGCATAGCAAAAAGCAAGTTTTTGTTGCTTTGTCAACAACCGAGGCAGGGTACGTTGCAGCCGGTAGTTTTTGTGCCCAAATATTATGGCTCAAGCAACAATTACTTGATTTCAATGTTAAACTTGAACATATTCCCATTTTGTGTGACAATCCAAACGCCATTAAGCTAACTAAAATTCCCGTATCACATTCACACACAAATACATATTGAAATTCGTCATCATTTCCTTAGGGATCATGTAGAGAAAGGTGATGTCGTATTCGAGCATATTGATAGCAAGAATCAACTTGCCGACATTTTTACAAAACCACTTGCGACAGAACCCTTCTTTAACATCCGTAGGGAACTTGGCATTCTCGATATCTTGAATCACATTTAAATTTAATATTTGTATGCTCTATATCTATGCTTGTCTAGACGTTGATTAACTACATTGAAAAATGCAAGCTATGTGAGGGCATTCATTGTTCATCTTCATTGGAGGTAATATCGTTCCAATCTATTTGACTTATCTTGATCATAAATATATGAAATTATACTATGATGTGTGTTATCTTGATGTTTATTCTATTGTTTGAACCCACTTTTTAATCCATTTTTTTTTTATGTTTGAAGCATGTGTGGGCTTGGTATTTATTGTGTGTGCTGCATTTATGACATGTTTTCTTCATATTTCAATGGTTGCACTGCAGGCATCGACTACCACAGGGTATAGGTCGACTTATGCTCCTCAAATTTCAACATATTTTGATTCAGGTCTGCATAGGTTGACTCATGCGTTGACTCATACTGTAATGCTTCAGAATGTTATATTTTCAACCTGCATGTGTCGATGCATCCTAGGCTTAGTGTCGCAACTGTGAAAAGGGCCAGCAGAAACAAACAGAAGAGTCGCCACCAAACGTTATTTATCCCAAAGAGAGGGAAAGGAAACGATCGAAGAAAACCTAAAAGAACGAGAAAAGACAAGGTCATCGCAACCAAATCTTGGGTTCAGGAGTCGGTTACGCAAGGGGAAGGTATAAGCACCCCTCACGTTCGTTGTACTCAACTGGACCCAAGCTTGTTGTCTATCAAAAGGGGTGAGTTATCTAAAAGCTACTGCTAAGCAGGGGATGGAAAAGAAAAAAGGAAACTCGATAGGACATCACAACCCTATGCCTACATAGTCCCTTGTGCAATGGGAAAGTCAAAGTCAACGTAGTTTGAAAAACTACGGGTGATGGGGGGAAGGTTACTCGCCAAGACATCACCGTCTTGTGCCTACGTATCCTCATCTAGTATGAGAAATCAGAGTAAACATAGTTCGGATAACTAGCCCACTAGTTGGTTAAGTTTTTTTTTATGAGCGATATTAAATTCCCATTCCAGCAGTTAGGGTTGATGCTTGTTTGTGGTAGAACAGAAAAACAACGTACTCTTTTCTAAAAATGGTTTTAAGAACAATCCCGAAATATAAAAAGGTTTGAATTTGGTTTAAGAGTTTTAGAGAAGTGAATTGAAATGGTTTGAGATTCACGTTGCACTAAAGACTATGACATATGAGCGAATGCATTTCATATCGCCCAAAGGGCATACACTAAACACTCTAGACAAGTGAGAAGAAACCCCACACTCATCATTTCCCATATACTTAAGGCTCGTGGCGTACAATGTTCATCTTTCTTTATTAAGTGTCTTATAGTTGTTTGAGATGAGAAGAGAAGACACAAAAGAAAACACTAAAAGGAAACTAAAAAAACACTAATATTGTCATACAAAATGGTCATAAGGTTAGGATGAAAAGGAAGTCTATCTAATGTTATCATGAAAATGATGGACCTAGAGTTGAGGTGAAAAGGGACTATCCTAATTGCTATCATGCAAAGGATTGAAAGCCTAATGTCTCTCCTACTCCCATCTTGAACAGAGGGACTAGGAATCTTAAGGGATCATGTGAGCAAGCATAAGTAAACACCAATAAAATCAATCACAAATGGAAACAAGAATGGAACTTAAACAAGTCCCAAAAAGAAAAAGAAGAAGAAGGAAGAATGAACAAACAAGAATTCATTATCAAACCAAAATGAAAACAACAAGAACATTCATTTCAATCTCAAACAAAGCAACCACATCAAAACCATTTTAAAAAGACTTTAAAAAGATAAAACTCATTAAAACCATTTTGTGCTTTTTATGCACTTTTTGCTTTTAAAACTTTTCATAAAGTTTAGACATGAGTCATTTTCATAGTTGAGATGTGATCCTTCTATCCCCATAGTATTGTTTGAAATGAGTTGATTCTTTTCGACCTTAGAGAGTTAGTGGCATACTTGTTGATTTCATCCAAGTTGGAGTCCTTCTCATGGTGATGCAAAGGTTCGTTTTCACATATTTGTACCATGAACTACGAGGTTTTGATCCTCCATTGTACTTTGTGGGTACGTAGGCATAAGGCTCAGGAAGTCTGGTCAAACACAAAATTATAAAAAAAATACTTCTCTTCTCACCTCACCAATCTTTTTCAAACAACACTTTTAAGCCAAACGCTAGATTTTCAAGAGGTTCCTATAGACTTCTATAGACATTTTGGGTGCTAACACCTTCCATTTGCGTAACCAACCCCTTTACCCTTGTCTCTATTTTTATTAGTTTTTGTTTTAAAACTTCTTTAGGTTTTGTTCGCTCTTTTCCCTTTCCTTTGGAAAAATAAAAGTGTGGTGGTGACTCTTGTTTTATGAGTTAAGTTAATCAATAGTTTAATCTCAAATTTTCCTGCTACAGTAGTAGATGTTGTTGGGTCTTTCTTAAACCCCAAAGGCTCATCGTCATAGATGCAGTCTAGCCTCTGACGCACTCGCCCATCTTTATTTAAACCAGTCTTTTGCGGCTCTCTGACGGGTCGAAGTTCAACGCGGATTCGATTACCCACGTAAAACACCTCGATTTCTTTGGCCTTAAAATTCATGTGTGATACTTCGACTTCCAAAGCCGCTTGAAGTTTGTTCTCGGCCACGTAGGTCATGATTCGATCTAATGGGTCGAACTTAGTCATTATTACTAAATTCGTCACCCAGCCTATTGACCGAATTGCATCTATGCCCATATGGCTATTCTTTGATTCAGGGACAAAGGAACTGCTTCTATACCATGTATCCACTCTCTTCCTAGCAACAAATTATAACTAGGTCTGGCATTTATCACCATGAAAAATGTAGGTCGGGTAATAGATCCAATTTTTATTTCAACTTAAATAAGTCGCATTGTTTAGCCCATTTTCCTTTCATAAGGACCATATTGTGAGGCCTAAGGTCAGTATTGTACTTCCCGATCTTAGCCAGTAAAAAGTGAGGCATCAAGTTGACTGCTGCCCCACCATCCACTAAGATTTTGTTTATGGTGGTACCCTTAACCTTATCTCTTATAAAAAGGGGGCTATAGGTGATTCTTCATCCCTCCATGGGACCTCTCGGAGAATGCATTATTCTTTTCGATACACCCATTATTCATTACAAAATAACATATTGGCTTATGTTTGGTCAGCTCTTTTGCCTCATAGTCTTCCTTCTTAGCGGCTTGTGTTACCCGGTCGTACTCATAAGGGAGCATAGACACCACATTTCACAAAACGTCAAAATCACCTTCCGACTTGGGGGGAAACAGCTTCCTACCCACTGGTTTTTTTGCCTGATCACCTGTTTATTTTTCATGTTGCTTGGTGTTGCTCGAATCAGCAATATCTCTTTTTGCCTTCTTCTTCCTCTAGAATTTTCACCACTGTGTCCTTGTCATGGGAGTTTTTCCTTTGTAGTTAGCACTAGGTCAATAAGACCACTTTTCAGACATCTGGAAATTTTCCCTGTAGGTCATGGAAGCTCCCCGTCCAATCTTAAAATTCTTCCACTTTGGATTCCTCTCATACTCTCTTTTAGCAGTCTTAGCCCATTTCCTTTGGGCAGCATTTGTTGGAGGCTTGTAGGAGTTTAGCCTAGCTTTCTGTGAACCAGGTGTCAACTCCTTCTTCTATGGTACCCCTCTTTTGTTGAAGTAGTACTGAGGCCTGGCTTTCTCAGCTTCTTTGGCCTTTTGAGCACCTTCGACCTTTTCAGCAGCTTTCTTGTTGAACACCGCGCTACATCTTGGACATAACATTACGTCATAATCATCAATATGGCACCTGTACAGGAACTCCACCAGACTCTCACCATCTTTTGGGAACACAACTTCGATTTGATTCTCACTTTAAAATTCAACCATGGCGAAATCTTCAGTAATTTCAACCATGTTGATCACAACAGGCTCTACGTAACTGACATCTTCAATCTGCAGTTGGTCAACATCAATCTTCATAGGGGTTTTCCCTTTAGAAAACTTGAGTCTACCTTCGTTCAAAGCATTTTGCACCAGATCCTTGAAAAGAAAATATTGTGAAGTTTTATGTCTCAAGAAATTATGATATTTACAAAAACCCTCGTTTCTTTCTTTGTTATAATGGTTTCACTTTTTCACCTGGGGACACTAGTACTTGACCATCTGCAACCAACAAATCGAAAATCTCATCACATTTGGTTACGTCGAAGGTGTAATTTTTCTTAGGCAATTATATTTGTAACACATATTCTGACAGAGGAGGTGTATAATTTGGTCTTTGCAAGCCCATATTAACTCCATTTTGAGCCATTATTATTTCGACAATGGTTATCAAATTTTTTCCCCTAACAAATTCCCTTGTCGAACCTGGTGGATCATTTGGTAAGCGTCTTGGTTTCGGTTAACCTCTGTCATAAGTGGATTACCTTCCTCGACATGTACTTCTTGTTCGATCTGTGGGGGATTTCCTCATTGTCCCTGTTTCACAGTTTCTTCTAAGACTCCTCATTTGTTTAAAACCTCCACAACAACACGGGATTGTGCAGCTAGTTGAACTTGCACCGGGGAAGGGCCAAAAAAGTCAGCAATCCTCGTCATCTGAGTCTCCAATTGCTGGTAGCTCTGATTCGTGTTTTAAATCAATGGGTTAAATATTGTACCCATTTGTTGTGTTAGAGTGTTTACCATATCGTGGTTACTCTCGTCCATCTGTTGTCTTATTGCCATGGCCGAATTCATGGTCATTGTAGGCATCACTTTGGAGCCAAATCCCATCCTCGTGTGGGGTGGTACATTTCGAACATGATTTCTTATGGATGAACCAGACGCCATAATGGGCGAAAACATATTTGCAGCATTATCCACAAATGTCAAAGGTTTATTCTGTAAACTTTCCATGACTGTTGTTGGCATTCCAAGGGGTTGTTCACGCCCTGGAATTGGCATTGCGAAATTTGTGGAAAAAAGCCTAAAATTTGTTACCATATTTGGTGTAGGAGTCACTGGATAACTCTGGGGAATTGGGGACAAAATTGTCCCCTCAGGCGAAATCATTGATGCTATCGTCGTGGATGGCATTACTGTCGTACTAGTAGTTGAAGGGATAGGTTTAGTAACTGTTGCAGAAACTGTTCTTGCCCCAACACTATTAGAAGGTTGATCTCCATTACTATTTCTAGGATTCACCATTCTTCTAACTGATCTACTAGTAGGTTTCCTCACTTCTCTCTTTATTATCTTACCACACCTTAATCTCACGCACTCGTGCACATGATGAAAAGTTGAAGAAAACACATGTAGAGAAAAAGTATGGATTTTAAACACGAATATCTAAAAAACATAAATTGGTCGCTTGGGCGTGCCAATTTTTTTACTGTGAAATTTGGTAAACAAATACAAGTTTCTATTAATACTTAAAGAATCAAACTCGAAAATCTCCCAGACATGTTTGTGTTTGTGTTATTCGTGAAAATCCTAAGGTCTGTCAAAGTTCAAGTACACTCCTTGAAAATATTTTGAAAAGATGTTTATTGATGTTATTTGTGGATAAGACTAACAATCGAAGGACTGAGTAATTATGACCGAAAATGTAAGTAAAGTAAGAAAATATAAAAATGACTTTGAAATCGAAAGAGGTAGAATGCAGAAAAAGTTTAAGCTCAAAGTGCAGGGAATTTAAAATGACATGAAAGATAATGGAAATCAAAGCATAAAAGAAAGGATCTTAAAATAAAATTTCTAAAATTATGTAAAATGGTGAAACGCATACGTACATCTTTCTTCTCTCGTTTCTCACGACGCAGGTACTTTGAGTGTTACAAAAATGTGTATAATTTACGGACCTCTTACAAAATAACCTTAAGTGTCTATTTATACTACTCTAAAATAATTGTTTAAGTATGATAAACTTCCCACATGGTGACACGCCCTAAGTCATGTAGCGGTTTTCCCCGACGTGTCCCACGTTTTCTAAGTAACCATCGATGTTGATGTAATTCCTGCCTTGTTCTATTATTTGAATTTCTCAACTACTTTGCTAGCGCTAAGAATTAGTTATCCTCGTCGAGGCCTTCGACGTCGACCCTGTCAGCTAGTATGCTCCAATGGATTATCCATTGTAGTTATGTACCCCACATATAGCATCCAAGTCAACATTTTTTCCATTATAGTGATAAACTCCACGTCTAGTGGCTGAGTTGGTGTTACTTCCATTGTAATGATGGACTCCAACCTTAGCCAACATAGCATAATACTCAATTTCACTAAGTCCCCATGCTCTTTACCACGTCTTTCGACCTTGCCACTTTCGACTAGTATCCCTTTACATGACTTCCGACCTTGATTCATCTTGATCATGTGAACTTACTTGTTTGTGGCGTATCTATAGCTATTCTCACGAATACTTGTCATTTATAGTCTAGACGAAAAATCTAGTGTAACAAGGACTTGTTATCCTTGTTAAAAGTATTGTTTCACCAAGTTCTTATCGTGATACCACTTAGTTTTCTCTTTGTAAATAATTGCATTCTCATAAGCTTGTAGTCTCATTTCCTCCAATTCATCTTATTTCAACATCCAATTGCTTTATCATCAAAGTTCAAGAATTTTACAACCCAATAAGCTTTGTGTTATAATGCAACTGGTAAATGATAGACTTTTCCATAAACCACTTGATACATAGATAATCTTAAATGTGTCTTAAAAGTTGTCCTTTATACCCAGAGCGTGTTATCTAACTTCTTAGACCATTCCTTCCATGATATTGCAACTATTTTTTCAAGAATTTAGTTTAACTTCCTATTGAATACCTCCATTTCCCCAAAATTTTGAGGATGGTAAGGTGTGGTGGATACTTTGTGTTTTACATTATACTTCACAAGCACACCTTTCAAATACTTGTTGGAGAAGTGCCCCTCCTATCATTAATCAAGACTCTAGGGGCTCCGAACCTAGAAAAAACATTCTTTTTCAAGAAATTAGTAATACTGCGGACATCATTAGTTGTGCATGCAATGGCTTCAACCCACTTGGTAACATAAGCAACACATTCAAGAACATAAAGATGCAAATTAGATGGTGGAAAAGGACCCATGAAGTCAATTCCCAACAATCAAAAGGTTTTACTTCTAGCATACCATTGAGGTGTGTCCCATTCCTCATATAGATATTACCTATTTTCTAACATTCAAGACATGCTTTAACATACGACTTACAATCTTTAAACAGAGTTGACCACAAAAAAACCATTATGGATCACTTTAGCTGCAATTATTTCTCCACTATGGTGGCCTCCATAAGTTTAGCTATGATATTGCCATATAATACTTCATACTTCCTCACCTCCAACACACTTGAGAATTAGACCATCAAGACTAATCTTAAGTAGATATGGTTCATCCCATAAATAGTAATTAGCCTCTTTGTAAAAGGACTTCTTTTGTTGCCACATGTAATCCTTAGGAACATTCTTTCGGGCTTTGTAGTTAGCCATATCGACCAAAATAAGGTCTTTCAATAATTGTCATCTAATGCTCATCTAGAAATTCTCTAGTGATATTATTTTCCTTCTTAATCACTTCACTATTATCCAACCTTGAAAGGTGATCAGCTACTATATTTTTCACTCCTTTTTTATCTCTGATTTCCAAATCGAATTCTTGCAACATCGATATCTACCTAAGCAATCTCGGTTTAGAATTTCCTTTGGTTATAAGTTATTTTAGTGTTGCATGATATGTGAAAATAACAACTTTGGAACCAATTAGACAATGACAGATTTTTTTCCAGCGTAAATACTACAACTAGCAATTCTTTTTCAGTGGCGGTGTAATTAACCTAAATTTTATTTAAAACTCTACTAGCATAGTACATTGCATGGAAAATTTGCGCATGATGTTGTCCTATAACTGTTCCAACTGCATAATCACTTGCATCACACATAAATTCAAAGAAAAATTCTCAATTAGGAGCCACGATTACGAGCGCAATGACCAAAATTTCTTTAATAACAAAAAAAATTCAAATAACTAATATCAAACTCAAAATCATTCTATTTCACTAGAAGGTTGCAAAGAGGTTTTACAATCTTAGAAAAATCTTTTTATAAAGTGTAATCTAAAAATGGCGTGTCCTAAAAAATTTATCACTCCTTTAACATTTATGAAAATGATAGTTTTTCAATGAACTTTATTTTTGTTTGATCTACCTTAATACCCTTCTATGATATTTTGTGTCCTAAAATAATATCTTTAGTTACAATAAAATAATATTCTTCTCAATTTAAGTTAGATTTTGCTTGATTAACTTTTACTTTAAAAAATCAATTAAATCCCCAACACAAGCTTATAGTTTGGCCTAACAACCTTAATTGAAATAAAATACCTTACATATTTTTTAACATGTATAAAAATTGTAAAGAGAGCTTGTAAAAAAAGGACATTGAGACACTACTTCAATCTATTTTATTGAAATAAGGTTATTCTCATTTGAATTCAAAACCAACATCATGTTGCTCCCGAGAATAACACATCAAGTTTTTCTTCCTTCATGTTTTGCATAAACATACTCCATCATTGAACTAGGAATAACAATGATGCTTAAGAAACATTCTAAATTTTCACCTCTAGTTATGTGGTGTCATTTCATATCACAAGATCCATGTTTTATGGACAGGGCCAACCAAACCAAACACATCCCAAAGAGTCAACTGGTTATTTTTCTTGTTTCTTAATTACATTGACATTGACCACACAAAGAAAGCATTGAAGCCCAATAACAGTCATTGCCCAATTTCTTTATGGGCCTAAACCCTAATTTTAGGACAAGGGTAACCCCTCAAAAAACCAAACAAAAACAAAAACAGATAAACATTACCCATCAATCATAAATCAACAAACCATATTTGTAAACCTAACTCACTTTGATTGAAAATTTCACTCATTACAATTTTTAGTAAAAAAAATTAACACTTAGATAGGATACCTATAATAAGACCTAGCTAGATAATAGTACTCAAAAAGAAGAAAAATATCAATAAAGTGATTATAATAATACAAAAATGCAACAAACAAAAGGGATAATATTGACACATGAGACATAATTTTGTCCTTGTTAAAAATACAAACAAACTTATAAATACATTTTTAATTATGACACATACACTCTTTGGTCCCCTCTTTAACCAGTCTTATCTTTGTTGATTATGTTTAGATTCTAGTTTGGCCACGAAAACATAACATAGGCCATTAACATGGTTTTCTAGTCTTGTACCTTTCCATACAATAAGGAAAGATGGGGGACCAATTGACCAAATTTATTATTTTTATTACAAAAATAAGCATACATCAATCTTCTTACATATAGCTTTCTGATAGGAAAGAATCTATGTCTATCCTAGCCTTTTGTACTTGTATTGAGAGAAAATACTGTGTGTAAATTACTAGTAGAATATATCTCTTTTTATTAATAGATGCAAACAACTTTATTTGTATACTTTTTTTTAGTGAATGAATACTAGAATATGGGACTTGTTCTAAGAATGTGTGCTTTTATGCATCAATTTAGTATCATTTACATTTAATTATTAGTCATTAAGTTGGAGATTCAATTGGATCTAGATGGTTAAAAAAATCATATTAAGTTTTTTAAAATTTTATAAGTTAGTGACAGTTTAACTATAATAAAAAACTATAACAAAACAATTAGATATTATATTTAATCACGTTTTAACAGTAATAAATATTATATAAAATTTTATTTAAATAAAATTTAACCGTAACAAATTTTAAAACATGTCTAATAACAAACTTTGAATACTCTCAAAAACAGCTCTGATAAATAATTAAATACAAAATAATCTGCATGCTAGTGTACGATTTTATATATATATATATATATATATATATATATATATATATATATATATATATATATATATATATATATATATATATATATATATATATATATATATATATATATATATATATATATATATATAACTCTAGATTTAAGTATAAAGAGACATTATGAATATTTATACTCTAGATTTAAGTAAAGTTTAACCGTAACAAATTTTAAAATATGTCTAATAATAGACTTTGCATGCTCTCAAAAACGGCTCTCATAAATAATTAAATACAAAATAATCTACATACTAGTGGACGATTTAATTATAACTCTAGATTTAAGTATAAAGAGACATTATGAATATTTATACTCTTGACGATTTTTGTTATTAGAGGCATTGTTTTATTTGATGTTTCATATTGGTCGTTACAAGTTCACATGTGACTAGTTTTCAATAGTCGAATGGGTTTGACCCGTACAAAATAATTAGTGTTGATGTTTCTGAGTCGTGTCTGTTATTCAATCGCATCTCTATTTTTTAATCAAATTGTTGTATTATTATATTTTTATTTTTAAACCTAACTAAATCATATAATCGTATCTGTTATTCGTTGTGATCTCTATTTTTTAATCACGTCGTTGTATTTATTATGTTTTTTTTTCAAACCTAAATCATATAATCATGTCAACAATTAAATGACCAATATAGTTAGCTAGATTGGTATCCAATAGCTTACACATATTTATTCAGAGCAATATGATTCATTTTTCACACTATAGTACAAATAACATTGAAAGTATGTTTCACCATGATGTACCAATATAATTGAGAATTTTTGGGTATTTGATTTTGACATCAATATGAACTTCAAATCTAGCATATCCAGATCAGCAATTCAATCTACACCTGAATTATCTTTCCTCTTTTCAGTATATGAATTCATGACAAATTGTACTTTTTTTAACCCTTTGCAGAGTGTACATTCATGATTTTTTTCTCTTCTCTAGAAAATTTATTCATTTTCTTTATCTTGAGACATGGTACATGAAGGACTTGCCAAGAAAATGATGGATACACATGGGGACGAAATGAAAGTCTAGGACTTTATAACAAACCCATGTTCTAGTTTCTATAAGGATGAAATAATAAAAAGACAATAATAACGAGAATATTGCAAAATTGTAGAGAAATACAAAGTTTTTATAATTATGAATTTTAATGGGCCATTGTGATTTTCCACTTTTGGATCCCATGTTATTTTCACTCACCAACAGAATTTTTCACTTCCTAAAGTTTCTTTTTTCTCCATGCAACATAAATTCTTTT
Source organism: Lathyrus sativus (assembly GCA_963859935.3). Taxonomy (NCBI): domain Eukaryota; kingdom Viridiplantae; phylum Streptophyta; class Magnoliopsida; order Fabales; family Fabaceae; genus Lathyrus; species Lathyrus sativus. The sequence continues at coordinate 48,086,363 of OZ012741.1, read as the reverse complement.
CAAGGATTCTCTCTTTATTAGACAAAAATTTTAGTTATTGAGAAATTCCATTTACTATGAATACTGTTGTTAGAAAATTCATAGGATACAAAAATCAATCATATGATTTTTAACCTTGAGAAGTGCTATATAATTTAGTAAGACATTAAAGACGTGGTATAGTAAAGAGCTTAATAAAAGTAAGATATGGTAGATAAGAATATGATATGATATATGTACATGTTTGGGTCTCTAAGTCACATAAAAGCATTTTGTTGATATTTGAGAGGTTGGGTATATGTTTGGTCTTTTGGTAGGTGTCAGGAAAATATTTTATTTATGTGTCTCATAATTGAAGGAATGTGTATATGTCTAATCTATTAAGTCAAGTTATTAAGAGTGGGTCGAGTTATAACCTATATCTAATAGAATACGCTCTAAATTGTTGATCTATTAAGTCAGGTCATTAAGAGTAGGTCTAGTTGTAGCATCAATCCAATTGAATACGCCCTAAATTCTAGCTCATCGGTGGTAGATGGGTCAGATTAATTATGTTGATTCAAAAGTAATATGGATGGAATGCTTAGATTAAGATATTAGAGACAATACATTTATAGTTGATTGTGAGCGCTATGATATAGGATCTAGTAATCAAGTTGTAGCTTATGGGTTATAAGTTAGTGTTGTACCAAACTCTCTCGAAGTCGAAGGGCTTTGTCGAATTAAAAGATGTGCATGGCGTAGTCGAAGTTTGTTCTTACATGCAAATGTCTGAGTTAGATTGTCGAAATATGTTAGCTTGTGTATTTGGTAAATCCTCTAGGGTAAAGTTTAACAAAGGTAAACAAAAAACACATGGATCCCTTAATTACATTCATGCTGATCTTTGGAGGCCTGCAAAGAATCCACCACACTCAAGTGCAAAGTATTTTCTATCCATAGTTGATGATTATTCTAGAAAGTTATGAGTATTCATCCAAAAGACTAAGGATGAAACATTTGAAAATTTCAAAAGTTAGAAGACTCTGGTCAAAAACCTAATTGGCAAGAAGGTCAAGAGATTGAGGACCAACAATGGTCTTGAATTTTGCAATGAGGCTTTCGACAGCTATTGTGTTGAATCTGGTATTGCAAGGCACATAATTAACTACTGCAGGTACTCCCCAACAAAACAACTTGGCTGAAAGATTTAATCAAACCATTCTGGAAAGGGTTAGACATGTTGATTAGTGCAGGATTGAAGAAGGTGTTTTAGTCAGAAGCTGTCGTGACTGCAACATACTTGATAAATAGGTGTCCCTCGACTGTATTAGGGATAAAGACACCTAAAGAAGTCTAGTTAGGACATCCGCCTAATCTCGACAGACTATGAGTATTTGGTTGTTTAGCCTATGCTCACATTAAGTAAGACAAGGTCGAACCTAGAGCTCTGAGATGTATGTTCCTTGGATACCATGGAGGAGTCAAAGCTTATAGATTGTGGTGCCTAGAGTCAGGTCATAAGAGGTGTATCACAAGTTGAGATGTAATTTTCAATGAAGCTGAAATGACCTTCAAGAAAACTGATGACGTTGGTCGAAGTACCAAGATCATTGGAGAAAAAATGGAACAGGAAGAGATTATTATTGAGGTGAAGCATAGTGATGCTGAATCGCATAACCCATATGAAGTCGAAGAAGATGTACAAGTTGCTGATGAAAATGAGGTGACTGATAGTGACTACCTACTGACAAAAGACAGGTCGAGAAGAGTCATCAAGCCACCTCATAGTATTTGTTATGAAAATATCATAGTTTATGTCTTAATATCTGCAAGTGAGGTTCTGGATAAAGAACCTATAGACTATAAGGAATTTATAAGGAGTCGAGACAAGATTACATGTCTTAAAGCCATGGATGATAAGATGAAATGTCTTCATGATAATAACACTTGGGAGCTGATTGAGAAACTTGTAAGGGCCGTGTTAGTCAATTGTAAGTGGATTTTCAAGGTTAAGGAAGGAATCGAAGGAGTAATGTCGAAGCAATTTAAGTCAAGGTTTATTGTAGGGGTTCACTCAGAAAGAAGGTGTTGACTTTAATGATGTGTTTTCATCTGCTGTAAAGCATAGATCCATTAATACTAAAGTCGAAAGATCCTATATGAATAGCATTCCATATGCTAGCATTATAGGTTCTTTGATGAATATCATGGTCTGTATGAGGCCAGACATAGTGTACAATAGCGAGCTTTGAAAGCAGGTATATGGTCAATCTTGAGAAGGCGCACTCATAAGTATTAAAGTAGATTCTAAGGTACATAAAGCAGAGTCCTGATTTATGGTAGAGCTTGTGGTGATTATAGCAAATTCGAAACTAAAGGATTAGTCGACTCTGATTATGCAGGTTGCATGAATTCTAGAATATCTATTTCTGGATGTGTTCACTATGTTTGACACGACAATTAGTTGGAAAGAAACAGTTTAGAAGGTTGTTGCCTTATCAATAACTGAAGCGAAATATATTTCCCTCATTAAAGCTGTGAAAGGATCATTGTGGCTTGAAGAATTTTCTAAGGAGCTGAAACTTCTAGGTCGAGTTATCACTGTTAAATGTGATAATCAAAGTGCAATACATTTGTCGAAGAATTCAGCCTATCATGAGCGAACCAAGCACATCGATGTGAGACTGCACTTAGTCAGAGAGATAATCGAGTGCGAAGAAGTCCAAGTACTAAAGGTTTCGGCTGATGAAAAGCATGCTGATGTGATCACCAAGACATTGCCAAGAAGCAAATTTGTCCACTGTATGCAATTGATAAAGTTGCATGATGAAAGCTAGTTTGTTTTTTTGTTAGTGTAGAGTTTGTTCCAGGGTGGAGATTTGTAACTTATTGGTTATATACTAGTATTGTAGCAAACCCTGTCTAAGTCGGAGGGCTCTATCAAAGTCGAAGATGTGCATGGCGTAGTCGAAGTCTATTCTTGCATGCAGATATCTTAGTTAGTTTGTAGAAATATCTTAGCATAATATTTAAATTAGCATGTTGAATTGGCTTAGCCTATTGGGATAATTGTTTAAGTTATCTTGTTGCTTAAGTTAGTTTAGCAGTCCATAAATAGAATGTTTTTCTCGGATTGTTAAAATAGAGTATTGGTTGTTGATATTCACTTGTAATCTTTGAATCCTACTAGAGAAATTAAATAATAAAATAGTTATAACCAATCCTGATTCTTCTTCTTTCTTCTTCTCTCTTTTTTGCAAAATCTAATAGGGTTTCTTGTGTTTGTTCAAGAAACTCAATTTTTTAATATTTTGATTTGTTCTTGACAACATTGATTCACAATACAAGTCTTTTTTTTTATAAATAACATAGACATTCAACAAGGTACAAGGGGTACCAAAACCCAATTACAACCAACAAAAATTCTCAAAATACAAAGATGACTCTAAATAAAGAGTCAAAGGTATTTACACCAGACATAATAACTACAATATATTCTAAGCATACCAACTCATGAGAAATAGTTATAGTCCCACATTTAGCAAGATTATTGCGAGGATGAAGCCTATTAATGAGCAGCCTCCAAACTATGATCTTCAACTTTGAATTTGTCTCATAAAAAGTGTTTTGTTTTCAGCAATAGATGGATAATAATTAGACAATATTATGAATCTATTGATTGGTTGTCATAATAATTAGTAATAAGAACCTAATAGATATCTAAAAAATGTATATAGATACATAAAAAGATAATTAATTATTAAAATAAATGAGTATGCATACTTTAACATTCATCCCGTCTAATATCTGCATAAATTATATTTATATATTTTTATTTATATTATTATATAAAATTTTATATTTTTTTAAAATACATTATTATTCAACTATTACATATTTTTAATAATTCAAAAATAAAAAATTTAAATTTTTTGTTCATATTATTAAATATATAAAATAATATAATATTTTTTAATTTATGTTCTTTTACTAAAATTATGGATAATATATATATATATATATATATATATATATATATATATATATATATATATATATATATATATATATATATATATATATATATATATATATATATATATATATATATATATATATATATATATATATATATATATATATATATATATATATATATATATATATATATATATATATATATATATATATATATATATATATATATATATAAAAGTATTATTATTACTTAAATAATAATATTGATAACATTAATTTGTTTGAATACGACGTTGAAGATAAGAAAAGGGAAGAAGATGCAGTCATCAATAACTCGTCCTCTCCAAAGAAAGATAAGAAAAATTATGTCAATATCAGTCATGAAAGCATTTAGATGAGTTGTAACTATAATGAAATTGCATTCAAATTCCATATTCACATATTAATTTTTTACTTTAACTGAACATTCCTATGCTTTTTAATATTTATGTGCTGTTTGTATGCCCTAAAAGTTTTCGATGCATAAATAACTTTAATTCAGATTCGTTTTAAATTTTAAAAAGAACCCCTATAAAAAGTTAGAATTAATAACAGTTGGGTCGTGAAATTTTTTAAAGAATTTTATTTAATTATAAATTAATTATATGGAGATTTGTTTTTACTGTTGCAATATAATTCAAATTAAATTTTTTTATATCTTAGTTACTTGAGATACAATTAATAACTTATATATATAAATATACTGACAAAATTATATTAAAAATCTTTTAAGTTATTTTTTTAACAGAGTCAGCTCTGTGCAAGAGCCGCAAGTTCTACTGCACAGGACTCTAAATATTAGAAGGTTTCAAATTTTGAAATATGTAACTTTTTTTTTAAAATATTAATAGATATAAAAAGAATATTATAATAAAAACTCATGAAAACAAAAAATACTATGATAAAAACTCAATACATAAAAAAAATTAGATGAATCAAATATCAAAATAATTATAATTAAATTTATTTTTAATTAATATATAATTATGTTTTTATGTGTCATTTTCAATTATTTTAATTACATTTTTTTTATAAAAAATTGGGCCCGTCTTTTAAATTAGAACAGGGCCTCCAGATTATTGGGCCGACCCTGTTTTTTAATATGTTGTTCCTTTAAGTTTTTTTTTAATAATAACTTAATCCTTTAAGTTACCAAACATGTGTATCGTTATCATTTTTTAACAGAGTGAATGTGCTAATTATGGATGCAATTATTTTGAGTGGAATGAAAATGATGATGTGCAAACAGAAATACAACAGTCACACATTTCTAAATGTTTAAAATGTGAGAAAAATGATGTTGAAATCACCCTAAAAGACCAAATTGTTAAAAAAGACTTAAAGGATCAATCTTTTTTTAAAAAAACAACTTAAAGGATCTTTGGTGTAATTTTGTCTAAATACATGTATATAGTTAGATTACATAAATATACACAATTTACTTTTCATTATCCACATTCTCTCTAACACTCTCATTCATTCCTCATCTAAGTACTTCAACACTAACAAATTGGTATCTAAAGTTTCGGTTCGTTCTTTTTTATCTTTATTCAAGATTTGCACGTCCGTGAACGTGTTTCCAGTGATCATGAATCACATTTACCTCAAAGATGAATGGTGGAACCGACGTAGTAAGCAAATGAAATCCTTGTTTGGTTTCCAAGAAATCCTTGAAGTGGTCACTAATGGCTTCACCGAACTTGCTCACAACAAAAATGACACTCAGAGGATCAACCACAAGGATGCCAAGAAGAAAGATTGTAAGGTTGCATTTTGTATTCAATCTGCAATGGATGTTGCAAATTTCGATCGAATTTCTCATGCTGAATCTACAAAGGAGGCATGGGATATATTTTTTCAAGTATTACGAAGGTGGCGAGAAGGATAAAGGTGTTAAGTTACAGGCATTGCGAAGGCAATATGAGTTACTGCATATGGGAGAAGATTAAAATATTGCCTGCTATGTCTCGAAGGTACATAATCTTATCCGTCTCATGAAAGGATGTGGTGAAGCCCTAACTGATAAGATGGTAATTGAAAAGGTAATGAGAACTTTGACTTCTCACTTTGATCATGTTATTGTGTCCATTTAAGAACCCAACAATCTTGGAACCTTGAAATTAGAAAATTTGGTTGATTCATTGGAGGCACACGAGTTATGGATAGTTAAGAGAAAAGAGGTTCAAGATTCGATACAAGCACTACAGGCCCAAACATGGAAGAAACATGGAAGTTCCAAGTTTAAAGGCAAATGTGATAAGTCCTTGAGCAAGAAAGGTTATTAGTTGGATTCCCACGAGCAAAAGAATGATGAGAGGACCTCCGAATCCTTCAAAAAAGGATAAGGAACCTTGACTCATAAAGAAAAACTCGATAAGAAGAGTGTGCAGTTTTTCAACCGTGAAAAGTGGGGTAATTTAGCTAAGAGTTACTGGTATAAGAAAGGTAGCAAAGGTTCTTCAAAAGAGAAGAATGTCAAAGGATCAAACTTTGCACGTGAAGATTCAAATGATTCTGAAACCATGGTGTTTATGGTTGTAGTTTCAGATGGGCATGTTGACTCCAAGATCTAATTGAAGGGAAATCGTGATCCAAAGCTCAAGGGAAATTAAAATTTTCCCTTTAGTGATCCTTACGAATGGGCATGATCAGTGATAGAAACTATTACCTCTTGTGACGATGAAACCTTTGATGTTGAATCGAAGGAGTGATCACGAGTGTTGAATGATGAACAAGAACACCTCTACTCAGTCCACACGAACATATTCCTTTAGTATCAATGCTAGATACTATGATTGAAGGCATTGAGTGAGAGAGAGAGAGAGAAGGAAAATACAGCTAGGGTTTCATAGTTTGAATTTTCATCAAGAGTGTATGCTTCTGCACAACGGTTCTATTTATAGAACCAATTGTGTGAGCTGTAAGCTAAAAAGCCCTCTTAAGTGTATGTGCACCATATTTTATAGTGTATCAAGTATCACCTAAGCGCATGGTACCTTACCACATTCTGTATTCTACTTAAGTGCATTGTACCTTACGGTGTTCTATATTTACTTAAGTGTATCGTATCTTATGGTGTTCCTTATTTACTCTACCTCTTATCAATCTGTCCTTATATGTGTGACCTTGTAGGTTTTCACAATGTTGGCAATTATATTAAATCACACATTTAACATAATAAACAATGAGCACTATCTAGCAACACATCACTACTACCCAAGTCACGAAAATATTATGTGATTTGACAAAACCTTTTATGATAATACTTGTGTGTACAATTACCCTTTTACCCCCATGTCTATATTAAACACAAGGCATATATAATTTCTTCCTTGTCCAATTCAATATTTTTCCCTTAGACATTTATCCTGTTATGCAGGATGGACAAATTCCATCTAGGTCACTCATGTCCATCGACATGATTTTTGAAGTATCCATCAACTGTCTTTATGGTCATCCAGTTATGGACAATGTTAAATCATCAATAAAGTACTCGACTCTACATCTAGGGTCCATAGTGGTTTCAGGTCGAAGGGTGGTATCCAACACTATCACCATGAGAGTAACTTATGACACTTTGCATTATGTAATACTCTCATAGCGGGTCAATCCAGTATAAATATTACTCCTAATATTCATACTTATGTTTAAGACTTGATAACTCCTTATCCATGATCTATGAGATGTGATCATCGGTATATCTACATAATAGTCTTAATGCTTTAAGGTTATCCCACTTCACAGTAAAGTTCGACTACAAATACTTTAAGAATAATGTCCTTATGTTTAATGAGATCTCATGATTAAGTCACACTTGATATTTTATTAAACAGACTAGCTATTCTAGAGGCTTTATTATCTTAGGAAAAAAACATAATAAAATTATTAATAAATAATTTGATACAAGTATCAAAAGTGATGGCCTCTAGGGCTTACATCAACACTGATTCCTCGACATAGGCTGCTCTAACCACATGACTGGTTAAAGAGTTTGGTTAGCATATTTCGATGAGTCGAATAAGATCAGGGTCAAGCTTGTAGATAATAGCTCATTGCGAGTAGAAGGTATATGAAACATAGTTATTCAAAGGAGTAATAGATGAAAATCCATGATCAAAGATGTACTATATGTACCTGGAATAAATTGAAATTTTTAAGTGTTTAACAACTGGTCGAAGAAAGTTCATCTGTGGTTATGAAAGATGGAGCTTTTGAATTATTCGACATTCAGAATAATTTGGTCTTAAAAATATCTTATGTCAAAGAATAGGAAATTTAAGACCTTGATCTATTTAACTGAGGTATAATGCTTGAAAATAATTGTCGACCATAAGCATAGTTGGTTATGGCACTTGAGATTTGGCCATTTGAATTTTAGGTCACTAAATTAACTGATTACTTAAGATATTGTAACTGGTATACTAAGTCTTATCACGCTTGACAAGCTCTGTGAAGTTTATTTGGTAGAGATGCAATCTAGAAAGTCTTTCATTTCAACTATGCCAATGAGGTCCTTCTGCATACTAGAAGTAGTACATTTAGATGTATGTGGCCATTTTGAAGATCATACCATTTCTGGAAATAAACACTTTGTCTCATTTGTTGATGATTATAGTTTTCAAGATCTATATGATTAAGTTCAAAGATAAAGTATTTGCAATCTTTAAGAGATTCAAAATACTTGTCGAAAACCAGAGTGAAAATAATATCAATGTTCTAAGGAAAGATGGAGGTGGTGAATACAAATCCAAGATATTTGAGGAGTTCTCTGCAGAACATGGTATCATGAGATAAATCATCCCTATACACCTCAATATAATAGAATATATGAAAGAAGAAATAAGACCATATTGGATTGGCTAGATGCATGTTGAAGCAAAAGAACCTGCCAAAATCCTTAAATAGTGAAGAAGTCACCACTACTCTCTATATACTAACCATGTGCTCTACCAAGAGACTGAAGAATAAGGCTCCTGAAGAAGTGTGGAGTGGCAAGAGACCATCAATGAGTCATCTGAAGGTGTTTGGCTCTATCTGCAAAAGGCATGTTCATTATGCAATTAGAAGAAAGTTTGATGATAAGAGTGAACCTATGATTCTGGTAGGATATCACAAGACTGAAGCATATAAGTTACTCATTCCAATCAATGGTAAGATTTTTGTGAGTCAATACATTGTGATTGATGAAAAATCTGGTTGGAATTAAGACTCAAATGATGAAACCAACATACCTTTGATGAGTTATGACTTTGATAAAGAAAGAAGAGATCATGATTAGGTTCCATTTAATGACCTCCCATTAGTTATTAAAGTTCTAATTTTTGAAGTAGAAAATCATGTGGGTCTGATAGACACAAGACAAAAACCTCAAAGAACCAGAGTTGTCCTAACAAGATTTCAAGACTGTAAAGTGGTTGGTGATGATGAAGTTACGCCAGATGGAGACTTGGTTCATTTTTCTTTACTTGCAGGTGTTGAACTAATCAACTATAGTGAGGCCTTAAAGAATATACAATGGAAGGCAACTATGGTCGAAGAGTTATAAGCCATTGAAAGAAATAATATGTGGGAGATATTCGAATTTCCAACACTCACAAAAGCTATTGAAATGAAGTGGGTGTTCAAATTGAAGTACCATCATGATGGTTCGATTGCAAGATATAAGGCAATGTTAGTAGGATGAGGATTTCTTCAAAGAGAAAGACTCGACTACTCTGGATTATATACACCAATAGCAGGATTTGCGACTATCAAACTAGTGGTGACCTTAGCATGCAAGCAAGGTTGGTCAACATTTCACTTAGACATGAAATCAAATTTTTTGAATGGTTCCCTATATGAAGTTTTATATGTTATGCAACATCTAGTTTTGTGATACAGGAGGAAGCAAGGAAAGTGTACAAGTTGCACAAATCCCTTTATGACCTCAAACAGGCACCTAGGGTATGCAAAAAGAAAATTGACTCATACCTAGTCGAATTAGGATTCATCAAATGTAGGTCTGAGTATGGTGTCTATGTACAAGCCATGGTAGAAGACATAACCATCACCTGCTTATATGTGGATGACTTATTAGCAACTGTGAATAACACTGAAAACTTGTTGAAGTTCAAAGAGCCAATGAATATGGAATTTGAAATACCAGATCTAGGAAATTTGTCTTATTTCAAAGAAAGTATGTTGAGAAATACTCAAGAGATTTAGAATGTATGATTAAAGTTTTGCATCTTCACCTATCAAACCAAATTCGAAACTGGAGAAGCATGGAGATGAGGGAAATGTCAATGTGACTTTTTTCAAACAAATTTTAGGATCTTTGAGGTATCTCTGGAATAGCAAACCTGATATAGGTTTCTCAGTGGGATTGGTGAGCAAATAAATGGATGAATCAAAGGTGTCACACATGAAGGATGCAAGGAGAATCCTGATATACCTAAAAGGATCAATAAATTGTATAATCCTATTTATACATGATTCTGAAGGAAAATACGTTGTGATTAATTTCTATTCAGATGTTGATTGGTATGGAGATAAGGAGGATAAAAGAAGTATAACTGGCTATTTCTTTCAAGTGTTTGATTCCCCAATCTCATGGTGCTCGAGAAAGTAACCTGTGGTGGAATTATTATCATGTGAGGCTGAGTATATAACAAGATCCTATGCAACCTATCAAGCAATTTGGATCAAATTTGGGCTGGATGAGATGAAGGTTGAAGTAATGAGACCACTGGTCTTGTAGATCAACAACAAAACATTCATTAATCATGCAAGAAATCCAGTTATTCATTGAAAGAGCAAGCACATTGAGGCTAGGTTTCACTTCCTAAGAGATAAGGAAAATCAAGGTTAACTTGAGGTAAGACATTGCTCGATGAAGCACAAGTGGGCGATGTTTTCACCAAAGGATTGAAGATCGACATATTCCTTAGTTTTGATAAAGAAATTAGAAATAGTTCAAATCAATTATGATTAGTTTTTAATTAGATACTTGAATTATAAGGGGGTATGTTGTAATATAATCAAAGTTTAGTTTGTTATGTTAGTTACTTGGTATACAAGTAATAACTTACATATAAATACATGTATGTAGTTAGATTACAAAAATATACATAATTTACTTTTCATTCTCCACATCCTCTCTAACCTTTAATTCCTTCCTCACCTAAGTGCTTCAGCACTAACATTCATAATAGCTTAATTATAAAAAAAGTGAGGTCATATGCTATGGGTCTCCTTACACACCCTCAAAGACCACTATGTTTAGAGTTAGTGCTATAATTGAATGCAAAAGGAAAACATGAATGAGATGGGGCTTAATAGAGGAGTAATAAATTTTTGCACACAAACTTGTTATTATTATTAGAAAAATTAATTTATAATTAGTTAGTATAATTTTATTATTGATTGTTAGGAATTGGTTACTAGATTTTGTGATAGGTTTATATGCTCTTAAAGAGTGGGTTAGCCATGTGTGATACATCTTATGTGTGGAAACGATTATGGAAGTAGAACTATTTCCAATATAGTGATGGATTGAGTATGAGTTATACAACTAATGTTGAAATTTATTATAAAATACATATTTTCTTATATATAAAGTTATAAAAAAATGCCAGGTCATCAATTTAGGGGGGTTAGTATGAGGGATCGAGATTGTTTTTACATTCTTTAGGGATTTTCTCTACGAGTAACATACCTTTTGAGAGGCATACCACATACTCACCCAAAACTTTAAATTGATAGGTGTGTGGATTTTCTCACTTATAAATGCTCAAGTTTCTACTTTTCTAATAAATGTGGGACTTCCCCACACTATTTTTTCCTCAAAGTTTCCAACTCACATTTTTTATTCTCAACAATCCCCCTCAAGTGTGAGTCTATCCACAATGCTCCCCCTCAAGTGGAAGCTTTTTTTTCCACATACACTTGTACAACCGTTGACACTCTTCAACGGAATACATCATATTCAACATCCTGTGGGGAGGACTTTTAATATAAGTAAGTCGATCTTTCGCTCAAACCAAAGGCTCATGATACCACTGTTGAGTCATCAGTTTATGGGGGTCAACATGAGGGAGCATACTTACATTCCTATGAGATTTTCTTTATGAGCAACATACCTTATGAGAGACACACAACATACTCACTCAAAACCTTAAGGTGATAAGTTTGTAGGTTCTCTCGCTTATACATGCTCAAGTCTCCACTTTTCTAATCAATGTGGGACTTTCCCAAACTTTGTTTCTCAAATTTTATAACTCACACTTGTTATTGTCAATAAAAAATATTGACTGGGGTTTCGAGTGTCAACTAGAGTATGATTTTATTTTGTTTATTTTTGTACTTATGACAACATTATAATGATAAATTTGTGATGATTGTAAGCTAAATAAAAGAAAAACAAATGTCCCAAATAGTCAAGTTATCATGCAAAAATTCTAAAGTCAAACAAGTCAAAAATCTAAGGATACAAGCTTTTTGGTATCATCATGTCACTACTTGGAATCAGGCATTGAACTCGTCATCATCTTCAAGACCCTAAGAGGTATATGTTGAAACCCTACGAGGAATCTTGCAACTATTGGTGACTCCCTACGAAGTATATACTATAACCCTACATGAACCTTGCTCCTACGATATACTTCATACGCAAGAGAAAACCAGTGAGTTTGAACAACTCGCTTTACACAACACAAAATCGTCAAGAATCATAGATACAGTTAGCCTAGAGATTGACCCTCTTACTCAAAGAAGACTTAAAAGTATAAGGAATTAGAAGTTGAACTCACGACCCAGACTCTAACTATTGCATAATTTACGAGTAATAAAAAAAACATGTCATTCTAAACACTTCGCCTTTAAAAGCCTCGTGTTTGGGAGATTGTACAATTATATGTCTAATACCGACTTGTGTCCACCCACCACACATAAAACTCGAAGAATATTTGAAAGATATTATGTCGAATATGAACGGCTCATGTGGGGGGGGGGGGGTTATGTATTATATGAGCTTCTTAGTTGGTCCTTAAAAGCATCCCACCCCATACACAAATCATGCTTAAGGGATTGTGTACCTTCAACCCTATTTTGGGAACAATAGGTCTTCAATGGATCAATGGGTTCCCGACCCAATTAAATGAATACCCGACTTTGACAATTGAATGTATGGCCTAAACTATTAAAAGGTTGAACCAGATCAACTATTTCCTACCCTAGACTGACAAAGTGTTTATTGCATATTAACTTTAGGCTGCCCAAACTAACCAGAATCCACCTCTAGATAACAAGAACGAACCAGATAAAATAGAAGACCGAATCATGCCATCCAACCCAAATTTGATATTATAAATGTCCAACCTCTTAAGGGATTGTGTAAATGCCCGATTTCTCAATAAGTATTAGGAAAACATTTCGATCTTCCCGGCTCATGCTTGAGGGGTTATGTACATGTTTAGCCTCTCGGTATCTCTCAAGAAAACATTATGACCCTAATTGACTAATAGTTAAAAGGGTTTTGTACATGCCTTGACTCCTGGTAGATCTTGGGAAAACATTTCTCCCTTCATGATTCATGCTTGAGGGATTGTGTACATGTCCAATCTTTTGGTAGGTCTCAGGAAAGAATTTCCCCCTATGCGGCTCATCCTTGGTGGAATGTGAACATGTATGATCTATTGTGTCAGGTCATTGAGAGTGGAACTGGTTGAAGTTTGAATCAAATAAAGTCAGCTCCAAATTGTAGCTTGTCAAGTAGACCAAGGTGGGTTGAGGCAACTGATGGCCCAAGTTGATCATGCAACCCAAAACTAATACAAAAGGAATATTTGGATTAAGATACTATGAATAACACATTTATGACTGATTGGGAGCATCCTGGTCTAGGATTATCTAATTGCAAAATACCATTAAAAGATCACACTAATCACGGACAATCGGGTTAAATGGTCTCTGATAGACTTTGAGTACGGAATGGATCAAAACTAATATATAAGAAAATGATCATGAAAAAAAAAAGACATGCGAGCATCTGAATGCGACTTTACTAACTTTCGCTCATAAAATTATCATTAATGTACTTTTACAAGTACAATATATAGTAAAAATTTTAATTATTATTTTATATGTTCAATATAATTTTTATGGGCTTAAACACAATTTTAATTCTATTATTTTGTATAAAAAAGTGACATGTCATATAAAAAATTATTTAAATTTAAGATAGAGGATTATTTTCATAAATGAGATCAAATAACAAAAATGATATATATTAATTTTTTCATTTTAATTTTAATTCAATAAAATAATTAATAAAAACTCTTGTTTTTTTAAAAATATTTTTATCATATTTTAATTTTAATATTTTCAATTTTTTAAAAGTTAGAAAATTCCTTGAAAAACCTAGACCACATGTTCTTGATCATATTCTCTAGTTAGTATAGTTGCAACAATTTCTCTAAACCTGCTTCCACGTTTGATGCATTTACACTAGAAATTCAATATCTTCATATAGTCACATTCAATATGAACTAATTGTTACCTTCACTATAAAACATCTTATATATTATCAGCATGTAACCCACGTGGAGAAACCAGCAGTGTCTTAAATCCCAGAAGGCATAAAATTTCTGCATAGGAATAACCCTACGTGTAGGTGATTTAAAAGGAACAAAAACCAAATAGTATCTAAGATTTAATTATTGATGATGTTATAACATGTAGTACTATTTAGGTTAGGTGTTTTATATTTATTAATTAATTTGGGTTAGGTGTTGATTATTAGTGTCAATATCTTCCAATTGTTATCCACCACCACCCTCTTGACCCTACACTTTTTCTTTCTTTATTTTTTTTTGTCATCTTTTTTCTTATATTGTGGACCCTATTTTCTATTAATTACTAATTCTTATTGTTTCTTTCTTTATTTCTCTTTCAATTTATTCTATTAAATGGTGTTTTAAGAACCACACACACTAGGTAATCCAAGGAGTGTGACCTTTATTATACTTTAATTGGTTCAATCTTTTAAATTATTAAAAAAATGAAAAATAAAAATTATAATAATAATAATAGTGACATTAATAATTATTTTACAATTCTTTTAATTAAAATTTTAACAATATTATTTAAGATTATAAAATAAAATAAAAAACAAATGAAATAGCTCGGCATTAGTTGAGTTAAATGGATGTAAATTGTTAATATAGAATTAAATCACTTGCTGTAATATTTATTTTTATTTATTTATTAATATAAATAAATTATTAATATTTATAAATTTAAAAAATAAATAAGTAAGTTATTATTTTTATTATAAAAATATTATTAATATATATACCAACAATTATTAAAATTAATTAAAAAAATTAAATAAAATATAAAATATTAATAAATAGGTGAAAATCATTAAAGTACAAAAGATGAGAAAATTAATACATAAATACACATAAATGATACTCTAAAAAGTTTAATTCAATTGTTTGGTAATAATTGATAAATGACAAATAAATAGTTATAATAGATTAATAAAATATTAAAGATATTAGTATTTGACATTGTAGCCAAACAAATAGGTTAACTTTACTACTAAAGAAAAAGTGCAAAATAAAAATAATGTCAAAAATAATAAATGCAAACAGTATTCTCTTATGGATTTATCTAATGTCTCACTCTTTCACTCTCATTCCCCACAAATTGCATAGAGAACTACAACAACTAGAAAAAGCTTTCATCAACTCCCACAAACATAAGCAAAACAAAAACACACACACACTTTCACAAAACCAAATACAAACACAAGAGTGTGTGTGTGTGTGTTGAGAATGAGGAATAACAAGTTCAAGCTTTCAAATATGATTCCCAATGCTTGGTTTTACAAGCTAAAGGAAATAGGCAAACCAAAAAACCAAACAACAACAACCACCTCTAAGAACAAAAAACATCCATCTTCCTTACCTTCAAAAACAACCTCAATTTCCTCAAAACCAAATCAACCCAACCAATACATTCCTAGAAAATCTTACTACTTCACAAGAAACCTTAACCAAAACAACCACATCAAATTATCCTCTTCTTCACCACCAAAAACACCATCCAAAAACAGAACAAGAAAAACAACCTCAAAATCAAAAACATGTTCTTCACCAAAACTTGTTGCCTCCTCTGTCTCCGCGGATTGCAGCTGTCGAACCACACTCGAATCGGTGTGGACGAAATCGGAACCACTTTCTTCCTCTCCGCTTAACAGCGTATACGAGTCAGAATCCGTTGAGACAGAATTCAGAACAGATAGAGTTCTACTCCCAAATGAAACATCATTTGATGAAATGGTTTCTTTGTCCATTTCTTCTTGTCCTTGCAACAAAACCTCAAACAACAACAATTTCAACAACAACAACAACAACATAGATATTGTTATTGATGTTGACAAAAATTCCCTACCTAGAAAAGATGATAAACTTGAAGAGTACAACAATTCTAATGTTTCTTTCTCAAAGCTACAACTTCCTCCAATCATCACAAAGCCACAAATCAAAAAAGAACATAACCCCGTCAAAGAACAACATCATCAACAACAAATGAAGAGCATGAACATGAACATGAACAAGAAGAAGAACAAGATTGGTTCCGTAAATTCTCCAGGAATGAAGCTTCGTATAAAATCTCCAAAAATCGCCACTAAGAAACTTCAGTTGTATCAGAGCCGGAAAAGCGTGTCGTCGACTACGACGACAGCTTCCGGCGGCTACCACCGGAGAAGAAGCTTCTCCGGTAGTGTTGCAATAGTGAAATCATCTTTTAATCCTGGGAAGGATTTCAGAGAGTCAATGGTGGAGATGATTGTGGAGAATAACATAAGAGAATCAAAGGATTTAGAGGATCTTCTTGCTTGTTATCTTTCTCTGAATTCAGATGAGTATCATCATCTTATTATCAAGGTGTTCAAGCAAATATGGTTTGATTTGACTGAAAACAGGGTAGAGAAATATAACTAGTTTCTCTTTTTCATATTATTTTTTTTAATATGTATTATTATTATTTATCTTTAAATGTAATAATAATGATGTTAATAATATATTTCCAGTACTTTAAATCAAGGTTTTTATCGTTAAGAATCCCACATCGGATAATATATGGCATGAACCTGTGTTTATAAGTGGGGTAATCCTCATTCTACCAATTGATTTTGTAAGGTTGAGTTAGGTCCAACCACATTTCCGACAACTATAATTAAAAAGATTTATCTTATGATTTATCACTTTAGAAAAATACTTATTTATGATTTATCACTTTAATAAGTTGGATATGGCGGAAAAATACTTATTTATTTAGAAAAATTGCATCAAGATAAATGAGTGATTTGTATGAGGTTGAAACTAAGTTTATGAGTTTATGTTTAGTTTATTTAAAATTTAAAGTTTTCATAAAAACAAATATGAATGAGGTATAAAAAGCAAGGCATCATTAAAAAGAAGACAATTGAACCATTTGTTTGTCACGTTAGTTTGTCACATCATCTTTTTTTGGATAAAGAGATGTCCCAAAAATCAAAAGTGAAAAATTCTTTAAAAAAATTTGAGTCATTCTTAAAAGAAATTATAGAAAACAAAATAAGATTATACTCATGTTAAAGTAACAAAAATACAATTAATTCCTTCTATTTTTATTTACTTATTATCTCATAATAATTAGTAAAAATTTCAGATCATTGACATTATCTGACATGAATATATAACATTAAAAAAATTAAATTTAAAATTTTATTAACACACCACTTATGTTCTACATCATGGTTTTAAATTCTGCAAATATAATTGAAACTGTAATATTGTGAATGGAGTAATTTTTTCAACTGCATTAGACCGCAATTCTAGTGTAATTTAAAATCATACATTCAACTGCATTAGAAATCATATCAGACAATTTCAATCATAATTTTTTTCAAATATTTTCATAAATCCCACCATTTAAAATCTTAAAACTCAACTATGTATTTATTTAACATTTTCTTTTAAACACTTATTCAAAATTCATATAGTAACGGTCGTAATATACATCGCAGCAACCACAATTGCAACACTCACAACAATAACTGCATCTGAAACTACAACTCTAATTTAAAACCACACTTTAGATAGTTTAGGTGATTGTGGTTGGATAATCCGTAACTCAAAACTTGACCTAATTTATTTCTATATAATCAATTGAAGTGAGAGTAGTGTTGTGTATAAACTCCGAAGATATTCTAACCAAAATAAATATGAAAGTTGAGAATTTCTGAAATAATTCTTATATTGCAAATTTTTTTTGAGATGAGTAATGTGAACCTAAATTTTAAGAATGTCATAGAAATAATCTTAAATATTGTACCAATAAATATAGTAAATAATACTACTCACATGTGTAGAGTACTAGTACTACTAGTACTAGTGTTAGGGACAATTATTCTCTCAACCTATTTCCATCAACAAAATTCAATTTCAAAACACATTATTTAAGACATAAGTTACTACATGCATCCTCATATTGGTAAACCATGCATTAAATTTAACCATACTTACATAACCTAACATTAAATTTAATAAATTGGTAATTTCCTAAAAATTCACCAAAGGTGAAAATTAATTTTTCCATGCTAGACTACAACTTTGGTGAGAAAATAAAATAATCTTATCAGATTTTTCTCTTTTTCTGAACATGATAAAGAGTGTAGGGCCATGAAAAATGTATACGTGTGGAAATGGTTGAGTTTGTCCCTTTCTTTACTATTAGTGTGAATGAAAAAAATAAGAAATAAATAATTTGAGGATATTAAAAAACTTAGCACTAAATTTGCTTCTGAAATTTTCAGTACTTTCATGGACCTAAAGTGGTTTGAGAACAAGACATAGAACTACACAAAATTGTATAAATAGTTATTTAATTAGGGACCCTACCTGAAATAACTGGCACTATGTTTTATTATTATTTTTTCTTTTGAGTAAAAGAACTTGTCCTTTAAGTACAAGCTCTGGATTTTTAAGTGCTTTAAGGGTAGACCATGCAGCTTTTGATATCAAGCATGGTAATTTTACACCTCATCTCAAATATGTACACTGTGAACATGGTTTTGATTTTTGAAAATTTTATTTGGGAGTTATTTGAATGTTTATTAGATAGGAAAACGTTAGTGACTTTTGTTTAATGAAAAATAAATATAAAATAGTCTTTGTTAATTCAATTAATTTGATAATTATACATAGACAATGAACACAATCAACATTCTATTTTGTGCCCGGTTCAAATATGTAATAACTTATTTATATTAGATTTAATGTATAAATGAGATAATTTGTATAATAAGTTTCGATAGTTTAAACTATTTAAGATTTAGTTTAGTTTGATTTGTTTAATAAAACGGTTAAGATTAAAGGTTTCAATAATAAAAAATGGAATAATAAAATAAAAATAAAAATAAAATAATATTCATGTAATTGATTTTAATAAAATAATAAAATAAAATATTTAGTCAAAGCTCATGTAATTGATTTTTTATTAATATTTTTAAATATTAATTATATTTTAATTTTTTTAAATATAAATTAGATTTTTAAATAGTTTGGTAAGTCATACCAAACTTTTAAAAGTTATATTTAAATTTATAAGAAAATTATTAATGGTAATAAGTTAAATTTAGACTTTAATATTTTGAAGTGTCTGGTCGAACTCTAATAAAAAATATGTATCACAAAAATATTTAAGGGTATATCTTTGAAATTTAATTTAATTTATAAAAAAAAATACGAATCACTTTTGTTTAATATTTTAAAATTTTTATTTATAGTTTAATGTTAAAGTTTAATAGATATGTCTTGACAGCATAAAATAGTTTTATATTATTATTCATTAAAAAATTATTAATTTATTCTATTATTAAAAAAAATTAAAATATAAGCGATATATTTTTTAATTTTGACTGTATAAAATTAATTTATGTATCATCCATTTTTTTTAATGTTATTTATGCGTAAATTATGTTTCTATAAAATGATTTGTATATTGTAACTGAAAAGGCTATTAGGATTAATATATTTTAGTAAATGGTGTTGCGCATTGTTTTGGAAAATTTAATAATCGTAGATATGAAAATATATCGTGTTAGAAAGCTAGTGTTACTATTATTTTGTGGAGATTAAAATTATTAGGACCGTTTTTTTCATAATTAAATTATAGCAAAAAGGGTTTTAATATACATATTATATTTTACGATTAATTTATAAGTTCAAAAAGTTTTTAAAAACTTTGAAACAACTTTGAAAATTATGAACGTGAAAATCAACATTGTACACTATTTTGAAATGTAATAAAGTTTTTGGTAACCAATCAAGAAAATCTAAATTCAAACTTGTAACCCTATGACTAAAAAAAGTTGTTTAATTTTCTGAAACTTGTTTGGAGGGGGGAGTTTGATTTTCAAATGTAAAAGTTACTTCGATTGTTTCAAAAAGTGGATACAGACTTTAACTATAAAGGCAAAGAGGCTCTTTTGGTTGGTTAGGACATAGTCATGTACCCTGTCTCTTGGCTTATATTTAGAGATATTGTTTTCTAAATAAATAAATAAATAAAAATGTGCAAACTAATAGAATGATTAGTTCTTCAATTAAGGAGGATAATATGAGTAGATTTTTTTCTTTTTCTTTTTTAGATTAAAATTACTAGTAGTATTTAATTACAAGAGAGAAGATCATAAAAAGTGGTGGATCCATGCTTTTTAAATATCTCTTTCCTACGTAGACAAATTGATGACATGTTTTCTCATATGAACATCTTTGCATACACATCATCAAAAAATGAATGGCGACAATATGGAAAGTTTATAGATTATGGGTTCAAGTTCACAATATGAGTTAATTTAATTATAGGATATAATTTTAAAAATTCATCTAAATTTTGTTGAAATGACATGCACATTCGTGTTATATCGGAGGTAATTGGGTGTGAATATGAAAACAGAAAAACGATTTAGAGGGATGAATAGACTCAAATTAAAAAACTCAACTGCTATATTTTAATATCGGAGTGTTTTTAAAAATGAGTTGCGAGTGGAAGATTGGATACGAAAATGAAAATTATACTGTTCAAATATTGATCAAATTAACACGAATCGTTTCACAAATATCAAAGATTAATATATGAAACACTTGGTATGAATTAATTCAATTGCGTAATGCATAAGTGTTTACACAATGATTAAATAGATGGAGTTCTAAGGTTAATCTGTTTCAGTTTATTGATCACAAAACTAACTTAACTCGTTATCCAATTCTAACAAAACCAAATAAGTATGCAATAAATCGCTAACAATGAACAAACGATATAATACAATGCAATTGAAGAACATAAGCATGCAAATAATATGAAATTAAATACAAAAGTAAGAGTGAGAGATGACACTGAAATTTATAGTGTTTCAGCGTTCGTCCTCGCTTTGCCTACGTGCATTCTCAATGGTTTCCCATTGGAACCTGCATAGTTCCTTGTTATTTGACAAACATTTTCAATATTTCATGCAATCATCAATACACAATACAACTGAGAAAATAAATCTCATATTTGGATATTGATTTGTATACAACACACTTGTCAAACTCTCCTATACAATCTTTACTCGAATTATGTTTTTTTAATCTTCCAATATCATCAATTATGCTCCAAGCCTTCATGTGTAGCTATCAACCCGTTGATCCTACCAATTCCTTGAGCGATGAAATTGTCCAAAGATCCGAGAAAAACTCATTCTTGTCCGTAGCCTTCCACACAATCACTACTAAGACATCTATGGAGAGAAAAATCTACTTTTTTTTAAACAAAATTTTTCACCACCATTGACAATCACCTTAATCTTGCTAACAACCTGAAAAACTCAACAAGATCTCAAAGAACGATTAGTTTTAAGAACACACCTCCTTCAATCAATTACAAAACTCTCGTTATCAAGATTTGAACCAAAAGAAGTTGAAGATGTAAGAATTTAGTTGCAAGACTTTGAACATTCAAAACAGAGAAAATTGATTTTTCACTAAAATCAAACTGAAAATTTATCTTCAGAATGATATATGTTATGTTATAAATGGTGACAAAAATGTTTTATATGTGCTTGAGATTAAGCACATAAAATATTTGAAAAAATAGTTAGATTCAAATCAAGAGCAATCTATGATTTGAATCAAATGAGCAAGTGAATTGAAATAAAAAGAAAATTGAAATTTGAAAATTTTCCAGTTGATTCGAATCACAGAAAGAATGATCCGAATCATGAGCCACGTGATTCGAATCATGTGCTAAAATTAATTCAGATCAAATGTCACAGACTTGACAGCAAAATATTGAAAAGGTGAATGATTCGAATCATGTTTGAAATTTGATTCGAATCAAATCAAACAGAATTGGACATCAGGAAAATGATTTAAATCAAGTGCAAAAAGTGATTCAAAACAAATGACCTAGTTTTGCTTCTTTCTAATTCGATCAGAATTATAAAATACATGTAAACACTATGATTTGAATCAAACATGTAAATTCTCAAATTTTCATGATTTTAAAGGCACTTTGAGATTTTACTTTGAATCAAATGCAAGTAAAAAACGTAAAATATATTCCACTTACTTGTGCAATTGATCAAAAGACATCATGATCAAGATCAAATCTAATCAAAATTTTATGCATGCTACAAACAAATCTGTTCAAACTCGATTCCGATAAGTGAAATCATGAAGGAGAATCGACAAATCAAAATTAAATGAAAGATGAAAGCGATAAGATAAGTAATAAAATAACCGGATATAGATGTTCCCACTAAATGAAGTAGGGACATGTAACTAGAATCTCCCCCTTTTTGATACTTGGCAAGCTTTCACTTGGAATTGAGTCGACTTTGAGTATAACGCGAAAACACTTATGCTCCGCCTAAACATTGCACACAAACAACTCAGAGTATAAAAATGCATAAAACAGTTCTAGACTCATTACAATTTCTCCCTCTTCGACAACATCAAAAAGAGATAGTTCGAAATGTGTCTAAAACCATGTAAACAACCACCAACAAATAATCCAAATGAACATATAGGCTAAACAACTAAGAAGCATATATAACAACAATGACCTCATATTGAATAAAGATAAACATGTCACAAACAACACAATACAAATAGACATGCAACACCAATATTCAACAACTAATAATTAAGTGATTAAACTTGTATGTCAAGGTATACATTAACAATCATAAATAATTCATGAACAAATTATCAAAAGCTCAAATGCACATGATTAGCAACACACATTTAAATAACTTAAATTTAAATAAGAACAATCAGAAACGTAAGCTAGAGATGAATGAGTAAGATATGGAGGAAATAAGAAAACCAATGCATAACTCTAGAACAAATACATAGAGTAATCTAAACAATACAATAGTTATAGAGACATACCATTGTAGTTTGGTAAATGTTACGATTTGCTACAAAATAGTGTTAGTGCAAACAAAATATATATAGTGAATGAAACTAAAAAAATCCTCATTCTATTTAAGGCATGAAGTGTCTAAGACTCCCAAATTCCTACAAATCTTGTGAAAGGTTTCTAATGACAATAGTTTTGTAAAAATGTCAGCAAGTTGACTTTTAGTGTCAACGCACTCAAAAACAACATCCCCTTTTTGCACATGATCTCTAAGGAAATAGTGCCATATTTTAACATGCTTGGTCAATGAATGTAGTACCAGATTCTTAGTAAGGCTTATAACACTAGTCCAATCATAGTCCAATGATTATTGCTTTAGCCATAATACTTATACACAATAATTACCAGCTGCTACATATTCAGCCTGTGTAGTAGAAAGAGCAACGCTATGCTGCTTCTTACTATGCTAAGAAACTACACAACTTCTAAATAAGTGGTAAATACTAATAGTACTCTCTCTATCTGACTTACAACCTGCAAAATCAGAATTAGAATATCCTACTAAGCTATAAGTACTTCCTTTAGGATACCAAAGGCTGTTATGGGAGGTTCCGTTAAGATACCTCAAAATACGTTTACCGATTTTTAAGTGGGAATCATTAGGCCATGATTGATATCTAGCACACATGCACACACTAAACATGATATTTGGCCTACTTACGATTACATAGAGTAAGGATATGATTATACCTTTATACCTGGTTATGTCGAAATCCACTCATCTTTCATCTTTGTCAATAAACACATTTAGAGCCATTGGTGTTAAGATGCTCTTTGAATCTTTCATCTCGAACTTCTTGAGAAGATATAGACAATACTTTGTTTGACTTATGAAAGTGCCTTCTTCGCCTTGCTTTATTAGAAGTCATAAGAAGTATGTTAACTCTCCCGTAAGTGACATTTGGAATTCTCCCTGCATTAAACTTGCAAATTCTCGACTATGAGATTCATTAGTAGACCCAAAAATGATATCATCTACATAAATTTGAACTAAGAGAATATGCTTTTCCTTAGTCCTATAAACAAAATGGTGTTGACTATCCAACGATTGCATCCTTGTTTGATAAAAAAAGTCCACTCAATCGCTCATACCAAGCTCTATGAGCTTATTTGAGACAATAAAATGATCTTTTCAACTTAAAAACATGATTAGAGTTATTGTGATCCTCAAAACAAGGAGGTTGTGAGACATACACATCTTCGTTTATATGGTCATTAAGAAAATCAGACTTAACATCCATTTGGTAAAGCTTAAAGTCCATCCAACAAGCGATTACCAAAAGGAGTCTAATAGTTTCTAGACGAGCTACAGTAACATAAGTCTCCTTGTAGTCTATTCCTTTAGCTTGACCATATCCTTTTTGCCACTAATCTTGATTTATTTCTAATAACTACACCATTTTAATCTATCTTATTCTTAAGTACCCATTTTGTGGCAATGACGATTTTATCACCCAGATGCAGAACAAGGTCCTAAACATCATTACATTTAAGTTTGATTAGTTATTCTTGCATAGAAATTAACCATCCCTCGTCAAGCAAGGCATAAGGTATTGATTTAGGTTCAATATGAGAAATGAAAGAAGTGTACTTAAAAAAATTGTTAACCTCTGACATAGTAATTACACCTCTTTTGATGTCTCCCGGGATTTTATCTTATGGATTATCCTTTGCAATTGTTCAATCTTGAGGCAGGTGGTTTGAGGTATTTTTTTAATCCTCTTGTAATCTTTCTTCTTTATCTTCCGTAATGTACTTATCCTTTGTTGAAGGAGTAAGATCCTTTTTGAAACTTTCATCGCCGATCAACCTTTCTGTTATCATGCCTAAAATATTAAAACAAATATCCCTCCCTATCTTTTGGGATGAGGACTTATCAAAAGCAATACAAATGTAATATTCTACAGAAGCAGATCTATGATTGTAAACCATATAAGCTTTACTCGTAAATGAGTACCCTAAAAATACACCTTCATCGGATTTAGTGTCGAATTTACCAAGATTGTCCTTTCAGTTATTTAAAATAAAGCATTTGGAATCGAAAACGCAAAAAATAATAAATATTAGGTTTTCTACCCTTAAATATCTCATAGGATGTATTCTCTAGGGCAGATCGAATGATCACCTTGTTTAACACATGACATGCAGTATTAATCGCATCCTCCCAAAAATACTTAGGTAAGCTCATTTCATTTATCATAGTCTAAGCCAATTCTTGCAAAACATAATTTTTACGCTCAACAACACCATTCTGTTATGGAGTTCTCAGACATGAGAAATAATGAGAAATCCTATTTTTGGTGCAAAAGTTTTGAAATTGAGGGTTAACAAATTCATTACCATGATCATTACGGAGAGTGATAATTTTAAAACCAAAAACATTTTGGACAAGCTTAGCAAAATCAACAAAGGACTTAAAACTTTCATCCATATGGGCTAAAAACAACATCAAAGTAAATCTAGAGCAGTCGTCAACAATCACAAATCTGTAATAATTGCCTAATAAACATCTTGTCCGCGAAGGGCCAAACAAGGCTAAGTAGAGAAGCTCGAGAGGTTTTGATGTCGAAATAATCTTCTTCCGTTTAAAAAACAATCTTGTTTGCTTTCCCATTTGACAAGCATCACATAATTTGTATTTTAAAAACTTTATTTTAGGAAGATTAACTACTAGATTCTTGGATGCTATTTTATTTAACAAGTAAAAATGTTTCTTCAGTCATCACATAAATTGTGAAAATTTATTATGTGAGTTTATCTTTTTCGTGGATCTTATAATGCTTTATGATTATGTATCAGAATGCATTTATCATGTGAATTTATCTTGTTTGTGGATCTTATATTGCTTTATGATTATGTATCATAATGCTTTTATATCTATCATAATTATGTGTGTTCATATTTGTTGTGCTTTACTTTTAAGTAAAATTGAGACTTGCATTTTGTGGAAAAATTGATTAATAAACTTATTAAAGCAAAAAACTTCATTGGAATTTAAATATTACATGAGTAATGATATGAATGTAAAATAAACTAGTTTATTTCTAGTCTCCTTTGTTTCTTCAGTCATCTTCCTCTGTATTACTTGCATTCTCCATCCAGTATTGTTTTGCTTCTTCATCTTCAGCTGAAGGATCCTTAGAAGCATCTTTGTGCTTTTTTGACCCTGAAGTGTGAGCTCTGTAGGTAGCCAATCAGGTTTGAATTCCCTTCTCTTCCTTCAGTTTCTGACTCTCCTTTGCTGCATCTGCAAGAAGCTGTGCAGAATGTTCCTTGTTTTCCAAACGTATTTCTTTTGCTACTTCAGCCTTCTTTAGCAATTCAAATTCTCTTGCAATATCGTGCTTCTCATTCTTGTAAGGAATATGGTTGTGAGATTTTCTCTTCATAACTATCTGTTGCTTGAAGTATTTCCTAAGAAGTGGATGAACCTTTAAGGGCGCGAGATTACTTTTATAGTATGTTTTATGTATTCAATCAAGTACATCAGTAAACCAATATTTAATGATTCTTTGATCATCTTGAAACACTGCATCTACTTGATCATGACTAAAGCATTCTTGACCGTCTTGGGGCTCTGCACTTCTGATTTTGCTTGTTTTAACTGTTCTCTATTTTGTGGTTATACCTTTTTGATGTGATAAAAGGGGGAGAAATATAGAAGTACTTAAATATGAATTTATTTCCCCTTCAGATTCAATGCTGCCAAAATTAAAAGTATTATCAATTATGTTCATTTAATTTGTTATTATGGTTATTTTGCCTGGGTAAATAATTTTAACTATTCTTGTATATGGAACTAAGGGGGATCTTACAAACCTCAACCTTAGTCTATTAGACTCAGAAGGAGTTTACAAACCTCGTATTCTGATGTTGCTAAGAAAGTTAAAATTATAAGTTTTCTTGAAAATGGTACTTAGGGTGGGTTCTCAAAACTCAACTATTAGACTATTAGACACAGGGGGAGCTTACAAACATCATGCCCTGATGTTGTTGAGAAAACTAAATATATTTTAGGATTTATTAGAAATAAAACTTAGGGGAACTTACAAAATTCAATCTTTGTTCTATCAAGACTCAGAAAGAGCTTACAAACCTCATGCTCTGATGTTGTCTAAGAAAAATTAAAATAGTCCAAACATTATCCTTTAAATACTTGTGGTTGTCATCATTAAAAATGGGAAGATTGTTAGAACAAGATCTGTTCATGATATATATCCATAGTTTTGATGATAACATAAGTATCAAAAGAACAATGGTCTTATCTAATGTGTGTTCAAGTATGTAGGTTCGTTTACTTAAAAGATATAATCAATGTATGATATGAAGCACATTTGAGTGAAGTTGAGCTACATGGTTCTGATGACACAAAATTTGAAAGAACACTTGCTAAGTATTGTCTGGTAGAGACTCTGAAGCTGAAGGCCTCAACATCAGAAGAAGCAACACATTGTTTTTACACTTGGTAATTGTATTGGCTTCTGATGGATGTCCAGAAGATGTAGCAAAGCTAAAGTTATCCGTAGTGCAGAAAGTAGGATGTAATGTCAACTTAGCTCGTCAGCTAGAGTCTACGATCACAAGGCTCAAGAAAAGTTGACATGTGTTATACCCCAAAATTTACCCTCAAATTCCTTTGATCTTTTGCATAAGCATTCTAGGTCAATCATATTGCATAGCTAACCAGTTTTTAGCTTTTGTTTGTTTAGTTTCACTTTTGAATAAGGTTTTGTTCCAAGAGACTTCAAGGGTAAGTGAATTATGGTTCTAGACAGGTCATGCACCATTTAAGCTCTGAAGATGTGAGAGTGGAGGTTTTCTGTTGAGTTGGATTTCCATTTTTCAGAAGTTGTTTCTTCTGGTTATTATACTCAAAGCTGAGACGTAGATGTTGGGATTTCAATTGTCATGAGAAGTTCCTATCAGAGGTTTATCGAGGGTTTGGTTTTCATCAAGTCATCCATTTCACCATTGCACTCAAGGCATGAAGTTTAGGGTTTCTCACCCTTTGTGTTTAAGATGGGCAAGTGTTGTTCAGTTGGATTAATATCAAGGCTAGTAGGTTCAATGTATGTGCAGTAACATTCGGTACAGTTGGATGTGGTTGGTCAGGAAAAAAGAGTTTGTGTCATTCCAAAAGACGGATTTTGTCATGAATCGGTACTTTATGTTTGAAAATTGTCAGGATTTATGGCAGTCAAGTTTAATGGAGTTACGTATAAGTCCTGATTGTGTGGTTCAGGTTCCAGTTATTGATCCAAGGAGTTGTCAAACTTATTGTTCAATTAAAGATCATACTAGGGCTGACCCATGGTTGCCGTGATGTTGTTGAAAAATTGTTGGCACGTCAGATTCAATTGTCAGGTTCTAAGTGTTGTGGAGGCGCGTTAGAAAACCCATATCCATTCCCGTAACCATTTTCGATACTCGTTCCTTATCCATTTACAAATCACTTTCTTAATCCATTTCATTCATATTCTAATCCAATTCGATTTAATTATCCATACTTTATATCCATTTTTCTAAATCCATTTCTAAACCATTTTTTTTTCATTTTTTTAATTATCCACATTTTATTTTAATTATCAATTTCACCTAAATCCATTTCTAAATCCAAAGTTCATTTTATCAATTTATTCATTCTCATCCGAATTCCATTTCCAATCCATCATTTCCTTTTCTTTTCACAAAAGTTATTATTATAACCAAATCCTAAGTCTTCTTCTTTTCTATTGTTATTTTTGTCATTACAAAATTACAAAAAAAAAACACTTTCACAATAAGGCCCATTATTTACACCAAGTTATCCATAAGTAAACTTGACATAAAAATTTCCTTAGCAAAAAAAGACTTGTTTCAAACAACCTGCCAAACTATGTCATCTCAAAACCACATCATTTGTCCATCACACCAAAATTTTACAAGAGAAGAAGGACATGAAATGGCTTGCGCATCACTACTATTACAAGTCTAAAATTTATGCTACAATTCTGCATCATGACAACAACAGGTCAAACAATGCTACCCAAAAAAGAGAACCTTGACCAACAAAGCTCCCTTTATGCCAAACACTATAAAAAATGAGCAAGTCTGCTACCAACCTTGCTGCCAGCACATCATACTTGCATCAAAACTAGAACTTGTGACAAAACCTACAACAAAAGGTAAAAACATACCCTGCAGCAAAAGGTAAAAAAACACACCCTGTGTAACACCCTAAATTTAATTGGAATATTTATTTAATTGATTTAAATAAGAATATTCGCATTTCGGTGATTTTCGATGGTTTTGTGAAATATTAGAAATTAATGGAATTTGGGTTATTTATTTTGAATAATAGTATATAATATGAATATATTAATATTATTATTAATTAAAATAAATACGAGTTGACTAAGGGCAAATTGGATATTTAAGAGGAGTTAGTGAGGGTTAGTTGGGAAAAGCCCAAATTGTGAGGCCCAAGACTAGGTTTAACAAAAAGGGAATTGTGAAGAGATTAAGATTCATTTGTTAAACCGTGAAAAGAATTGAGGCTAGAGCTCTGAGGAGGAAAATTTAAGGCAAGAACTTCGAAAGGTTCCCTAAAATATTTGAGAAGACCTTGACCGACAATTAAGGTATGAGGAGTATTACCTTCATGATTTTTCATGTGTAACTTTCAATGTATTTAAGGTCAATTTAAGGTTTAAGGATTTTGAGGGTGGATATGAGAATTAGTGATCTTTGGCCTTCGTGGCCTAAATCTATTATTGTGAATCTAACCGTGGAATTCATTGGGAAAAAGGGAAAGTTAGGCCTTCGTGGCCAAAACCATGATTTGTTATTTATCTAACCCTGAAGCGATACGAATATTAGATGATGAGTAACTCTGATACCTGTAGGGTAATTGTAAGTAATTTGTGATTTAGGGCGTGACTATGATACGGGATTGGCCTAATAAACTGTAGGTTTTGTGCCTTTATCGTCGTAAGACCTTAGGGATGATTTAGGAATGTTTTGGGGGCATTGGGGAAGTGAATCGTGGGGCTTTTAGGATGATTTTAGGTTCTGGTGCATAACTGAGTTTTTCTATCATTGCGTTGTTCGCCTAGCGAAGAATGCTTCGCACAACGAACGATTTAGTCCCAGACTCGCCTAGCAAAGAAACTCGCCCCAGACTCGCCTAGCGAACATGCCAGCGAACGTAGCAGAGTTTCGCGAATGTTGATTGCGTGCAGCGATGCCTTGATGTTTGATTCTGTGATTTCTGTGATGAATTTGCATGAGTATAACTGGGAATTCCATGTGATTAATATGCGATAATATGATGATTACCATGAGTATAATTATGAATTCTATGTGATTAATATGATGAATTAACATGAGTATGACTGTGAATTCTATGTGATGTGTATATGACGACGATGATGATTTTGATGATGATTATTATTATGATGAGCTATGATGACATGATGTATGATGATGATTATTATGATGAGTGTTATACCCCCAAAATTTACCCTTAGATTGCTGATCATTTTAGCATTTCATTTTAATACATTTTCCGTTTTAACTAACCGCTAACCGATTTTCCTAGTTTGTTCGTTTTTGCAGGCGTGTCGGATGATTGGAAAATAATACCATATTGGTTTGAGAGCGTTAAAACATGAATGGATTTGGATTTGAATCGGTGTGAGAATTTATTTCAAATAAGTCATCTGAGCAAGTTCGAGCCGCATTCACTTTTCTTTCTCTATTGATTACGAGTATATTTTAAAGGCGCAGTGGAATTATGGTTCACATCAGAGCTCTAATGAATATTAGTTTGGTTTTGTCGCGAGTATTAGTTTGGTTCAGTTTCAGGTTACAAAAGTCAGGTTTATCCGAGATACGACTTGGAATTTAAATGAGACATAAAATTCATTTTTGCTACAAGAATGGATTTATTTATTTTATTCAAGACTAATTTCCGTACATTATTCAGTTTACAACATTATTCCGAATTTTTACATTTTGAAGAATTATAAATCAAGTCCTAAAATGCTAAATCCTAAGAGTTCTAAGTGTAACACCCTCCTACACCCCACAGAAAACATATGAATAATCAGAGTAAATTGTCATGCATTTACAAAAGGGTGTCACACATAAATTCCAAAAAATCAAAATCACCTGTCATGCTCATTAACAGTTCAATGTAAAATCATGCTTTACAAAATTTCACTTTGCATGTAGCAGCGGATTCATTTTATAACATAATACCCCTAACGGAAACATCTGTGTTCATCACATAAACGAACATCGTTTGGGCACTAAGGCCAACATCATAATATCTCAATAATATGAAAACATAGTATATCAATACAATATAAACCAAGCGATCCCAGTGTTACATGACCAGAGCATGACTCGACCCAACATAATCAATTACTAAACAACTACGCCAAAAGCAACCTCACAACTACAAGCAGTACTACTCCTTGATACCTGCACGATGTCATGTAGGACATCATTCCAGCAGAAGGGTGAGAAATATTATCATAATAAAAATGCATATAATCATATATAAATGCACAATTACAGAATACATATATTCCACATTTTCTCACCACAATTCATTATAATCGTCATATACATCACAACATGTGTATAAACAAATACGGATAATTCACTCAAGCATTTTTCATTATGTACACATCCATAATTCTCAATCCTAACAACTCACACACATATGCACACTTTCATACAATAATCACATATACCATAAGACTCATATAAACTCATCAATTCTCACCAATCCCCATATCCACACACAATTTAGGATTATTCACCAACTCACAGTTACACACTCACCATTACACATTTATAAACCTCAATTCATCAATTCATGCTTGTAAGCATACTTCCATACAATAATCATGTATTCATAATTCTCATTTACACACGTCATACAAATACGTATATTTTCACAATTCTCACTATACTTCATCATAACCCATCATATACTTCATAAAGCATATATACACAAACAGATATGGACAATCATAAAACATGTTTCATCATGCACACATCCATAATCCACAATTTTCACACACAAGCATATTTCATATAACAATGACATTCATGCTATGTGACTCAATACAACTTAATGCAAACTCATACCATGTGGTACCAACACTTGTTATCTTTTTTCGGTTTACATTAAACCGGGTCCACTCTTCTAGACCGATAACCACCAAAAGCCCGTCCTCTAAGCTTTCAAACCCACTCTTCTAGGCTTGGGACAATCACTAGTCTCCACGAAACTAGCAAGCATTTCCTCTTGACTAAATGATGCATATGCAATCAACAACAAAATGCACTTAAGACCGACATCTTAATCTCATGCATTCAAATAATTCCTCTCTTCAAGAATTATAACATGATTGCGCACACAACATATTCACATCATTCAAGTATTCATACTTTAAATCATCATATTTATCAAGCAATGCACACATATTCACAATATGTTCTCATGCACTCTTAACACATAAACACAAGTAATGCACACATATTCACAATATGTTCTCATGCATTCTTAACACATAAACACAAGCAATGCACACATATTCACAATATGTTCTCATGCACTCTTAACACATAAACACAAGCAATGCACACATATTCACAATATGTTCTCATGCACTCTTCATACATTTTTAATCAACTTAAACAATGTATTACATTTGTCAAAAGACCACAATTCAATTTAATTCAACAATCTAGGATTCGCGCCATACGACTATCCACAACATATATATCACAGTATAATCTATGTCTTAAGGTGAAGGGTTAATCATACTAGAATCGGAAAACCAACCTCGAATGGAAACTCCAAGAAAATCACAATCTGTCATGCTCGCTACCTCGTTCGCTCAACGAGCTCCTAGAGAACCTTCGCTACCCCCTTCGCTACCAGCGAACACCACAAAATGCATTCTCCCCAAGTCTGGGACCGTTCGCTACTGGCTCACTACTAGTTCACTTAGCGAACGTTCGCTACCAGCTCGCTTAGCGAACACGCTAGCGAATGTCTGTGAACTTCAAAACTTCACTGTCCAACTTCCACCAAACTCTCCAAAACCGACCGATTCTCACCAAACAAGTTCCGTAACCTTAGTCTAACATCCCCCGACTAAACACTACTACTTATCCTTATTTTTAACCGTAAAAACTCGGTTCCTATTGATTAAACATCTTTTTCCCTAGAATGGAAAATGAGGAAAAACAACCAAACAATCCATACATAATCACATACATTGGTAAGATAACAATATTTCACACCCTTACCTTGATTAATCAGAAGCTAGAAGTCGTTCTTGATGATTTCCAAGCCTTTCCCTTCTTCTTCTTCTTTTCTCCTCTTCCTCTTTCTTTCTCTCCTTTCCTTCTTTTCTTTCTATCTCTTTTCTTTTCTCTCTATTTTCCTTTTATATCCTTCTATTTTCTTTCCACCATAATTCTTCTCTCAAAATGTCTATCCATTCCTTTTCTCACCAAAATATATCATCTTATCATTAACATAGAGAATATCTATTAAATCCACATTATTCTTCCAAATAGGATAAATCAGTTAAATCCATTAACACATATGAATTAAATAAATCCAATAATCCATTTATATCAGATAAATCACATAAACCAATTAATTAGTATAATTAATCAATTATGGAAAAATTGGGCTGTTACACTAAGCTCTAAGTCCGATCTTCAACTTCCGAGTTTCTTCACTTCCGAAGCTTCCA
Source organism: Lathyrus sativus (assembly GCA_963859935.3). Taxonomy (NCBI): domain Eukaryota; kingdom Viridiplantae; phylum Streptophyta; class Magnoliopsida; order Fabales; family Fabaceae; genus Lathyrus; species Lathyrus sativus. Next base: position 48,052,119 of record OZ012741.1, on the reverse strand, counting down.
GAACGTGCAAAACAAGACAACGTCAGATAAAAAATATTGTGAGTGGGATTTAATTATTATTTTTTATATCGAAAAATGGTTTCTAATTTATTTCGGACCCTCAGAAAATTTCATCATCGGGTCCGGGAGGGGTAACAAGTGAATGCCGCCAAAACCTCCCGGTTTCGTTTTCCGACCTCGGCAAAAATCCAGAAGAATTCTGTTCAAGTACCGAGAGAGAGAGAGAGAGAGAGAGAGAGAGAGAGCAAGAGATTTTAGAAAAAGTGATTTTGGGTCCAAACAGTCCATATCCGAGAATAATCCAACATAACCAATATGGATATCCAACAAATCCGAATCCGAAAAATCCAACAAGAGAAAGTCCGAAATTCATCATCCAATGGGTAAGGTCACGAAAAATCTGAAAATCCAGCCAACATCAGAAATCAAATCCGAAAAGAATATTATTAGCCATCAACAGATCCAAAATAGGCAACACCAAAGCCATCAAGAGGATTCCGAAAATAGCAAATCCAAATCAGATAAATAATAATAATAATAATAGATCCGACCAGATTCAAATCCGAAAGTAAATAAGGAAAAGATCAACATGTTAAAACATATTTTGCTCAAAAAGGGAATTGGTTTCAAGACCCTTAAATCGTTTCAAGAGAAAAAGATTATAAGAAGATGAAGGAAGTTCAGAAAAAAGGGACGAATCCGAAACAAATATTATCTGAAACCTTCACGAAAATCATCACAACCAGGCGAAAATCATCACAAAAAAATAGACGAAAATCACCAGAAAAAAGATCCATCATAATACCGCAAACAAAAACCCCGAAAAAACCATCATCACAACAAAGCTTCAAACTAGAAAAAGCCACCATTATCGCAAGCTTCGAAACGAAATCGCGACACCTACAAGCTCAGATCAAAAGGGATAACTCATCATTGCAAAGCTCAGAGTTTGTTCCGGATCATCATCACAAAACACCAAAAGCTCAGATCATCCTCGCAAAAATCGAATCACAAACCCATTTAACCGTAAGCCCCACCATTAACGTTTGTTTTGTGCCATATCTGTTCTTTTTTTTCCAAGTTTAGCCATGCAAGAAGAAGGAGATCATCATACGAGAGTAGAAATATGAGAGGAAGAGAATGAACCGCAAAGGAAGAAAGAGAGAGAATCAGTGAGAGATAGAGAGAAGAATGGAAAGTGAAAGGGTGGACGAGATTGAGAGAAAGAGAGCAAAATTTGCAGCAAAAACCCATCTGGGAGTCCGCCGTCGGCTGTTTGTTTTAGGGTTAAAAACTCTAAAATTTTTCAGCCCTCCCCTTTATATTTTAGATGAACCGGGTCGGGTCTGGAGATAATGACCCAGCCCGACCCATTTTCTTTTATTTATTTGTTTTATTTTATTTTATTTTTTTTCAGTTTTTTTAAATCCTATATTTGTTTATAATATTAATATTAATAACACTAACATAACCTTACTAACCACTAACTCTTTAAAAAAAATCTGAAAAATAGCTTAATTAAAAATACTTTTGATTTAATAATTAATCTAAAAACGAATTTCACATAATAATAATAATAATAATAATAATAATAATTTTTTAGATTTAATTTTTAATTTAATTTCACCGGTAAAAACATTAAAAATTAAAAAAAAATTAGTATTAAGTTAATTTTGAAATTTAATTTAATTTCAACTAAAAAAAAAGTTCATTTTAGTTTACAAATTCAAAATTCATGTCTCTTTCATAATAAATATTAAAACCCAAAAATATAATACTTAGTTTTATTTAATTCAAATTCTTAATTAAGTTAGTTTTAGAGTTTAAGCTATTTTGCTTTTCTTAATAAATAACTCTCTTAATTTTAGATTTAATTCACACAATTCGTCTTTGCAATGTAATTTAATTTCTAAACAACTTTTCAACTTAGACTTAAAACTTCCCAAATGAATAAAAATAATTTTCTTTTAGGATTAATTAGTCTAGCCACTTTTAATTTTATTTTCAAGTCCTTTTTTAAAATTCCACCAAAACTATATTTATAATTCTAACATTGATCTAATTCTCACTTAAGCAAAATTCTCAAATATAAATAAAAACGATTAATTTCTAATTTTCTAATCAATAATTTCACCATTGTTAATCATTATCCACTAAATCACATTTCACCCTCCATCTAACATTTTTCTCATTATCCATTACAACCTAATCATTTACTCATTTGCACAATATTTACGTCTCCATATTTACATTGCCATCATATCTCATGTTGTTCAATTATCATCACTTGTATATCATCTTCAATTATTCATCTGCTTTATTTTATCGCTTACTTCCCCTCCGAAAGAAAGGTCTAACTGTTTGGCTGCCATGTCAATAGTCCTTAACCTTCGCCCATCCTAGCCTTAGGATCCGAGTCGCTGTACTCGTTCTTAGGCGTCCCGCCGTGGACACACCCTTCACCTTTTCCAAACCTTAAGACGTTGAGTTGTCGTACTTATCACGGTGAAATTTGGATACCAAGCTATTGATGAGCTTGAATCTTAATTCATTTGCAACTGAACTTTGATTTGTTCAAAGGAAGGGAAAAAGATCGAAATACCCACAATGCAATGCAAATGCAAGCTAGAAAGTTATAGGTTCGGGGGTTGGTTAAACTTAGGGAAGGTGCTAGCATCCTAAGTTTCTGTAGTACTCTACAAGAACCTCTTGTTTTATGTTTGTTTTATTGCTAAGGTTTTTCTGCTTAAAGGATGAAAGACCTAGGGGTTTATTTCTAAGTATACTCGATAAGATATCGCATCTTATGCCTATATATTCTTACGGGAGTGGAATCAGAGTATCTGTAGTTCCCCTAAAGGGTTTGAGGAGTTCTTTGACTGTGGTCAAAGTTCCTACGGGATAAAGGTAGTTGATTGATTGATTTTAGGAGAAAAAGACGAGTTGTCATTTTAAGGGAGATTACTTGATTTAACCACCACAACTTTGTAGGGAAATTGATTGTATTTGTTATGGGGTATAAGTTTTATCTCGCTTAAGATGATTAACATCTTATTCTCTAATGTGTTTGAAAAGTTTGAATTGAGTTGTTGAATGTGTTTGTCTAAGTTGTAAAGATAAAAGGTCCTCCTTATGGGGTAAGATCTAACTTAGAAGATCGACTTGAATGAGATCAAGGATCATAGGGGGATATGATGAAACTGAGATGCAGACGCACAATTGTTTAGGTTATGCGCATATTCTTCCTTTGGACGTTATGCAATGCAATAATATAAATACGGTAAAATGTAAATTGCGGATAAAATAAAAGCAGATAAATAAAACATACACAAACGCATGAAAGCGCTAAGTGAGTGTGTGAATTGTGCATGTGTGAGTGGAATCGATGCGGGGACGCAAGCGTGCACGATTGAATTAAATTACGATGTTGATTGATTTTAGTTGGGATTGATTTTTAGGCAAATTGATTTTAGGAAAATGTTGCATTAATTTATGTGAATTGATTTTATTAGTTTTAATAAAAGTTTTAGATGATAAGTTAATTTGAGAAAAGTTATTATTTATTATTTTTTAGTGATATTAGCTTAGATTAGAAGTGGCTTAAATTTAGATAGAAAATAAATTTAGATAAGTAAATAAAATTGGTTTCATAAAATAAGAGGTTTTTAATGAAAATTGTTTTTTTTAAAAGATTAAGTTCTAGATTTTAAGTAAATAATGATTGTTATTATTAATAGACCTCTTTAATAAACAAATACATAGTTTTAAATTATTATTATTTAAATATACAAATAGACAAGTTATTTAGAAAAAATAGATTTTTTTTATGGTGAATAATATTATTTAATAAAAAAAGTTATTAAGTTGATTTAAAGGAAATAAAATTGAAATATTATTTAGAGAAATGCTTCAAATAATCCAAAGAGGGATTTTTAAATAAAATAAATTTCATTAATTGTTTAATAAAGAGAGTTGATTAGTTAGTTAATTATAAAGACTGATAATTGATAAAAAGATTAATATTAAAATATTAATAGTTAATTAGTTGTTAATTAAAGGAATGATTTCACGTGCGAGGGCGATGCATACTTATGGTGGGTACGCGATGAGGATCGCCCGATCTGATCCGTTGGAGATCAGAGGATCGTGTGCGCGAGGGTGCATGGTATGTGCGCGTGTGCACGTGTACAGAATATCATATATATGATTTACAACGGAAAAAAAATAGAAAAAACCCTAGATCCCCCCATTCCCATCCTCCGCCGTTTCCAATCTTCTTGCCTCTCCTTCCAATCTTCCATTTCCTGAATCAACAAAACAAGAAAATCACCGTTAAGAAAAATACTCACATTTAACAAAGGGTTTTGGCAGGCTCTTGAAGGTGGAGAGTGGATGGAGATTTCCGGCGAGTGTTGCACCCAAAAATTTGACCAACCCTTTCTCGCAATTTGGCTTATGTCTCAACTCATTTCATTTACGTCTGCATACCGCATACATTGCATTTTTTAGTCAAATTAACTTTATCGGGATTACAGCCCTCCCCTGGCGTTTCAGGCATTTCATACCTGTTCGAATAAACAAGTTTTGATGGGGAATTTGTGCTTTTTCCGGTGTTTTCAGCTTTTGTTGTTGTTTTGAGGATACCTCGGTGTCCGGTTTTTACCGCTTATTTCGCTGCATTCTCGCATCTTTTTTTATTTGATTTAATTGGCTTTATTGTATTTTATAGATTTTTTCCTTATATTTTAGCTTTAGGAAATATATTTTAATTCTTTTTCTAGAATATTAATGAATTTTAATAGATTTTAAATAGTTTTTCTAGATTTAATTCATTTTGTAGATATTAATTGAATTTCTTTTAGAAATTTATAGATTTTAATTTCTAGATTTAATTGGTTGTAGAAATTTATAGAGCTTAAATTCTTTTTTAGAATCTTAATTAGATATTAATTAGAATATTAATCATTCATTTTAATTAGGATTTTAGGTGGTCTTTAGTTTAACTGATTTTAATTAGAGTCTTAATTAGCAGTTTTAATTAGCAGGTATTGATTTTCGTTTAGTATTAATTGAGTATTAATCAAGTCTTAACCATCAACATTTGAATTAATTGAGTCCATTAACTGAGTTTTAATTGCATTAATTGAGTCTTTAGTTTACGTCAGAGTTAATCAGGTCATTAGTCACCATTAATTGCAGTATTATTTGAATCAGCTTTTTAATTAGATGTTTAATCCATTTTCGTCTAGTGGGCCAGATGTCTAATTCTGGAGGCCAGTCCCATGCGTGCCACATGTCACAGTATAAGAAGGCCTCACGTTTCTCTCTCTGCAGACGCCACCTCACATTTCCACTTCCACCTCACTCGACACGTGTCTTCCACTCACCCTCTCACTCTGCATGTGTGCCACGCGTCCACCTCTTTCACCCCTCACCGCCGGTCATGCAACCGCCGCCGGAAGTTCACCGGAACTCCATAACTGCCACCAGAACCACCGCAACTGTCACCGGACCTTCTAACGGTCGCCAGAAACTGTAAATCTCCACGATTCATTCATCATCTTCATCCAACTCCTCGCCGGAAACGATCAAGAGTCTTCAACAATGTTCATCATTGTCCGTGCATCAAACTACCTGGAATTTCCAAATGTATTCAATGATCAAGAATGTTTTCCAGATCTCCATATCTTCATTAAAGAATTTTCCAGAAACTTCATGGAATCGTTCGTCACGTTCATCGTTGTCCAGATCTTCAACTTCTTCAGAACCTTCATAGGTCTTCATCATGAACCTTCGACCATGTTCATCACGGATTTTCCAGAAATTCTTCGCAAGATCCTTCAACAACTCTATCAAGATTCATCAACATCAGTTCAAGAATCTTCCATCCATCTTCAAGATCGCGTCGTGTTCATGCAAGATCTTCATCTTCATAACCGTTTTCAAGATCTATTCAAGATCTTTGTCAACCTCGAGTTTCTTCCAACTTCATCAATGTTCCTCGCCTGTAAACTTCCAGAAGAACCTTCGAATACTGATACATATCCTTCTGATCTCCATCACCTCCAATCATTCATCAGACTTTCTTCAAGTGTCCATCAACTTTTCGTTCCAGATCTTCGTTCTTCAAGAACATTCAACCCCTTCAAATCTCGAACCAAGTGAGAATAGGCTTGGATCGTGGGAATTTCTTGAGAGTGCAGATGGTTGTAGGGAGATTGAGGAATAGTGACAGTTGAGGGGATGTTTGAAGGAAGGTGAAGAAGAAGTTGTGAGACAAAACGTGGTTGAGATTTGGTGGAAAGAGAACGGAGATTGACGGAGTTGAGATGGAGAGACGAGGTGGGACAAACGGCGGCGGCCAGGTGAAAGAGACTAGGGTTTCAGAGAATGAAGAAGATGGAGAGACTCCTTTGGGAGATCTTTTGGACCGGGCGGTTGGGCCTTGTGGCCCAATTGGCATTTTTTTTGGACCGCGCCCCTGAATTTCCTTACACACCCCCTGCTGGATTTTTGTTGTTGTGGTGTTGGGCTGGGCCCAACGAGTTACTAACTTGCACCTCCTGTTTTCCCTGCACCCCAATTTGCTGTTGGCTTCAATTGTGGGCCGAGTCTATAAGCCCAACAACAACAAACGCTTTTCCAGCTTACACCTCCGTTTCACTACGCGCACCCCCTGTTCCCTTGAGTTGTTTTTATTTTACTGGTTGTATTGTGGACTGGGCCCAGTGGTGTTTTTTGCTGCTTTACCCCCTGTTCAGTGGCTGTACCCCTTTCCCTTTATTTTTCAATTCTTGCTTGTATTGGATATTTGGTTGTAATAATTGTAGTTTTATTTTTCTATTTTTCTTCTAGGATTATAGTTTATTTTTTCTTAGAATATTAGCGTATTTTTAATATAGATTTTATGATATAGAATTTTCATTTCTATTTTCTTTTTTAGGATATTATAGAATATTATGCTTAGTATAGATTTTGCATTCTATTTTCTTTATAGAATTATAGAATATTGTGCATAGGATAGAATTTCCATTTTATTTTCTATTATGCAATTTACTTAGATATTTCTTTAGAGTATTTTCTATTAGGGATTTATTTCCTATTTTAGGAGTAGCGTATTATTTTCATTTCGTTATGGATTTCTCTCCTCATTTCCCTTCCGCTATCTGATTTTTACTCTGATTTTATTCCGGGCTGGCCGTGCGACATGATTCAATTGGAGAATGATTTTTGATATCATTTCTCTATCTTGTCTTTGACACGGATATCAATACGCTATCTCTTAGAGTTTGATTTATCGTATAAGTCAAACCATGACGGTCTAAGCGTTACATTGGTCCTAATTCGAACGTCATCATCAAGGATCTAGAGAGGAGAAGATTGGAATGGAGCTTGCGGACATGTCGAGAGCCAACGGAGCCGCTTCGTTCGATATCGTCTTTCTTATTCAAGTTTTCGTGCAACCGTTGAGTGTTGTGAGCTGCAACATTAGATACGTAGGAAATGACAGTTGAGGGGCTTCCTCTCAATCGTCTAGAGTGTCTAGTATGGTACCCTTTGGGTGACATACAATGCATTCGCTCCTATGCCTTAGGTTCTTGCATGTGTGTCCCGAGTTCCTTCCCGTTTAGGCGTGTTAGGCCTGCTTCCTCTTTGTTCTTGCCCCCGCACGATCGAACCCCTTTCCTCTCGCATTCAGGCAATTGAGACCCTTTCTCTTGCCCCTGTGCAATCAAGACTTGCTTTCCTGTAGCGTCGAACTACGTTTGCTATGATCTCTCGTACCAGATGAGAGTACGTAGGCATAAGATTGTGATGATCCTAGCGAGCTCCCTTCTCCCTTTTCCCCTTATCTCCTTTTGTTGTAGTTAGCTGAACTACAGCTGCTCTGATTTCTCGTACCAGACGAGAATATGTAGGCATAGGATGCGATATCCTAGCGAGCACACTAACAACTAACTTCTCTGTTCTCTCGCTTCCGTGCGATCGAGACTTTCCCGCTAATGACTGATGTTCCCTTTCTCTTGCCCTAGCGCAATCGAGACCAGACCGTAGTTCTAGTTCCTGTAGGATCCCGTACCTTTAAACCCCGACATACTACGTCCGTTCTACCGCAAACAGGTAACGCCTAAGTCTCCGACGAGCGAGAAGCATACACCTAACTGCTAGAATGCGTACGCTAGTATCGTCAATCCTTTCTCTCACCCCTGTGTGATCGAGAACACCCCGGTTGCCCGTAGTTAGCCCGAACTACATAAGCTCTGATCTTTCACGCCGTGTGAAAGTACGTAGGCACGAGATGCGATATCTCGGCGAGCAATATTCCCCCCGTAGTTTCCCGAACTACGTTGACTCTGACTTTCTCATTATTTGATGAGAATACGTAGGCATAGAGCGTGATGCTCTATCGAGTTAGTTCTTTCCGTTTAGCTTTAGCAGCCGTAGATAGATTATTTTTCACCGTAGACAAACCAACAAGCGTGGATCCCATCGAGTACGATGGACGTGAGGGGTGCTAATACCTTCCCCTTGTGTAACCGACTCCCGAATCCAGACAATGGTTGCGTTGACCTTGTCTTATACCTTTTTGTCAGGCTTTTTCCGATCATTTCCTTTCCCTTCCTATGGGATAAATAACGAAAGGTGGCGACTCTTCGGTTTTGCCGGCACCTTATTTTCGCGGTAGCGACAGCGAGGATTCGTAGCCTTCCCGGTGTTGCATGCGGTAGGATTGATGTTCGCGAAGGTGATCTTGCGGCGGCTGTAGAGTACTTTTCGGTGAAGAGTTAATGGTTGAGGATTCGCGGAGGAGTTTATATGAGTGCTTTGGAGATGGATTCAGAGACGGAAATGAGGATTCCCGGCGACGAAGGTTTCAACGGTGGTGGTTGAGGTTCGCGACGGAAATGGTTTCGGCAGGTTTGCGATGACGACAAAGATAAGTCATTTGCGATTCTAGGATTTTGCTTTGGTTTTTTTCTTTGTATTGGGTTTTGCCGTGAAATGATTTATGTGGGTTTTTGAGAATGGCTCCCCCCCTGTTGTTGAACTCTGTCCCCTTCTTTTATAATCAAACTTCGGATTTCGAATTGAATACCGTTATGAATACTTTCCGAATTTGTCTGAACATGTTGAAAATTGTTTTGGAAGGAAATTAAATGTTTCTTCATGGCAACAAAGCTTCTCGTTTTACTCTGTTCATATTTGAGTGTCTCTTACTGAATTAGATTTGCAATAATTAAGGATTATAACTCTGTTGATGATTTGCGTTGGCTTAATTGCAGGGATAACAACATTGTTGGCTTTCAAGATGAAGGAAAAACAGCGATGTCCTCTTGCAGTGCAGAGACGGTTTCAGAGAAAACAAAGTGGTCTGAAAGAAAAACTTAAATGACATGGTCAAAGTTTGAAAAATTCCATCTAATGTTAAGACCTTACAAAGTCTTCTTCTGCTCGTTCAAGATTTAGAAAGGGTAAGAGTTAACAACTATGCTCTTGCCTTCCTTCCTTAATTAAACTCCTCTTTACTGTTGTTTCAGGGCTGGCCATTTGCAGCAAGTTGGAGGTAGTGGACCTTTGATGTATGCAGATTCTTCGGCGAACCCGACATGCTTGCCGATAGTTTCAGGGGTTTGCAAGGATAGCGCCTCTAACTTATTCTCCAATTGTCTCCTTCATTAGGGCCCGACATAGACAGTGAAGTGCGGTCATACTGATAAGTGCTTTCGTGCCGGTTGTTGCACCCTAAAATTTTCCCAACCTTATTCACTTGGTTTATGTTTCAATATCATTAGCATTTGCATATAGAGTCATGTACATAGTCTAATCATCTGCATAACATAAGCATAACAAGTCATCCAACAGGGGGCCAATCATTATTCTCATCTCTATGAGCCTATCAAGAGGTTATTATTCTAATTCAATCCCATTCAGGTCATCAGAAAGAATTTGGAAGCTATCAAGTCAATGGATCAAGCAGTTCATCTATCTCCTAGCTGAGGGTATCTGAGGATCAACAAAGAAATTGTGAGCTGTGGGCTGAGCATGGAGAGTATGTGGACATCATGGGAGACTTAGAAAGTCATTTGGAGAAGGAGACAAGTCATTGAGGTGACCACAAGTATTGCAGTTGAAGACAGTCAACTAGGGTTTCATCTGGGGTCAACTCTAGGTCAAGTGACTGATGGAAGGGCATTAAGGGCTATTTAAGAGATGTGGGGTTCATCATTTGACATGTAGAAGAGGATATGGTGATATGCCAAGAAGAATTTAAGAGAAATCAAGGAGAAGAGGAGTTTCTAAATTAGGGTTTCTGTGTAAAATCCCCTAGTTTAGGTCAAATTTCCAAGCAAGATAAGTCAAAATGCAAGCTTCAAATGGATCCTTGTCCAACATGAAACTTGTAGAGGATCTCAATACCTTTAATTTGAGTGGTGGAAGACACTAAGGAGATTTATATAACTCAAGTTATGGTCCTTGCACGTTACAGGTCACCTGAGGTATCTGAAATTTTGTCTGTAAAAGTGACTTGACTTCCAAGCTGTTTTTACCCCTCAAGGAGATTTCAAATAAATTTCTGGTCAACATAAGAGTTGTTCCTAATTGTCTTAGCTTTCTAGAATGGTATAGTATGCCTTCATATGATTTGTGGAACTCTACTTATGGTCTTGGCAAGCAAAGGGTATTTTGGTCATCTGGTGATTACAGGTCATTCTTAGCCTATGCCCAAAACTCATACAAGGAAGCTTCAAATGAAAAACTTCCCAACATAAAAGTTGCTCAAAATGCCATTTTAAGTCTAGAAGTCATGGAAGTTTGGAAATGCATGGAAGGAGACTTGACCAAAGTTGGTGGAAAATGACCTAAAAAAGGCATATAAGTTGAAAAAGTTGAAATAAAAAATTGGTTTGAGAGATCTACAAATGCAATATGGGTCATCCAATATACCAAATTGATACCAAACATCATTTTAAAGACATTGGTTCAGCCACGTTTTTGAGTTAAGGGTTGATTTTTGGACTTGTTTTGTTATTTTGTTACTTGCATAATAAGATACACATGAGAAGTTCAACATAAAGCAAAAATAAAGGCATGAAAGCTCACATACACTCCCAATATCTCATGAAAGGAGATTTTAACTCAAGTTTACAAAGGTGCAAGCATGAGATAAGAGATATTCAAAGTATCATGGCATGAGGAAGTTCATGAAATTTCTACAACTTTCTAGAATCCTCCAAGATCATTCTAGAAGCTTCTCAATCAGTTAATCATCATCTATATAAGCACAAGAGTGGCTCCAAAATGTGGTTGGTGATTCATTTGGAAAGAATACATAGCTTTCTCCCATCTTTCTAATTTTGCAAATTGTTCTCAATCTTTCACAAAATCCCATCAATTCACAAAGTTCTTGATCCTGATCTACTCTACAATCATCCTAGAACCAAAATTCATCAAGATCTGGCTGAGTTGTGTTCATTTTCGTGTGCTGTGACCTTCACCATCAAAAGTGCAAGAGGAGTTCAAATATCATATTCAGAGCATTGGATCAAAGGTTATTGCATACAGTAGCCAGAATCAAGAGTGTTGATCAAGATCAGATCATTGGTGGCTGCTGATTTAAGAAGTCTATATCTGTTTTCAAGAATTTGCACCAGGTATGTTTTCCTTCGAATTAGCTAGCATAGTGATCATGGCATAGGATTGTTAGTGTATTAGAGACCTAGGTAGTTAGAGGATGAATCCTGGAAAGTTTGGCATGGATTGGTGGAAATTTTCATGCATGCACAAAAAAGGTTTTGAGCTGGAACTTGATGAATAGATTGTGATAATTAGTGTGGATTAGTCTAGAGTGATCATGGAAGCATAGAGTTGGTTCTGTTAGCAAGAATTTGAAGTTTGGTGAGGTTGAATTTTGAGTGTCCATGGAGGTTGTATTCCATCGGGTTTGGCATTTGATCAAGCTTCAGCAAAAATTAAGGGTGCAGTTGTCTTCTACGTGAACTTTGGGTTAATTTTGGTGTTTATATCGTGGCCTATCATGGAGAGACGAGGGAGATATGATGACTGGAATATGGCTGTATCAAGCTCGTGTGCAGGGTTTGTTCTGCAAACCCTAGAGTTGATTGAGGAAGACGATCCAATGGCCGTCCGATCATGCCAATTATTTGACTTTCTCACCTCATCCAATGGCTGGCATTTGAAGTTGAAACAGAGGGAAAAGACCAAGTGGAACGCAGCGTTTCACTTATTAAAACGCGTGGGCCTTGGATCCAATTTTCTAACCACACCCCCATTTTGAGAGGCCCAACATTTTACACGTGATTACGTTACTTTCTGCACCGAAGTTTTCTTCATTTTCTTTTATTTTTTAATTCAATTTCTGAAATGCGCTGGGCTTTGCACCATCTGCTATCTGCACCCCACGTTCATGGCCCAATGGTGAATAACAACTGGGCGCAAATGCTTTTCTCACCCCTCCCCCTTTTATTTCATATTTTGTTATTTTAATCTCTTTAATATTTTTCTCATCTTTAAAAAATCATAAAAAATAGGAAAATTGAGATTTTTAATTGGTTCTTTTTGCTATAGGTCCATAATTCTGTCTAGAAAAATATGAAAAAAATAAAAATGGCATTTTATTTTGTTTTACTATTTTTCATGCATTTTTCTTGTAAATAGCATTTTGTTAAGTTTAGTTTGATACTTAAATTTGATTATTTTTGTTCTAGTAGTTGCTTTAACATTTTTAATCCATTCTTTTTAGGTTGGTTAGTAGATAATGTTAGCTTGTACATAAAGTTTAGTTCCCCTTTTTTAGGAATTAATTTTAGGTGATTAGTTTAGGTGTGAATAACATGAACAAAATTAGGGTTTAAATGATGACTTAGGAGAATTGAATCATTTCCCTTAGGACTTAGAGATTGAATATTTTAGATATGGGACTATAGGGATTATGGGTAGTTATTAGATCCCTTAGAAATCACTAGGATTCCCCTACTGCTATTAGTATATTACTGTCTATATTTGATTGATTGTTGTGGTGTGCCGTCTCTGGGGATCATTGTCTGTTTGTGTGGGTATTGGGTTTGCTTGGGGATTGGGAGAGCTGAAGAATTGTGATGAGGAAGCCCTGTGAAGATCAGAGACTGAAGACCAACTTCCAGAGTTGATGAGGAGCATCCTTTGCTGGCAGCTGCTGAAGAGTCTAAGGTTTAGGAGCTAGGCAGAGCTCTAGATTAGAAAGCTTGATTCTCAAACATGGAAGGTTTTTACTGCCTCCATTCCTCTCTGTGATACAGAGTCTCTCTAAGACACTCACCCCCTTCCTTTGGAAGGCTTGGTGCTACTGTCTAAGGGATAGAACTCTTGAGAGAAAATATCTTATGTGTTAGTAGCAGTTGGTTTGCCACCCTTGGTAGTCAACTAATTGCTTAACACCCAATTCACTCTTATGATTGATCCCTCATCCTGGAGTTTTGAGACTTGAAGAAAAGCCATTGTAGACTGAAGATTGATGACAAAGACCTTGCTTGAAGGCTGTGGAGATGGAGATTGATGCTTGCTGAAGCTTGAAGTCAGATGTTATTTCAGAGCTGCTGATGCTGTTTATTTTTCTGCTGTATTTCATTTCTGATGTATTGATTGGTTTTCTGGACTGTATTGTTTGCTGTTTACCCTGTTGGGTTGAAAGTGAATCCTGTTCACTTTTGCCTATTGTTTTCTAGGTTCTAGGTTGAGTGGGACTCCCTTGCCTCGCTTGTATTGTTGCATCCATGCATTTTACCGCTTTACTGTATATATCTGCTATTGTTTCTGTTTCCGTCTATTCCCTTAGGATCTCTGTTTCTCTCTGTGCAAGAGAGGAGCATGATAGACACTAGGTATTAACCCATGCATGATAACAGTAGGTTAGTTTGATTCCCTTTGCAACCGTAGGTTAGAGTTCTGTCTCTTCTTTCTCAAAACTAACAGAAAAACACAATAAAATTTCAAACACAATAAAAGAAACTTCTTCTGTAAAAGAATGTGAACTCATCAAGACGTCATTTTTGTCCGCTTGGACTGCTAATCAGAAAAACCTTTTTCAGAAGGAATAAAATCAATCAAGACAGACTTGTGTCGTACGTGGCCCGAACTACGTTTGCTCTGATCTTTCATGCTGTATGAAAGTACGTAGGCATAGGACGCGATATCCTAGCGAGCAACCTTCCCCTCCTTTCCCGTAGGTAGGCGAACTACGTTGACTCTGATTTCTCGTTTCAGACGGGAATACGTAGGCATAAAGTGCGATACTTTGTCGAGTTATTTTCTTTTCTTTTTAACCCTTAACCCTTAGTGTAGATAGAATACAGTCCATACCCGAAAACAAGCGTGGATCCCGTCGAGTACGACGGACGTGAGGGGTGCTAATACCTTCCCCTTGCGTAACCGACTCCCGAATCCAGGTTTTGGTTGCGATGACCATACCTTTCCCGTGTTGTGCGAGGTTTACTCTGAGCGTTCCCTTTCCCTCCTGTGGGATAAATAACGCACGGTGGCGACTCTTCTGTTCAGCCGGCGCCGATTTTCGCAGTAGCGACAGCTGGCGACTCTGCTGGGGACCCAACGTCCCCTGGCTGCTAAGGACTGCGATAGTTCTTATGCATTTGGGATCCAACGTCCCTTTGAGAGAGTCAATCCTAACGCTTGTTTTCCCGTCGAGGATTTTGTATGGATTTATATTTCTGACCTTTATTTTCAGCATTATATATATTGATTATTATTGCTGTATTGGGGTGTGACGGGTGTTTTGATACTGAGTGAGAAGCCGGACCTGGGCTTGAGTGCACCTTAGACTTAGAGTAGAGATTAGTTGCCTTGGTGTCCCGCGAAATCTACACTCAGACGAGGTTCCTCTGGTTGGCCTCCTGCCCCTTCCTTTGGTTGGCGTGGGTTGCTGGTTAGTTGAATTGTCGACTCTGGGGACCGATCATTTGGAAGTTGGCTAAGTGAGGCCTCTTCAGGAGTTGATGATGCCACTCCTTATGGGAATCGTATCATCAACCCTGAAAGTCTGTGACGCCGACGACCGCATAGGATGCCATACCTTTGTCAGTTGCTAGGACATCCACCTGTGAGAGGGTTTGGGGTTATGCAGGTAACTAGACCTTCAGATACCGGTTATTTCTCGATCAGAGATCTTGAGTATTTATGGAGAGTTCTGAGGTCTGTCAGAGACCAGTTGGAGAGTTCTGAGGTCTGTCAGAGACCAGTTGGAGAGTTCTGAGGTTTGTCGGAGACCAGTTGGAGATATGATTTGAGGTCTATCAGAGACCAGTCAGAGTTACGTTATGGGTCTATCAGAGACCAGTATTGGAGCTTTGTTTTAGGTCTATCTGAGACCAGGGTTTGAGGACTTCTAAAGAGTCTGTTTGAGACTTCTTGATATGGTTCAGGCTATTCAGCTACGGCATTTGGTCCCTGTTGCATGTTATTTGCATTGCATTGTTTGCATACCCATTATCATTGCATCCCATTAACGTGTGTCTGTGCTGCAGGTACATTTGCATATCCCCCGGTTCTAGTGCCCAGACTCCTGAGTATTGATTATGGCTGGTTTGAGGAAGACAGTTGCGTATAAGCTGCCTGCACCTGATATTACCCCTTTGCTCGGTCTGATATCTCTTGCTGATGAGGAGGTTAGGAGAAGCTTCAGAATGAGTCATAGGAGATTACTGAGATTAGTCTACAAGCCCACTGCTGATGAGATGAATGGGCTGTACACCTTGATGCAGTTCTATGACCCCGCATTGAGATGTTTTACGTTTGCTGATTTTATTCTGGGGCCTACCCTTGAGGAGTATGTGGAGTTTACTGAGCTACCCGTGCAGAACCTGGTTCCATTCATTCATTCTGGCGCTAAGCCCAAGCCGGAGGACTTGGCAAAAGCTTTGCATGTGGATGCTTCTGAACTGTTGACTACTGTTTCCCGTGGAGTTCCAGGCTTCTCGCTCCAGTTCTTGATTGGTAAAGCCCAGGAGTACGCTAAGAGCGGGTGCTGGATTGCCTTCAATGCTGTGTTGGCTCTGTGCATTTACGGCATAATATTGTTTCCCAATGTACCGGATTTTGTGGACTTCGATGCCTTCCACTTGTTTGCCGCTGGTAATCCTGTACCGACCTTGCTCGGAGATTTCTACCACTCACTGCATTACAAGAATGAGAAGGAAAGAATGTTCATTTCTGTGTATCATTGCTGGGTATGTGGTTTAAAAGCCACCTTCCCATGAAGGGATCTTTTGTGAAGAGTGCAACCACAGCTAGCTGGTCAGAGCGCCTGATGAGGCTATCTTCCGAAGACGTTGAATGGTTTGATAGAGATCTGCTGGGATCCGAGCTTATATTCAGTTGTTCTGGGTACCCTAATGTTCCGTTGATAGGGAGGAAAGGGTGTATCAATTACAACCCTTCTCTGTTCATTCGCCAATTCGGATATGCGCTGAAGAACCCGCCCAAGGAGGAGGAAGTACAGGAATCTCTGTACTTCACCGGTGATTTGAAGGGGGAGTTATTAGCCAAGCTGCAGCATGCCTGGACGCGTATTAACCGAAGAGGGAAGCCGTTGTTAGGGAAGAACGACTGTCAGGCCTATGCACCTTACAGAGTTTGGTTCCAGGAGAGAGCAAGTCAGTTGCGGATGCCGTTTCCAGATGCACCAATCCTCGTTCCCATTCCGGTAGCAGAGCCATGTACTGTTTCTAGGGAGGCCTACGAGCAAGTGGTGAAAGAGAAAGAAGCCTTGATGAAGATCAACGAAGGGTTAGAGCAGGAGCTAGCCCAGATACGCAGCGAGAAAAACAAGGCCGTACATGCTTTCCAACAACAGATTGAGCTAATGAACAGATTAGGGGCTGAGTTGACTGAGGAGAAGAGGAAGCGCGAACGTCTGGGGCAAGAGTTCAGAAGCTCCCATGACATGCTGGAATCCAAAAAGAAGGCGCTCGACGCAGCACACCGAGAGATCTCTTCTTGCAATAAGACCTGGAATGCCACGCTCACCAACAATAAGAAGAGGGAAGATAAGTTGAAGCAGCAAATTTCCGACCTCGAAGAGCAGTTGAAGTCCAGCATCAAGAAGTGTGAAGAAGAAGTGATGACCCGGTATAGTCTCCAGAATGCACTAAACAAAGCCATCAAAGGCAGAGATGAAGCTGTGTCTCAGAAGCGTAAACTAGAGGATCGCTTCGGAGAGGGGGCATGGGAAGAAACTGCTGAAGACGTGCGGCGTGTTCTTAAGAGAAGAAACCAACTTGTTGAAGGGCTGCTTGCTCGACCAAGTCATCCAGAGACCAAGAAGTTGCTAGAAGAGTACCAGACTTATGGGAGTGTTTGATCATTTCATATAGTAACTTGTATGCGTTATTTGCATAGTGCTGACCATCACCAGGATTGTTGGTTGAGGTCATGCCTTCCCATTGTACTTTCAGTGATATTGTACTCTGGGCTTATTGGTTTCTCTGCAATATATGAGGCTTTCTGTGATTCAACTCTGATCTTTGTATCACTAGCACTGTCATTGCACCGGCACCTTCACACTAGAATCGGGGAATGAATTTCCCTAATGCACAGACACACATTGCATTGCATTCATATTCCTATTGCATTACAGGTAATCTTTGGATGGTGTCTTATTTCCTGCTCTGTACCAGGTACTTTCCAGGATTGCAGATCAGCACCCGCACCGCTATTCCACTCGCACCAACTGTCGAAGAATCATGGATCAAATACAGAACGAGATGCAAGATGTGCGCGAGAAGCTAGCTCTCTTTATGCAGACCATGGAAGCTATTGCAAAAGGTCAGGAGAATTTGCAAGCCATGGTGCAACCTCTGTTGGTCAGAAACGCCGGTCACGGTAACGAGGATCATCAGTCTGTACGAGTCGATACTGTTCATGGAGATGGCACTCCCACGCCAGTGGCTCCACCTGTAGTTAATATACCTGCTGCTAATGTCAACAACGCTACCGCTGCTGGGAACGGTAACGTCGGAGTTGGGAACGAGACTGCTGTCCATAACGTTGTGCTTGGTGATGTCAACTTGGGGGATAATATGGGAGGCAACGACTTCGGTAATGCTGGATTCGGGTTCAATGATCAGGGATTCGACAACGCTGGGAAATATGGTTTCAATGCTCAAGGCTTTGGGCAAGATGGTTATGGTGTGGCCAATCAGGGTTACGGAGGTTTCGGAAATGGAAACGGCGCTGGGTTAATGGCTTTTGGGCCTGCTGGAGGTATTCAAGGGTACGGCAACAGAGGCCGAGGCCCGGTGATGAATCAGGTTAGAGCTGGCCGCAATAATGAATATGATGGGTATGGAGCTGGGAATGGCATGTGGCAAGAAGATCAGCAGGAGGACGCTTTCTCCGGCGGAGGTTTCGAAGGGCCGATGGATAACTCCCAGAAGATCACAATGCTAGAAGAGCAGATTAGGGGAGTCCTGAACCAAAGTGCTGTGGGCTTAGACATGTCAGCAATGGGTCTGGTACCTGGCTTGAGGGTGCCAATCAAATTCAAAGCTCCTACGTTTGATAAGTATAAAGGGGACACATGTCCGAAAGTGCACGTACGGGCTTATTACAGAAAGATGTCTGCATATTACACTGATGAGAGAATGCTAATGCATTTCTTTCAAGATAGTTTGTCAGGCCCTTCCCTAGAGTGGTACATGGGGTTGGAGCCAACTAATATCAAGACATGGAAGCAACTGGCAGAGGCATTTGTAGCTCACTACAAGTATAACAGTGACTTGGCACCCAACCGGGTCCAATTGGCAGGGCTGTCTCAGAAAAAGGATGAGAGCTTTAAAGAGTACGCGCAAAGATGGCGCGACATGGCTGCTAGGGTCCGTCCTCCTTTAGAAGACAAAGAAATGAATGACATGTTCGTCGGCACATTCACAGGCATGTTCCATGACAAGTTGTTTCATACATCTCTGGCCAGTTTCTCAGACTTAATTCTGATGGGAGAAAAGATTGAACGTAACATTAAGCAAGGAAAATTCCAAGTCGAGGAATCAACTGCATCTGGCAATAATAGGAAGGCTTTTGGTGGGCGCCGTCAGGGCGAGGCAAGCGCAGTGTTTGGAGGCCGAGGCCGAGGCCGAGGCAGAGGTCGGAACCAATATCATCAGCCGCAGCAGGTGGCGAGTGTTACTATCCCATATCAGCAACAACCACTTCAACAACAACCGTTTCAGCAGCAGCCAATGCAGCAGCAGCAGCAGCCATTTCAACAACAACAGCAGCAGCAGCCACAGCAGGGGGCACAGCAGGCTCAGCGAAGATTCCAGGGTGGTAAACCAAAAAGAGTGTTTGAGAAGCCTCCCTCAACCTATGCAGATTTGTTGCAGGCGCTGTTGGGTTTGAACCTGGTAGAGAAGAGAACTCTGGCACCAATAACGGGAACTCCTCCGTATGGTTATGATGCAAGCAGGCACTGTGAGTTTCATTCTGGGGCTCCGGGCCACGATATAGAGGGTTGCCATGCCTTTAAGCATGTTGTGCAGGATCTTTTGGACAATAAGACTATCAATTTCGGAACGGCGGGTCCGAATATAGTGCAGAAACCCATGCCTAATCATGGGGCGAACGCCATTCTGACTGAGGAAGGGCTGAATCTGATTATGAATGTCGACGATTTAAAGACGCCGCTGAGCGAGATAAAAAGCAGATTGTTGCAAGGGGGTGTTTATCCAGGATGTGACGAGTATTGCTTAGAATGCTGGGCCCTAGATGGGGGGTGTGATGATTTGAAGAAAGGCATTCAGGCTTTAATTGATGAAGGCACATTGCAGTTTGACCGAGCAGCAACTGAAGAGCCTGCAGGGGCAGTAGCAGATAATCAGAGTGATGTGGCCACTGTGACGATTCCTCGGAAGACAATCACTATTGCAGCACCGGTCCAGCGACCGCCGATCACCATAACTAAGGCCGGACCGATCCCGTACGAGAACACAAAAGCAGTCCCATGGTCATATGGGTTGGAAGTGTATTGTGACGGAATAAAGATTGATGTTAATAAACAGCCAGCCGAAAATGTGGACAACGTTGTTGGTTC
This sequence comes from Lathyrus sativus, assembly GCA_963859935.3. NCBI lineage: Eukaryota > Viridiplantae > Streptophyta > Magnoliopsida > Fabales > Fabaceae > Lathyrus > Lathyrus sativus. The sequence continues at coordinate 48,032,021 of OZ012741.1, read as the reverse complement.
AGGAGGTATGACAAGGAGTGGTAGGATCTTTATATCACCTGAAGTGGAGGCTGAAAGACTAGCGAAAGGAAAGGGGAAGATGGTTGAGAATGCCCCGGTGCAAGCAAGCGACAAAGCATCGGCATCGAAGGATGTAGACGAGTTCATGCGCTTGATTCGAAAAAGTGATTATAAGATTGTGGAGCATCTGCAACAGACGCCCTCTAAGATATCTATCCTGTCGTTGCTATTGTGTTCTGAAGCTCACAGAAATGCTTTGTTGAAAGTCCTGGATACTTCCTTCGTACCCCAGGACGTCTCCGTGAATCAGCTGGAAGGAGTGTTGGCACATGTAAATGCAGGCCACAGCTTGGGCTTTACCGACTTCGATTTGACCCCGAAGGGGAGAAATCATAATATGGCGTTGCACATATCTGTCGAGTGTAGGGGATCAGTAATGTCGCATGTATTGGTTGACACCGGATCGTCTTTGAATGTGCTGCCCAAGAAAGCGATGATGAAGCTGGATGTCAGAGGAATCTTGTGCACGCCCAGTGACTTGGTAGTTAGAGCCTTTGATGGCACACGAAGAACAGTCTTTGGGTCGATAACATTGCCTCTGTAGGTGGGGCCGGAGGTATTCGCGACCGAATTTTATATCATGGATATACAACCTGCATATAGTTGCCTGCTCGGAAGACCCTGGATTCATGGGGCTGGGGCAGTCACGTCTACCCTGCATCAGAAATTGAAATATATGGTCGGAGACAGCGTAGTCACCGTATGCGGAGAAGAAGACATCCTGGTCAGCCATCTGTCATCATTTAAATATGTGGAGGTCGACGGAGAGATCCACGAAACACCCTGCCAGGCATTTGAAGGGTTGCGTATCAAGGACAAAGGTCCCGGGCCGAGCAAAGTGTCAGAGATAGCCGTCTCGTCGTACAAAGAAGCTCAAGCTCTGGTGGAGGCAGGAGAAGCAAAGGGCTGCGGCAAAGTGCTGGATATTCCTGTAAAGATGGACCGGTTCGGGCTGGGATACCAACCGTCGTCAGCACCTGCTGTAGGGGCACCCCGTTTCAGAGGGCCAATAACCATCTCTGCCAGTGGAGTATGTCATGAAACCATCAACGCTGCTTCGGAGTCTGACGAAGGAGACAGTGACTGTGATATGGATGCCTGGATTCATCCAGGCACGCCAGGGCAAGGACTGTGCAACTGGTCTATTCAGGAGCTTGTTCCTGTGACGCTTAAACAGTAATGCTTTGCTTTATTAATTGTTGAATAATCTGATGTCTTGCCCGGGGCATCGTGATTTGCTTAGGGTTGTGTTGTTATGAACATTGCGTGTTAATCATTAAATAAATGGCGTTTTTTCATGTGCAAATATTTCGATCTTTGTCTTTCCTGTTTTGTATTTCTCAATAAAATGGCAACGTGGTTATTCGCTTTATACGCATTTTGAAGCACTTAACCATTCCTTTTGCAGGATAACATTTTCAGATGACATCCTTGAACCACCTATGACTCGTCCCGACTTTGAGCACCCGGTATTTCAGGCCGAAGAAGAGGTTGTCGAAGATAGTGACGTTCCTGCAGAACTGTCTTGGTTGGTGAAGCAAGAGGAAAGAGCCATTCTGCCTCACGAAGAGGTCATCGAAATTATTAACTTGGGGTCGGAAGGGGTTGAGAAGAATATTCGTATCGGAGCCGCGTTGCAGAGCGATATCAAGCGAAGACTGGTTGAAATGCTCAGAGAGTATAGTGATGTATTCGCTTGGTCGTATGAAGATATGCCAGGGCTCGATACAGATATGGTTGTGCACCGTCTGCCACTGAAAGAAGAATGCCCGCCGGTCAAACAAAAGCTCCGCAGAACTCGACCAGATATGGCAGTGAAGATCAAAGAGGAAGTTCAAAAACAGTGGGACGCTGGTTTCCTGGCTGTGACAAAATATCCCTCATGGGTTGCTAACATCGTACCAGTGCCAAAGAAAGACGACAAGGTTTGAATGTTCGTGGATTATAGAGATTTGAATAAAGCAAGCCCAAAAGACGATTTTCCGCTTCCTCATATCGATGTGCTAGTTGATAATACTGCTCAATATTCCGTATTCTCCTTCATGGATGGCTTTTCAGGCTATAATCAGATTAAAATGGCGCCAGAGGACATGGAGAAGACCACTTTCATAACACCTTGGGGAACATTTTGCTACAAAGTGATGCTCTTTGGTTTGAAAAATGCTGGGGCAACATATCAGCGTGCGATGACGACTCTTTTCCATGATATGATGCATAAAGAGATCGAAGTTTATGTTGACGATATGATTGCCAAATCCCAGACGGAGGAAGAGCATCTGGTGAATCTGCTGAAGTTATTTAAAAGGCTTAGGAAGTTCAGACTGAGACTGAACCCTAACAAATGCACCTTCGGGGTGAGATCGGGTAAGTTGCTGGGGTTTATCGTAAGCGAACGAGGAATAGAGGTCGATCCTGCTAAGATAAAAGCAATTCAAGAAATGCCGACGCCTAAAACAGAGAAAGAGGTGCGCGGGTTTTTAGGGAGGTTGAACTACATCGCTCGGTTCATCTCTCACCTAACGGCTACGTGTGAACCATTATTCAAGCTGTTGAAGAAAGATCAAGCTGTAACGTGGAACGAAAATTGTCAAAAGGCGTTCGATAAAATAAAGCAGTATTTGCAAGAGCCTCCTATTTTGATACCCCCAGTGGCAGGTAGACCCTTGATCATGTATTTGACGGTTCTTGAGGGAAGCATGGGTTGTGTTCTCAGTCAGCACGACGAGACAGGGAGAAGAGAGCATGCAATCTACTACTTGAGTAAGAAATTTACAGATTGTGAATCTCGATACTCAATGTTTGAGAAAACTTGTTGCGCGCTAGCCTGGGCCGCCAAGCGTTTGAGGCAATACATGCTGAATCATACAACCATGCTCATCTCGAAGATGGATCCTATCAAATATGTATTCGAAAAGCAGGCGTTGTCAGGGAGAATTGCACGTTGGCAGATGGTCTTGACTGAATATGACATCCAATACGTCTCGCAAAAGGCTATAAAGGGGAGTGTACTGTCTGAGTACCTGTTAGAGCAGCCTATTGAAGATTACCAATCGATGAGGTTTGATTTTCCTGACGAGGATATCATGTACCTAAAGATGAAAGATTGTGAAGAACCGTTGCCAGACGAAGGACCAGAGTTGGGTTCCAAGTGGAAGATGATATTTGACGGAGCTGTGAATGCTTACGGTAGCGGAATAGGGGCAATCATCACTACGCCACACGGGTCGCACATCCCGTTTACTGCCCGATTGACCTTTGCCGTTACCAATAATGAAGCCGAATACGAAGCTTGTATAATGGGGCTTGAAGAAGCCATTGATTTGCGAATCAAGAATTTAGACGTATACGGAGACTCAGCTCTGGTGGTGAATCAGATCAAAGGGGAATGGGAGACACGTCAGCCCAACTTGATACACTACATGAATTATGCAAGGAGATTGTTGCCTTTCTTCGACAAGGTTGAATTGCATCACGTACCGCAAGCAGAGAATCAAATGGCTGACGCCCTGGCCACTTTGTCTTCCATGTACAAGGTCAACTTCTGGAACGAGGCTCCCAGAATCATTATCTCTCGGCTTGACAGACCAGCTTTCGTATTTTCTATTGATGAAGCATCCGACGACAAACCGTGGTATTTTGATATCCTTAATTTTCTGAAGAATAAAGAGTATCCGGCTGGGGCATCCAGTCAAGATCAGAAGACCCTCAGGAGATTAGCGGGTAATTTCTATTTGAATCCGGATGGCGTCTTATACAGAAGGAACCACGACTTGGTGCTATTGCGTTGCATAGATGAAAGAGAGGCAAAGCTGCTCATGGAGGAAATACACGAAGGTACCTTTGGTACGCATGCTGGTGGACATGCTATGACGAGAAAGCTGCTGCGGGCAGGTTATTTTTGGCTGACTATGGAAACTGACTGTTTTAAGTTTGCGAGGAAGTGCCACAAGTGCCAAATTTACGCTGATAAAATCCATGTGCCTCTGAGTCCTCTAAATGTGATGTCATCGCCTTGGCCATTCTCGATGTGGGGGATCGATATGAGTGGAAAGATCGAGCCAACAGCTTCTAACGGGCATCGGTTCATCCTAGTAGCAATCGATTATTTCACCAAGTGGGTAGAAGCGGTGTCTTACGCAAATGTAACGAAGCAAGTGGTGGCCAGATTCATCAAGAGAGATATCATTTGCCGATATGGGATTCCCGAGCGGATAATCACGGACAACGGTTCAAACCTGAACAACAAAATGATGAAGGAGCTCTGTCAGAATTTCAAGATCGAACATCACAACTCCTCCCCTTACCGACCCAAGATGAATGGCGCTGTCGAGGCGGCCAATAAGAATATCAAGAAGATCGTTCAGAAAATGGTGGTGACCTATAAAGATTGGCACGATATGTTACCTTTCGCTTTGCACGGTTACCGTACGACGGTACGCACATCAACCGGGGCAACCCCGTTCTCGTTAGTATACGAAATGGAAGCGGTATTACCATTGGAGGTTGAGATCCCTTCTCTGAGAGTATTGCGAGACGTTCAGCTAGACGAGGCAGAATGGGTGAAAGACAGGTTGAATCAACTGAGTTTGATGGATGAGAAGAGGCTAGCTTCTCTAGCATATGGTCGTTTGTACCAGAGCCGAATGAAGAAAGCATATGATAATAAGATACATCCGCGGAGCTTTCAGACGGGCGACCTTGTGCTGAAAAGGATTCTCCCGCCGCAGGCAGATCACAGGGGCAAGTGGACCCCCAACTACGAAGGGCCCTACGTTGTCAGGAAAGTCTTTTCAGGAGGGGCTTTATTATTGTCCACCATGGACGGTGAAGACTTCACGTCGCCTGTGAATTCGGACGCAGTTAAAAAATACTTTGCTTAAAATTGACCCGCTGGACAAAAAAAGAGAGTCCAGGCAAAAATGGGGCATCCTGGCGAACCAAAAACAGAATGAAAGGTTCGGGCAAAAGTTAGGGATAAAATTGAAAAAATGTACACCCGCAAAGTTGAAAACCTACACTGGGCGGCTTCGGCAAAAAAGGGTATCCCGGTGAGCTGAAAACCCGTAAAGGGCGGTTCACGCAAAAGTTAGGGATTTGAAAAGCAAATGACTGCGGTCCGGATTTGATACTACGTTGAGCATTGGTGCGGGAGGATATACCTGAAGGGTCAATTATCAGATACAATCTCTTCGGAAGTATGAATACCGGGAAAGCATTAGAGTCGGACGAGTCATAGGAGGATCAGTTTGTGGTGTTCGTCTGCATCCCGTTGCCGACATGTGTACAAAATTTAATTTGTCGAAATAGTTATGTTTCTTGTGCATACTTGTGTATTTGCTTTGCGTAGCTTCCTCTTTTCAGGAGTTACATCCCGTGTACAAAAACTCCGCCCATTCAAGGGCCCAATCAATAAAATATGTTATTCAGTACTGGATGCTGGTTCTTTACTGTTTTGTGCATGATAAAGCGCCTAAGTTTATTGAAACTAGCATGAGTATAACATCACTGGCCCTTGCCAACAATTGCTAAAGCTTTGAATTAACTGAAAATAATGTCACTAACCTGAATCGATTTGGTTGCATAGGCTTGTCCTGTCTTGTTTGTGTTGTTATAGGTTTCACAGCCGTACGAGGAAGATGATCAAAAGATTGCAGTAACGAAAGACTCGACCCCCACGCAGGTCGTGCATGTTCGTCCTGAAGATAGATCGAGTTCCCCAGCTAGTCGTAGCTTATCCAAGGGACATGCTCCAGCAAAGTCATTTATTCTCAGCAGAGTTTGGCGATTCCAAGATTATAAGGCTGTATTCAAACAGTGCATCTCAAGCAGAGGGGTTTAGCCTCAGAAGATTAATATTTCAGATTGGCGAACTGTATTCAGACAGTTTACCTTTCCCCGCAGGGACATTCACTCTCCCCCAGCGGAGTCAGTTGATTTTCCCCAAGAGAATTGTCCCCTCCCCAGTGGAGTTCTCTTTTCAGCAAGTGTTTGCCTCCCAATGAAAATCGAAGATTAAGACTCTCCCCGGCAGAGTTGGTGAGTTCTGGCATTTATTTTGTCAGAATACCGTGTGATATCCGTTCGCTTTCCAGCAGAAGTTCGATCATACCAGGCGCATCTGCCATTCTCCAGAAGAGTTATATTCCCAGCAGGGTGTTACTTCAGTGAGGTGTTTGGTTCGAGTTCCCAATTTCCCAGCTGAGTCGACTTCCCTCTTCCGGCATTTATTTTGCCGGAATAACTCTGTAGCATCTGGCTATCCCCAGCGGAGTTGGCATTATCTTCAGCGTTTATTTTGCTGAAGCAGTTTCTGTATCCCAACGGTTCGAGTCTGCAATTGCATTGGCCTATAGTGTCACACTTGCATTCACCAAATAAACACGCGTAGCATTTCCATGACGATTGAAGCATTGCGTTAGTATCAAACATACGCATTTTAGAAGCATAAACCAGGACGGCTAACCTTTTGTTTCAAGTATTGTTCCTTTTGCAGGTAGAGAGAGCCCTCTCTCAGGTGAATCAATAAACATTCGAAGTCTCGGCATGAGACATTCAACGAAAGTGTCAGCTTTGGCATTACCCCTCACAGAGTCAGCAGGATAAGTTTCTCTTTGTCCCCAAGCAGAGTTACTTACTTCCCCGCCAGGGTTTCTTGTTCTTGTTTCTCTAGTCCGACCAGCGGATTGTTTCCTTCAAAGTTGTTGTTACGTCAGTATTAAAAGGTTTCATGAACCAGAATTTCAGAGGCTACCGCCGGTTATCAGAACAGGCGTCCGGAAGTTTGGTTTCCAAATATCCCCAGTAGAGTCAGCCTCAAAGCTGCTGTAACGTCATTGATAAAAAAGTTTGCGGACCAATGGAAGGATGGGTCCTAACGTGGACAGGTTTATTGACAGGTTTTTGTGCTAAGAGAAGTGGGAGTCCTGACGTGGACATTTCCTCAAGTTGACGATATGTCCTAACGTGGACAAATTTGAGTTCTCGGTATTGACTGAGTGTGGAGTCCTGACGTGGACAAAAGTTGGTTACTCTTCATGTTGGCGTCCTGACGTGGACAATTTATTCCCAGCAGATAGCTTTATTCGTAATGGTGAAATGTGCGTCCTGACGTGGACAAGTTGGTAGTTATTTGTGATGACAAGACGCGCAAGTCCTGACGTGGACAAACCTTGTTTCCCCAGCAAGTCGAAGACGCGCAAGTCCTGACGTGGACAAGTCTCACTACCCAATGGGTCAGAGGTGCATGAGTTCTGACGAGGACAAGTTCTATTTCCTCAGCGAGTCAAGAGGCGAGGCCTGACGTGGACAAATCAAGACGAAACGTGAGTCCTGACGTGGACAGGTTTCTTCCTTACGTGGAAATGAAGAGGTGATTCCTTACGTGGAAAGATTGAGTCCTTACGGGGACATATCAGATTTATTCCTTACGTGGAAAGATAACATTCCTGACGTAGAAAGATCGATTCATTACGTGGAAATGATGAGTTTGTTCCTTACGTGGAAAGATTGAGTCCTTACGTGGACATATCAAGTTAGAGTCCTGACATGGACAAATCAGAAAGATTGCATTCCTTACGTGGAAAGATTGGAGTCCTTACGGGGACAAACTAAGACAAGATTGTGGTTTCCTTACGTGGAAAGATTGTGGTTTCCTTACGTTGAAAGATGTGGTTCCTTACGTGGAAAGATTGGAGTCCTTACGCGGACAGATCGAATAAAAATCGTATTCCTTACGTGGAAAGCTTGGAGTCCTTGCGTGGACAGATCAAGAATTGTATTCCTTACGTGGAAGAAAATTGGTTTCCTTACGTGGAAAGAAGACGGGTTCCTTACGTGAAAAGAAAGATTGATTCCTTACGTGGAAGAGAGACGTATTCCTTACGTGGAAGAGTTTGACGAAGAAGAAGTTCATTCCTAACGTGGAAAGGTGAGTCCTAACGTGGACAATGTTATTCCTAACGTGGAACGGTTATTCCTTACGTGGAAAGGTGAGTCCTAACGTGGACATGTATTCCTAATGTGGAAGGGTGAGTCCTAACGTGGACGAAGTATTCATAACCCAGAGAGTTTAGTCCTGACGTGGACAGATCCAGACGAAGTGTTATTCCTTACGTGGACGGTGTTATTCCTAACGTGGAAGAGTTTAGTCCTAACATGGACGATGTATTTCTGATGAGAGGCAGACGAGCCATCCCCAGTGAAGCTGTCGAGATTTTTCCTAACGTGGACGAGCCTAGATTGAGATTTCTTTGTGTTGACAACACAGGCGTCCTAACGTGGACAAGCAAAATTTTATTCTTGCAATGAGAGAAGCTTTTCGGGCTGACGAAATAATCCCTAAGCAGTGGTGTAGTTCATTTCTGCGGTTGGCAAATTTCTGGGCTCTTAGTATTCAACCGTCTCGTACCGCGAATGTCTGAAGGCTCTGGGCTCTTCACCCAATCGGGTCCAAGTCGCTTGAATAGGGGCAGCTGTTGCACCCTAAAATTTGCCCAACCTTATTCACTTGGTTTATGTTTCAATATCATTAGCATTTGCATATAGAGTCATGTACATAGTCTAATCATCTGCATAACATAAGCATAACAAGTCATCCAACAGGGGGACAATCATTATTCTCATCTCTATGAGCCTATCAAGAGGTTATTATTCTAATTCAATCCCATTCAGGTCATCAGAAAGAATTTGGAAGCTATCAAGTCAATGGATCAAGCAGTTCATCTATCTCCTAGCTGAGGGTATCTGAGGATCAACAAAGAAATTGTGAGCTGTGGGCTGAGCATGGAGAGTATGTGGACATCATGGGAGACTTAGAAAGTCATTTGGAGAAGGAGACAAGTCATTGAGGTGACCACAAGTATTGCAGTTGAAGACAGTCAACTAGGGTTTCATCTGGGGTCAACTCTAGGTCAACTCTAGGTCAAGTGACTGATGGAAGGGCATTAAGGGCTATTGAAGAGATGTGGGGTTCATAATTTGACATGTAGAAGAGGATATGGTGATATTCCAAGAATAATTTAAGAGAAATCAAGGAGAAGAGGAGTTTCTAAATTAGGGTTTCTGTGTAAAATCCCCTAGTTTAGGTCAAATTTCCAAGCAAGATAAGTCAAAATGCAAGCTTCAAATGGATCCTTGGCCAACATGAAACTTGTAGAGGATCTCAAGACCTTTAATTTGAGTGGTGGAAGACACTAAGGATATTTATAGAACTCAAGTTATGGTCCTTGCAAGTTACAGGTCACCTGAGGTATCTGAAATTTTGTCTGTAAAAGTGACTTGACTTCCAAGCTGTTTTTACCCCTCAAGGAGATTTCAAATGAATTTCTGGTCAACATAAGAGTTGTTCCTCATTGTCTTATATTTCTAGAATGGTATAGTATTCCTTCATATGATTTGTGGAACTCTACTTATGGTCTTGGCAAGAAAAGGGTGTTTTGGTCATCTAGTGATTACAGGTCATTCTTAGCCTATGCCCAAAACTCATACAAGGAAGCTTCAAATGAAAAACTTCCCAACATAAAAGTTGCTCAAAATGCCATTTTAAGTCTAGAAAAGAAGTCATGGAAGTTTTTAAATGCATGGAAGGAGACTTGACCAAAGTTGGTGGAAAATGACCTAAAAAAGGCATATAAGTTGAAAAAGTTGAAATAAAAAATTGGTTTGAGAGATCTACAAATCCAATATGGGTCATCCAATATACCAAATTGATTCCAAACATCATTTTAAAGACATTGGTTCATCCACTTTTTTGAGTTAAGGGTTGATTTTGGGACTTGTTTTGTTATTTTGTTACTTGCATAATAAGATACACATGAGAAGTTCAACATAAAGCAAAAATAAAGGCATGAAAGCTCACATACACTCCCAATATCTCATGAAAGGAGATTTTAACTCAAGTTTACAAAGGTGCAAGCATGGGATAAGAGATATTCAAAGTATCATGGCATGAGGAAGTTCATGAAATTTCTACAACTTTCTAGAATCCTCCAAGATCATTCTAGAAGCTTCTCAATCAGTTAATCATCATCTATATAAGCACAAGAGTGGCTCCAAAATGTGGTTGGTGATTCATTTGGCAAGAATACATAGCTTTCTCCCATCTTTCCAGTTTTGCAAATTGTTCTCAATCTTTCACAAAATCCCATCAATTCACAAAGTTCTTGATCCTGATCTACTCTACAATCATCCTATGCCATGATCTGCAAATTGTTCATTTTCGTGTGCTGTGACCTTCACCATCAAAAGTGCAAGAGGAGTTCAAATATCATATTCAGAGCATTGGATCAAAGGTTATTGCATACAGTAGCCAGAATCAAGAGTGTTGATCAAGATCAGATCATTGGTGGCTGCTGATTTAAGAAGTCTATATCTGTTTTCAAGAATTTGCACCAGGTATGTTTTCCTTCGAATTAGCTAGCATAGTGATCATGGCATAGGATTGTTAGTGTATTAGAGACCTAGGTAGTTAGAGGATGAATCCTGGAAAGTTTGGCATGGATTGGTGGAAATTTTCATGCATGCACAAAAAAGGTTTTGAGCTGGAACTTGATGAATAGATTGTGATAATTAGTGTGGATTAGTCTAGAGTGATCATGGAAGCATAGAGTTGGTTCTGTTAGCAAGAATTTGAAGTTTGGTGAGGGTGAATTTTGAGTGTCCATGGAGGTTGTATTCCATCGGGTTTGGCATTTGATCAAGCTTCAGCAAAAACTAAGGGTGCAGTTGTCTTCTACGTGAACTTTGGGTTAATTTTGGTGTTTATATCGTGGCCTATCATGGAGAGACGAGGGAGATATGATGACTGGAATATGGCTGTATCAAGCTCGTGTGCAGGGTTTGTTCTGCAAACCCTAGAGTTGATTGAGGAAGACGATCCAATGGCCGTCCGATCATGCCAATTATTTGACTTTCTCACCTCATCCAATGGCTGGCATTTGAAGTTGAAACGGAAGGAAAAGACCAAGTGGAACACAGCGTTTCACTTATTAAAACGCGTGGGCCTTGGATCCAATTTTCTAACCACACCCCCATTTTGAGAGGCCCAACATTTTACACGTGATTATGTTACTTTCTGCACCGAAGTTTTCTTCATTTTCTTTTATTTTTTAATTCAATTTCTGAAATGAGCTGGGCTTTGCACCATCTGCTATCTGCACCCCACGTTCATGGCCCAATGGTGAATAACAACTGGGCGCAAATGCTTTTCTCACCCCTCCCCCTTTTATTTCATATTTTGTTATTTTAATCTCTTTAATATTTTTCTCATCTTTAAAAAATCATAAAAAATAGGAAAATTGAGATTTTTTAATTGGTTCTTTTTGCTATAGGTCCATAATTCTGTCTAGAAAAATATGAAAAAATAAAAATGGCATTTTATTTTGTTTTACTATTTTTCATGCATTTTTCTTGTAAATAGCATTTTGTTAAGTTTAGTTTGATACTTAAATTTGATGATTTTTGTTCTAGTAGTTGCTTTAACATTTTTAATCCATTCTTTTTAGGTTGGTTAGTAGATAATGTTAGCTTGTACATAAAGTTTAGTTCCCCTTTTTTAGGAATTAATTTTAGGTGATTAGTTTAGGTGTGAATAACATGAACAAAATTAGGGTTTAAATGATGACTTAGGAGAATTGAATCATTTCCCTTAGGACTTAGAGATTGAATATTTTAGATATGGGACTATAGGGATTATGGGTAGTTATTAGATCCCTTAGAAATCACTAGGATTCCCCTACTGCTATTAGTATATTACTGTCTATATTTGATTGATTGGTGTGGTGTGCCCTCTCTGGGGATCATTGTCTGTTTGTGTGGGTATTGGGTTTGCTTGGGGATTGGGAGAGCTGAAGACTTGTGATGAGGAAGCCCTGTGAAGATCAGAGACTGAAGACCAACTTCCAGAGTTGATGAGGAGCATCCTTTGCTGGCAGCTGCTGAAGAGTCTAAGGTTTAGGAGCTAGGCAGAGCTCTAGATTAGAAAGCTTGATTCTCAAACATGGAAGGTTTTGACTGCCTCCATTCCTCTCTGTGATACAGAGTCTCTCTAAGACATTCACCCCCTTCCTTTGGAAGGCTTGGTGCTACTGTCTAAGGGATAGAACTCTTGAGAGAAAATATCTTATGTGTTAGTAGCAGTTGGTTTGCCACCCTTGGTAGTCAACTAATTGCTTAACACCCAATTTACTCTTATGATTGATCCCTCATCCTGGAGTTTTGAGACTTGAAGAAAAGCCATTGTAGACTGAAGATTGATGACAAAGACCTTGCTTGAAGGATGTGGAGATGGAGATTGATGCTTGCTGAAGCTTGAAGTCAGATGTTATTTCAGAGCTGCTGATGCTGTTTATTTTTCTGGTGTATTTCATTTCTGATGTATTGATTGGTTTTCTGGACTATATTGTTTGCTGTTTACCCTGTTGGGTTGAAAGTGAATCCTGTTCACTTTTGCCTATTGTTTTCTAGGTTCGAGGTTGAGTGGGACTCCCTTGCCTCGCTTGTATTGTTGCATCCATGCATTTTACCGCTTTACTGTATATATCTGCTATTGTTTCTATTTCCGTCTATTCCCTTAGGATCTCTGTTTCTCTCTGTGCAAGAGAGGAGCATGATAGACACTAGGTATTAACCCATGCATGATAACAGTAGGTTAGTTTGATTCCCTTCGCAACCGTAGGTTAGAGTTCTGTCTCTTCTTTCTCAAAACTAACAGAAAAACACAATAAAATTTCAAACACAATAAAAGACACTTCTTCCGTAAAAGAATGTGAACTCATCAAGACGTCATTTTTGTCCGCTTGGACTGCTAATCAGAAAAACCTTTTTCAGAAGGAATAAAATCAATCAAGACAGACTTGTGTCGTACGTGGCCCGAACTACGTTTGCTCTGATCTTTCATGCTGTATGAAAGTACGTAGGCATAGGACGCGATATCCTAACGAGCAACCTTCCCCTCCTTTCCCGTAGGTAGGCGAACCACGTTGACTCTGATTTCTCGTTTCAGACGGGAATACGTAGGCATAAAGTGCGATACTTTTCCGAGTCATTTTCTTTTCTTTTTAACCCTTAACCCTTAGTGTAGATAGAATACAATCCATACCCGAAAACAAGCGTGGATCTCGTCGAGTACGGCGGACGTGAGGGGTGCTAATACCTTCCCCTTGCGTAACCGACTCCCGAATCCAGGTTTTGGTTACGATGACCATACCTTTCCCGTGTTGTGCGAGGTTTACTCTGAGCGTTCCTTTTCCCTCCTGTGGGATAAATAACGCACGGTGGCGACTCTTCTGTTCAGCCGGCGCCGATTTTCGCAGTAGCGACACCGGTAAGTCCTTAAAAGAGTGTCTTTTGCTCAATTCTGTCCGAACATGACTTATCTGGTTAATTCCCTCTAACTTACTTTCTCAAATCGCAGCTTCAGTGGTTTTGGTGCAGAACCGCTACCGCTCGATAATGACATGCCTTAATAAGAGCAGAAGTGGCGCACACCCCAATGACGGATTTGGTTCTGATCTTCTTAGAGGAGTTTAGATACAATGGCAGCATTTTATGGTGATGAAGTCTTGATTATAACGGTCAGACCCTTAAACATCTTTGATACATTGTATAGGTTTTATCTCATAGGACTTTCATTATCTCTCATAACTCGTAGGCCTTGAATGATATTATTGCGACTATCCCTTGAATTGTAATGCGAACTTTGGCGTGTTGTGCATTCATTTGAGCCACTCTTTACATTATGAAGTTTGATCCTTTGTGTTGTGAAAGTAGGTTGCGAAGGCATGTTTGAGTCATGTCGGCGGAAGTTTGAAGCTTGTTGGCAACTATCAAGGGTGCTTGCTTCTAGATGGGAGCTGATTAATAAGTTTGAAATCCAGAAATGATGAAGGTAAGTTGTTCGGAACACCTTCAGATTCTCCGGTTACTTTCCTTATTCTTGAAATTGATGTGCCTCATTTTATTGTTTTTGTAGGATTAAAGCGCCCAGGTACTGCTGTTTGCTGTTTCGATAAGAATTCACTTCCGCGACGAAACCGGCATTCTCTTCTCTGATACTAATGATGTCTTCGACCTAAACTGTTCTTTTACCAATTGGAGGTCTCCTGCCTTCATCATGCAGGTTTTCATATGGTTGGGGTACACAACCAAGACACGGCAATAAGTATGTTCTTCAAGGGAAAGCGTGACCGAATTGTGGCCAGCATCAAAACTCTTTGCCGAATCTGCCTTCATCTCCTCTTAACAAAGTCAAGAGATGGCACCTGCTTCCGCATACTGGTTCTTGCTCAGAATAAATGGATTTCTAACGTAGGTGTAACTCGATTTGTACATAACCATGGCCTTTGCTTTGTGTAAGTCTAATCTTGGATAGGAATCTGTAAATTGGCTTTGAGTTTAATAAGCAAACAACACTGTCAATTTTTTTTAATTCCCACGTTAGTCCTACTTGGAATTTTGTTTTGAAACAAAGATGAAACTCAATTTTCTTGACAAATAAATCACCTTTGAGTTTCAAATGGTGATAAAAAAAAGATTGATCTAGCTCATGACTTTGCCATGGATATCTTGGACTTAATTGTTAAGACTTGAAACACGTTGAAAACAAATCACCATTTAGTTGTGCCTCCGTATTGTAGTGGTTAAAATGTCCTTTGTCCAAACACAAATACATAGAAAAAAGTAACGAGAAATAGTACCGCAAGAAAAGGCTAGAATCCAAAAGTAGAATTGGCTTGGCTCTTCAATTGGCTGAACTCTTGAATACTTGTAATGGCACAAAGCTCATGGACTTTGTGACTTGGTCTAAAAACTCTTGAATCTTTGAATCACGAAGGCTTGAGTCTTGCTTTCTTAAATCCTTTTATTGAATTTGAACTTCAAAGTAAGGAAAACAAAATTGTGTAAGTCAGTCTCAAAACTAGTGATTGCTATAATAACGTCCTTATTTTAGCAATCCCTTGACATCATTTGAATGAACCGCTAACACACTCCAATGTGAATGCCCAACACTATCCAGAATACGTGAAAATCGAACGCGAGTAGATTAATGGAAATGGGAAGGTAGAGCTATTGATATGGTTTGAATCCCTTCTTGTAGTTATAATAATATCTCTTGCAAAATTGAGTCTTAAAATTGACTGGTGCTCTTTGAATCTTTGAATTGAATCTAATAGACTTGTCCATATGCACAATCTTCTTAAATTAAGCTTGAATTCTGGAGTGGTGAACTTTGAATTCGAATGTATTAGTCACGTCCCTGTGATGCTTGGCTGTAAGAATCTATACCTTGACATTACTGCTCCTGCACAAACTGGTTAGTTATGATAAAATATGCACGCAAAAGTAAGGAGATAACATGCAAGAAAAAAATGCACAAAGAGGTGGGATCTTAAGGTCAAAAATTAGGGTGTGACAATACTCATGCTTAGGCGTCCCGTCGTGGACAACCATCCCTTTATCCTAGCCTTACGATCAGGAGTCGCCGCACTCCATGTAAGTTCCCGCCTCGGAATACTTACTACACACCTTTCAATTCAACTTCAATGTAGAAATAGGAGTCTCCGTACTCCAAAGTAAGCGCTTCTATATGAACATTTATATCCCCTTGGAACCTTGACTGTAAGTCAAGAAGTTTTTTTCCCTCCCTTTCGAGGGTTTTGCATCGCTGCGAAGAAGGAAACGATTAGAGAAAACCTACGGAAAAAAGGAAAAGACAGGTCATCGCAACCAAATCTTGGATTCAGGAGTCGGTTACGCAACGGGAAGGTATGAGCACCCCTCACGTCCGTTGTACTCAACGGGATCCATGCTTGTTGTCTATCTACGAGGTGTTACACTATCAAAGAACTGGTTTACAGGGACAAAAGAAAAGAAATTAGAGTCGATAGAGCATCACCGCTCTATGCCTACGCATTCCCTCGTGCAATGGGAAATTCAGAGTCAATGTAGTTCGCAAAACTATGGGTGATGGGGGGAGGGTTGATTGCCAAGACATCGCTGTCTTGTGCCTACGTATCCTTATCTGGTATGAGAAATCAGAGCAAACGTAGTTTGGGCTAACACGATCACAGATTGGTTCAAGTGTTTTAACTGAGTAGGGTTAAACCTTCGTTCTAGCAGTTAGGTGTATTACTGCTCGACCATTGGAGACTTAGGCGTTACCTGTTTGCGGTAGAACCAAGAGTTAACACAATTCTTTGTGTTTTTTAAACAAGAAGTGAATTGAGTTATGTTTGTAACTCATGTTGCACTAAAGACTATGACTTGAGAGCGAATGCGTTGCATATTGCCCAAGGGGCATATGCTAAAAAATCTAGACAATTGAGAGGAGTCCCCCCAACCATCATTCCTCAAGTACTTATGGCTTGTAGAGTACAACACATGTTATCCTTTATTAGATGTTTTGAAGTGTTTAAGAGATAAGAAGAGAAAGACACAGACTAAGGGGAAAACTGGACCCTAATATTGTCATACACAATGCTCCTAAAGTTGGGATTAAGATGGAAGAAACTATCCTAATGTTATCATGCAAAGGATTGAACACCTAACGTCTCTCATACTCCCATCCTAAATAGAGGGACTTGGAATCCTAGGGGGATAATGGCAAAAATCCAAGTAAACAATAGATAACTCAATCATAGAGGAAATGGAAAATGAAAAGAAATTGACTTAAACAAGTCAAAGAACAATGCAAACAAGAGATGTGAGATGCAAAGAAGAAATGCAAATACAAATGATGTAACAAGACTCAACAACACAAAAGACTCAACACAAAAGAATGACTTAAACAAGTCAAGAAGGATGAGATGAAATGGGAGAAGTAAACTCCTACAACCATATGCCATCAATCATCAAGAGAGAATGATGCAAAACCAATACCAATGTTCATGACAAACTCAAAATGCAAACATAAGCACCAAAATACCATGAACAAGTGTCTAAACCACATGGGGGCAGAAGTAGAGCAATAAGAAGAAAGCCTCAAACTCAAGGTTATAACAAGGAGGAAACACGAGCATGATCATGTACAAGTGATGAACCAAAGTTCAAGCACAAACTCAACACTTAGAACAAGTGGAGACACATGATTCAAAGGTGACTTGTGATGCAAGTTACACATTGAAATGACCTATGACAAGATGAAACAATACCTCAAGTATGTTAAAATGAATCAACAAAGCTCAAAAGGTGCATATGGGATCACTCATGATCATATCCCAAAGTTTTAGGTCAAACTAGTTTGTAAGCATGTCAAAAGATGACTTAAACTTGAAGCAATAATGAAAAATAGAAAACAAGACCAATAAATCTCAAATAAAATGTCAAAGCAAGCTTGATCAAGCATAAAACAGCAAGCAAAAACTCATGGTCAAGTTCCACTCAAGGCACCACCAAATAGTTCCATGAAGGTATGGTGTCCTACCTTATCGAGGGTTTGTCGAGGGACATGAAAAACCAATTCAAAATCAATTGCAAAATAACCAAACATGGTCCAAACCACCCTCAAAGAAGCCTCAAACCCTCACCTAAGTGAGGGATAAACCATGGTCATAGGGGATAAAATTTGAAGTCCAAATGCACAAGATCAAAATTAGGGTAAACAAAAATACACATCAATTTGTAAATTCCAAATAAAATAATAAAAATAAATGAAAAATAAAATAAATAAAAAAGGGAAAAAAATAACATATCAAACTGTAAGAAAAATATTTTTGTGGATTTTTGGAAGTTAAAGAACTATTTTTAAAATAATTAAATGAAAGCTATAAAAAAATGAAATAGAAACAAAATAAAATCCAAAGGAGGTGTGAAAGCAAAATGGCAATTAACTGCAATCAGGTGTACGCGCTTTACGCCTAGAAATAAGGATGTGTGAATAGAAAGATGAGCAAGGCCCACTACCCAAGTCTGATGCCACTCAGATGCCATGTGGACTCATTAATTAACATGGCATCCAATTACCTGCGCAAGCCAACAGAAACAAAACAACACATCTCATTTAAATTCAAAAGGTGGCACCAAAGGCCACCTTAGCTCGTCCCTAACACACAGACGCTGGAACCATAGTTCTGGTCGTCTTCTCTGGCGAGAAGCCACCGGAGTTGGACCAAACATGCCCATAAATGGTACCTCTCCACCCAAAATTCCACAAGGATTCCAAATATGGCCTTACATTTTGAAAATAAAGTCGTTCTCATGGTGAATTGAAGGCAAACAATTGAGGTATCAAAAACTGAAACTTCATGAAACTCAACCAAAACAATATGCAAACAATGCCTACATAAGTAGGACTTCAGATGTACTCAGCATGCCCCTAGAATGTGCCTAAAATGGAAGGAAAGAGCTCAAGAAAATACCTAGTGGAATATGTCCACTGCTTCTTCTATGCTTGCTGAAACACGACCAAAAGATGCAGAACAACTCCTTAGGACTTGAGAAAGTTGAAGCTGGGCTTGAATGACTTTGAATCTCTTCTAAACCTCCAAACAAGTTTGAGCAGCTGTGGATCAAAGTGCTCACAATTGGTGTTTTTTGCAAGCAGATGGTAGAGAAGGTTGTGGTGAAGATGGTTTGAGAAATATCTTGAGGAAATGCTCAATGGATTGTGTGTTTCGAAGGAAAAACCAGAGGAAGAAAAAATGACAAGTTCTGAAATTTCACACAAAACGAGGCCCTCTCCTTGCTAGGGTTTCTCTCTTAGCTTATATACGAAGTAAAAATGAAATTTGAGGGTTTTACTGTGGTGAAAAACCAAGGGATCAGATGCTGCAAACAAATGGAAAGTTTGGCTCAATGGTGGATGATGCACCTCACACGAGTTACTTTGCATTTTCAAGTTGTTTTGCTTGAGTGGAAAGAAAGGGCAGAGAGAATGTGCAATGCTCAAAGTAGTGGCTGCTTGTCCTTTCCTCCTTTGTGTAAGAATTTCAAAATCACTTCATTATAGTACATGCCTTGTTGGTCTCACTTTGGTAATATTTTAGAGTACAAGGTTTGTTGTTTCATGCACATGATATGGGAGCAAAAAAAATGCTGCAAGGCTGATTTGAGAAGCATGCCAAAATTACCTATGAATCATGCCTTGCAAAGTCATCCAAACCATCATCTTTGAGCCATTGTAGCTTGATGCACAAGGCTCCACTTGATTGGAACTTGGGCTCTAATGAAATGGCAAGGAACAACTTTAATGTTGAAGCAATCTTGATTTGCAACTTGGAAGGTCATGAAATTTGATCTTGAAAGTCATGACATGAAATCTTCCTTGAGACAACTTAGAAAAATTTCTAAGTTATGAGTTTGATCCACTTGAAACCTCAACTTTGAACCTTCATATCTTGAGCTTCAAACATCACATGAGAGACTTCTAGTAATGGATGGAAAGCTTAGAACAAGGCCTGCAACTCTCACATGGGACAAAATTCCATTTGAAAGTAAGAACTTGATGAAAATTGGCTTGGAAAATTGGTCCAAAAATCTATCCAATCTTGCTAACTTTGAGGTCATTGAAAACCCTAACTTTGAATCACCATAACTTGAGCTTCAAGCATCACGTGATGATGATTTGGTTCTCAAAAGAAAGTTCAGAATATGAGTAACAAGTTTGATGTTGGACAAAAGTTCACTTGGAACCTTGATCATGAGGAAAAATGGCTCGGAAAGTGGCTGGTTTACACATGAAACTTTCCATAAATGGAAAGTTTCTAAAACCCTAATTTTCCAAAAGTGGCAAGTTTCACACTTCTTGATTTTTCATGATTCCCTTGACATTTCTTGGTCAAATCTCACCCATTGGTCATATTGAACTTGAGGAATATGATCTTGACCTTAAATAGTCAGGAGTTGACTTTTTCACTGCACAATTGACTTTTCCCCCAAATCTCCTGATTTGCAATTGACTGACCAATTGGAACTCTTCTGGTTGAAATTGATGATCAATCTTCTACTTCTAGACACCTTGGGACATATGAAGGATCATGGAAACAATTTTCGCTCCAAGAAACAAGTCTAGACTGATTGTATGTGAAACCCTAATTTCATGTCTTTTGTCTAGGCTCTTTGCAAATGAACTGAGTGACCATTCCAATTCCACAATAGCCTCTAAGGTACTCAAAAAACCTCTATCCCATGCTTACACCAATGATAGAACCTTATGAACTCTTGAGAAAACCCTCTGGTGGTTCTCAGACAAAGAGCTATAGCACACCTTTTGCAAAGAGCTTTGGGCAACTTCATAATGATACCACACACTTAAATGACCTCTACCAATGCTTTTGCTTGAGATTAAATCCAACAAGACTCTCTTCTTGGATGACACACACATACAAAATCACTTGATCCCCTGTAAGAACAATTCCATGCAAATGCAAAATGCTAAAATGAAGAAATGAAACATAAGCTAAGCAAGAAAAAGGGTTGGTCAAATTTTTGGGTACAATAGCTGCCCCCATTCAAACGACTTGGACCTGAAGGGATGAAAAGCGAACGAATTTCAAACATTCAAGGTAAAAGACGGTTGAATACCAAAGAACCTGGAAATTTTCCAACCGCAAAAAGAGACAGTAGCTGAATAAACTCTGTTAGGGAGAGACAAAGATAAAATGGACGCATCCATCGAAGATCACAATCTGTCGGGGTCTGGATACCGGACAGGCGAGAGAAAATTTTATAATCTGCCAGGGTCTGGATACCACATAGGCAAGATAAACCATCAGCCGGGGTCTGGATACCGCACAGGCGAGAGAAAATTTTATAATCTGCTAGGGTCTGGATACCACATAGGAAAGATAAACCATCATCCTGGATCTGGATACTGCACAGGCTCAGGAAACAAACAGTGTAAGCTAGGTTCTAGATACCGCTCGAGCTTAAAGGGACAAAATGATGTTAACTGGGGTCTGGATACTACACCGGCTAAAGGAAACATCATGGTCTGCCGGGGTCTGGATATGGCACAGGCAAAATAAATCAATGGTCGGGGTCTGGATACCGCACGGGCTTGAGTCAATAAAATCGGTGAAAGCCGGGGTCTGGATACCACACAGGCTTGAGCCAATATAACCGGTGAAAGCCGGGGTCTGGATATTGCACGGGCTAAAGAAATGAACCGGTGGAAGCCGGGGTCTGGATACTACACGGGCTTGCTGAAATAAACTGGAGGAAGCCGGGGTCTGGATACCACACGGGCTTGCTGAAATAAACTAGAGGAAGCCGGGGTCTAGATACCACATGGGATTGCTGAAATAAACCAGAGGAAGTCAGGGTCTGGATACCACACGGGCTTACTGAAAAAACCCGGAGGAAGCCGGGGTCTGTATACCACACGGGCTTACTGAAATAAACCGGAGGAAGCCGAGGTCTAGATACCACACAGGCTAAAGGAATATATCAGTAATATGAACACATCTGTTAATAACTCTTGCGGGGACTGGACACCACACAGTCTTGAGAAAACACCATAATTTGTCGGGGTCTGGATACCGCACAGGAAAAGGAAAGCATCACAATCTGCCGGGGTCTGGATACCGCACAGGCAAAAGAAAAACACCATCACTAACTAGGGTATGGATACCACGCCGACTAATGACATAAACGCTAGCCAGAGTCTAAATACCACACATGCTAATAAAACCAAATAGGTGTGAGCTGGGGTCTGGATACCACACTGGCTACAGAAATAAACTGGTGAGAGCCGGGGTCGGGATACCACACGAGCTCAAGAAAACGTCATTAACCGGGGTCTGGATACTGCACGGGCTAATGAGAATAAACCATTGTCTACTGGAGATACAACTGGAAACAAGAGGTAACAACCTGGCTTATGTTTCAAATGCACATGTTTGAGAATGGCGTAATGCTTCATATGAAATGGAAATGCTACGCGTTTGAGGATGCTATGCATAATGCAAAATGCAAAGGAAACACTCCAGCAAAATAAATGCTGAAGAGAAGGGGCCCACTCCATAGGGGATGACCGGGTGCCAAGTACGGTTAGACTTTTGCTGGGGAAAACAAGCCCTGGACGGCTTCTTGGAAAAGAACTCTCCTGAGTAAACGGCTCTGCTGAGAATAAAAATCCACTCTGCTGGGGATCACAAAATCAACTCTGCTGAGGAAAGTGGCCCTGGATGCCCTACCAGAACACAACTCTTCTGGGGAACAAATGATTTGGATGGGGAAACGAATCCACTCTACTAGGGAAAATTAGCCCTGGATGGCCTTTCGGAATACGACTCTACTGGTCAAGTAAAGTAAACTGCTGGGACTTACTCCACTCTACCGGAGATTCTGCTCTGCTGGAAATTTGAATCTACTCTGCTAGGGATAATGAAGAAGATTTACTGAGGATACATCCCAAACTTTCTGCTGAGGATGGAGAATAACAATTCTCCAGGTCAATCCCATTCTGTGGGGAAGAAAACATTCCGCTGACTTCTCTAGGGACCTGCAGGGGATTGAAATTAACTGGGGAGATATCCCGAAAGAAACTCATTATGGTGAATACCAATGACCAACCGGATTCTGCTACGGACAACAACTCCGTTGAGGAATACTTATTGAGGGAATCAAGCATCGACCTCTGCTTGGGGAAATGAGAGATAAACTCAGCAATATCAACCTCTGCTTAGGGAACCGAGTAAGTATCATAGACTCTGTGAGGAAACAACAATGAACTCATCCCACTGCTGGGAGAACAATCCCAAATATCTGCTGGGGATGACCAAGAACTCAACCTGCTGGGGAGAAACTAGTCATACTCCGCCAGGGATATCTTTCTGGAATGACCTCAAGAATGAGAGTCCTGCAACAAATACAAACAACGTATCCTGTACACAACAAGAGCTATCTCGTTTGTTGTTCATGACATTGTTCAAGCAAATCAAAGTTTTAATCATGGTTAGCAGAGCCACAAGTTTATGCATAAAAAACATCAGGCTTCTTTTGGAAACAAAACGGTAAAAAGCTAAAACAAGGACAAAGTTTTCTGAATAATAAATTTCATTGATGGATGGCCCGTAAATAGGCAAAATTACAACAGATGCAACTCCTGAAAAGAGAAAGTTGCGCAAGAAATATTCAGAAATGCACAAGAACATACAAAATGTCGGCAATGTGGTACAGACAACCGCCATGTAACGACTCAACTATGACTCGCATGACTTCAATGCTTTTCGATGCTTCATCTTCTGAAGTGAATGACTTGAACGGTCGACCCTCGGGTTCTCCCATAATCCATTATGCCCTGAAGATCAATATGCATACCGCAGTCATTTGCTTTTCAAATCCCTAACTTTTACCTGAATTGCCCTTGCGGGTTTTGATTCACCGGGATACCCATTTTTGCCAAAGTCGCCTTTTCAGGTTTTCAACTTTGCGGGTTTATATCTTTTCCTTTTTTATCCCTAAATTTTGCCCGAACCCATCTTTTTATGGTTCGCCGGGATGCCCTATTTTTTCCTGGATTTCCTCTTTCTTTCCAGCGGGTCTATTTTAAGCAAAGTATCTTTTAACTGCGTCTGCGTTCATAGGGGACGTGAAATCTTCGCCGTCCATGGTCCAAAGTAGTAGGGCTCCTCCAGAGAAGACTTTCCTTACGACATCTGGACCTTCATAATTGGGAGTCCATTTGCCCCTGTGATCTGTCTGTGGAGGGAGAATCCGCTTCAACACTAAGTCACCCGCCTGAAAGCTTCGTGGACGCGTCTTCTTATCAAAAGCCTTTTTCATCCTGCTCTGATACAACCGACCATATGCAATAGATGCCAGCCTCTTCTCGTCCATCAAGCTGAGCTGATTCAATCTGTTTCTCACCCATTCTGCCTCATCTAGTTTGACTTTAACCAAAACTCTCAAAGAAGGAATCTCGACTTCCAATGGCAGGACTGCCTCCATACCATACACTAGAGAGAAAGGGGTTGCCCCAGTTGAAGTATGTAGCGAGGTACGATATGCGTGCAGTGCAAAGTGAAAAATCTCGTGCCAGTTCTTATAGGTTACAACCATCTTCTGCACTATCTTCTTTATGTTCTTATTGGCCGCCTCGACAGTGCCATTCATCTTTGTGCGAGAAGCTTATCACTATATTTTACTCCCAGTTAAGCGACCGTCTCATCCGAGAAGCTTATCACCAACGTTAAGCGGCAGTTCTCACCTGAGAAGCTTATTCCTATCTTCATTATGACTAGCAAAAAATGTCCATTTCCCTCGAGAAGATCGTTTCCATTTCCCTAAACCTTAAGACGTTGAGTCGCCGTACTCATGCTTAGGCGTCCCGCCGTGGACAATTTTACCCTTTTCAAGTAAAAGAAGAAACTGAGACCCGTTCATGGCATACAAACCTTGGAAGCGCGGGGAGGTTTATTTTCCCCTTTCTAAATGAATCATTTAGTTAACGCAGAAGCTAAATCATATTTTTGATCATGGAAGCTTATCTTTTTATCCTAGAGTGTCAATCGATCATGTTTGAACCTTTTGAGTAGCTACTGTTGGATATTTTTCCCCAGTGGAGGCCGTCTCGCTGGTGCCATCTCCATTGAGGATCCCTTCTTGTCTTTCTTTCTAAAGTGACAACTGGTCATGCTTGAATCTGTTGGTCCATCACTTTATATTTCTCTTGTTCCGTGCTATTTCCCCAGTGTGTCGTCTTCCCCGTGTGTGTGTTTGCTCGCTGTGTCGTTCCCTTGTGTCTTCGTTCCGTCTACATTCTGCATCCTTTTTATCATGTGCATCATTTTAGATTAGCATCATCAGCATTGTCATTTTGTCTGCAGTATTGCATATCACTGCATCTAAGGGCAAAATTTTCGGTTATCTGTATTTAAATCCATTTCACCATGATTTCTCGAGCCCTCGTCGCTCAAATCATCTGGTGAAGTTATTTAAATAGGGGAAATTGTCATACCCCAAATTTTACCCTTAGATCGCTGATCATTTTAGCATTTCACTTTAGTACATTTTCCGTTTTAACTAACTGCTAACCGGTTTGCCTAGTTTGTTCGTTTTTGCAGGCGTGTCAGATGATTGGAAAATAATACTGTATTGGTTTGAGAGCGTTAAAACTTGAATGGATTTGGATTTGAATCGGTGTGAGAATTTATTTCAAATAAGTCACCTGAGCAAGTTCGAGCCGCATTCACTTTTCTTTCTCTATATTTTAAAGGCACAGTGGAATTATGGTTCGCATCAGAGCTCTAATGAATATTATTTTGGTTTTGTC
The DNA here is from genome assembly GCA_963859935.3 of Lathyrus sativus. NCBI lineage: Eukaryota > Viridiplantae > Streptophyta > Magnoliopsida > Fabales > Fabaceae > Lathyrus > Lathyrus sativus. Next base: position 48,006,751 of record OZ012741.1, on the reverse strand, counting down.
GCGAGTATTAGTTTGGTTCAATTTCAGGTTACAAAAGTAAGGTTTATCCGAGATACGGATTGGAATTTAAATGAGGAATAAAATTCATTTTTTTCTACAAGAATGGATATATTTATTATATTCAAGACTAATTTCCGTACATTATTCAGTTTACAGCATTATTCTGAATTTTCACATTTTGAAGAATTATAAATCAAGTCCTAAAATGCTAAATCCTAAGAGTTCTAAGCTCTAAGTCTGATCTTCAACTTCTGAGTTTCTTCACTTCCAAAGCTTCCAGAACCTGCAAAACAAGACAACATCAGATAAAAAATACTGTCAGTGGGATTTAATTTATTTTTTATATCGAAAAATGGTTTCTAATTTATTTCAGACCCTCAAAAAATTTCATCATCGGGTCCGGGAGGGGTGACAAGTGAATGTCGTGAAAACCTCCCGGTTTCGTTTTTCGACCTTGGCAAAAATCCGGCAGAATTCTGTTCAAGTTCTGAAAGAGAGAGAGAGAGAGAGAGAGAGAGAGAGAGAGAGAGAGAGAGAGAGAGAGAGAGAGAGAGAGATTTTAGAAAAAGTGATTTTGGGTCCAAACAGTCCATATCCGAGAATAATGCAACAAAACCAATATGGATATCCAACAAATCCGAATCCGAAAAATCTAACAAGAGAAGATCCGAAATTCATATCCAATGGGCCAAGTCATGAAAAATCCGAAAATCCAACTAACATCAGAAATCAAACCTGGACAGAATATTATTAGCCATCAACATATCCGAAATAGGCAACACCAAAGACAGCAAAAGGATTCCGAAAATAGAAAATCTAAATCAGATCAAAAATAATAATAATAACAGATCTGGCCAGATTCAAATCCAAAAGTAAATAAGGAAAAGATCAACATGTTAAAACATGTTTTGCTCAAAAATGGAATTGGTTTCAAGACCCTTAAATCGTTTCAAGAGAAAAAGATTATAAGAAGATGAAGGAAGTTCAGAAAAGGGGGACGAATATGAAACAAATATTATCTGAATCCTTCACGAAAATCATCACAACCAGGAGAAAATCATCACAAAAAAAACGGACGAAAATCACCAGAAAAAAAGATCCATCATAATACCGCAAGCAAAAACCCCGAAAAAATCATCATCATAACAAAGCTTCAAACCACAAAAAGCCACCATTATCGCAAGCTTCGAAATGAAATCGTGACACCCACAAGCTCAGATCAAAAAGGAAAACTCGTCATCGCAAAGCTCAGAGTTTGTTCCAGATCATCATAGCAAAACACCAAAAGCTCAGATCATCCTCGCCAAAAATCGAATCACAAACCCATTTAACCGTAAGCCCCACCATTTAACCTCTTCTGCTGGAAGGATTGACACAATTCCGCAGCTAACGATGAAGTCTTCACCATATGTGTCATCATTCGTCTCATCGTACATGCCCATATCTAGGTCTTCCTCTGGAGACGGGGTGTATTCTTCGTCATCCGACTGGGGTGTATACTCTAGTTCACCTTCGTCTGCCAGAGGGGTATATTCTGGCTCTTTCTTTCCTTCTGAGTTGGCGATAAACGTCAAATTCTGTGTTGACGCTACCACTCTGTTCCCCGAGACTTCCATGATCATTTCTGTGGTCTGGCTGGCCACCACCTTCTCCCTTTCTACCCACTTGGTTCTTGGGGGTTGACTCTTAGACTCGAGCTTCCCGACTGGACGCGGCTGCAAAGTCGATGCTTCTCTGTCTGCCTTCTTATTTTGCTGATGACGTCTCCATCGGGTTCTCGCCATTGGGTTCTTTCCTTTGTAATTCGGAGACACCACATACCCTTTTGACTCAGCATTCTTAACGGAGGCCCTAGCCTCCTTTTCCAAATCCAACACCTTCAATTTTGGCCTTTTGCTCCCTTTTTGGGTCACAGGGGCCATCCTTTGGTCTTGTGGGATATCCGACGGGGGTACAAAGTTTCTGGGCCTTGTGGGCTGGAACAGCTTCCGGTACTATTGATTTTGCCGAGGAGTGTCGTCTTTGTCGAATACAAACCTTGGGGTTGCTGCTCTGTCTAATTTGACCTGTCCACCACTTTCTGGTCGAACACAACATGACACCTGGGATAGAGGGCGACTGTGGAGGTGCCGACTTTACACTTTTCTTGAAATTTTGCTAAACTTTCCCTAGCTTCAAGGTAGATTCCCCCAAAATCCATCTTTGTCTTTTTGTCGAAACCCTAAGTAGCTTCGATCACCATGCAGTCTAGGATTGGGGTTGTTACTTGCTTCTTAAGGCCCTCAGTAGCCTCGATCATTATGCATTCTGCCACTTCAGAATACAATGCTTCCTCTGTCTTTAGAGGGTTCGCATCCACTTGCATATTTGGTCTTTCATTGAACTGCGGCCTTCCTTCCTTCAACGCCTTCTGCACCAAATCCCTGAAAAGAACACATTGAGCAATTTTATGACCAAGAAAATTGTGAAATTTACAAAATACCCTCTTTTTCTTTTGTTCTAGAGGGGGATCTTTTGTCCCGACCGGGACGAAAATTTGACCATCTTTAACTAATACATCAAATATCTCATCACATTTGGATACATTAATAGAATATGTTTTTGCGACATATTTGTCCATTTTCTCTGTATCGACCAGGTTCTTTCCGTTCGATGGCTTCAAGACCCTACACGCGTATGGGGGTCCAGGTTTTAGTTCAGCCACATTGACGATGTTTTCTTTGATGAATTCCTGATCGTCCGATGAATATCCGTCGGTAGTTACAAACGCCACCTTCTCTTTCTTACATTATCGACTAGTCTATTATTTCTCGCTCCTCAAACGTTCGACCTGTCGGACGCGATCGGCCAACTGTGCCATATCTCTTAAGTATTGTGTATCTAACTTCTTCTGAATTGAATAATCTAATCCTCCCGCAGCCATTTCGACCAATTCGTGTTCAGGGACTTGCGTAAAGCATCGCGCTTTCAATAGTCTGAACCTGTTTAGATATTGGTCTACGGACTCCGCTGCTTTTCGTTTTATGCTATCTAACTCTTTTAAGCTGATCTTTGATTGTCCCATGTAAAATTGTTCGTGGAACAATCTTTCCAGCTGTGTCCATGTGTGGACCGACTGTGGGGTAATGAAGTGAACCACGTGAATGCATTCTTGGTGAGGGAACTAGGAAAATATTTCATTTTCAAATCCTCGTTATTCACTATGTCCCCAGCTTCGTCTGATACCTAGCTACATGTTCGACCGTGGATTCCTACGTTTCACCCTCAAACTTTGTGAATTTTGGGACCTTCCAGCCTATGGGTAGCTCCGTTTGTAACACGAAATCTGGCAAAGGGGATGTGTAGGCGGGCCGTCGAAGGCTAGGGTTCACACTATTTCGAACCATAATGCGCTCGACCATGGCCTCTAGATTGGCTTTGCCTCCAGGATTCTCGTTTCTAACTTGTCTGACTACGTGGTATGGGTCTTGGTCCCTGCGAACCATTACCATGGGAGGCCTTTGGGGCACCCTAGGGATATGTTTGTTCTCATGTGCCTGTAGGTCGTTTCTCTCCTCGACAGGCTTATTCTGTCGACCCGGTGTGTCGGGACCGGTTGGAGGGGTTTGTCTTCCTATGTTCCTAGGTGCCCCTAAGAAGTCTCCTATTCGGGTCATCTGAGTTGCCAATTGTTGGTAACTTTGGGTCGGATCTTGTATTAAAGGTCTCAAAATGGTGCCCATTTGTTGGATTAACATATGCACCATCTCGTTGTTACTTTCATCCATCTGCTGTCGCATGACCGCGAAAGAGCTAGCGGTGAAAGTTGGTATTGTTATGGGAAGTGACCCAAAACCTAGTGGCCTCCCCCTTGTTGGGTCAAGGGGTCCAAGCTTCGATATAGTGAGAACGATAAAGAGGAATTCTCTCCCGCGCCTATTCCACCATAGCGCCAAGTAGACATGAATTCTAGGGGCATCCCTAAGTGTTGGGGTGCTGACATGTTAAAACTAGGCAAGTGTTGCCCGTCGACTCCTGTCGTAACGGGCCTCGCCTCAGGTCGACTTGGAGTCGTGAATGGTCCACTGCCAGCGGTCAAAGTGACTATTGTCGTGGATCCGGTGGCCAGAGCTATCCCGGGTGAGGAAACCAGATTTCCTTGCGAAGATGTTTTTTTGTTTTGTCGCGGTGTCACCATCTTTCCGCTACGTATCTGCATATATCTAAACCTACGGGTCCCACTAGGTGGGCCAATTTGTTCGCACGCGATTTTCGTGCGAACAACCTCTAACCTTCCTCCGCGGGTTTGCTTGCGGGACCGACAAAACTAGTCCCAGGATGATTTGGTTTGGGTGGATTGTTTACTTGGATTATGGTGCACCTTGACGGTTATTTGCTTTGTGGAGCGTGTAGGATTGAACTTTAGGCAAATAAAGTTTAGTTAAGACAAGCAATGCTGAATCAAAAAACGTTAAAGAGATTCTGAACATAATGGTACTCTAAATAACATAAATACTTGGTAAACTTAACGTAAAAAGGAAAAATACAACTGGTTCATACATTTTAGAATGACAAAGTAAACTCGTTTCTCTCTAGTGTGGTACTCAAAGTGTTTTTCTTCCAATACTGACAAAAGACGCCTTTATTTCCTAACAAGACCTTGCTTTATATATACATACAACATAACTGCCAAGAGGCTTCAGGATGCGCCACGTGTCATCCCACGTCTCTGAAAATTGCCCCCACGTTCCTCTTTTCAAAGTGGTTTCCCGCCAGGCACTAACTTCTCCCGTCGAGAGCACCCTTATTGGTTTCTCCTTTGAGTCATTCGACACAGGGGCCCGTCGACCAAACCGCATCGTAGTGTCGATTCAAGGCGTGATGCTGCCAAGTTTTATTGTTGTCGACCCTTGGCTTTCATGCAAGGAGTTTGTCGGTCTAACTCCTCCTTCCTCTAGCTCCTGTCGAGGTCGATGTTTCCAGTTGGCTAATTTCCAGCCAACAATGTGTTACTAATGTATCTTATTTGAGTTTATCGTTTGTGTGTTGCTATGCAAATTTTGTATTTGTTGTTTGAACATTACATATTTATTTCTTGTGCGTAAATCTATATTTGCAGTTTTTTTGTTGAATGTGCATTTAAGTGCTAATTGTTTTAATTGTAACAATGTGAATAATTCATTTAATTTTTTAGACTTCATTAGTTTATCTTTTAAAATAAATAGTGCTAAGTTGTTGTCCTTTAGACTCCTACGTTTTTTTTCATTTGTAGCAAGTGTGTGGATGGTTAAAGTGCATGTGTATATGAGTTAACACCACGTCAAGTGATAATAAGGAAAGTCATTGTACAAATATTTTGAATGTATTTATGTTGTACTAGCGTTCAGACGGGCACTCCCGTGCCCGTCTGTCCGCTTTTTTTAATGCGCACAACATAGAAAAATAAACGTGTGTATATTTTGTATGAAGTTTTTATCATATTTAAGATTAATTAATGCATTTGTTTTTAGATATTCTCAAGCAATCTTAAAATCAGGATGATAAATGTATATATGCTAAAAATACTTTAGTGAATTAACTATATATTAATGCTATTATTATTTTAAACATACCGAATTAATCCTCCACAACTCCTTGTAGCACCAATCCGAGACCACCATAACTATGAAATTCAATAAGAAAGAGTATAAGCTACATTATTTGGCACAAAAATGTTTATGAACATACCTTGAGGACGACATGATGCATCGCCATTTATGGCTTCCATGTTAACATCTGATATTACTGCATCCTCTAAAGCTTCATCAACATCCATATCGCCTGATACAAAAATAATAATTAACATATATATATATATATATATATATATATATATATATATATATATATATATATATATATATATATATATATATATATATATATATATATATATATATATATATATATATATATATATATATATATATATATATATATATATATATATATATATATATATATATATATATATATATATATATATATATATATATATATGTTAAAATTACTGCTCGCATATGTAAAACAATATCTTGTATACCTGTAGCAGAGTGACTATTGTTGATACGTTGGTTAGGTGATGTGAAATTATGATCTGTGGGTTTAAATACATAAAATGAGGGATGGCAAATAAACAATATTATACAAAGTATGATTATAATGTCTATATTGATCATCACCAACTAAGTGCAACATCATTAACATGTGTAATTCTACTTAGGCCGACTTCATTGTTTTGAGTTTCTTGAAAGTGTGATATTGGAGATCTCATATTTGTAAAATTTTGAAATGAAACTCTCCTCCGACTGTTCATAGTGCAAGATGTTTGAGCTTGTTTATCTTGCTCTTTTCGCCGCCTATAATTGTCACATCGTATCGATAAATAATTTTCTCTTTGTTCGAGGTTCATATTTTGTCTCCTCTTCCTTTCATTTTCGGCCCTTCTTGCCATTGTTGTTGACTTGATATCTGACGGGTATTATTTTTCATTTTCTTAATGTAACTGCCAAACACATATGCAATTTATATACAACATAGTTTCACTAATCATGTTGAAAAATATTGGTAAATATGGACGGGATTTAAAATAAATATATTTGTTTTTGGAAAAAAGAAGTTTACACCAAAAAGTATTATTTGTAAAACATTTGTTAAAAATATAAATCAAAACTAAAATATAAAAAAGATGAAGAAAAAATGGGCAATCAATAAAAAGAAACATAAATTATGTTGGACAAATAGATGAAAAGATTGCATATTAACTAAACATTAAAATATAAAATGGGGTAAGAAATGAAATTGGTGTAACTTAATTATATGAAAAACTACTACAAAAAAAATTATATGAAAAACTGAGTTAATTTAAGTTATAGATAAAAGATATATTAATTAAAAAAATAATGAGAAAAAATAGTGTTATAGTAAAGGGAGTTTAATAGATTTCACTGTGTTCTAATTGCTCCTTGTAGGTTCATAGTAATATTTCTATGTTACTCCAAATTATTTTGTATTTTAGTTAACTCATAATGTTAGTCCATCTATATTAAATATTTCTAAAAGGATATTATCTATACGGGAGTTTAAAACATATTCTTGAGCAGTGTAAATGAGTTCACGATAGCCTGTGTTCCATTAGATGACAATCACCAACCATCGCTAATAGGAGTTGTGTATCACCATCAATATTCTATTATACTCACCATCAAAATTAGTTTGTATTATCTATCTTACTTTTTTTTTATACTCCTATCTATATTGTGTTCAAAGGGCTAGCAAGAATGAAGTTATCCAAAAAAAATGAAGTTGATTGTAACAATTTCAAAGATGAAATAAAATATTCATATAAAGTTTTGTTCAATGTATTCAAACACATCAGTATATCATATAAGTTAATATACACATAGGCATTATCCTTTGGAGATGGCAAAATAATAATATTACTTATTTAATTTAACAATTTTTTTAGTGTGTATATATAGACTTCTATAAAGATATCATTCCATAATCTAGGAAAGACTTAATTTTCTAGAAAAATATCAAGATCAGTTATCACACATAGGGAACCAATTTACTAACATATTTTTGTATGATTTTTGCAAAATAAAGATGAAATATATGTATATATATATATATATATATATATATATATATATATATATATATATATATATATATATATATATATATATATATATATATATATATATATATATATATATATATATATATATATATATATATATATATATATATATATATATATATATATATATATATATATATATATATATATATATATATATATATATATATATATATATATATATATATATATATATATATATATATATATATATATATATATATATATATATATATATATATATATATATATATATATATATATATATATATATATATATATATATATATATATATATATATATATATATATATATATATATATATATATATATATATATATATATATATATATATATATATATATATATATATATATATATATATATATATATATATATATATATATATATATATATATATATATATATATATATATATATATATATATATATATATATATATATATATATATATATATATATATATATATATATATATATATATATATATATATGAAGGAGATATAAATTTTGAAATATATTATTTTCATTCATTTATTGCTTTTAACTTTCATTTATAAATAATTGATTTATAATTTTTAATTCCATAATCATATTTGAATTGATATCTATAACCTCTCTTCTCCATTTTACAAAAATATATATATTTTTTTGTAAATCTACATTTGCATTTGTCCCAATAACATCTCTATCCTTTTTGCAAAATTACTCCTCTCTTTGTTAGATAGTCCTTCTATGTCGAATGGATCCAGACTGAATCGTGAACGAAATCACTTTCCTTAAAAGTATTTCAAGCACACTCTCAAATTGTCTTAGAGTTGGAACGACCTGAATACCCAGGATAAGTCAGCCTTTTTCTCGAAACTGCACAAGACTGATGAAGTTTCGAATGCAAGGAAAACGTTGGAATTATATGGAAGAGGATTTCAGAATTTTTTTGAGTGAATGATTTCGAATTATGAAGCATATATTTATAGCCATGCATGTGTCTTTTCAGAAGTTTGCAATTCTTCATAAACACACTCTCTAATGAGCATTTGCAATGGTTCAAATAAAATATCATGCACCACTTCGTCAAGTGTCATGTATTTCAAATTCAAATTCAAAATCAAACTCTAGGCAACGAATAAGTCTGAGCGATAATTAAAAATAAATTCGCAGTATACCGGCCGAAGGCCGGTCCGCCCGCCGGAGGCGGCCGGAGCCGCCTCATTAACGCCGCGAATAGCCCGATTGCTCCGATGCGTCGTGCCTAAGTGCTCAAGTGCCGTCTACAAGCCGCCACTAGCGCCTCTACGCCCACGCCCACGCCCCCGGATCCGGTTCCGGAGCCGGAGCCGGTGTCGCCGGTGGCGACACCGGCGAGGGGTGTTTTGTATGAGACAAGTGACATAAGTTTTGGCACCACCACATATGACTATGTGGCACTTTATCCTTTTTGGCTCTTTTGGAAATTACATTGTTCCAAGTGCCTTATAAATGCTATTTAATTTTACTCCTCTTCCAATGTGGGACTAAGCATTTATTATAACACCCACTTTGTCATTTTGGAACAACTTTAATGGAAATAAATTATTATTTCCAACAATCCCCCACTTGTTCTAATAATGACAAAATAATAATTCCAGAAATGGGACATAAGAAGTATTAATACAGTTAAGTATCTTTCGATTTTAAACTTAACCTTAGTAAGAATAACACAAGGTTTAATCGGAATATTAGGTAGCAATGCTTTTAAACCATGAATCCATATGAATAGACCGGTGTTACCTTACACACACTCCTTAAAGATTCTTCCTCTACATAACTCGCTTAGCACTTATTTATGGCCATGTGCTATCCTGTTTCATGAATTTTTTCATGAGAGAAACTCCAACTCTCACTTTGAGACGGCACCATCTCATAATTCACATAAGTGAAGTTCATATAGTATTTGTTTCCAATAGATACGTACCCTCGGTATTGAACTTCATTAAGAGTTTAAGATAAAACTCAACCCTCATTTCTAATGTCAACATAATTATGAAATGTTAGACAATTATCCAAATCAACGACTTGTTGTTACCCATTGAAAATCTTAACGTTAATGTTCTGTTAACTTAAGATTGGGTTGCCGTCATTGTCAGAACTCTTACTCAAGGAGTTTCAACCCCATACCTCTCGAGGTTGTTCTTACTAAGTCTCTGGCCAGTGGCTTAGTAAACGGATCAGCCAAATTATAGCTTGTTCGTATATACGTAAGTGAAATGATTCCATCCTTAATCAGTTTTCTTACGAACGAATGTCTAAGTCCTATATGCCTGGACTTTCCATTATACACTTCGCTAAATGCTCTTGCCAAAGTGGCCTGACTATCGCAGTGTATCATTATCTTTGAAACATTGTCTTTAGCCAATGGAACTTCCAAAAGAAGATCCCTCAACCACTCTGCCTCTTGACTAGCGGAAGCGAGAGCCACGAATTCTGATTCCATGGTCGAAAGAGTAATGCATGTTTGTTTCTTGCTCTTCCAAGAAATTGCTCCTCCAGCTAGTGTAAATATCCACCCAGTTGTAGATTTGTCATTTCCCACGTCAGAGATCCAACTGGCATCGGTATATCCTTCTAATATAGCAGGAAACCTACCATAATGAAGGCCAAGATCTTTGGTTTTCAACAAATAACCAAATATCCTCGTGATTGCCTTCCAATGTTCATTACTTGGATTACTAGTAAATCTACTCATTTTACTAACTGCAAATGATATATCGGGTCTAGTACATTGCATTAAGTACATAAGACATCCGATCGCACTTGCATATTCTAATTGAGCCACTGCTCTTCCATCATTCTTTTCAAGTTTGATTACATGATCAAATGGAGTAGTTACTTCCTTGAATTTCAGGTGTTTGAACTTATCAAGCATTTTCTCAATATAATGTGTTTGGTTAAGTTCATAACCCCCACTATTTTGCTTAACTTTTATTCCTAAAATTGTGTCAACAAGCCCAAGATCTTTCATCTTGAAAGTGGAAGTTAGAAACCTTTTTGTTTCTAAAATTCCATTAAGTCTATTGCTAATTATTAGCATGTCATCAACATAAAGACACAAAAATATTACAGTGTTATTATGCACTTTTATATATAAACACTTGTCACAAGAATTAGGAATAAATCCATTTGACATTATCGTAGAGTCAAACTTTTGATGCCATTGTTTTGGTGCTTGTTTTAAGCCATATAGAGATTTGACAAGTTTGCACACCTTCTGTTCATTTCCAGGAAGGACGTGTCCTTCTGGTTGTTCCATGTAGATTTCCTCATCGAGGTCTCCATTTAGGAATGCTGTTTTAACATCCATTTGATGAACAATTAGATCATTTAAAGATGCTAAAGCAAATAACAACCTTATAGTGGTTGTTCTTGCTACAGGCGCATAAGTGTCAAAATAATCTATACCTTCCTTTTGTCTAAATCCTTTTGCCACTAATCTTGCTTTATAAGTGTTTAATGTACCATCACTATGATATTTCTTTTTAAACACCCACATGCATCCAATGGGTCTTGATCCCTTTGGTAAATCAACAAGTTCCCAAGTGTGGTTGGATATAATTGAATCCATTTCATCTCGGATAGCATCTTTCCAAAAAGAGGAGTCTCTAGAAGCTATTGCTTCCTTATAAGTTTTAGGATCTTCCCCTACTTGAAGAATTACCGGAATGCTTTTAATAAAATTTGTACTATTTCCTTCAACCAGATAAAATGAAATGGATTGAGAATCAATTTCGTCTGGTCCTAGTTTCTTTATTTTCCGGACTCTTTTGCTTATCCTAGGTTCGGTTCGTGGTTCATTTATTCGAGATGTGCCTTCAGGTTGTATTTCTACAATCCGAGAAGAGTCTTTTTCACAAGATTCTTTATTTATGGCCGACTCTGATTCTTTATCCTTAGTTATAAGGTTTTCAAAGAATTCTACATCCCGGGATTCAATAATAATATTAGACTCTAAATTTAAAAGTCTATATGCTTTGCTATTTTGTGCATATCCTACAAATGCACATCTTATCCCTCGAGGACCAAACTTGGTTCTCTTAGGATCCATGTTTTTGTAATATGCCACACACCCCCACACCTTAAAATAGCCAATATTTGGTGTCATGCCCTTCCATACCTCATATGGAGAAATTCCACTTTTCTTTAAGGGAATTCTATTTATTATGTGACAAGCGGATAATAAAGCTTCGCCCCACAAATTGAAAGGTAGTTCGGAATGCAATAACATGGCATTCATCATTTCTTGATATGTTCGATTCTTTCTTTCTGCTATGCCATTTTGTTGTGGTGTTCTAGGTGCCGAACATTCATGTATTATACCATGTTCTTCACAAAATGCATCAAATTCAGTAGAAAAGTATTCACCGCCCCTATCACTCCTAAGGACTTTTATACTTCTACTTAATTGATTTTCCACTTCTGCTTTGTAACTCTTAAAGGCATTAAAAGCCTCATCTTTATGCTTTAAGATATATACATAAGTGTATCTAGAACAATCATCAATAAATGTAATGAAATATCTATTTCCCCCACGGGTCAACATGCCATTAAATTCGCACAAATCTGAATGCACAAGATCAAACAGATTTGTATTTCTTTCAACACTTTTGAAAGGTTTCTTAATCATTTTTGATTTAACACATAATTCACATTTATTGAAATCTTTGATATTACATGATATCAAGCCAAGTTTAATTAGTCTCTTCATTGAACTAATACCAATATGTGCTAGTCTATTGTGCCATAAAGTAACTGAATCAAGCATGTAAGCAGAATTAGAAATTTCATTAATCATGTTATCAGTAATACATAGTTTGATCATTCCTTCAGCGGAATATCCTTTTCCAACAAACGCACCATTACGGGTCAAAATAAGTTTTCCCGATTCATACACAGATTTAATACCCGGTTTTCCCAATAAATCCCCACTAACAAGATTCCTATTCATGTCTGGGACATGAAGCACATTAACAAGAGTAACTTTCTTTCCAGAAGTGAAGTTGAGTTCAACCGTTCCGGTTCCAACAACTTTGGATCGCACTTCATTTCCCATTTGTACTTCTTGTCCATCATTTGCCTCAAAATATGTTTTGAATGCAGCCCTGTCATATGAGACATGAACCGTGGCACATGTATCATACCACCAGCCTTGGACTTTGCCTTTGATTGCCATAATTTCGCTCACAGTAGCAATTATATCATCATTAGCATTTACTGCATTGATCTCCTTTTTTGATTTATTATGCCTGCAATCTCGAGCATAATGTCCAGGTTTTCCACATACAAAGCATCCATTTTTCGGACCCTTCGGACCACCGAAGTTCTTGAACTTGGTATGTTCCTTTTTTGGTGCGATGTGACTTTTCTTGACATCATGTTTTTTCTTTTCCTTTCTGGTCACAGCATTGGCTTTGGAAAGACCCGCAGATTCTGATTTTTCCCTCTCCTTCGATTCCTCCTCGATTCGAAGATGCTTCTGAATTTTCTCCAAGGAAAAGTCATCAGAACTGTGCAACAGTTTCTTTTTATAGCCTTTCCACGAACTTGGTAACTTCGCAATGATTGCACCAACTTGAAAGGTTTCAGGAATGTCTATTTTCACCGCTTTGATTTTGTTCACCAGGACTTGCAATTCGTGCACTTGAGGAAGTATGGGCTTGGAATCTATAAATTTAAAATCAAAGTATTTAGAAATTAAGAACTTTTTCGTACCTTCTTCTTCGGCTTTGAATTTAAACTCCAGTGAATTCCATATGTCTCTAGCGGATGGATTGTCTGTGTATAGGTCGTATAGGCGGTCAGACAGCGTGTTCAGAATATGCCCACGGCATAGTAATTCGTCCTCCCTTCGCAGCATGCGCTTCTTCTTGAGTTCGTCAGAATCATCTTCAGTTGGTTCTGGAATTGGTGTCAGATCGGGATCCAAGACGTAGTGAACCTTGAGTGCAGTAAGCAGGAACGTCATCTTGTCTTGCCATCTGGTAAAGTTGTTTCCATCGAAGCGATCCAATTTGACAAGATCCTGATTCATAACTTTGATACTTGAAACAGCAGCGTCAGAATCCATGATACAAATACTTTTAAGATTGTTAGATAGTCCTTCTATGTCGAATGGATCCAGACTGAATCGTGAACGAAATCACTTTCCTTAAAAGTATTTCAAGCACACTCTCAAATTGTCTTAGAGTTGGAACGGCCTGAATACCCAGGATAAGTCAGCCTTTTTCTCGAAACTGCACAAGACTGGTGAAGTTTCGAATGCAAGGAAAACGTTGGAATTATATGGAAGAGGATTTCAGAATTTTTTCGAGTGAATGATTTCGAATTATGAAGCATATATTTATAGCCATGCATGTGTCTTTTCAGAAGTTTGCAATTCTTCATAAACACACTCTCTAATGAGCATTTGCAATGGTTCAAATAAAATATCATGCACCACTTCGTCAAGTGTCATGTATTTCAAATTCAAATTCAAAATCAAACTCTAGGCAACGAATAAGTCTGAGCGATAATTAAAAATAAATTCGCAGTATACCGGCCGAAGGCCGGTCCGCCCGCCTAAATAAATTCGCAGTATACCGGCCGAAGGCCGGTCCGCCCGCCGGAGCCGGCCGGAGCCTAAGTGCTCAAGTGCCGTCTACAAGCCGCCACTAGCGCCTCTACGCCCACGCCCACGCCCCCGGATCCGGTTCCGGAGCCGGAGCCGGTGTCGCCGGTGGCGACACCAGCGAGGGGTGTTTTGTATGAGACAAGTGACATAAGTTTTGGCACCACCACATATGACTATGTGGCACTTTATCCTTTTTGGCTCTTTTGGAAATTACATAGTTCCAAGTGCCTTATAAATGCTATTTAATTTTACTCCTCTTCCAATGTGGGACTAAGCATTTATTATAACACCCACTTTGTCATTTTGGAACAACTTTAATGGAAATAAATTATTATTTCCAACAATTTTTAACGCATCTTTGATTCTTCTCCCCCTCTCTTTATATGTTATTGTAACTTTATACTTTCTTTCATAATTGCAATTGTATTTTTAAATTCGATTACCATGTCTTGATTTGTAGTTTATGTTTTCTCACCTAGAGTCCTTTCAAATATGTAAAATAGGAAATAACATGTGAATGGCAAATTTTTTCATTGCATGCCTTGATTTTAACTTTTGAATAAAAGAAGTGAATAAGGTCTAGAAGTTAAGAAGACTTATAAAAAAGAGGACATAAGAGAGATAGTGTTACAGAATTCGACAAAAAATTCATAAATGATTCTCTTGATAAACATGCATAATGAAATTTGTAATTTTATTATAGCTTCCATTCCTAACAACTTGCATGCATGTCTTAAACAAAAGCCACCTTATCTACTCTTATTGCCTCATGTATTTCTAGAAAAAAATCGCATGTAATTTATTTAAAATTAAAATTATAAGACTAATGAGGTTGAAAAACAGTAACATACACTAAACTTAAACAAATTATACTGATATCAAATTAAGGCTAAATGAGAATTATACCTATGGCTAAATCACAAAGCATATGATATATAGTTTCTGAGATATATAATTAAGGCTATTTATTTATAAATAATTAGGGAATATTTTTCTAAGAGTAAATATACTGGACTATATACTTCAAGCTTATATATTAGTATATTTTATAAATTACCTAATTTAGTATATCTAAGTACTTCCATCTATTTTCTATTACGGTAGTCCTGATATATAGGTATACATAAAATCATGATAATTGGCACAAACCACAAAGCATATAATACTACTTCAAACTTTTATGTCTATGATGATGACAGTCTGATACTACAATGAACAATACATGTGGTTATGAATATTGGGTCGGAAACATTTTATGGCTGTTTATGAATTTTGTATTTTAACAGAGACTTCCAATGTAATGGAGTAATAATTACGTGTAGTGTCATATTCCGTTAATAATTACACCAAATATATCAAATACCCATTGAAAACTTCTAAACAATTTCTTAGTATAATCTACAAAACATCCCTGTATCATATAATTTCCAATTTATACTGGAAGTGCGCGTCAAAAGTTATGCAATATTCTAATTGTTACGATAATTTCTTAGCAACTATTTCATAGTTACAGTAATTATCAAGTACAAAAAAAACTTCCATGTATCAATTAAAAATAAAACAAAAAATACACTCAAGTGTAACTGTTAGTTTCCATTAACATCCAGAAACGATGTCCATAAAAGAATGTAAACCAATAGAAATTTAAATAGGAGGAGATGTGATCAATTTTTAATAAATTCATTCAATTATATTTTAAAAAAATACCTGACAAAAATAATATCAGAATGAGTTTGTTGAGAGCCTTGATCTATACTACTTTATACATTCATTCAATTGTATTTCAAACAAAGGTACCAGTGAAGATTGAATTCTCTTGATAAATTATAGATGAAGTAATAAATCAATTATTTGCGCTCCAATAATGGAGGTATGCGCGATTTGACAAAGAAAGGAAGAGAGGGATACGATTAATTTGCAAATAGCTTGACAAATTGAGAGAAATGGTTTGTAAATGGCTTGGAGAGAGACTCACTTTGCATATAGGAGTTAGTATGAACCTTAATAATAGGAAGGACTTTGAAATTATTTTCTCTAATTAGTTTCTCTTTAATTTAATTCATATAATATTACAAAAGCACAAAAAAATTTTAATTATTTATTTTTGTTTTCTAATTATTTAGTTATTTTTTGAATATTAAAAAAAATAATATATAAAAAATATGTTGTAATTATTAGTTAACATAAATATTAATATTTAAATTAATTAATAATATCTTGTTACACGTCCAAGGGAAGGATTTTGTTCTTGACTTCATAGTCATGAACGTTTTATCCATTTGCATCATTTTCCCCTGCTTGATCCCTGATTTCTTTCAGGTTGATCAGCTTAGGATATACTTCTTATATCTTAGGATAGATTCCCTTTAAATTTTCAACTTTAGATAACTCAAATGAAATCCTTATTCTCTCACAAGAGAATTAGATATGATTCATCTAAGTAGTCGAGGTATAATTCTCCTACCCCGTAACATAGTCGAGAAAGATGTAGAATCTTTTCCGCTTGAGAGAGGTATGTGGCATACTCGTCGATTATAAATTTGAGTTGGAGCCCTTCTCGCAATGTGACGCGAAGACCGTCTTCCGCATGCTTGTGGTGGTTAAAGTCGAGTATTCTCCTTAAGATGATAGCTTGTCTCTTCTCCTAAAACTAATCAATAAACATTATTTTCACCTTTTGAGGGGAAATACAAATGCTCTGATTCCATTCCCGTCAGAATACGTAGGCGCGAGATGCGATGTATTGGTGAGCATACTTAGAAATAACACCTTAGATCTCTTTATCTTTTCACCCTTTAGCAGACAAAATAACAAATAACACAATAAAACAAGAGGTTCCTGTAGAGTACTACAGATACTTAGGATGCTAACACCTTCCCTAGGTATAACCAACTCCTGAACCTTAGATTCTCTTTTGCTTTGCATTGCATTGTAGTTCGGAGAACTACGGGTGAAAGGGGGGAAGGTTGCTCGCCAAGATATCACCGTCTTATGCCTACGTATCCTTATCTGGAATGAGAAATCAGAGCTGCCGTAGTTCGGCTCACCATGGGTTGCTTAGTGTTTTTTATGAGCGACGCTAAGTTCCCATTTCAGCAGTTAGGGTCGATGCCTGTTTGCGATAGAACATAAAAATAACATACTCTTTTTGAAAAAAGGGTTTGACAAACGATCCCAAAGGACGAAAATGATTTAAGTTTGTTTGTGAGTTTTAGAGAAGTAAATTGACTTTATTTGGAATATGCATC
Source organism: Lathyrus sativus (assembly GCA_963859935.3). Classification (NCBI taxonomy): domain Eukaryota; kingdom Viridiplantae; phylum Streptophyta; class Magnoliopsida; order Fabales; family Fabaceae; genus Lathyrus; species Lathyrus sativus. The sequence continues at coordinate 47,989,175 of OZ012741.1, read as the reverse complement.
GCGCTAAAGTCTATGACATAGGATCAAATACTTTGCGCTAACGATCCAAGCGTCTCGTCCACAAAGTATCCTAAAAGTTCATCCCCTCGTCTTTTTCCATGTACTTAAGGCTCGTGGCATACATTGCACATTATCTTTATTAAGTGTTTTGATGTTGTTTTGAGAGAGAAGGAGAGAATGACCCACAGAAGGTCTAAGGGGAAACTCGGTCCTAACATTGTCATGCACAATGGTCCTAAAGTTGGAATGCGAGAGGAAATTTTATCTTAATGTTAGTATGCAAAAGGAAATTTTATATTAAGTTACATTATGAAAACTTAGGTAATTTAATTTATTGATAACATTTAATTTGCGACTATATTATATATTTCTCTTTAAAATTTTAGGATAACATTAATTTAAACTTCTTTATCGGTAATAAAACTGATTTTGTATAATATTGTATAATGAAATTTTGGAGTTGCACTCTACTTTAAATTATGGGATCCTATTAAAATCAATTGTCAGATTATTATTTTGGGAAGATCAACTTCTTATAAAAGTTTATATCGAACCTTAGCGGCAAAGTACAAACATTTTCACCACTGCTCCGTCTGAAGAAGGAAGAGTTTGTGTGGAGACTTGAGCATCAGAAGATGTTCGACGAAATCAAGCCATATTTAGAAAATCCTCATATTCTGACACCGTAAGTTAGAAACAGATGCATGAGACTGTACATTCCGGCCTCAGATTTGACCCTAGGGAGTTTATTAGCCCAAGAGGATGACAATGGTGTCGAAAGAGCCATATATTATCTTAGTCGAGCTTTTAATGATGCCAAAACTAGATATATTCCAATCGAGAAGATGACCTATGTTTGTATTTTCTATCCGAAAGAAGATTTGAACCATCTCCTTTTTCACTGTAAGATGGCGGAGGAAATTTGAGAAAAAGTGTTTGGATGGATAGGGATTGCAAGGATTAGTGAGTCTGTTATCTGGATGAACTTTTTGTGTTGGATCCGATTTATTGAATTTATATCAGTGGAAAAGGGGAAAGTCGACATTATTTGGATGGCGCTTTCACTTTAAAAAAATCTATCTAAGTAAAAGAGAGAAGATGTATCCTCTCCCTTATATCGAACATTAAATCCTATCTATTGATAGAAAGATCTTTCTCAAATACCGGACAAAAACTGTTGTTTATATTTTCATGCGAATACATATTAAATAAAAATAAACATTTATTTTATGACGCAGGTAAACATTTATATTTTATCATATAAATAATTTATATTAAAATCAAACTTATAAAATAAGACATTGTTAATATTTTCACGCGTTAGCGCAATAAAAAAATCGGACAAACGGGCACGGAGTGCCCGTTTGGACGCTAGTAATAATAATAATAATAATAAGGGTTAAATACACAAAACGTTCCATAAATATTAGCGAGTTTCACTTTAGTTAAATTTTTGTCAAAAAACCTTTTTTTAAATTATTTTTTTAATAATGTAATTAATTAATTTATGTAAAATTATTAATTAATTCATTATTGGTTTAGGACTTGGGCCCTTGTTGTCATCAAGAGTAGCCTAATTTTTATTAAGTTGTAAACTATTGTGTAAAAGTTATTTATAAACACTTGCATTTGTACATGATATTTCGATGTGGGACTATTTTTGTTTATGTTTTTTCTTTGGATAACAACTTGAGTGCTTTCATGTGTCATTACAATCACAATCTTACCATAAAACTTACAACCACCATGAACACCACTGATCAGAGTATTTTGATGCACCTTCCTCTATGTTTAGACTTAAGCATTTCTTTAGTTTAGTTTGTTTATTTTTCTATTTTATGATGTTTTTACAATTCGATTTCTTTTCAACCTTACTTGATTTTCGTTTGTTATTTTCAGCATTAGCAGCTTTTAATAAAAAATTCATAACTGAAGCTACGGGAATCGTATCAAGGCGTTCTACTAGTCGTTGGAAAGCTAAGAAAAAGATCTACAACTTTCATGTTGCTTGAAGAATCTGATTCGGAATGCATCAGTCTCAAATAATTCGTTGAAGTTTCCGACTTTAATAATTTAGTTGTTTTAGATCATCCATATTGGGCCTAGTTTATGTCTCCGACCCAGTTGAGTGTTTAATGCAAACCTTATTTTTTTTTATATGGTTTGCTGCCATGCTACAGTAGTTCTTACCCAAGTTTTTACGAAATTTATTTTGCTTTCATGTATTCCATGGCGAACTAATCCCGAGGGAAAATCTGCCGGTTTCGAATTCCGTAATCCTTTGAGGTTTATTATAATTCCGACTTAATTCAATTCCTTTCCAATTCGTTTTTTAATTTTCGTTTGCTTAATTCGTTCTTATAGAATAAATTGGATTTAATTCAATAGGTCGATGTTCCTTACCTAAATTGCGGATAACTTAGCTTTTTCGTTGATTTGCGCCATCTTTAAGCGTTTGCTTAATTCGGTGATTAGGAATATAAGTCGTGTAGTATTGTCGATGCTTTTACGTCAATATTGCAATACGAATAGCGATTGGAACCGCTTAGGGAATTTGAATTGTAATTGATCCGTGCACGACAGCGGATCAATATCATTATCTTTGACTATTTTATAAATAATTTAAAATTAAATAAAAAACTAATACAAATTATAATTTATGAAAGTCGGTATTAGAAAAACCGGACAGACGGACACGTGAGTGCCCGTCTGGACGCTAGTATAGTTATAGATTATAGATTACATGGTGTGGTTGCTCAAATATTGATTCTTTTTTTTTCAAGAATATTTTATTTTCCTTCTTTTCTTTTTTTAATTGATTTTTCATAATTTAGAAAATTAAAAATATTTTTTCTTGGCTATTTGTTAATTGTTACATTTTGAAATTATTTTCTCTAATTAGTTTCTCTTTAATTTAATTCATATAATATTTCAAAAGCACAACAAAATTTTAATTATTTATTTTCGTTTTCTAATTATTTAGTTATTTGTTGAATATTAAAAAAAATATATAAAAAATATGTTGTAATTATTAGTTAACATAAATATTAATATTTAAATTAATTAATAATATCTTGTTACACGTCCAAGGGAAGGATTTTGTTCTTGACTTCATAGTCATGAACGTCTTATCCATTTGCATCATTTCCCCCTGCTTGATCCCTGATTTCTTTCAGGTTGATCAGCTTAGGATATACTCCTTATATCTTAGGATAGATTCCCTTTAAATTTTCAACTTTAGATAACTCAAATGAAATCCTTATTCTCTCACAAGAGAATTAGACATGATTCATCTAAGTAGTCGAGGTATAATTCTCCTACCCCGTAACATAGCCGAGAAAGATGTAGAATCTTTTCCGCTTGAGAGAGGTATGTGGCATACTCGTCGATTATAAATTCGAGTTGGAGCCCTTCTCGCAATGTGACGCGAAGACCGTCTTCCGCATACTTGTGGTGGTTAAAGTCGAGTATTCTCCTTAAGATGATAGCTTGTCTCTTCTCCTAAAACTAATCAATAAACATTATTTTCACCTTTTGAGGGGAAATACAAATGCTCTGATTCCATTCCCGTCAGAATACGTAGGCGCGAGATGCGATGTATTGGTGAGCATACTTAGAAATAACACCTTAGATCTCTTTACCTTTTCACCCTTTAGCAGACAAAATAACAAATAACACAATAAAACAAGAGGTTCCTGTAGAGTACTACAGATACTTAGGATGCTAACATCTTCCCTAGGTATAACCAACTCCTGAACCTTAGATTCTCTTTTGCTTTGCATTGCATTGCATATTTTGGGTTATTCACTCTTTTTACCTTCCCCTGGATAAATTAAAGATCGGTGGTGAATTACGATTTGTGATTCAAGTTAATCGATAGCTTGATATTTGATTCTCACCGCGACAATCTCCGTCCTAGGGCTACGTATTCCCTCGTGCAATGGGAAAGTCAGAGTCATCGTAGTTCGGAGAACTACGGGTGAAAGGGGGGAAGGTTGCTCGCACTAGTAGAAAAAACACTTTATAGTAGAGGTTGTTAAGTCAGTTCACCTACCACCTGACTTAAGAAGTGATGCGGTGGCAATTTCGTAAATATTTGTAACATTGTTAGGTCACTTACATTTAGAACTGATTTAAAAAAAAGTTAAAAAAAAAAAATTAATTCGGATTAAATTTCTTAAGTCGTCTGTGTTCACTAACTGACTTAAAAAACATATTTATTAAGTCAGGTATTGCCCACCTGACCTAATAAGTTTTAATCAAACCCTTCTCTCACTACAAACCCTTATTCTTCACAACAAACCTTTCATTCAACAAATGAACTCCTTCTTCTCCAAAACCTTCTCCGGCGCCGTAGTGACAGCCGAAACCAGAAACCATGGGGCGTAGGCATAGTAGTGGGTCAGTATCTCTTCCATTCTCATCTCTAGCTTCTTCCGTCTCCATTGATTTTATTGATTTTCCCTTTGTTTAATTGCAGTAAGGGTATATCCTCCTCCGCTTAGCCATACAGACGAACTTCTCCTAGCTAGCTCAAGATCTCTACACAAGATGTAACTAACTTACCATTACATTCCCTTAATTCTTCATCCATATTGCGATTTTAATGTTTTGTTGATGTTCACTTTTTGAATTCGTTTCAGGTTGATGAAAATATTTGTAAGTTTGAGAAGGGTTTGACTCCTTCTCAGATTGGTGTTAGTCTCCGTGATTCTCACGGTATTGCTCAGGTCAAGAGTGTTACCGGAAACAAAATCCTCCGCATTCTCAAAGCTCATGGTATTCCCTTGTCTCCACTGCTCAAAAATTTATATTGACCGATGTAAGAGAAGAAGCGATTGTTTATATCAACTGTGTATAAAAAGCCTTCACCATTCTACATTTTATTCATTGCAAAACCTCTTCTAGAGATACTTGATTGTCTTCAATAGGTTGGTTGGAAGATTGCTTTTGAAAAGTTTTTAACAGCAAAATGAACTATGCATGTTATCATATGGGGTCTGGTTAGTTTTTTTTCTTAATATTCCTATCTAGCAAGAACTTCTTCTTTCATATCAAATTTGAATGGGTTTGGAAAGTCATTATTTCAAGTCGGAGATACACCGCGGCCATAATCATAGTTAAAACCTTGATTATCATTACATTTCTTTACTATGTTTTGAAATATTAACTATCTTTATACTTTATATGCTTTTTGAAGGTAGTACAACAGATAGAAAAACTATGGAGTTTGGTAAGATGCATGTAGTGAGGTCTAAAGGAAAACATCAAGCTACTATAGTTTGGCTGCATGGTCTTGGTGACAATGGTTTGAGGTATATATGCATACCATCTTTTCTATATATATTGTCTCTGCTATCGTGATTTTCAAAACTATTACAATATTTTTTATGTTTTTATTATTATGAAGCTACCTTGTATTGAGATTCCAAATAGAATAAATTCTGTTGGAAAAAGTAGTTAATATTTTGAAAGATGGAAATTTGATTTTGAAGAGTATATACTAAGATTCTGGAGTAAGGGACCACATATGATATAACTTGATTTACTACTAAATTGAGTAACTTGACATGACCTGTTATAAATTGACAGAAGAATATTTATATGACATCATGACTTAACAATCAATTTTAAGAATTTTTCTTTGAACATGAGCACAAAATTTACCATTGAGTTTAATCGTTTTTATCTAGGAAATATGTGTTTTAATTCATAATTTATGCTTACTATAAGCTTGGTTTTGATGCAGCTCATATCAGCTTCTGGAATCACTTCCACTTCCAAATGTAAGTTTTGTCCTCTTTTACCTATCCGACACTGACATGTGAAATTACATTCAATCAATTTATTTTTTATAAGTTGTTATCAGTATCCATCTGCTAGTGTCATATCGTATATGTGTTTGTATCTGTGTCAACGTATGTATGATATCTTTTCTGATGTTATATGATGCAGGTAAAATGGATTTGTCCAACTGCTCCTACTCGTTTTGTGGCTATACTTGGAACTTTTTCATGCACTGCATGTAATGTTTTTAACCTCTCTTGTTTTCTATATTTTAGTTATAACTAAATAAACACTTTTTAACTGTTGAATGCACACATATCAGTATATATATTGTACTGACCTTAAGTTTTGTTATATTTCACAACGATTAGGGTTTAATATGGGAGAACTTTCAGAAGATGGTCCAGTTGATTGGGAGGGTTTGGATGCCTCAGCAACACATATTGCTAATTTGGTGTCTGCTGAGCCACCTGATGGTACGTTCTAAAACTAAATATTATTAGCAATATGTTGATTTTGATATTGATGAATTTCACTAAAACATCACTTTTTTGTTTATGGTAGTGAAAATTGGGATTGGAGGGCTCGGTATGGGTGCTGCAACAGCTCTATACTCTGCAACATGTTTTGCCATGGGAAAGTATGGAAATGGAACTCCTTACCCTATCAACTTAAGAGCAGTTGTTGGACTAAGTGGCTGGCTTTCGGGATCAATATATAACCTTCAAATCCTTGAGTTCAGCAGGGTTTCAATATATAACCTTCAAATCCTATGATGGTAATTTCCATTTTTTTACATTAAAGTGATAGATTTCATATAATTTTGGAACTACTTATTATTTCTATATACTTTAGAGATAAAATTAGAGATAGAGTGATACTTTAGAAACTAAACTGCATCACTTTTGTGCAGGGTTGGTCATTATACAGTTCCTAAAGAGATAACTTTAGTTTTTTTCAATGGATAAAATTAGAGAGAACTTTAGTTTTTTTTAATGAGATAAAAGTGAGAAAGAGATTGAGGAAAATAACATGAGATGGTGTGGTATAGAAGAGAGATAGATATAGAGAATGCAGTTTCTGTCATAAAGGTAGAGAATCTAATGGTGTGCTATATGAGTCTTTTTTGCCATGTTGAGATATAAATATCTAAATATATGTTTGTTGTATTCTCACACCAGTTCTCTCTAATGGATGCTACTTCACAACCATTGAAGTATCAGGTAACCATCTTCCCTCAACTCTACTGTCTAAATCTTTTTTTGTTTTGTTTAGTTTTATAAGCTAAAGTTTGTTTCTCTTACATGTTTCTCAGACATGGTTCTTGAAAGTTTATATCCATTGTGAAGGTTGTAGAAGAAAAGTAAAGAAAGTTTTACAGAACATTGATGGTACTTCATTTCTTCGACTTCTCATGCATGAAAATATTCAGAGCTCAAATTTTACTGTTATAAGCCCAAAACATAAACAACTGTATGGTTGTGTGTTCTAGCATGTACAATGTAGCATCCGATGTCAGACATTATGTTAGTATTGTGTTTAATATATTTGTTTGTGTTTTTTATTCATATTTTCTGGTTTTGCGTTCAGGAGTGTTTACTACAGCAATTGATCCGCAACAGAAGAAAGTAACAATCACAGGAAATGTTGCTGTTGAGACTCTGATAAGGAAACTGGCCAAAGCTGGAAAATAAGTAACAGTTACAATGTTCTTTGTAGCAGTAATGGAGGCACCAGTTTAATCTTTTGTAATTTGAAATATTGTAGGGAGATTTTCATGCTGCTATGAACTTTGCAGCAATAATGGAGGCACCAGTTGTTTTCATATGTCGTAACAACGGATGGGCCATCAGTACACCTGTCGAAGAACAATTTCGAAGTACTGTATACAAATTCTTCCTACTTAAGTTGTTTTTTTCAAACAAGCTCTATATCATTCTCAAGTCTATGTGATTAATTTTGGTGTTTGGTTAGGTGATGGTAATATACTTGGTTGTAATTTATACTTGTGTTAATATACTTGGTTCTACATAATTTTGTGATAATGAAAAGAAGAGTTAATTTTCTGATAATTTTGGGTGTAATTTGTTGATTGAGTTGGATAGTCTGATTTGGGGGTAAATTGTTAAATGGGAAAACTGCATTTGATTTGTGTGATTATCAAAAAAAAAAACAACTTCTTAGGTTGGTTAATTATACCCGACTTAAGAAGTAAGTTCTTAGGTCGGGTATAAATGGTTTCTGCAGGCTAGACTTATTAAGTCGGGTTCTGCCTAACCGACTTAAGAAGTTGTTTCTTAAGTCAGGTCCACAACCGACTTAAGAAGTCAAAACTTCTTATGTTGGTAATTCTTAGGTCGGGCTCGGACCCGACTTAAAAAGTCATTTTTAACCGACTTAAGAAGCCTTTTTTCCACTAGTGTCGCCAAGATATCACCGTCTTATGCGTACATATCCTTATCTGGAATGAGAAATCAGAGCTGCCGTAGTTCGGCTCACCATGGGTTGCTTAGTGTTTTTTATGAGCGACACTAAGTTCCCATTCCAGCAGTTAGGGTCGATGCCTGTTTGCGATAGAACATAAAAATAACATACTCTTTTTGAAAAAAGGGTTTGACAAACGATCCCAACGGACGAAAATGATTTAAGTTTGTTTATGAGTTTTAGAGAAGTAAATTGACTTTATTTGGAATATGCATCGCGCTAAAGTCTATGACATAGGATCGAATACTTTGCGCTAACGATCCAAGCGTCTCGTCCACAAAGTATCCTAAAAGTTCATCCCCTCGTCTTTTTCCATGTACTTAAGGCTCGTGGCATACATTGCACATTATCTTTATTAAGTGTTTTTATGTTGTTTTGAGAGAGAAGGAGAGAATGACCCACAGAAGGTCTAAGGGGAAACTCGGTCCTAACATTGTCATGCACAATGGTCCTAAAGTTGGAATGCGAAAGGAAATTTTATCTTAATGTTAGTATGCAAAAGGTGGACCTAAGGTTGAGGTTAAAAGGGACTAACCTATTGTTATCATGCATGGAATGAACTCCTAATGTCTAGCCTACTCCAAGCTTAACAAACAATTAAGTTTGACTAGGAGACCTTAAGGGAGCATGCAAGAACAAACCAAGATAAAGAAAAAAAACAAAAATAGCAGCTACAACAACGTTTTCAGCTCAGAGCAACAATAAAATCTAGCACACAAGCAAAACAGCTTTTAACAGCGCATGTTTCAGCATATAATAGGTGTAAAAAGCAGTAGGCAGAATAAGTGCACATTTAGCAGCATGTGAAACTCTAAAACAATAGGTGTAAAAGATAGTAGCATGCATACATGAACAATGCAATGAAAGCATACGACATCAAGAAAGCAATGATTATAAATGAACATGCATAACAAGTTAAACCAAGCATCAAGGTTGAAAACAAACACGATTTAGCAATAACTAGCACCTGATCAAGTTACTCAAGAACAAACACATGATTATGCATCCACAATTCAACAAAGGTATATGACATCATGAGGATCAATAGTGAACATGCATCAAGCAAACTCAAATGATGAACATGTATTTACAATTAAACACATAACAAGTACGATGCATAACAGATCATTCACCAAGAATATTATACGTATTCAACAACAGTTAATCGATCAAACACAATATGCGTTTATGAAATAAAAAACAAACATACTCAAGGGACATATATCTAGCAAGATGAACATCAATGATCAATAATCAACATTGTGTAAGTGCTTGTGCAACATGATCATCACATTAAGAAAGCAACACAACAATCACAGATATTCGTCAACGGAAAACTAAAAGTTACACGTCGAAGAAACTTAAGCATGCCATCAAGAACAATGAAATAGATCAAAAAGAGTCCACATATATGCATCATATGAATCCATGTAGATTAGAAGTGGAAATGAATCAAAACACACTTGAAAAAACACAAAATTCGCACTCTGCATCAGTGTTAATCGATTAACCATTTACAATTCAAAATTGGTTAATTGATTAACAACATCAAAATCAACAAAATTACACTAGTTAATCGTTTAACCAATTTTGTACTGAAACTGGTTAATCGATTAACTTGTACCAGTAGCAGAAAATCAAATTTTAAAAGCACTTCTCAGTAGCAAAACACTTGTTCAAGCATCCAAATGATTAAGCAATCAATTATGCACGAAAATTACATTAAATTATAATAATCAAACATCAATTAGATCCAACAAACATCAACATCAACAATCAAATTCAAGCAAATGGATCAAATCGTATCAAAAACCATGGATCTACATTGCATAAGTTGAAATTAAGCTAGATCAAGCGTGGATCTGAAATTTACCAACCTACAAAGAGGAGGATTGCTTTGGTGAGTTTTGCAAACAAAAACGGACAGATCTAGCACAAGAAATCCAAGATCAAACGGAATCCTAGCAAGAAACCTCAAGATCCAAGCAATGTGATGAACTTGCTTCAAAGCTTCTTCAAGAATGACTTCCAAAAATTGAATCTAGATCCAAACAAGCTTCAAATGCAGAATTAAACCAAGAATGATGATGTAGTAGAGGTTTAGCTCAAGAATTCACAAATTGTAATGCACAATTTGTGAAAGTATGAGTATGGAACTTTGGTGAAAGGTTGAAGATGAAGATGAAGAATGAAAAAGTGAGAGATGATTTAGAGCACATTCTGAAAATGAAGGTGAAAATTAGAGTGAATGAGTGAGGTTTGGAGTGAATTTGGTTAAATAACCTCTAGGTTAGGATTAAATTTGGTTTGGAGTGTGGGTTTGTGAGAAGAATGGAAATGAGGAATGGAATTAGGAATTGGAATTTGAATTTTGGGTGGAATTAGATTATGAAAATGAATTAAAGTGAACCCATTCTAGATCCTTCTAATGATGCGCATGTGAAATCAAGTGGTGGAAATTAATTGAAAATTATGTAGTGCTGAAAATTGAAGCATTTTTGCAAATTTTGCCTTGGTTAATCGATTAACCATTTGATAGTTCAAATGTGTTAATCGATTAGCACAAGGAATTTTTGAAGTTTGGCGCCTTTTGGAGGAAATCTTGGAAAATCACCCATTCTCACTTGTTCTGAGCATAGTTTGGCCTCTGAAACTTGTCTTTTGATATTGCACCTGAATCATGCCTAAAATATGCTGTGAATTTCGTTCCACACTTGAAATATCCTGCTAAAAAATATTGTCCAGTGCCGAATCGCTGGACAAAAGAAAATACCGGAACCTCTCATAATCAGATAATCTATTGAGCAAAATAAATGCTCGAAAAGACTTTGATGACTATCTGTTTATCTTTGAATACCATGTTGAAATAACTCTGAACTGGGGGAAGCTCTGAGATACGAGAAAATACCTTGATCCCATGTATTAGATCTGATGCAATGCATAAATGAAGATGCAAATGAAAAGAAGCATAAGCCAAAAAGATTAAGAAAGGGAGGGAAAATTTTAGGGTGCTACAACTGCCCTTATTCAATCAAGTTAGACCTGAAAGGAGGAAAGCACCAGCTTTCAAACATTCAAAGTAAAAGCGGATTGAATACTAAAAGAACCCGAAAATTTGCAAACTGTGGGGAAGGAAAGGTAGACCATGGGTACAACCAACAAATCTATGACCTTGGAAATTGATTAAAAGATCTGCTGAGGAATGAGGCTTCTGGTGCAAAGAACCCTACGATAATAAAAAGGTTAGTCGTCAGCACTGCGGTTGGGACAGTACATTGTATGATATCAGGACCGTGACTAGAACGTCAATTTGGTTAACTGAGATTACGACATTAACTCTGAGAAAAAGGTAGGCGTCAACTCTGAGGTTGGAGAAGAAAGGCGTCAACTCTGAGATTGGGAAAGAAAGGCATCAACTCTGAGGTTGGGAAAGAAAGGAGTCAACTCTAAGGTTAGGGAAGAAAGGAGTCAACTCTGAGGTTGGGGAAGAAAGGCGTCAACTTCGAGGTTGGGAAGAAATGCGTCAACTCTGAGGTTAGGGAAGAAAGTCTTCAACTTTGAGGTTGGGGAAGAAAGGCGCTAACTCTGAGGCTAGGGAAGAAAGGCGTCAACTTTGAGGTTGGGGTAGAAAGGCTCCAACACTGAGGTTAGGGTAGAAAGGCGTAAACTCTGAGGTTGGGGAAGAAAGGCGTAAACTCTGAGGTTGGGGAAGAAAGGCGTCAACTCTGAGGTTGGGGTTTTAACGGGTCATGCTCTCTTAAGAGGAATGGAATTATTATTTTGATTGCGGGTTAACGTGGGCTTTCGTGCAAGGTACCAAATCTGGCTTATGTTTCTATGCATGTTTGAATTTTTCTATGGCGTAATGCTCCATATCAAATGGAAATGCTACGTGTTTTAGTAGATGCAATGTAATGATGATTACTATATACAAGAATGCAAGGACACTCTGCTGGGGAATATGCAGAATGGAATAAGCAAACTTCACTAATGAAGGGATCACCAATATCTGATCTCCTGTGGGGAGATAACCAACTGTACCACCAATAACCACTGGCGCTGCAAACTCTGTCGGGGAACCGCAAACTGAAACATGAACACTGTTGGGGAGATTTCAATGAAGATTGGACATTAAACTGCTGAGAATGCCAATAACCATTGGTATTTGACTTGTGGGGAATTATCAGATCTGACCTTTGAGGGAGAGAACACTCTGACTTCTCACAATCTTCAAACTGATTGGGAATACTCCATCATCTTACACTGATGTGAATGAGGAATCCTCCAACACTGCTAAGGATACAAAAATCCTCATAAAAAACCCTTTTCCATTGGAGAGTGATTATTTGCTTGGGGTAGAATAGACCTTCCAATACCTTACTAGGAAAAGATACCTCCTGTCACCTTGCTGAGGAAGAGAAATCCCATACTGAGAATAACTTTCGTGCTTCATGCTTCTGCTGATCGACTGCATACTGATTATCACGAGCGAACCACGGTTCCTTTACTTCTCAAGTTGCCTCAGACCACAGGGGTCTATTGGGATAAATCATCTCAAGATGATTTTATAGAAACCTGGCATTCAAAATGCCTCAGTGTCTTCAAACTCTTGAAGAGATTTATTGGTCTCGGTGTAAATGAATAATCTATGAAGGAATTTGTCTCGAGAGGATTCATAAGGAACCTTTACCACCATGTCTTGAGATATCATCCCCAGTACTCTGAACCTTGGGGATGTACTTCTGATTAACCTTCTATCGCAGTGAGAATCGGATATCAAACTATTGAATTAAGTTGAATCACAAATCATAAAATATCACCATCGATCTTTAATTTATCCGAGAGAAGGGGAAAAGAAAGAATAATCCATAAATAAAAATTCAAAGAAAAAAGCAAGGCCTAAAGCTAAGCTAAGAGAGATCAAAGGTATGAGGGTTAGTTATAAGAAGGGAAGGTACTAGAATTCCTAAGCATCTGCAGTACTCTACAGGAACCTCTTGACATATTTATGTTTTTGCTAAAATTGTTTGCTAAAGGTAAAAGATGGGTAAGAAAGAGAAAAGGTGAAAAAAATAAAAAGGTAGCTCGCTAGGATCTCGCAATCCTATGCCTACGTATCCTTAATAGAAAGTAAGAGCAATCATAGTTTAGAAACTACGTGTGGGAAAATGAAAAGTGTGAAAAAAGAAAAGGTTGTTCGCCAAGGATCGGGGCCTTGTGCCTACGTATTCTCAAGAGGAACTTGAGAAATCAGAGCATCCGTAGTTCGTAGAACTACGGGTTGCCAGGTTCTAAGAACTAAGAACAACTAATACAAGTAAAGAAGGAAATGAGGGACATGCACAATGACAATGAGTCAATATACAATCCCCCTTGG